>CM062811.1:1188008893-1189222526 GCA_031772625.1 Pinus tabuliformis | reverse complement strand
AAAATTCAATGCTTCAACCAAACTCCACAGAGCATTGGTCTAGCCCTAATACAAAAATTGATGTAAGAAAACTAACATCATGTCAAAGACCCCATCTGGACCTATGGGTTATGGCCACACTTGCACCAGAATCCTTTGCATAGGTGGATTTTATAAAAAACCCGACCAATCACGAAACAACGGAATAACTCAAAACCCTCCAACAACGTCGGACCCACTCCGAATGCATACAGTGGGAGCCCAAATAAAATAAATCCCAGTTCAATTCTTATCGGGTCCGCCCAACCCAACCTTATTGGCTTCAATCTCCACCATTGATCTTAACCTTCAATCTGACGGTTGATAATTCACCCGATCAACCAACCTACTCGATGATCCTCCACCGTTGATCAAAGCACACTTGATCTAACAGTTAGTAACTATATCCAATGGGAATCTTGCAAGACGTTTACCCAGCCTTACGGAGCTGGTAAGGATTATAAATCCTTTAGCTATAAATGTTCGGGTTCATTCTGAGATTAACATCCGATCACTTTATGACCCGATATCCATTGGATATACGAGGTCATTAAATCTATGGCTGTGGGTCTTCAACTAGCACATGGATTACCAAACAACTTAGCCCCTGTAGTTGACCGTGACATAAGCATTTGAAATGAGATCGACAACGAGGATTTAGTATTGGGCTTCAACCACGATCAAGACATCCATACACTCCTATTATCCGCATAGTTGCTGGTCACCATTGGATCTGCTAGCCAATGGATGGTCCTGATTTATTCTGGGTTTCTTCACAAATTTAACAAGTTTCTCCAAGACTTAGTGCTTATACCAAGTTAGTCGGTCTCTAAACTATATACTCTAGTTTCTCAAAACATATCAAGGCTCTTAATTGTTCACTGTAATTAAAGAGGATTTTAGCCTACGATCTATGGAACCAATCATATAACAAAAGACCATGCAAGGAAAGCTTTGTACAAAAACTCCTTTTATTCATAACAGTCTTTACATAATGCACAGAAGATCTCTTGCTCTGATCTGTTCTCTCTTCTGCTTAGCTCTCTCTACACTATCTAACCTCTGTGTAACACGCTCTGTCTACTCTAACACACTCAATATTGAATTACACAAAGAGATACACAATCCACATTGTATTCACATTGATAACTATTTACAGAAGAAACAGTCGCACTCGATTGTTTCAATTCTCCCCTCGGTCATCCATCCTATCTTTCCATCTATACCTAACCTTTCACTCATTCCAAAAGATTACAATTTATAAAAAATGTAGATTCATGAACCCATTTAGTTCAGATCCAGAAACCTCTTATTCTTCCCTAAAGAATCTCTTAACTCCTACCTTCCTAGAACAAATGCTAATTTAAACTTTCAAATCCCTCATATGCTATTTCAAACCAGATAATCTCACTGCTTGGCCTGATCTCCATGCAAGGAGGATCAATCAGCCACTTATACCCTTTTCTACTCAGATTTTGATAACAAATAAAACACTCTCATACATTTAAATTCATAAAATTAATTAATCTCTTGTCTTTCAACCTTTTTTTAGCGACAACATGTGATCATATCATCACATTGCTGACTAGGTCTAAATGCTCCTGCATCACAATAATTGGTAGTAAATATGTCTATTTACATGAATATGAGCTATTTTCAAGGATCTATATTTTGGTTGGTTTTCCTATGAAAGATTTTAATTTTTTATGGTTTTCCTATGAATCTTAACAATGAAAAATCTTTGCACAAATATCTAAATATCATGACATAAATATTGCAACGGCATTAAAAAAAATAGAGAAAAAAAATGATGATGGTGAAGTTTTAACGTACAATAAGACTAATATGGCCTATCTAGTCTTAGGAAAGTAAGAGATTGATTGAGATTCTTTGATATTTTATTCTATAATAAGTCAAAAAGGTTTGTAGTGTGGCAAAGATTTTTAAAATTAGAATGAAAGTGAGTAAGAAATTGGCACAAAAACTAATTTTTATGTTCAACCCTCTTAGTATGACAAAGGTGGAAAAATCTTTGGTGAAAAGGTGTTAAGAATCACCTAGCTCTTTGTTTCACTTTAAAGTTCATGAAAATTACTTCATAATATTCATTCTCTTCTTATAATTAGTCACCACAAAATGATAATTATCTTTATCAATATTGTGGTTGATTCCCTCCTTATAGGATCTTAGCTTCCTTTTCCCCTCTAACTCCTTATCTTGTGACAACTTGTCCTTAAATTTGGAAGTAATAATATTTTTAATATTATCCTTATCATATACATGGCATCTTACCATACAAAGTTTGAAATAAGACCTTCAAGTTATGGTCCAATTAAATATTTTTCAAAACTAAACATTAAACAGTATAATTTGTATTCGTCAATGTTACATTAATAATGATCAAAAGAGAGATTAATAACAAAGTCAGTTTTATATTAAAAAGAAAAATCAACTTTATAGATTTTAATTCCAAATAAATCTATTTAATTTTTATAATAAAATGGTTGAGAATAGAAACTTAAGAAATATAAATTGACCTAGCCTCCAACAATGCTAATATAATGATATTGTTTTTATTTTAAATTCTATCCACATTCTCTTAAATAATCTGAAGAAAATCTTATATATATAATTTTAAGGGAAAAAATAATAAATTCAAACCATTATCAAATTTCATTTTATAGAGAACAATTTAGTTGAAATTTTTGCATCGAATAAATATAATAACAATATGTGATATTATCAAATTTCATTTTATAGAGAACAATTTAGTTGAAATTTTTGCATCGAATAAATATAATAACAATATGTGATATTGGATATAAAATAAAATCAAAGGATTTAAAAATAAAAAATAATGGTTAACAAACTACCATTTTATAGGCAATGTCCACATAAATGTCAAGCATCCCTGAGGTATTATTTTCATTTTTCCCGTTTGGCATTCTATCGACACAAAACTTGATAGAGAGAAAGTGCAGGCAATATGATAGAAAGCGAATGAGGACGTTGGTCTTGGAGCAAAGTGACTTCATTTTGAAACCTAAAAGGAATTCAACCTTGTACTGAAATAACTTGAGTTTTACATGGCTATGGTTTTATGTGTGGTAGAATTTTGATCGCATAAATTTATTGGTGTATAGTATTTTTATGTATTTTATTTATTTATTTATATATATTTAGTTTTTTTATTTGAAATTAATGTAGTTCTATTTATGTGCGTTCTTTTTGGATTTTATTAGTTTAATTAAATAGTTGATTAGATATATAGTTGATAGATGTTATTTATGTCTTATTAGTCCCTGCTGGGGACTATATGCGATCGATAGATCGCTGACCGCGCGTTGACCTAGCCGATTTTCCGAAATATTAAGGCAATTTCCTAAGTCGAACTAAGGTTTTGGGCGAGGAAAGGTTTTGGGGTCTTATTCCTGGCTTCGCGTGGTTCGAGGTGGAGGCCACGTGGTCGTGCAGCTCCCACGCGGACGGCATGCGCTGTGGTGGTCTTATGGGCGGACACCTGTCGCAGGTACGCGGACGGCATGTACTGTCGCCTTGGGTTTTACCCTGTTCGCGGCGTTTGGGTTGTTATTGTTACTTGGTTGTTTATTGTTTAGCTGTGCAGTCTCTGCGATTTTTCATTTCTGTCTGTTTTATTCTCCGCGGTGAAAACAGAATGCGTTTAACTGTGTAGCAAACGTTTGGTTGCGGTTCTGTTGTTCCAGGTCCAGCTTGTATCGCTCGAGTGTCTGGTGTCGCTTCGGTAAGTTCGGCTACTGTATTGTTTAGATGTTTGTTCCTCTGTCGTTTGGCGTTTTCCAGTGGCATTGATGTTTGTCACAGTATTGAGGGTTTTTGTTAGCTGCATGGGTTTTATGGAAATTTCCGTAAATGTCCTGCAAAGTTACTCGGCTTGGGTTTTACCCTGTTCGCGGCGTTTGGGTTGTTATTGTTACTTGGTCGTTTAGCTCTGCAGTCTGTGCGATTTTTGCTTTGTGTTTGTTGTACTGTCTGCGGTGAAAACAGAATGCGGTTAACTGTATAGCAAACGTTTGGTTACAGTTTTGTTGTTCCAGGTCTGGCTTGTGTGCCTCAAACGTCTGGTGTCGCTTTGGTAAGTTCGGCTATTGTATTGTTTAGATGTTTGTTCCTCTGTCGTTTGGCGTTTTCCAGTAGCGTTTATGTTTGTCACAGTATTCAGGGTTTCTGTTAGCTGCATGGGTTTTATGGAAATTTCCGTGAATGTTGGTTTCGACCACCATGTGACTTCGTTGTCATTTGGGCCGAGACGCCATGGGTGAAGCTGTGATTCTTGGTACAGATTGAGCGGCACGTGGTCCCACGACTTCCAAGCGGACGACATGTACTGTGGTGGTCTGCCTGCTCGAGATCCTGGAAAGCTAGTCAGCTTGGGTTTTACCCTGTCCCCGCCTTTTGGGTTATTATTGTTACTTGGTTATTTAGCTCTGCAGTCTCTACGATTTTTCCTTTGTATTTGTTGTATTGTCTACGGTGAAAACACAATGCGGTTGCTGCCTGCTCGGTTAACTGTATAGCAAACGTTTGGTTGCGGTTCTGTTGTTCCAGGTCCGGGTTGTATGCCTCGACTGTCTGGTGTCGCTTTGGTAAGTTCGGCTACTGTATTGTTTAGATGTTTGTTCCTCTGTCGTTTGGCTTTTTCCAGTGGCATTGATGTTTGTCACAGTATTGTCTGTTCGTTTTCCTCAAGAGTCCATGGTTATTTGAGCATTATAAGTTAATGGAATTTCTCTTACCTACATGGGTTTTATGGAGATTTCCGTAAATGTCGGTTTCGACCACCATGTGACTTCCCTGTCATTTGGGCCGAGACGAGCTGGGTGAAGCTGTGGTTCTTGGTATAGATTGGGCGACAGTATTTTGTAGTTTGAAGGGTTTTTGCACATGAAGATGTAAACAAATTGGGGTTTTTGAACTGTTTGAACTATTTGTGCGGCATATTGGGTTTTTAATGGAATGTATTGTGGTTTGGAGAAAGAATTAGGTACTCCTCTGTTAAATTCAAGGTTCTGGTGCTGGGTTCTGCATGAATATGATCTAGACAAGAAGGAATTCGAACTCTCGGCTTCGTTGCAGGTACGGTGTTGTTCTGCTAATTGGTTTTTGTCAAATTTTCTATTAATTTCTTTTTGTCAATTTGTTAGGCTTTTAATTTTTGCATTGTGTAGGTTTATGGTCCAGTTACTTTAGGTTTATAGTCCAGTTACTGCGTGGTCCCTGCCGGGGACTATATGCGATCGATAATTTTTCGATATATTGACAATGTAACCTAAGTCGAACTAAGGTTTTGGGGATGGAAAGGTTTTGGGGTCTTATTGCGGGCTTCGCATCGTATTTGTTGTATTGTCTGCGGTGAAAACACAATCCGGTTCCTGCCTGCTCGGTTAACTGTATAGCAAACGTTTGGTTGCGGTTCTGTTGTTCCAGGTCCGGCTTGTATGCCTTGACTGTTTGTTGTCGCTTTGGTAAGTTCAGCTACTGTATTGTTTATATGTTTGTTCCTCTGTCCTTTCGTGTTTTCCAGTGGCGTTGATGTTTGTCACAGTATTGTCTCTTCGTTTCCCTCAAGAGTCTAGGGTTATTTGAGCATTATAAGTTAATGGCATTTTGGTTAACAGGGCGGACATAGGAAGAACGTTGGCATGTACTGTGGTGGTCTTATGGGCGGACAACTGTCCCTCCTCAAGATCCTGGAAAGTTACTTGGCTTGGGTTTTACCCTGTTCGCGCGCTTTGGGTTATTATTGTTACTTGGTTGTTTAGCTCTGCAGTGTCTGCGATTTTTCCTTTGTACTTGTTGTATTGTCTGCGGTGAAAACACAATGCGGTTCCTGGCTACTCGGTTAACTGTACAGCAAACATTTGGTTCCGGTTCTGTTGTTCCAGGTCCGGCTTGTATGCGTCGACTGTCTGCTATCGGTTTGGTAACTTCGGCTACTGTATTGTTTAGATGTTTGTTCCTCTGTCCTTTGGCATTTTCCAGTGGCGTTGATGTTTGTCAGAGTATTGTCTCTTCGTTTCCATCAAGATTCCATGGTTATTTGAGCATTATAAGTTAATGGCATTCTGTTTAACATGGCGGAGATAGGAAGAAGGTTGGCATGGTTTCTGAGAAGGACAAAAAATGAGAGCTTACCAATTGAATTAGCTTAGTTTGCTATTGTTTATGTATTGGATCAAATGCTTCCTTTGCGAAAATTATAAGCTTTTCCTCGATACTAAGGGTTTTTGTTACTTGCATGGGTTTTATGGAAATTTGCGTAAATGTCGGTTTGGACCACGATCTGACTTCCTTATCATTTGGGCCGAGACGACCTGGGTGAAGATGTGATTCTTGGTATAGATTGAGCAACAGTCTTTTGTACTTTGAACTATTTTTGCACATGAAGATCTAAATAAATTGGGGTTTTTGAACTGTTTGTGCCACATATTGGGTTTTTAATGGAATGTATTGTGGTTTGGAGAAAGAAATAAAGACCTACAAGTATTTATGTATTTATGTGCCGCATATTTCCTTTTTTTTTATTGATGGAATGTATTGTTATTAGTGGAATGTGTTACTGTGTTAAATTCGAGGGTCTGGTTTCACGAGTTGTGAGGCTTGAGCAGACTGTTGTTCCTTAGGCGTGTATTCAAGGTTTTTCGCTTGTATAATTTATGCGTATGCTTACTTTGGTGTGTAATGTTATTTTAAGTTTGTAATTCTGTTATGGATGTATGAATATCCGACTCTAACATTATTCCTAGAGCGGAAGGTTGCTTTGTTAAGAACTCTGTTAAGTTCATTTAGTTACTGTTAAGTTCATTTGCTTTGTTAAGAACTGTTGAATTGAAGGTTTGCTATACTGGTGCTAGATGTTCTTCGTTTGTTGTTGTTTATATATTGGATGAAATGTTTCCTTTGCGAAAATTATAAGCTTTTTCCGTGATACTGAGGGTTTCTCTTAGCTGCATGGGTTTTATGGAAACTTCTGTAAATGTCAGTTTCGACCAGCATGTGACTTCGTTGTCATTTGGGCCGAGATGACCTGGGTGAAGCTGTGACTCTTGGTACAGATTGAGCGCCAGTCTTTTGTAGTTTGAAATGTTTTTGCACATGAAGATCTAAATAAACTACGGTTTTTGAACTGTTTGTACTGTTTGTGGCGCATATTGGGTTTTTAATGGAATGTATTGTGGTTTGGAGAAATAAATAAAGACCTGCAAGTATTTATGTATGTGCTGCATATTGCCTTTTTATTAATGGAATGTATTATGGTATCGAGAGAGGAATAAAGACCTGCAAGTATTTTTCCAGGCAGTTCTGGAGACTTCATTAACCAATTTCGTCATTTGCATATTTTCTCATGTACTCGTACAGGCTGTGTTGTGCATGAATATGGTCTAGACGAGAAGCAATTCGAACCCTTGGCTTCGTTGCAGGTACGGCGTTATTCTGCTAATTTCTTTTTGTCAATTTTTCTACTAATTACCTTTTGTCAATTTCTTAGCATCCAACTAGCTCCGTATAGTGATGTATCAAGACATTTTGTATATTTAAACGTTAGATTAAAATCTCATGTTAGCTAGTTATAACCAAATTGATTCTGATATCATGTTCAACTACCTTATTCTCCTCAGAGAGAAAAAATAATTTTATTATGAAAACAAAATTACACTTACTATATATGTTTTTGCATTTCACAGATATCCTTAAGCATAGGAAGTGATAAAAGTATTGCTGGCAACATATCTTGCTTCATAAACAGTTTTCAAAAATGTCAATATGACAGCCCTATCATAGTCATTCTAACATATATCAGAGCTTTGAAGCCAGTTTTGTCATAAGAAATTAGCTCCTAGATATGTCCATAAACAGTCCCATAAAAAAATATAGATATAGAGATATCCTTAAGCATAGGAACTGATAAAAGTATGGTTGAGAAGATAGCTTGCTTCATAAACAGTTTTCAGAAATGTGAATATGACAGCCCTATCATGGTCATTCTGACATATATTGCAGGTTTGAAACTAGTTTTGTGTCATAAAAAATTAGGTCCTAGATATGTTCATAAACAGTGCCATAAAAAAATATAGATATAGATATTCACACTTAAACAGTCCCATGATTATATCAAAAGTGTGTCAAGACATTCCATGAGCTGCCCTTCCACTTTCTTTTGAATGATCCAAGGTTGTGCTACCAAGTGTAATCTAGCTTTTGACAGTCCATCAGTTTCCATGTTCCTGTCTTTGTAGACATGTTAAAAGATAATGTGTTAAATACTCTGTTCAAGCAAGTTGAATCTGCTCAAATATACGGTGAAATTTATAATTATCCAATGAATTTGTTCCATTCATCCAATTCACCACAATTTGTGAATCATCAAAGATCTGTAATTTTTGGGCATCTTTTTTCACGTGCCACAATTAGAAACAGTCTTTGGACAATTTGCTCAAGCAGACTGTTGCTGTGTTTGCCAAAGCTGTCCTTTGAACATATTACATGTTCATTATTTATATGAATCATACCTCCAGCATCACATAATAATGGATCTTCTTGACAAGCCTTATGGAACTACGCTTATGCACTACTCGTATCTGCTTCTCAATGGCTTGTTTGGGTTCCTTGACCCTTGAATTCTGTTTAGATCCATATACTATAACCATACTCTGATATCGAATAGCAGGAAACTTTTTACCTTGAAATAGCCTCACAGTTATTTTATTTCACAAATGCAATTGACAATGATGTTAACTTTCAGAAATATTCTTAAACTTATGCTGCATTTTTTCATTTTGTCTTCCCATTGCTTCCTTTTGTTAACTTCATTTTGTCTTTCCATTCCTTGCTTTTGTTAACTTGCACAAATATTCTTAAAATTATGCTCCTGTTTTTCATTATGTCTTTGCATTGTTTCCATTTCCAACTTCTTTGTTATTTATAAATATGGCTTCTTGGTAGAAATTTGATATTTGTTTAGCAACATAATGCAAGAGCCTATTTTTTTAATATAGATACATTTTGTTGAAAACAATCATGTTCAGTTTTTGCTAACTTCATCAATATTTTTTGCAAAGCTGTACAAGACAATTGCAAAAGGCAACTCTGGTAAGCAATTGCAAATGATGGAAGAAATAATAGATGTTGACAATTACAAATTCAAATTGCAATGCATTTTGCCTGAGAACATTGATATTGTATTAAAAAGAAATGGTCTTTTTAGACTAAATGCATTTTCATATACTGTAGGAGATTGTCTATTTGACTCATTCGAAATGCTTCTACATTTTCGTTATACTTCAAATGAATTGTGAAATGGGTTAATAGACCACTTTCTTTTTTGCTTAAAGAACAATGACGTTGAAGCAATATAGTCATATCAGTATGAACTAGCACCTTATTTCCTATATGAGTTACATGGTGTTAATGATATTGGTACATATCTTCATAAAATGCGTTATTCTGCATCTACAAATATAAAGGAGTCTGACAGAGGTTTATGGGGTGATACCTTTTGTATACGTTGGTTAGCTAAATGGCTAGATATATCAATTACAGTTTGGTCATTGACAAGAAAAACGAGATATTTGCTCTTTAATCAACATGAAAATGCAATTCCATATTGCATTCTCTTTCATGATGCAAATCCTGTCAGTGGTCATTATGAACCATTGGTTTACCAAAAGTTTCCAATTTTCATTTCCAACCAGTCTAATATCTACCTATCACCTATTTGCAAAGATATTGAAAGCCATTGGATGCAAATTGCAAATAATATGCTTTTAAATGGACTAACAATTGCAAAGCAAGTGACATCTAATTGTGGTGACAGTCTCTTTAATGCAATTTGCTATTTAGTAGCAATAGAATTCAATGCAGAGTCTTTGCGACTTTACATTGTGCAATCTTTTTGCAATGCACTTATGCATAAGAATCAAGAGGCATTGCATTGTTTAGAGAAATACCTAGTAGTTGACGCGCTACACTATACAATGAATAGCAACTGGCAACAGTATTTGATAAATATGGCAATGCCATATGAAAAAGGACAAGTGGAAGGCGGACCATTTTGTCTACAATGGATATCTGTCATATTCAAAGTCAATATCCAAGTATGGTCCTCTGTTGCTAATAACTTTTTCAATTATAGTTCCGCTTATTCGAGATGCAATGATATTGTTAACATCTTGTCATTGATGACAACTACATCACATATTCACTACCACGCAATGATACAACAATATGTTCACAATTCTCAAGAACTGGACATCGAAGCAAATGACGTTTCTAGTCAATTGCATCATAAGCATATAGTAGAAAAAGAGAAATGCATATCTCAAGTACATTTGAGCAATAATATTTCATTTGAGATAGCATGTCATTTAGATCAAATGCAACCAACTAAGGATTGTAGGCTGAATTATCACAAGCTAAAGCAATTCATACGTACAAAAAGCATGATACAAGAATATGTTCACAATTCTCAAGAACTGGACATCGAAGCAAATGACGTTTCTAATCAATTGCGTCATAAGCATATAGTAGAAAAAGAGCAATGCATATCTCAAGTACATTTTAGCAATAATATTGCACTTGAGATAGCATGCCATTTAGATCAAATGCAACCAACTAAGGATTGTAGGCTGAATTATCACAAGCTAAAGGAATTCATATGTACAAAACGCAAATGCAATGACAAATGCAAAAAACGATTTTCTAATAAAAAGTCAAGAATTACAAGAAAGAAAAATGCAATACAAATTTATATGGAAAAAGTCGAGGACACGCCTAGGAATACATGTGCAATTTGCAACAAATTGCATTTTGCAAAAAATACTAGATTCTTCAGTACAGATTTGCAAGAAAAGCATATGAATTTGACATTGAACAATAGGACCTTTAGCAATGAAAACATATGTGTTTCTTGCAAGAAAGCGCTCAAGAATGGAAAGCTACCACAATTTGCAACACCTGAACAAATAAGACGTAACATTTCATTGCCAACTTTAAATATACTTTTAGACCTAGAAGAAAGACTTGTGTCATTGAGAATTGTATTTGCACAAATCAGACAATGGGGACATAGACGATCACAAATTGGCTTAATAGGATCAATTATCAATGTACCAGTTCATATGGACATTGTGCAAAGAGCATTGCCACAATATCTAAATGATACAATGACAATTGCAGTTGCATTGAAAAGACGATTGCAATACAAAAATGCATACCAAACAGGTAAAGTACGTCCAATTATTGTCATGAAAGCATTGAACGAACTATGTTCTAGAAGTCTTTATAAAGATAGCAACATTTGTATAAATGAGAATTGGACCCATGTTTTACAAGAGAATAATGAATACATTGTAGAAAATTCAAACAGTGACAATGAAAGTGATACAGATAGTGATGCAAATAATGAGACAGCTACTGAAACATTGGTACATGGATTAATAGAATCACAACGCATCTACGATTTGCAAGACAGGATTATTGAATTGGCACCTGCTGAAGGACAACGACCATTAGGCATTTTCAAGGACAAATATGCAGAAGAAATGAACTTTCCAACATTATTTTATGGCAATGCACGTGATCATGACATCACAAATAGGTTTAGTTACCAAAAAATTGTGCAATGGGAATTGTTACAAGAAAGTGGTGACTTCCAATATCATACAACAAATTTGTTTTTCAAGACAATGCGAATAATAATTGATAAAGTGCTTTCTTGCATATGGGTGCGAATAAGAAAAGGACAACTAAAAGGCAGGAAAATATTGGCAAAAGATGTCAAGTATCAAGCAAATTTGGAAAAGTTATTGAAGTCTGACATTGGATACATAGATTTCAAAAACATTCGCATATCTTCTGACCATTTGGAACAAATTAGGAAAAACATATTTGCAATGATACGACAACTAGGGCCTCCAACTTTCTTTGTGACATTCACAAGTGCAGAACATCGATGGAAACCATTAGTAGATACACTCATCACATTGTTTAGAAATAAAGAAAATAAAAATGCTATTGACATATTAGAGGATGATGACATTGACCACCTTATAAGAAAGTATCCAGTCACATGTAGCCAATACTATAGACATAGAATTAATGCTATAAAGCAACTGATATCTCAAGATACTACATTCTTTGGCAAAGTATTTGATTACTATTTCGTAACAGAATTCCAAAATAAAGGAACTGAACATGAACATGGACTGTTATGGATAGAGAATGCTCGAATATATGGAAAAGAAAGCAATTCAGAAATTGAGAAGTTTCTTGACAATTACATCAGTTGTAATACAGATCATTTGGAGCCAGATGTTGCTAAATTGCATAAACATCACCATACAAGAAGTTGTAAGAAGCGAAAAAATTCAAATTGCAGATACAACTTCCCCATGCCACCAATGAAATCAACAATGATCATTGAACCAACCAATGCAGAAAATAAAAAAATCATAGAGAAATCAATATCATTCTTTGCATTCTTGGAGGAAACAAACTACAATGATTCAATAACACATGACAGTTTCCTCCTAGAAATAGGGCTACTAGAAAATGAGTACATAGAACTATTACAACATACAATAAAGCAACCAACAATTTTCCTAAGACGAAAACCTTCTCACATTTGGAATAACAGTTTTGCAAAGGCTATGCCTAGTTTATGGAATGCAAATACAGATGCACAGTTTGTGCTAAATGCATATGCTACAGCGTCATATTGTAGTTCATATATGACCAAAATTGACAAGTCTATGACAAATGCATTTAGAAGAGTACGCAAAGAGCATCAGAAACATGAAATTGACGCTATGCAAATGATTCGTAAACTCGGAAATACATTACTCAATCTACAGCAAATGTCAGCTCAACAAGCAGTGCATATAGCACTTTCATTGCCATTGAATTCTAGTTCAAGGGAATGTATATTTGTAAACACGTCTCCAGTCGATGAATGCACATTTATGCTTAAACCGCCTATTCTTTTGAAACAAGAACCTGATGATTCGGAAGATGTTATGTGCCATTCCATTGTTGACTACTACATTGGACGACCAAGTTCCATTAGCAAAATCTGCCTTGCAGAATTTGTATCAAATTAAAAGAAAGATGGCAGACCCATATCTAAAAGGAAAAAAGCAAATGTTATACGATTTGTCAAATATAACAAACACAATGATATTGAAAACTTTTGTCGAGAGAAATTATTGTTATATATGCCATTTGAAAATTGTGAAGATACGTTGAAACAAGAATTGCCTACATGGCTCTCTGCATATACATTACATGAAAAAACAATCCAAGTCAATGAAGCCAAATTTACATATAACATCAATCCAACATGGGGTGATTTAGAAACTGCAACAAATGAGCAAATTAGTTCTTTGAATAGTAATCAAATGAATATGCAAAACCAAGAGAACAATTCCCATTATGAGGAATATGATTTGCAATCGGACTTGCAATTTCCAAAACAATCTGAAATGAAGAAAAAAATCAATCTTGGATTTCAAATTACTGCCCATCCATTTTTAATGGAGAACAATGAATATTAGAAACTTAGAAGAATCTTGAACAAAGAGAAACAAGCAATTGTAAAAGACATTGCAATTAAAAAAAAAAAACCTGAAGGAACCAATTTACCTTTTTATTACAACTGGAGCAGGTGTAGGTAAAACGCTCACAGCAAAAGCGATTTTCCAAATGCTTATACGAATTTATGATTCACAAAAGACAACTGATCCTATGAAACCAAAAGGTCTAATATTAGCATACACAGGAAAAGCTACATATAATGCAGGTGGAACAACAATCCATTCTGCATTGCTAATGCCTTTTAACAAGTCTCAATTGTTTTCACTAAGCAAAGAAGTATTGGACAACTTGTCAAAGCTATATCAAGAATTGCAAGTAGCTTTCATAGATGAGGTCTCCATGATTGGAAGTTGGTTCTTATATTCTATTGACAATAGAGTCAGAAACATAAAACATGTCCAGACGAATTACTTTGGGAACATTGACATGATATTTTGTGGTGATTTCTATCAAGCACAACCTATTCAAGACTCTCTTATTTTTGAACAACCAACAATCAACAATCAAACAATAACACATGATTTCTGGAAGGATAATGTCAAGTGCTTCCAATTGCATATGACGATGCGACAAACAAATAAGAGATTCATATCAGTGTTAAATAGAATGCGAACAAATTGTCAAACATCTGACGATATAACATACATGAATACAAGTTGCATGCGCCCTGTACCAAATGATGCAACACTTCCCTATTTATTTTACAAAAACAAAGATGTTGCAATGCATAACAAGAAAATGTTGATGCTGATGCCTGGCAAAGAAATTTTAATTAATGCAATTGACGAAAATGAGAAGAATAACGACAATTTCCCAACTCATCAACATATGGCTGTTTTGCCACCGCAGCTTTTGATAAAGTTGAACATGTTAGTTGAAATGTATGCTTGCAATTATGATGCACCAGATGGGCTAGTGAATGGTGCATATGGAATAGTTAAAGCATATACCCATACAGATAACGTCGATGTTCTATGGATTAAGTTCCATGACCCTAATATTGGTCATCGACAATCTAGAAAACTATCTCATTTGTATACTTCAGAGATAGCATATGATTGGACACCAATATTGCGAATATCAAAAGCAATACCTATGACATCAAATATGGCACCATTGAAAATACGAAAAAAATTTCCAATTCAACTTGCATGTGCACACACAATACATAGATCACAAGGCTTAACCTTGGATAGGGTTGCATTCGACCCTACTGGAGTACAAGTGCATGGCCTAGTATACACAACACTATCACCTGTCAAAAACATAGAATCATTATATTTGCTTAATCCTCTTAAACATAATAATTTCAAGGTCAAGCAAAAAGTAAATTGTGAGATGCAACGTTTGGAAACCACTGCAAAATGGCAATTAGAATATGACTCTGCATCAATACAATCATTGCGATCCATCTTTATTCTTTCATTGAACACTCGCAATCTTCATGCGCATCTTGCTGATATATGCAATGACTATGACACAATGAAATCTGATATCTTGTGCTTACAAGAAACACATATGTTGCTGTGTATGGAAAATGAATGCTTCAAAAATTTCAATTGCATCTCCAGTTGCATTAAGCATGGAGTAATGATATTGATAAAGAAAAATATCATTATCCTTGAACATACCCATTTTGAAGACTGCTTTGTAGAAGCATTGCTCGCAAAAATAAAAGTTCACACATTACAAATTGCAATACTCAATATATATGCATCGCCACGTGCAAACCTGAACAATATCCTCAATGTCATTGCAAAAGCTTTGTACCACTCAGATCTAAACAATATCATAGTTATATTAGGGGACTTCAATATTGATATGGTACATTGCAATCAAAAAACAAAGCAGCTAGAAACCTACATGCAAAACTACAATCTGCATTTCCTAGTTGACAAAACTAATAGCATGCACAAATCATTGATTGACCATGTTTGGGAAAATCTAGCTAATATAAAATATACAATTTTCGTATTGGATACATATTGGTCTGACCATGATACAATATCTCTTGTCCTTCAGCTACGATAACCAATTTTGTCATTTGCACATTTTCTCATGGTACTCGTACAGGCTGTGTTGTGCATGAATATGGTCTACACGAGAAGGAATTTGAACCCTTGGCTTCATTGCAGGTACGACGTTATTCTACTAATTGCTTTTTGTCAATTTTTCTATTCATTGCCTTTTGTCAATTTGTTAGGCTTTTAATTTTTGCATTGTCTACGTTTATGGTCCAGTTACTCTAGGTTTATACTAGAGTTACTCCGTGATTGTTTTAAAAAATATGGATATTTAAGCTGTATTGGCTCATTTATATTTTTTCTCTCATTCAATTATATTGCAATTCAAATGTGGAATCGTCCTTTGTTTATTCTATGTTTACATTAATATTAATATTAATATTATTAATTATTCCCTGCGACATTTTCCAACATTTGCCAAGAATTGCTCTACTGTCCCTCTGTTACATACTATGCATTCTATTGTACATTTACATATATGGCGTTCTGTGTCGATCAATGCAAGTTATGCCAAAGAAAGCCTTGTCAATTAACCAACACAAGTATCCTATCATAAATTTGTAGATATGACCTCATCTATTTATGGATGCAGATTCTGCTAGTAAAACCCTTTTCAATTGAATAGAACGACCAAGAAAAAAGAACAACAACATGCAAAATAAACAAACAGAGTATATTCTTTTTGCCTTTCCTTTCCTATGGATCTTCTATTCTTGTTCAATTTTTACTTTTATATGTTCTTTTGACTTGCACTAAATATGTCTTACTATTCTATAACATAGCATAAATCTTGCAAAAGGAAATGAAACAATTGAAGAAATAGAATGCATAAGCCAATTAGAAAGCGCAACCCAACCACTTGTTTTGCAAAGGTATGTCTATGAGAACTACAGAAATATGCTAATTTGTATTTAGAATATTAATGTTTACTATATATGCATTCTATTTTTATTTTTTACATATCTATGTTTCTATGGTTTTAATGTTCTTGTTCACTTTTTACTACTAATTTGCACTAAATATATGTTACTATTCTATAACATAGCCTAAATCTTCAAAGATGAAAAGAAACAATTGAAGAAATAGAATGCATAAGCCAATTAGAAACGGCAAGCCAACCACTTGTTTTGCAAAGGTATGTCTATGACAAGTATACAAATATGCTAATTTGTATTTAGAATAATAATGTTCACTAGGGTATGTCCATGACAACTATACAAATATGCCAATTTGTATTTAGAATATTAATGTCTACTATATATGCATTCTATCTTTACATATGTATCGTTCTATGGTTTTAATGTTCCTTGTTAATTGTTTACTTCTATACGCTCTTTCAAATTGAACTAAATATATGTTGCTACTCTATAACATAGCATAAATCCTGAAAAAGGAAAACAAACAACTGAAGAAATAAAGCACATAACTCAATTATAAAAGGCAAAGCAACCACCTGCTTTGAAAAGGTATGTATGACAACTATACAAATATGCAATTTTCTATTTAAAATATTAATGTTTACTATATATATCTTCTCTTTTTACGTATCTATATTTAAATGTATATATAACAGATTAATCTTTACTATATATATCTTCTCTTTTTACATATCTATATTTAAATGTATATAAATTAGAAAATCTTGGACGAGTGAAGAAAGCACTAGTAGTAAGTCCCCCCAAACAATGCAACAAGAAGACATGTACAGGTTACATATCACAATTTCTTTATTGATTGCTTATCACAAAATACACGTGATAATATCCACATCATATTGAACCATGCGTTTGCCTGTGTTAGTCCAACTGAAACAATTGCAGCCAAACTTCATTCAACAAATGTACAAAATGATACATCAAAAAGGTATGCATATGAAACACAAAACTCTAATCTATTTCTACTTATTCAGTCTCTAGGAGAAACATACTATTCTACAAATGTTTATAGCAATTTCTAACTAAGCAATTTTAATAGGCAAAAACAGATACTGCCAATTAAAGTATCAATTGAAGATCTGAATAGTCGTAAAATTGGGCAGCTATTTGTTGGAGACATAATGGTTGTCTATACTGCATTCCTTGATAAAGCAAACAAATCACGTCAAGTATTGCGAGCTGATTTGACAGATGCTCAAGGAATGATGACTATAACGTTGAGTATACCTGCACATTTGGTGGAGCGACATGAACACAAAATTTTGCAAGGCAACAACATCTCAATTACAAATTTCAGAATATTTCCTAAAGCTGTATATGATCGCGGTGACTGTGACAAAATAATATTGCTTAATGAATCAAGTATCATAGAAACTGTACCTGAAGTTTGCAAAGAATATTGCTTCATTCCCAATACAACCATTAGGCAATTTGCAAACAAAAAAGAAATGTACACAATTGGCACAATCGCTGCCGCCGTTACACTTGCCAAACGAGTTGGATTGCATTACATACTTCATATCAAAGATGGAGATTCTGAAAACGACAATGCAACTATATGTATTCAGATGTTACTTATTCCTAATTTTCAGTAGATAACATGCATCACTTCAATACATAGTTGTTGTAATTTTTCTATGGTTTTTGTAATTTGTCTAGTGCAATTGCAATTTTTCAATGCATACGAACAATGTATTTGCATATTACTTTTTGTATTTTTCAATACATAACAATTTCTGTTTTGTAGTTGCAACTCTTTGACACATATGAACAATTTTTCCTTTCAATGGAAAAACAATTGCAAAAAGGACAGTTTCTGCTCATCCTTTTCAAAAATTTAACAAAAAAGGTAAACACAACAGAAACAATATTCAGAGCATCGAAGTCAACGTTCATGACTGAACTTAACAAAGATGCACTCAACAATCTCAGAAAACTAACTACATCTACCTATGCTGTAAGTATAGCAATAATAATGTTTTTGCTGCCTTTGCATTTGCCATGTAATAATGTAAATTAACACTTGAATGTTTTATAAACAGGTCGAAGGTACTCTGATCGCAACAAATCCATATTCAACTCCTTTCGAACCTGTTTGTGCAATTTGTAACTCCCCAGTGAATTCATCCATAGCAATAGCCATTGCAACAATTTTTTGTTCACAATGCAATGATAATTTCCCTTTCCTCTACAAGCATTGTATAAATGTTGTAATAGAATCCATTACAAATAACTTTGTCCAGTGCATTATCAGGGAGCCGTTATTACATGACTTTCTTCCTGATTTAAAATCAATGTCATATGAAACATATTTGCAACAGAAAGCTACCACTGTTTACATCTTACATGACTTCAAAATTCAGAGCAAGTTCACACTCAATGAAGATAGTGAGCTATTACATGTCAACTAACAAATGGAAGGTACATGAACATATTCCTTAACATGTTTTCTCTCAAATATGTCCTCTCTTCAATTTACAATGTTATCATTTTGTTCTAACTAACCATTTGTTATACAGATTACAAAATGCAGGAACATGGAAGCCTTCACATCCACAACAAATGCAAAAGTAATATGAATATGTTTCTTCATATTATGTTGTTACTATAATACAAGTATTTGACTTGCAATTTTGACTCATTTACAAAGAATATGTAACGCAACGGTTGATGAAAAAAGGCTAGAAAGTCTTTATGCATCTGTATTTGTACTGTTTCTGTTTCTGTTCTCTATGCCGAATGGAACGCATTCTGCATCATGCTTTATATCATTGAATACAGCAAATGCAACATCAGATCAGCAATAATTTTGTATCTGGCACTTATTATCTACTCAAGTTAAATGACAAACTGTATATTGAATCAGCTAGTCATTTTTGTTCCTTGCTATGTTATAGCTGAATGCTATGTTAGTTTTTGTTTCTTGCATACTGTAGGTAACGACTCAGGAAACAAGGCTAGAAAGTCCTTATACATGTCTCTTCGAATGCATTCTGCAACATGCTTGAAGCTAGACTTTATAAATAGCACCAAACTATATGGACTTTAAAATGAATATATGTTGTTTGAAAATGGAATTATGGCATAATGCATTTGGTATTATTAGTCCTTCCCTGGGACTATATGCAATTGATCAATTGCTGACCGTTGGTTGACCGACATGATTTTTCATTATAATAGCATTATAAACTAAGTCAAATGAAACTTCTGGGCTCCAAAGTTTTGTTTTATTTTACCTATGTTTCTCTTACCTGTACAAGCAATAAAAATCTCATCTAAACATAAGTTTCATAGAGGAAAACAATGCTGGCAATGTTGCTGCAGCACTGATGACTTGGCTCGCTCCAAAGAGCAAGGTATGTTCACTATCTTTTGTATCAGTGGCAGCGCCAATATTTTCAGTTTTCTATCCTGGTTTTTGAGCGGAGGCATGGAATTGGATGTTCAGAATCCTCTTAAGATCATGGCTGCTGTAGTTTTAAATTCTTTTGTCAATGACTTAAGACTTTGAACGTAACAAGTTCTCAGAGATGGACAATGGAATGAAGAACATGCAGCAATGCTTGTTCTTGGTGACATAATTAGCATCAAACTTAGAGATATTGTTCATGTGGATGCACGTTTTCTTGAAGCAGATTCTTTAAAGAATGATTAGGTCTTAATCCAATCCTTTTCTTTACTTCTTTTTTCTGATTACATTTCTTTAGAGATTTGATGATTTAGGGTTTCTTCTTCTGTAACGATAAAATTTACAAAGCTTTGCTATAATCCTTTTGAACCTCTGCGGTGTTTTGCAGGTATTCAGCTCACCTTATCTCAAAGGCATTCCCTCCCTCAAGCCAGAAGGTAATTCAAATCTTTTTCTTACTGAGGTTACAACGTTTTTCATGTTTAATAAGTTTCGCTAATCAACAATGAAATGCTCTCTGCAAATTCTGAGAAAATGAACCTCTCGATATAATGAAAAATAACACACACGAGAGGTTGAATTTTATTTCAGTATGCATCCCCTGTTAAGTAGTGTCTGTAATCGCTGTAGTGTTTTTGGCTCTTCTGCAATAAAATTTGAAGGGGACTTACAATCTTCTGTTGGAATCATTTTAAAAAGCAGTCTGAAGAACAGAATCTTAAAGTCATTTTCTCCATGAAATTTTCCATTTACTTTACTTAAAGGATGTTATAATTTGTTCAAGACAGGCGAGGAGATCAGGCGAAATACGATGCTAGGAGCAGAGGATTATGCCTAGTTCCTGTGTCGTGTACTCTCCATGTAACCAACAACAATGGGACAGATTTCTCGACATCTGGTATCTGATTTCTTCCTATTTTCTTGTCTTTATTTAATACCATCTTCGAACAATAATAATTTGCAGAAGAATGTTGTAAGTCATCACCGTATTATCTTCTTTCTTACTATTTTATTGCATTTTTCGTGTCTTTATTTATATCTATTGATGCTTCCGCAGGTTGATGAAGGATTTATTGTGGCTCTGCTTACAAACAGCGTGAACCTAAACATGTTGTCATTGCTACTGGGATCCATACCTTTTTTGGTAAACCATCACATATTGTCAACAGTACAAACCAAGTTTCCCACTTCCAAAAGGTTGGTATTTATTCTGGACTTCTGATTCTTCTTTTTGTCCTTTCTCTTATTTCATAAATACATAATTTTTGCCGATACTGCAGTTGTACCAAATTGCCTAGTTAGGGTTCGTGGTAATATTCAATGATCCAGTACTGTTAGCTTCCTTCCAACAACTATCAATTACTAATTGTTCTCATGAATAGGTTTTCACAAAAGGATATGACAAGGATGTTGTTGTCTTGCTGGTTGCAAGAGCATCCAGAACAGAGAATCAAGATGCCATTGATGCAGCAATTGTTGGGATGCTTACAGATCCTAACGAGGCAAGTATTTTTTTTATGTCATCATATTAAATTTTAGTCAATAAGCAGGGCTATGCTTATTTTACTGATTTGTATCTTTTGTTGTGCCTTTTAACATCCATGCACCTAAAAGACACACGCAACCATTCCAGACCTCCATTTTCTTCCTTTCAATCCAACTGACAAGAGGACAGCTCTCACTTATATTGACAATGAAGGGAAAATGCATCGAGTTAGTAAACATGCTCCAGAGCAGGTATTGTTCTTTGGATCAATTATTTTTATCTTTCACACACAAGTAATGAATAATATAAATTTTCACAGCAATGCTGAATAATATTCTTCTTTTTATAAAAAAAATCAATGAATTACGGAGATAGATTTAACCCGAAGGTCAGTGTTTGGCTCTGCAGTTGTCGTTGTCTCCCACTAGAAATTTGTAGATAACATTATACATAAAACTACTAAGATTCATAGTACGTAGCTCTCTATTTCAGGTGAACGTGCAATGTTTGCATTACTAAACCATTAGATATCAGTTCCAGTCTTATTTGTCTTTTTGGCCTAAACAACATAAATTCTCAACTGGGACGCATGGAAATCTATTGGAATGCATACTTGCTCACCAGGATATCCAAGTCCTATGCAATAAAAACGGGCACTGCTCTCTATTTCAGGTGAACGTGCAATGTTTGCATTACTCAACCATTAGATATCAGTTCCAGTCTTATTTGTATTTTTGGCCTAAACAACATAAATTCTCAACTGGGACGCATGGAAATCTATTGGAATGCATACTTGCTCACCAGGATATCCAAGTCCTATGCAATAAAAACGGGCACTACACAACCCTTTCCTCTATGCTGTCCTTGGCACATCCTAATGAAGCGGTTCCATATCCCCACTCGTGGAAGCTGCCTTGTCTGTTACAGATCACCTGATCGATCTCTCTTTCGACATTCCCTAACTGTTGGTTGGTATTTCTTTCCACACCAGCAAGTTTTTTTTGTCTTTTCCACCAAATTCATTAAACAGACCTTGTCTTCCGCATTTAGGGTCCTATCAAGAAACTACCTTTGGAGTTCTTCGGCAAGGGGACTTAAAGGTTTTTCTGAAACCCGTGCCTACAATTTCTACTTGGTTGTTTGCATTTTCTTGCACCATTTTGCCCATTTGTTCTATACTAAGACAATGGCAATGACATGGTGCTCGAAACCGACATTTACAGAAATTTCCATAAAACCCATGCAGGTAAGAGAAACCCTCAGTATTTAACCAGAATGCCATTAACTTATAATGCTAAAATAACCATGGACTCTTGAGGGAAACAAACAGACAATACTGTGACAAACATCAACGCCACTGGAAAACGCCAATCGACAGAGGAACAAACATCTAAACAATACAGTAGCCGAACTTAACAAAGCAACACCAGACAGTCGAGGCATACAAGCCGGACCTGGAACAACAAAACCGCAACCAAACGTTTGCCATACAGTTAACCCAGCAACAATAGAACCGCAACCAAACGTTTGCTATACAGTTAACCGCATTTTGTTTTCACCGCAGACAATACAACAAATACAAAGGAAAAATCGCAGAGACTGCAGAGCTAAACAACCAAGTAACAATAATAACCCAAAGGGAAAAAACAGGGTAAAACCCAAGACGAGTAACTTTCCAACATTTCGAGGAGGGACAGTTTTCCGCCAATAAGACCACCACAGTGCATGCCGTCCTCAACACTGGAATATTTTGAGCCAATGTTCGTATTAGATCTCGTTAAAAAGCATTACCTAGTTAGCGTGAATCTGAAGTTTGATGACACATACAGATCTGCAAATAGTAATAGGATTGCATGTGATAAAGTACCTTTGAACATCTTGATCTTATTTTGAAATTTTGTTATCTAATTAGCAGCGCTGCTGCAGTGACTTCTGAAATCATGCACACAACAGCTGCCAATATTACAATATTACCAGGAGAAGACCTTTCTCGGTTTGCTTTTGAAATTGATAAATTGGTTCAGGTATATACAATACTCAGTTTCTAATAAATTGTTTTTGCAAATTAAAAGAGATCTCGTCAAGATTGGAAAACTGCAACAAGTCATGTTACAGATCTGTTTTACTCTTATACATCTTTAGTCAATCAAATACTGTTTTTAATGTTAAACAAGCTTTTGACACATTGTACATGATATAAGAATTGCACAAGAAGCTTTAGTTCACATAACTCCTTAAGAAGTTTTGTCTCAAATATGTCCTCTCTTCAATTTACAATGTTATCATTTTATTCTAACTAACTGTTTGTTATGCAAATTACAAAATGCAAGAACATGCTGGCCTTCACGTCTACAACAAATGCAAAAGTAATATGAATATGTTTCTTCATATTATGCTCTTACTGCAATACAAGTATTATGGCTTTGTAACCTCACAGTTTTGATGTCTCCTTCTGCATTGTCATGTTTAGCTAGTTAGCATGACTCTGAAGATTGACCGCAGGTACAGTTTTGTAACCAGTAATAGAATTGCATATGATAAACTACCTTTCAGCAGCTTGATCTTATTTTGAAATTTTGTTGTCTAATTGGCAGGGCTGCTGCACTGACTTCTGATATCAGCGACACAACAGCTGCCAATATTACAATATTACAAAGAGAAGACCTTCCTCGGTCTACTTTCGAATCTGATCCATTGATTCAGGTATATACAATACTCACTTCCTAATAATTTGTTTTTGCAAATCAAAAGAGATCTCGTCAACATTGCAAAGCAATGCGAAACCCACAATAAGACCCCAAAACCTTTCCACCCCAAAACTTTGGTTCGACTTAGCTTATAATCACTTGCTTATAACAATGTGTTAAATGGCTAGTGATTGAAGCTCAATTGTTGATACCTTGCTATGAAGATCCTTTATTGATCAATCCCATTCATCATCAAGCTACCCGACTATGCAGTCTTCACCAGCCCCATGGTCATCAAAGGTCAGCTTTGTTTAAACATTTTTATTTATTTCAAGTGCATCCATTTTCTATGCAGTTCTTGATTTCTCTCCAACATTTTCCAACATTTGCCAACAATTCCTCTACTGTTCCTCTGTTACTACTTTTTCATTTTGATTTCTTAGAATAAAACCCCTGTAGTACTAACTATATGCTTTGTTTCAAAATTCAGTCAAATCTTGATATAAACATTATTGGCAATTTCTCTGAGTTTGAGGAGCCAATTCTTTGTCAAGGGAGTTCTGCCAGATTTGGAAGGTACACAAGATTTGCAAAACTTTTTCAATTGCTGCTATCATGGGGGGTTTTGTTGATCTCCATTTCTGTACTAATTTCCCTGGCATTGTATATCACCTTTGGCAGTGTCACAGCAGCTCGTCAGCTTATCGCAAAAACTACAGTTCAAGTTGTAATATCTGAACGCACAGTCGCAGCCATTCTAGGAAAGTCTAAAAATGTTTTTGTTAAAATTCAGCAGCTAAGCTCGTATAAAGAAGCATAAATTTCTGCAAATTCCATGGCATCCCCTTCAACTAAAACTTTTGAAACATGGAGACTTGGAATGAAGTATTGTCATTGCTGACAAAATGACATTGTACTGACAGAATGACAAAATGTTACAGCACAAAATTTGAGTGCCATTTCTTTGACTTGACATAAATGTATTTTGATAAACATGAATTACATTATATTTTGAATTTGGATTCTACTGCCACTGCTTACGCTCCAAAACCAATGTTCTCTATGTAAAAAATATATCTTTTTATATATATTCAATATATCATTACACAATGTATTAGCTTATCATTTTAAATTTTAAATTATATCTTTTAATTCGATTACTATGATATTGCAGAAAGCAAGAGTATAGAACACCAAAAGATAATGGATTTTTTCTTGGAGATCATGATCAATTTACATTTCAACTCGTAAACTTTAAATGTTTTTTTAATTTTAATTTTTATTTTATAAAATAAACTTATCAAAATTATTTTATTATTGTACTTAGATGCTATATTTACCAACCCAAAACTATAAAAGAGGCCAAAAGTCATGTCCTTTTGCATCACAACAAATCATTAATTAAATGCAACAAATTACTAATTACAAATTACATCAATTTACATTTCAACTCGTAAAGTTTAAACGTTTTTTTAATTTTAATTTGCTTATTTTAATTTTTAATTTATAAAATAAACTTATCAAAATTATTTTATTATTGTACTTAGGTGCTATATTTACTAACCCACAACTATAAAAGAGGCCAAAAGTCATGTCCTTTTGCATCACAACAAATCATTAATTAAATGCAACAAATTACTAATTACAAATTAGATGCATTTCAAGTCGTAAAGTTTAAATGTTTTTTTAATTTTAATTTGTTTATTTTAATTTTTAATTTATAAAATAAACTTATCAAAATTATTTTATTATTGTACTTAGATGCTATATTTACTAACCCAAAACTATAAAAAAGGCCAAAAGTCATGTACTTTTGCATCACAACAAATTATTAAGTAAATGCAACAAATTACTAATTACAAATTAGATGCATTTCAACTCATAAAGTTTAAATGTTTGTTCAATTTTAATTTGTTTATTTTAATTTTTAATTTATAAAATAAACTTATCAAAATTATTTTATTATTGTGCTTAGACCCTATATTTACTAACACAAAACTATAAAAAAGGCCAAAGGTCATGTCCTTTTGCATCACAACAAATTATTAATTAACTGCAACAAATTACGTCCTCTTCTTTGCTAATTGGTAATTGGACAAATTTAAAGTTCACACTAAAGTTATGATAAACAATATTTTAAATAAATAAATCTTTTGTTCTTTTGACCATGGAATAATTCCCCAATCATTGAGATTAACCTGAATCATATCATTTATGTCCAAATATGTTACTAGATATGTAATCTTTCAATCATGGCTTCAAGACTCCATAACTATAATTTTTAAATGCTTAAGTCCTTCTTTGACCTTCGAGAATAATCTATGTAAATATTCTAACACTCTCCACCACGAATTTAATTAACAAATTTATATTCATAATAATGTTTATTTGGTCATTATCATTTTATCAATATTTCCATAATATTCAAATGTAAAAAAATAAGAAAATTCTATCTTTTCTGCACCATGGTTATTAAAATACATAACTTGCTTTAACACCTTCCTATTATTTTATTATATTTTTATTTTATTCTATTTTAAAATCATGGTTATAAAAATTTTATTATATTTTAATTATTAATCTAACCATTTTTTAAATCATGAGACATTGGAAAATTATATCTAAAAATAATCTTATTTTAAGAAATACAAACTCAACATTATAACAAGATATATGGCAAGTGTCTTTTGAAAATTAATTTTAATCATAATAAGAAAATATAGGACCAATGTCTTTTAAAAATTACTTTATAATTGAAAATAATAAAACAAGTGATTATTTTAAATATAAATGTTGATGTATTAACATACAAATTAAATTATTATTTTAAATAGATGGATAGATTTGTAATATCAAACAAAAAATTTGACATATAATAAAATTGTAACAAGCATTTATCAATTCAATGACATTTCTGACAATTCTTACTTAACAAAGCCAAAGTTCATTACATTTCACTCTCCGCATAAAGTCAAAAAGTTCATTCAAGCTCTCATGATAACGCAAATTAAATCTCATAATAATAACACACAAAACTATTTTGTTAACCGGCAGGGACTAGCGCCACAACAGTGGCTCCTTGTTTAAACAAGGCACATGTTTTTATAGAGGTTATATATTATTGTATGATATTTCATTTTTTGATATAGAGATAGAGAAAGGAATTGGATTTTAATTTTTTTTCAATTGCTTATTAATTTGCAATTGTTACTCTTATTTCCATCTAGATTCTCTTCTTATTTCTACAAATTTCACATAGTAAGAAAGCAAGTTTGGTGGTCATGAAAAGTTCAACCACATTTGGAACTATTGAAGATTGCATATTAAAGAAAATGGATCAGTCCTTAGGATAACATCAATAAGTAATTCTCACGCAATTCAACTGACATGAATGCACGCCAAGAATACTTCTTCTTAGATGTAAGGGGCTCTTTAGAATCTCTATGGGAAATGAAGCCTCGTTGAATGCAACTCATAAGAAGAAAAAATACTTCAACTGAATGGACAAGGCATATGGTATTATCCCCTTATCTATTTCTCTAGTTGTAATCTTTCACATAGAATCCACCACCACTACCAACAAAGTTTAAACATCCCTTAAGGGTCTCTTCAGCAAGAAAGACATGATGTGTTGACATGAGTTGAAGAATTAGCTCGTATCGTTGAGCATGAGCTCTTTTAAAACCCTACATGACTTCTTCACAAATTTCAAGTTATTACTTTGAGAGCCAAAGGAATGTGATATTGGAAAGGAGGAATAATTTATTCTCTTGATTCTCTCCAAGCTCGAACTAGAATACTCTATTTTCATTTTTTCATTCCATCATTAATATTTAAGCATGGAATCTTTAATTAATGGAATTTTGGACGATGTCATCGATGGAATCTTTAATTCAATTTCTCATGCAAGAACATGACAAAATCATCAAAATGGGAACTCTCAAAAGTTCCAATTTAGATGCAGTTCTTGTTTAGCGAAGAAAAAATAGTAAGAAGAAGAAGAAAGGATAAAAGCATGATAATAGAAAAGGACCAAATGCTATATCCAATGACAAGTCATCTAACTCCAAAAATCGGAGATTGAAGGAGGAGAAGGAAAAATCCACTTACTACAATAAATATTTTCATCTTGAATCTGCATGCATGAAGAAAAAGAATGATAGTATCACACACACACTCCAGCAAAACAATATTCAATATTACATTCATGATGGTGCTACAATGAAGGGGAAAGTATGACATTATTGAGGTAAATTTGATGCACTTGTAGAAATTTATTCTTTGTATTATTGATCCAGGTGGATATTGGTGGCCACCCGCATATTCCACCTAAACCCTCGAGTCAGTTTCATCTATTTCCTTGTTCATTTCAACATTTACTATTTTTAGCAGTTTTTCGGGTCCCAAACTTCCAGAGCGATTTTGACACCCTAAACGGCTTTTTTTCGAGTCCATGGCATGCCCATGGAAATTACAAGGTGCCTGTGGAAAAACATGTAGTACTTATAGAGACCTTTCCAACAAGGTATTGTACACGTAAAAAGGAGATAATATGATCAAGTTGCAACCTCGGGAAGTTGACTACCAAACTAACCCTAACGGGGCCCACAAATTGTTAGTTTTACATCTCTTGGGGATAGGGATTTGGTTGTTTAGGGATTTCTCCTATTTTCTGGTAACAAATAGGCCCTTGAGACTCATTGTAATAGAGTTCAGAGGCATGTAGCTGCCACATCTCTCCTTGGAGATAAGATACCATCGCCCGAGATATCTTATTTCCATTCTGTTTGTAAGCATAGTTCAATACTTTTCTATTAATGAGATGAGGTTTTTTTCTATTTCATATCTGTGTTTATGATTATATCTGTAATTTGTTTCGTTCCTGTTTAAGTTCGGATCAGTGGTATCAGAGTGGCCTTCTCTTTCTCTGTTTTTCTTTACATGTCCCCAACAAGGTCTGGGTATAAGGAGTTAGGGCTTGATCTATTTTAACCATCACAAGATCATCCTTGCAAAACCAACTACTTCCCATGGCGGAAGAAAAGAAAGATGAGGGAGTAGGAGATCCTTTCAAAATGTTAATCGAGGAAGCCCTCGCGCGACAAGAGGGATGCAATGATGGATAATTTTACCCAAATCCTTCGACAACTACCCACAGGAGATGCATCTTCATCTAGAAGCCACTATATAGGTTCCACTCCTTTTTAAGTACAAGTTAACTTCGATATTTCCATATTTGAAGGCTTAATTGATGGAGATGCCATGGATAAATGGTTAAATATATTGGAAGGATATTTTTTAGTTCATGACTTTTCCAATCGGGAAGAGATTACTTTTTCACTACTTAAAGCCACCCCACATGTCAAGGATTGGTTGTAAACCTACTGTGAACAAAAGGACGAGAGTGAACCCTTATTTTCTTCATTCGCACCCACTTGGAATTCTTTCTGAGACACCATCAAGGAACAATATTACCCTGTCGGGAGCTATGAAGACAAATACATAAAGTGGACCATGCTACTACAGGGAAGAGATAAAGATGTGTGAGAGTTCATAAATACATTCCATACCCTTCGTACGAAGCTATCTATCAAGGATACTGAGCGTAGTTTGGTGTTCTGGTACTGAGGTTGTGTACACAAGTACATCCAGGATGCAATGGAGTTCTTGGAAATTGCCTCGCCTGGCATGACATATTGATATGTTGTCAAGATTGAGTAGAAGTTTAAATAGAAGAAGTGAGACTTTGGATCTGCAAATCCAAAGCAAGGAAAAGGTGCTGCCAAACCACAGAACAAAGGACCAAGCCAAGGCGATGCTACCCAGGATAGCCCACCGAAGCCGCAAGAAAAGAACAACACCCTGAAGATGAATAAGGACATGGGAAAATGTTGTGAGTTCCATAAGAGCTCCACTCACAATAAAATTGAGTCTCAGGCCATGCAGTCACTATTGGCCGAGCTGAAGGCTTTTGAATGAGATGCATGTTCCGACTCTGAATCAGAAAACCAGTAAGGGAACTAACAAAGGGAAGCAGATCATTGATGCGGAGCCCAATTCCACTATGGCCACCACCAATATCCATAAGATTGGGAATGAAGATCCATAGGAAGTGGAGTGCTTCCACTTACAAATGTGGGTAAAGGGTTCTCCACTGTAGTTCATTGTTGATAGCGGGAGCCAAAAGAACCTCATTTCAGCAGAGGTCATGAAGTAATTGGACCTAAAGGCTATAACACTTCCATAGTCGTACACCATTGGGTGGCTTGGATGTCAGCCAATAGTGTCGCTCCCCTGTAGCATCAAGCCCTTCACAAATGAGGTACTATATGATGTTTCTCCTCTTGAATTTTGTGATGTATTATTAGGACAACCTTATTTGTGGAAGTGACATGCTGTATATGAGTCTAGACCTCGCTTTGTGATGATCAATTTGGTTAATAAGTTGTACAAGATACTGGAGGTAGCATGCCTACCGCCATCTCTTTGATCACTGCAAAGAAATGCAGTAAGATCATTTTCCAGAATAGGAAATTTGTTTTCCTTACGATTTACCCCTAGGGAAAGAAGAAGGTTGTGGCCACGGCTTCTAGGTAGGGCTCCTCTGCACAACAACAACATATGGATAAGATTGTGGAGGAGGGGATATTTTCTCCTCACCCACAAGGGTACCTCTACACTATGAGGTCAAGCACTCCATCGATCGAACCCCGGGTGCGTTGCTGCCTAATGGACCAATCTATTGATGCTTTGTTCAAGAGAATGATGAGATCAAGAAGTATATTGAAGAACTACTGCAGAAAGGGCATACTAGGCCATGCTCATCACCTTATCGGAGCCCGATTGTATTGATATAGATGAAGGTTAAGATTTGGAGGCTCTGTATTAACTATTAGGCATTGAACAAGAACACTGTTTGGAATGGGTATCTAATCCCATAGATTGGTGACCTTCTTGACCAGCTCAAGGGGACCAAATATTTAAGTATTATTGACTTGAAGTTAGGTTATCACTAGGTGCCTATCAAACCCTATGGTGTGTGGAAGACTTCCTTCAAATCCAAGGAGGGAATTTTCGAATGGGTGGTCATGTTGTTTGGATTGACGAACTCCCCTGTAACCTTCATGAGACCAATGGACAACATCTTGCGACCCTTCACCAATGCATTCATGGAGGTGTATTTAGATGACATCTTGATCTTCAACTAGAGTTCGGAAGAGAAGCTCCACCATATTCAACAAGTCCTTCAGACCCCACACCAACACAAGCTATGTGCTAACTTGGAGAAATGCACCTTTGGCCTGACTTAGTTTCAATATCTGGTGTAAGACATTGACGAGCAGGGTCTACATGTTGACCCATCCAAGATACAAGTCATTCGGGGTTGGTCAACCCCAACCATTCTAACAGACCTCTACAACTTTCTGGGTGTTGCCAATTTCTACTGTAGGTTCATTTTGGGGTTTTCTCATATCGCTTGGCCTTTAAGTGAAGTTGTCACGAGCAGAGAGAAATAATTTTTTTTTTCCTGTCAAAAAACCAACAACAAGTGTTCACCGAGTTGAAGAATTACCTTTGTTCTGCAACAGTCCTCACATTACTAGACCTGCAACAACCGTTTGAGATTGAGACAAATGCCTCAAACTATGCTATTGGTGCTGTTCTTACTCATCATGGCATCCAGTGGCTGACCACAGTGAGACACTTTTAGAGAGTCTGAAATTGTCTACTTATGACAAAGAAATGTATTCCATTATGCAAGTCTACTGTCAACTTAAGCATTACATTATGGGGAAGGAAATAGTCATCCACGTAGACCACTGATCTCTATAGTTCATACATACACAAGGGATGTTGTATAATGATTGCCACAAGAAATGGTCCACCTATTTCGAATAGTTCCATTTGAACATTAAGTATAATAAGGGAAACACCAATAATATTGTTGATTTCCTCAACAGACCACTAATCATGGCATTGAGCACTATGCTCGACTCCTATGGGCATGGAACATCAAGATGGTCACATATTTACAAAAGCAATCCACAATTCAACATCATATAATAGAAACTCCTGAAAGGGAAGCAAGTTCCAAATTTTGACCTTTAGGATGCATTATTATGCTAGATGGGACACATTTGTGTTCCTTCAAGTGAGCATGCCAATATGATTTGAGAGGTGCACTATAGTTGGGTCGCTATGAATTTTAGAGAAGGGAAAAAAATGGCAGTGTTGCATAAGTATTTTTACTAGCCAAAACTTCATAAGGATGTTGGGAAGTACATTAGATCCTACATCGCTTGCGCCATTCCCAAACCAACCATCAAGAAGCAAGTTTTGTATACTCCTCCACCTACTCCTAGTCGACCTTGGGAATCTATCTTCATCAATTGCATGTCAGGCCTTCCTTCTACTAAGCATGGGAATGATTGCATTTTCTTGGTCATCGACAGATTCTTTAAGATGGCCATCATGGCAGCTTGCAAGAAGAGTATCACAGCAGAGGCCACTACTAAGATCTTCTTTGAGTGAGTATAGGTACACTTTGAGGTCCCATAGTCCACTATCTCATATTGGGACAAAAAATTAGTGAGTGCATTATGTTCAAGGCTCTGGTCGATTCTGGATAAAAATCTTACTAATTCCACAACTTTCCATCCCAAAACTGATGGCCAAACAGAGGTTGTCAACACGATGATCATACACATTTTGTGCATGTACAACTCAAAGAGTCGCCATGCATTGGATGAAAGTCTCCACTACGTCCAACACAACGACAATAGTTCTCTCCACAACTCAACAAGCCACAACCCCATTTAGGTAGGGCTATGATTTCAACAATTATGTCCCATTTATCTGGCCATACCATTTGCAGCCACTCAGGTAGATTTATCTCATGTTCAGTCCAAAGCTAAAAGGGCTAACAACTTCATTAAGTGCATTTAACAAATCCATCAATAGGTACATGATATATTTGACAGGTCCAATGCTAAGTATAAGCAACACCATGATCAGCATCAAGTTTCGTACAAATTCCAAGTGGGCGATAAAGTTTGGCTATATTCAAAGAAGGAGCACCTTGCTCGACCCCACCACAAGCTTCGCTTGCTCTGATATGGGCCATACACCATCCCCAAGGCCGTTGGTGACAATGCCTTTGAGCTCAGCATCCCACCGTTCCTTGGTCTGCATCAAGTGTTCAATGTAGATCACCTGTGGCCATACTTTCAACCATTGTTGGAGACATCTAACATTGCAGAATAACTCACACCAACAAAGATCAACCCGGACTACATGGAACAACCCACAACTCATCAGATCATGTGTACAGAGATAGAGAACACAAACCAACATAGGATATAGCTATATCGAGTTATCAATGTAAGCCAACTCCTTCACCAGGGCAAGTGGTTCACGAAGGACCAAATTCAACAAAACTTTCCTCACCTCATGGAGGTTCTGCATGCAATGGGGACCATTACTTCCTAAGTGCAGGGGAATGATCCAGGTGGATATTGGTGGCCACCCACCTATTACACCTAGACCCCCCTGTAAGTTTCATCTGTTTCCTTGTTCACTTCAGCATTTACTATTTTTACCAATTTTTCAGTTCCTAAACTTCTGGAGCATTTTTGACCCCTTTTCATAGACATTTTTGGGCACTGCAACCCCAATCATAAATGTCCTTGAAACAAGGGTCTATAAGTCCATAAAAGTTTTGTTCCAACCTCTAAAATAACAAGGTCAACTGATTACATCTTCTCCCAGAAGTTCTCCATGAAAAACTGCTCAGAACTGGTCAAAACTGGACCATCTCACCTGCTCCATGGTCAAAGTGCATTGCATCCCACCTAAATACACATAGGAGGTGTGATGCATCTTGAAAAGCCCTTCTATGGGGTGCGATGGGCGAGAGTGGAAAAATGGCAGGGTCAATATGCAAGGTGGAGGATCATGGAATCTTCTAGAAACTTCTCCTGTGACACTTGCCTCTCTGCATTTGCCCAGGGATGAGTAAGAGATCATCAATCTCCAAGTGGAATCAAGAACTATCAGAGAGAGGACACTAGTCAAATCTCAAAATCTGACTCACCCCCCTTGCAAATATATATATATATGGATCCCTCATCCCAGAGATCCAGAGGCTAGAATTTTGTATCTTGTAAGGAAGTGCTGCTGGTTTCTTGGTACAATATCATAATGTTGGGTGATCTAAGCTTTTCATGAGGTGAAGAAGGGCCTTCTTGCTGAGAGGATGATGTTGGTGTTAGATACCTATACCAATAGGTTTCATATTTCATGATTGGCTATGGAAGGTCCAAATATGTTCTGCTTTGATGACTCAAAGATCACAGATTTACAAGAGAACTCAATCTATGCTTATAGCTTGGTATGAGCTTCAAATTTTGATGGATGATTCAACAACTTAATCTGGATCATTCCATGGTTTAAATTTGTAGTTGTAGAATAGAGAAAGGAGTCTGTCCAAACTGTTTAAACTTGGCAGACAAGTAGTTCAGGTAGAGAAGAAAAGGCTCCCAACAGCTTAATCTGGGACCTTGGATGAGATAAGGGTAGAAGTAGATAGAAAAAACAAAGGAAAAGCCAAAGAAAAGAAAAGGCAAGTAAGGGTCTGCAAGTCCAAGTGCACCCTCTAAGAAGAAATAAAAAATGCTAGGCAAGTAGTTGGGTAAGTAGTTGGGGGTTGCAGCAAGGTTATCTTTATCATTACAGATGTGTGAACTGTGTTTTCCAAGGCAAAGTTTATCAATTGACAAGGTGTTCACCTTCATCAAGTTACAGCAAGGAGCATGACTAACCTCCCTCTTTCTCCCTTCCATTTCATTACTAACATCCCCTCTTCAGCTAAATGGAGGAAGATCATGGTTTCATGGTGGTTCTTGTTCATTCAAAAGCCACATTTCTTGTGTAAAAATCTTTTCATTTTGATCTACTCTGTAAACCAAGTGTTTTGCAAATAAGCTTAGCGGTCCCCCCCCCATTTACCCTTTCATCCATATTAACTCTAACACTACTATGTAAATCCCCTACATTACCTTTTCCCTTACTAATATTAACACCATGGTGTATAAACCCCAAATTTTGTATAAATATCCCTCCCCTTGGTATTATAGCCAATAAGTTCTGTGTCAGGGATCAAATGGCATCTGGTCACTTTGATGAACCTAACCCTAAGCCCCTCCCCTCTTCTGAAGTCATTTGGCCCCTTGGAAAGCTTCATTTGCCAAAAGAAGCCTCATAAATAACCTTGTTTTACCTATACCCCTTTCATTTGGAAAGACAACCCCTAAATACCCACTTTGTTCTTATCCAAAGTATCGGGCCTGCATTATTGCGCATTGAAAACCTTTATAAATCCCCTTTACCCATAAACCCCTTTGCAATTATCAAAATCCAAAAAACCCACCTTTGGCATTTATCCAAAGTTTCAGCGCGCATTTTTGATTTGTTAAAATACATTGAAAAACTTATGAAAAACCCTTGCCCCGATGGTCTTCTGCCTGGCGCACTTTCCAAAATAAATAATTGTTTAATTCCCCGCCCGCATGCATATCCCCCGAACATGTCATTCCCCCGCCCACCGTCGGATCAGATCCAAGGGATCCGACGGTCCTCATCAATATCGGAGCAGCCCCCGCGGCGGACGTTTAGCGCCCGAGAAAATGACGTTGCGTTACGTCAGGGCGCGGCCACGCGTCGCCCGTTCAGGACTCTCGGAGCGCCTTCTGACATGATCTGCTCCGTACCCTAACCGCCCCGAGAAACCGTGGCGGCTATCCTTAACCGTAACCGCTACGGCCCTAACCGCCAAGTTGCTATCCCACGTCTTGCCCACGTCACCTCCACCCTGCCATCGCATCAGTCCTTTGTCCGCCCCTCCGCCGACGTGGCTGCCACCGCACCGTCCCCCATGGACCAATAGCATCTCGCCACGTCACCCGATGACGTCAGCTGACGTCATCCGACCTTGACCCCACCAATGACGTCATCACAAAAAGGCGCCAAATTGCCAAAAAGGTCCATATTTTGGCCAAAATCTCAGTTTTTACGTTCTTTTCGTTTATTTGCTATTCTCTCTGCTGCATGGTGTTCACGTCCAAATTACCGCCAACCTGCTAAATCGACCAAGGAGACCTCCAGAGTACCAATCCTGCCCACATACGCGACCTCTGCTCGCTGTTTACCAGGTATTTTTCATCTTCTATCCTCCGTACGCCTGCAGTTGTCTATAAAATTACTCAGAAGGCTTAAGGAACGACGAAACTCACAATTTCACCGGCAATTTCCCTCTGCAAACACCCCATTTACAATTGTGAACTCCAAAAACACTAGCTGAGCCTTGTTTGCCTGCATTGTCACAAATAAACAATATTCTGTTCGCGCATTCGCGAAAGACTCTTTTACACTGAATTTACCTACTGAGGAAGACAAAGTGAGACCAGACAGTAGTCCTATTCCTAATTTAAAACAGTATTTCAATTGTTGTTGCTTCAATTCTCCCTCTGGTACCTGAAACTCAAACTGTCATTATAAAAATCACTTCTGTGCTGTGCTGCCCCCTTCAAACAGTTCACTTACAGTTTACAAGCTTAAAGAAGACCATGGAGACTCCAATTGCACTGAACATCAAGCCTCTCAATGCCCCTCACCAGGAATTAGAATGGAAAGCCCTGGGAGATATGGATTATCAAATGCTAGACTGGTTTCCAATGGGCTCCAAATATAATATTCAAATGCTGAATGAGTTGAAAGCCCAGCACCTTAGTGGAGCAGACATCTTAGGGATTTGGGACTCAAACTTGCCCATCTACAACCTCCCCCAGGTAAATCCTATGCCAGAGTTGATCTACAGATGCCAGGAGTGCTATGATCCGGGCCATAGAGCTGTCATCAGCCCTACAGGCTCAGTCCTGTTCCATATCACCCCAGAGAGTGTAAATGAGATGCTGCACTTCCATACTGCAAAGCCATTGACCCCCCTCCACATGCAGAACTTGATAAAGAAGGGGAACAAGTTGTCAAATGACCAACTCATCAAAATCAACCAGCTGTTTGTACAACCAGGCTCTGAAGCCATCAGAACTCCTCCTATTGGATATCAGTACTTGAATGAATTGGGGAGAATGCTAGTAGATTTGATCAGCTATGTCCTAGGGTTCAAGGGACTGGAGGATGTGGATGAAATCATAATGGCAATGCTGTCTATATTCTCTCCTGGTAAGCCCCCAGCTGTACATTATGATTATGCTACATACATTGCAGATAAGATCCATGACCAGCTTATGAATTTGAAGAGGGAAAGACTGTTCAGGTATACTTCATACATATACCACCTATTCTTGTTTTAGCAGCCAGCCAGCTTCCCTATTCCCTTGAAGCAAGTCAATGCCCAGGGAAATCCAAGGTCAGTTGTGTTTTGGACCTCTGTCTTCCATTGTGCCTCTGTATCACCATACACATACTCTGAGTTCATTGACTTATTCATTCATCCAGCCATGACAGTATTGTATGGTGTTCCTCCTCCAAGGTTAACTGATGAGATGAGGAGAATTCTCCACCTGAACAAAACCTACAGCATTGGTAATTGGTACCTCTACCAAGACCACACAGTCATCAGAATATATGGCTGTGAGTTGAAGCCTTTTAGGTTGCCAAGGTATGTCCCCATGAGGCTTTTTGCCTTAGAATATTTCAGGCAGTTTGGGAATGCAGACTACCTCCACTTTCAAAGCAAGAACAAGAAGTCACAGTTAAAGGTAAGGAGCCAACTGGGCCCTTTCCTATACAATAGAAAAGAGGAGGGGTGGAAAGAGGCAAACAGTATCCTAGAGGCCCTCAGACTGCAAACTAGCTTTGAATGGATACCCTATGACCCCAATCACTTTGTCTCCCTCAGGAGGATAAAATACAAATTGGGCAGCTATTCACATGTGAGGCAACCTGAGATTGAGCGGTATGCTAATACATTAAGCTGGGAAGAAGGTACCCTAGAAGAAGAAATTACTAGCGAGGAGCTGCTAGAGAGAGAGGCTAGAAATATTCAAAAGGAAGCTGACTTAGAATCTTGTGGACAGGTTCCCCTCTCATACAAAAAACAACTTGGAGCAGCTGCCTCGTCCTCAACAAAGCATCCTCAAGCTGCCATGAATCCTCCACAGACAGTCAACAAGGGCAAAGAAAAGCAGGTGGAACAGCCACCTCCTATGACCGAAGAGGAAATGGAAACCCTAGTGCAGCAACAAGAAGAGATGGAGCAGCAGGGTGAAGGGCAGTAGCAAGAGGAGTAGCAACAACAAAAAGAACAAAGGCAGGAACAGCTGCCCAGCAAAAGCAAACAGTGGAAGTCCCTAAATCCACTGAACAAACTGAGCCTCCAAGGCAAGAGACTTCAGCTGAGGCATCTACACTCCAGACTCCACAAAAGGAGGACATAAGCAGGAAAAGGGACAGAGAAACTCCCCTTACAACGTCAACAACTCATGGGGAGAAGACGCAGAGAATCAATCCTCTTTCAGAGGAAGAGATGCCAATAGGGCAGCCGCTGGGCATGGTCCCACCCAGCAGGGAAACATCAGCAAGTTCCTTTCAACAGAAACATGATAGGGCAATGGGAGGAGAAGTAAGTTCCTCCAGGCAGCAAAGGGAAGGTGGGCATAGTATTAAACAACAGTTCATCGATATTAAGATGAGAAATGAGCCCATCAAAAGACAGCTGTACAACCATCTACTAAACTTGGCTCCCACCAATCAGCAAAGACTCATGTCTGCATATGATGTGCAAGGAGGCAAAATGATCATGAGTCATTTCATGCCAACAACAGTACAGCCCCAAACTGCCTCTGATTATTTGAGGACTAACTTGGAAGTCCTTGCCAAGGATATCCACCCAATGGACAAAATAGAACTGCACAAGCAAACGGGTGAGATGGTCTATGCTTCTTTGGCAGACCAGACCTTGGATAACTATAGGCTGCAAAATAGCCTCAACAATACAGCCTCTCATCTGGAGTTAGAGAGGGCATCATCCCAGGCAAAGGACAACAGAATAAGGTCCTTGGAAGAAATAATCATTGAGATTGGACATGATCCCAAAGATATCAAAGGGATCCAAGAGATATTGAAGTTAAGGGATGTTGACATGGCAGCATTGAGGAGAAAGATAAAACTCCCTGCCACAATCCACCCTCAAACAGACGATGTGGCCCAGCAAAGGCATGATCAAGAGGCCACAACCCTGTTGATATCTCTATACAAGGAGCTAATCCGAACTCAAGACAAACTAGGAGAATCAGAGGCTGCAAAGGCAGCACTAAAGGCATCATTGAAACAAAAAGAAGAGGGTCAAACCTCCCAGCCTCCTCCTGAAATAAACAATCTTGAAGAAGCTGCTCCAACAACTGCCCCTCCTCCTCAGCAAACGGGGCCTACAGCACCAACTACAGCACCAACTACATCAACAACTGCACCAGCAACAGAACAGACTCATAGTCTGGATATGCAGAAACTCCAAAATGAAATTCAAGTCCTGGAAGCTCAAATGCTGGAGCTCAATTCAGCCAAAGAATCTTTGGCTAAAATAAATGAGAGATATGATAAGAGCAAACAGAATGCAGCTGAAAAGGAACGAGAGATAAAAGCTCTAAAGAAGAGGATAACTGAGCTTGAGAAGGAGCTCACACTAGAAAAGGTGACTGCAGAGCTAAAAGCAGTCCTTTGGGGCAATATTGGCCGGTCTATCACCAATCAGTGGCAGTACATTGAGACTATAGATGAACAAACAATACTCATCACAAAGGCCAACAGGGAAATACATAGAGCTAGAGCCAGCCTTGGCAACATGCCTGATGCTGCCACCAGAATGATAAATATTTTAAATAACAGGACAAGCTCTCAACTGGCCACCATGGGAATTGCTCACAGGACTGAGACAATCTCAATGGTTAAAAGGGTCCTGACACTACGAAACCTGGTTGGAACACTGGAAAGAAGAACCCAGGATATGCAGACTGAAATCAACAAATTCATGGACAGATTTCAGGCATTACAGAACAGAGGCCTCCCCAGCATATTAAGCAGTGTAGGAAGACTGCTTACCCTTGAAAACTACATCAAGAGGGTTGATGCCCATGTTGCAGGACAAATTGCAAGACAGCCCAGCACTTCAGCAGAATCAGAGCCAGCATCAGGGCAAATTTTATACAATAGGGTGGACAACCTATTTTTTATTATGAATGAGATCAATCATCTGTTTGATTTGCCTCCAAATTTCTTTAAGTATACAGAAGCAGATGAAACCATAGAGGCAATTGTGAAGCACCAATTGCCTACACAGGAAGTCTGGAAAAATTTGACACAGATAATATTATCAAGCCAGAACCTGTAAATGTTAATTTTTGTCCAGGTTATAAGTAGTCATACACAGGCAGAATTTTGGTAAATAAAGCATACAGAGGAAAGATAAAAGCTGATCTAACTCAGCAGGGCTATTCGGTCACCACAGCAGCAATCACAATCACAGGTGGCAAACCCGAGAAAATACAGCGCAGCAAGCATAAAGACGTGTTCTCCAGCATTAAAGCAAAGTGGCTCAACCGACTCACTAACCTCCAAAGGTCAAATTATCCTCTGACAGACATAAAGAGCATTTATGCTGCATTCAAAGTTGTAATAACTTCTTTTCTACTTTCTGTACGAAGTTATGAAGATTTTTTCTCTCTCAGATGACTCAATACCTGAGATATTTTGTATAAGCATTGCTATAAAGTCCCCTTCGCATGAGCTTGCAAGGGTTGTTGTTGATTTCTCCTAAAGAAATTCTTATGCTGTAATCCTTTCTGAAGTCTAATAAAGAAAGTGATGGAATTTCTCGGATTTCTGAAGTGTTGAATGCGTTCTGGTGTATGTTGATGACTGCTGGATTCCTGTGTATTTCACCATACAATAAGTCTCTGTAACTCTCTTTGTTAATTATTTGTTTTGTTAAAAATCCATATATGTTATCTAATTTTCAATACTAAGCAACAAGGAAAAAGAATAACTTTCAGGATTTATTCACTGAGTACCCTGAGTTCAATCTGTGTTGTTTATGAATGTTTTCTTCAGTTGTAATCTAGATAAGTGTAATTCTTAATTGCTGCACTTTCAGAATACACCTTTCACAGTGGCCTTTGTCACAGGAATTCAAGTTATGCTCCTGTGCAGTGTGTTCACCTTCACCTCACCAACTTAATAGAAAATTCTTAATTGCTTTCTATTGGTTGACATACATCACCATTTAAGCTAATTTTGTTTGTCTAAAATACACAATAGGCCCTGCAGTTTGAACAACACCAATCCTGTATATCAAGTCATTTCACAGCTCCAGACTCCATTGCCCAATGGTATTTCACTATCTAAACACTACATCATAAGACCTGAAAGAAATCCTTCAACCAAACATAAACCAAAACCCGAGCATAATAGCTAGCCTAAAACACCATCATAACAAAGACAAATCATAAAGAGAGAGCCCTCTCTGATTACAGTTTGGCTAGAAACTGTGATCCAAAGATTGGTTAGTGGTTACCCCGGCCGTATTCCCTTGGGAGTCATAGGGAACAACCTGGGTGTTAACATAAATGGCGACTCCACTGGGGAGTGCTTGAGTGTTTTTTTTTACTATATATCTTCCTTAAGCTGCTATCAAGCCTGAACTAAGTCAAGAGGCCTTTAATCTGTTTCTGTATTACATTAACAGTTTCAAGGAGGAGCTTGTTTTGGGAATCTTCATCTTAGCTCTGAGAATATATTACCATTCCAAAATCTTCATCCAGTCCCTTCAGATTTAAAAATTTCCCACAAAATCCCAAAAACAGTTAGAAACTGGCTCCTAAGAAAAATCCACGGCATACTAGGGCTAATCCTGACCCAAATCCACCCATCATTGTTGATAATCCAAATACCATCCCTAGAAACATCAGGAAGCAACAAAGGCAGGATCAGGCTGCTATTTTGACCTCAGTTACAGATTTTCCTAACCTTTCTACTCCACTTAAAGTCCTCTTTCGGTCTGTTCCAAGTTCCCCTAGTTCACCATCTACATCTCAAAGTTCTCCTCCCCCATCATCATCCACTGCACATATCCCCTTGAACCACACTTTAGGTTCAGCTTCCCCTGTTACCCCTGTGGTACCCACTGTTCCTATTATCCCAGCAGCACCTATTAATACACCCAACCCTCCAAATATGGAAAATAGGTATGCACCCTTGCAGCTACCTGCTAATCCTGCAGCTCTACCCCAGGATTACCAAACCAAAATCACATATTTTGACTCCACTGGCCCTTACTCTGCTATTCAACATGCTAAGAGGATGCAAGATCACTTTGAAAACTATGAGATAGATGATGACAGTGTGAGGATGAGAATTTTTGTCCAAAGCCTGACAGGTGATGTTAGAACCTGGTTCAGGTCGATTGCTGCAAATACTATCACGACCCCTGATGAGCTTTATCAGGCCTTTACTACCAGATGGGAGAAGAAGAAAGATCCCCTGCACATACTTGGTGAATATGAAACAATCAAGAGAGGTCCTCAAGAGACCGTTCTGGAGTATTGTGCTAGATTCAACAATGTGTACAATGCAATACCACAAAACCTAAGACCTCCTCCTGATTTGGCCTTGTACAAGTTCCCTGATGGATTTGATTCTGACATGGCATATCAGTTGAAGGAAAGAGAACCTGAGACCCTTGAAGACGCCCAGAAGGCTGCTGTCACAGTAGAAGCAAACCTGATTGCCAAAAGAAACAGGGCAAGGTTAGAAAAGAGAAGCATATACAAAGAAGAACCCACAACCTTTGACCAAAAGCTTGATGCCATACTCAATAGCATGAAAAGATTGGGTGATAGGGTGGAATCAGTTGAAAGAAAAGCATCATGGGAAGCACCACAAAACAATCCTCCTAGGAATCCAAATTTTAGGAGAAATCCAAACCCGAATGTTGGCAGGGCCAACCCTGATCCAGAAATCAGACCCCCTTTTCAAGAAAATTATGCAGAAACTTCCACATCAGCAGAGCCCAATGAAGATCCTGAGATTAATTTAATAGGGCTAGATGGTGAAAGTCAAGTTTTCTTAACACAAGAAGATCATGAGGATGAGGAAATCAAACTATTCCAAACTAAATCAGGGGAATCCTTTGACTTTAAACAAGGCTATGACACTGCTGTTTATGAAGTCCATAAACAGTACAAGCTAAGGAGCAGAACTGTGAATGTTAGCCAGCCTGAAAAGAAAAAGGATAATCAGCAGCCTGAAAGAGTTATAGTCACACAACCTAGTGACAAACTAAATTCACCTACAGAAGAAGTGATTGTTGAAGAAATCACTGAGCCACTGTCTTTAAGACAGCAGTCTCTGGACACTTCATCTTCTCATCCTAATTTAAATGTTACTCCTCAAGAGATGAGTAAAAAGGATAAATCCCAAAGACAAAACAAAAATCAAGAAGAAGATGTAATGAACAAGGAAAGAACTGTCACCTATAACCCCAAAACCCAATCTGAAAAACCTTTTGATCTTGAAACAGAAATTGGCAAAATAAAAATAGCTATTCCTCTCTTGGAATTAGCCAAACATGACAGCTATAAATTGCAAATCAAAAGGTCCCTCCAACTCACTAGCAACAAAGATGATGTCAATGTACTGGATGACACCCCAGAACTCCTCTTTGGCCCAGAAGTGGATGGAAAAACAGTAGTCACAGGGGTACTGCCTTTCTATGTCAGTTTACATATTCATGACAAAATACTACACAATGCAATGTTTGACTCAGGTGCCTCTCACAATCTTATGCCAAAAGCGGTCATGGAGAGATTGAATTTAGACATAACAAGACCATACAAGGACCTGTTTTCCTTTGACTCCAGCCAAGTCAAGTGTCTAGGTCTCATAAAAGACTTATGTGTGTCTCTAGTTCAATACCCAAACAAGACAATCCTAATGGATGTGGTAGTTGCTGATATCCCACCTAAGTATGGAATGCTGTTATCAAGATCATGGGGAGCCAAACTCCAAGGTTCCCTACAATTAGACATGTCATATGCTACCATCTCTGTGTTTGGGCAACCAAAAAGACTGTACAGAGAAACACTAATGAAGTACATGGTCAGCAGTGAAGAAAAACCTCAAAATTTTCCTATATATGCTGTCCATTCAGACATAGACTCATACATTCTCTTCAATGATACAACTACTCCCTCAAAAGGTGAAGTTGAAACCAAGATATTCATACAGGAGGAAGATGCAAATGAGAGTAGTATCACTCATGAAACAACAGTCAAACAAACATTTGATAGTGCTGCTGCCTTAAATGTCAAGAACATCCAATTAAATGATGAGACTGTCCTAGAAGACAAGCTAGAGAAAAAACCACAATTGCTACTCACATTACCAGCCCATGAACAGATCATAAAACCTCCTCCCCAACAAGATATTCTATGGTTCCTTGAATTTGATGGCTCGGTCAACAAATTAGGGGCAGGAGCTGGAGTTTGGGTACACAATAAAGAAAATAGTCATGCAGAAGGCAAAGCCTATAGATTGAATTTCAGATGTACTAATAACATGGAAGAATATGAAGCTCTTTTACTAGGACTCAAGTTGGCAAAATTCTTACAAGCTGCCAGGGTTTCAATCATGGGAGATTCAGATTTAGTTATCCAACAAGTGAAAGGAAACTTTGTCACCAATGACAAAAGACTAAGGACTTATAGGTCTGTTGTTGCCGAGGTACTAAACTTTTTCTCTGAATTCCAAATTACTAAAATTCCCAGAACCCAAAATCTACATGCTCATAGTTTAGCCACCTTTGCAAGTACCTGCAAGTTGCCCTTTGAGCCCCACCATTGTTTCACAGCTGAAGTAAAACACAGACCCTCCATTCCAAACAACATCAATGATTGGCAAGTATTTGAGGATGACAAGCAAATAAACCATTTTTTAACTCTGCAGCAAGAATTTGCAGGATTAAATATTGACAATGAGACAGCAAGTCAATCACAAATACTTAAGACAGCAAGTCAATCACAAATACTCAATGGAGCAAGTCCATCACAAATACAGTTTCAACAGACTGCTCAGCCAATATCACCTAGAACTGCAAAACAAATGCTGAATCCAACTATTTTCAATATAGAAAACATCCAGCAAATTCAACAAATTGACTGGGAAGAGGGAGTATCCAATGCTGAAACTGAAATCATTGAGCTAAAAGACAATTTTCTACCAACAGGCTTAACCCCACTAGAGGACATCTTTGATTCAAATGATATTCCCAGAAAACCAAAAATGCAGCCCCTAAATGCAGCCATTGAAGAATGCAACATAGGTACAATTGACAAACCCAAGATAATTAAATTATCTGCTTCCCTACCTCCTGACCAAAAGCCAAAATACATTGACCTTTTCAAAGAGTTCCAGGATGTTTTTGCATGGAGCTATGAGGACCTAAAGTCCTATGACACCTCGGTAATCCAACACACTATCCCTCTCAAACCAGATCAAAAGCCCTTCAAACAAAAACTGAGGAGAATCAATCCTATGCTTCTCCCAGCAATGGAACAAGAGGTACATAAAATGTTCAAAGCAGGCATCATAGCACCAATCAGATTCTCTGAATGGATTTCCAACTTAGTCCCTACAAGAAAGAAGACCGGTGAGATCAGGCTGTGTGTGGACTTAAGGAATCTAAACCAAGTATCCTTAAAAGACAACTACCCCTTACCCAAGATGGATCACATTCTTCAAAGGGTGGTGGGGGCCTCAAGGATCTCATTACTGGATGGATTTTCAGGTTTTAACCAGATCTTAGTTCACCCTGATGATCAGGACAAAACAGCATTTACAACCCCATGGGGAACTTTCAAATATGTAAAGATGCCTTTTGGATTAAAGAATGCAGGGGCAACATTTCAAAGAGCAATGGATATTGCTTTTGCCAAGGAAATTCATGACTTTTTAGTCATTTATCTAGATGACCTAACACCTTTCTCAAAATCAGACCAAGAACATATAAAACATCTAAGACAGATCTTCCTAAAATGCAGAAAATATGGAATCTCCTTGAACCCTAAGAAATCCCTCTTTGGTTTAGAAGAAGGCAAGCTCTTAGGACACATCATCTCAAAAGATGGCATTAGAATTGACCCAGACAGGATACAAGCTATCCTGCAAATGCCTCACCCAAGGAATGTCAAAGAATTACAAGGATTCTTGGGAAAAATCAATTTCTTGAGAAGGTTTATCCCAAACCTAGCAGAGCTAACCAGATTATTAAATAACATGCTGAAAAAGGATTCAAAAGTGAAGTGGACTGTTGAAGCCAATCAAGCATTTGAGGGTATAAAATTGGCCCTTACCCAGACCCCAGTCTTGACCAATCCTCAGTTTGACAGAGAATTTATCATTTTCTCTTTTGCTTCCCAACATACTATTGCAGCTGTTTTATTACAAAAGGATGACCAAGGAAATGAGAAGCCAATTGCTTTCTTTAGCAAAGCTCTCAGAGATGCACCTTTGAAGTATCAAATCATGGAAAAACAAGCTTATGCTTTAGTAAAAGCAATCAAAGACTTTAGGATTTATATCCTTTATTCCCATGTCAAAGCATATGTGCCGAGTCCTATTGTCAAAGACATTCTCACCCAAGAAAATTTAGAAGGCAGAAGAGGAAAATGGATTGCCAGCATCTTGGAATTTGACATCGAGATAAAACCTACAAAACTAATAAAAGGGCAAGGCTTGGCCAAATTAATGACAGAAACAAATTTTCAAGCTTTAGACATCAATCAGCTGGACAGTGAAACAGAGCTGGCGACTCCAAAGATCAATGTAGCCTTTGAACAATCCCCCTGGTACTCTGATATCTGTTATGTGTTACAAAACCTGTGTGCTCCCCCAAGACTGTCCAAAACTAAGTGTAGATTCCTAAAAATGAAAACATCAAGATTTTGTGTGATGGATGGCAATTTACTTTGGAAAAACCATGAAGGGATATTGCTCCACTGTTTAATTGAAAATGAAACTAACAATATCATGCAAGAATTTCATGCAGGAGACTATGGTGGACACTTGTACTAGAATTCCACTGTGGATAAAATACTAAGGGCTGGATACTACTGGCCCACCATGTTCTCTGATGTCAAGAAATTCATCACATCATGTCATAAATGCCAAGTGTTTGAGGGAAAGAGACAACTGCTGCCACTTCCTTTAAGGCCTATTGCAACAGAGAGACCTTTTCAACAATGGGGATTGGATTTCATTGGGGAAATTCATCCCTCATCTTCAGGCCAACATAGATGGATCTTAACAGCCACAGACTACTTCACTAAGTGGATTGAAGCTACCCCATGCAGACAAGCAAATGATTCAGTAATCATTCAGTTCTTGGAGAACAACATACTGGCTAGATTTGGCTGCCCTTATAAAATCATTACAGACAATGCTGCTTCTTTCAGATCCAAGAAAATGGTGAATTTCTGCCACAAATTTCATATTACCTTGGGCCATTCTACTGCATACTATCCTCAAGGAAATGGCCTTGCTGAATCATCAAACAAAAGCCTTGTAAATATTATAAAGAAGGTGCTGGAAGAGAACAAAAAGAACTGGCACAAGAAACTAGTCAATGCCTTATGGGCAGATAGACTAACAACCAAGAGATCAATTGGGACCAGCCCATATGAATTGGTTTATGGATTAGAGGCCAAATTCCCCTCATCACTGGGAGTGCCTGTTATGAAGCTTCTTCAAGAAAGCCAAGCTGAACCTAATGATATGCAAAGAAGGATAAATCAAATCATATGTCTACAGCAAACCAGAGATCAAGTTTTCAGCAGAGTCCAGGTATTACAAGAAAAACTAAAGAAGGCCTTTGACAGAAGAACCAAAGCAGAAGATTTTAATGTTGGTGATAAAGTCCTCAAGTGGGATGCAAGAAGAGAAGAGAAAGGAAAACATGGAAAATTCGATTCCTTATGGAGAGGACCATTTGCTGTCCAAGCAGTACAAGGTAATAACACTTACTTCCTAAAGAGTCTTAGTGAAACTGACTTGGATGAAGGTCCTGTCAATGGCAGGATGCTGAAGCACTATTTTGGATACCACCCATAAGTACAGCATGAGCTTCCATTGTACATACCCAACTGTATAGATGATTTTCTGTTTAGATTGTAATAATGCAGTTTTTTCAAAGTTTATTGACTGCCAGCGAAAGATAAATAGAATTAGAGGTCTGCCAAGAAGAAAAGCACACAATTTGGGCAATTCAGAGCAGCAAAACTTCAAGTTCATAAAAGCAGTAGAAGGCCAAGGCATTCTGACCTGCTGTTCTTGGTCTTTCAAAAGAAAAACCATCCCCATGTGGAGCCACTGTTAGATACCTATACCAATAGGTTTCATATTTCATGATTGGCTATGGAAGGTCCAAATATGCTCTGCTTTGATGACTCAAAGATCACATATTTACAAGAGAACTCAATCTATGCTTATAGCTTGGTATGAGCTTCAAATTTTGATGGATGATTCAACAGCTTAATCTGGATCATTCCATGGTTTAAATTTGCAGTTGTAGAATAGAGAAAGGAGTCTGTCCAAACTGTTTAAACTTGGCAGACAAGTAGTTCAGGTAGAGAAGAAAAGGCTCCCAACAGCTTAATCTGGGACCTTGGATGAGATAAGGGTAGAAGTAGATAGAAAAAACAAAGGAAAAGCCAAAGAAAAGAAAAGGCAAGTAAGGGTCTGCAAGTCCAAGTGCACCCTCTAAGAAGAAATAAAAAATGCTAGGCAAGTAGTTGGGTAAGTAGTTGGGGGTTGCAGCAAGGTTATCTTTATCATTACAGATGTGTGAACTGTGTTTTCCAAGGCAAAGTTTATCAATTGACAAGGTGTTCACCTTCATCAAGTTACAGCAAGGAGCATGACTAACCTCCCTCTTTCTCCCTTCCATTTCATTACTAACATCCCCTCTTCAGCTAAATGGAGGAAGATCATGGTTTCATGGTGGTTCTTGTTCATTCAAAAGCCAGATTTCTTGTGTAAAAATCTTTTCATTTTGATCTACTCTATAAACCAAGTGTTTTGCAAATAAGCTTAGTGGTCCCCCCCCCCATTTACCCTTTCATCCATATTAACTCTAACACTACTATGTAAATCCCCTACATTACCTTTTCCCTTACTAATATTAACACCATGGTGTATAAACCCCAAATTTTGTATAAATATCCCTCCCCTTGGTATTATAGCCAATAAGTTCTATGTCAGGGATCAAATGGCATCTGGTCACTTTGATGAACCTAACCCTAAGCCCCTCCCCTCTTCTGAAGTCATTTGGCCCCTTGGAAAGCTTCATTTGCCAAAAGAAGCCTCATAAATAACCTTGTTTTACCTATACCCCTTTCATTTGCAAAGACAACCCCTAAATACCCACTTTGTTCTTATCCAAAGTATCGGGCCTGCATTATTGCGCATTGAAAACCTTTATAAATCCCCTTTACCCATAAACCCCTTTGCAATTATCAAAATCCAAAAAACCCACCTTTGGCATTTATCCAAAGTTTCAGCGCGCATTTTTGATTTGTTAAAATACATTGAAAAACTTATGAAAAACCCTTGCCCCGATGGTCTTCCGCCTGGCGCACTTTCCAAAATAAATAATTGTTTAATTCCCCGCCCGCATGCATATCCCCCGAACATGTCATTCCCCCGCCCACCGTCGGATCAGATCCAAGGGATCCGACGGTCCTCATCAATATGGGAGCAGCCCCCGCGGCGAACGTTTAGCTCCCGAGAAAATGACGTTGCGTTACGTCAGGGCACGGCCACGCGTCGCCCATTCACGACTCTCGGAGCGCCTTCTGACATGATCTGCTCCATACCCTAACCGCCCCGAGAAACCGTGGCGGCTATCCTTAACCGTAACCTCTACGGCCCTAACCGCCAAGTTGCTATCCCACGTCTTGCCCACGTCACCTCCACCCTGCCATTGCATCAGTCCTTTGTCCGCCCCTCCGCCAACGTGGCTGCCACCGCACCGTCCCCCATGGACCAATAGCATCTCGCCACGTCACCCGATGATGTCAGCTGACGTCATCCGACCTCGACCCCACCAATGACGTCATGCTGACGTCATCACAAAAAGGCGCCAAATTGCCAAAAAGGTCCATATTTTGGCCAAAATCTCAGTTTTTACGTTCTTTTCGTTTATTTGCTATTCTCTCTGCTACATGGTGTTCACGTCCAAATTACCGCCAACCTGCTAAATCGACCAAGGAGACCTCCAGAGTACCAATCCTGCCCGCATACGCGACCTCTGCTCGCTGTTTACCAGGTATTTTTCATCTTCTATCCTCCGTACGCCTGCAGTTGTCTATAAAATTACTCAGAAGGCTTAAGGAACGACGAAACTCACAATTTCACCGGCAATTTCCCTCTGCAAACACCCCATTTACAATTGTGAACTCCAAAAACACTAGCTGAGCCTTGTTTGCCCGCATTGTCACAAATAAACAATATTCTGTTCGCGCATTCGCGAAAGACTCTTTTACACTGAATTTACCTGCTGAGGAAGACAAAGTGAGACCAGACAGTAGTCCTATTCCTAATTTAAAACAGTATTTCAATTGCTGTTGCTTCAATTCTCCCTCTGGTACCTGAAACTCAAACTGTCATTATAAAAATCACTTCTGTGTTGTGCTGCCCCCTTCAAACAGTTCACTTACAGTTTACAAGCTTAAAGAAGACCATGGAGACTCCAATTGCACTGAACATCAAGCCTCTCAATGCCCCTCACCAGGAATTAGAATGGAAAGCCCTGGGAGATATGGATTATCAAATGCTAGACTGGTTTCCAATGGGATCCAAATATAATATTCAAATGTTGAATGAGTTGAAAGCCCAGCACCTTAGTGGAGCAGACATCTTAGGGATTTGGGACTCAAACTTGCCCATCTACAACCTCCCCCAGGTAAATCCTATGCCAGAGTTGATCTACAGATGCCAGGAGTGCTATGATCCAGGCCAGAGAGCTGTCATCAGCCCTACAGGCTCAGTCCTGTTCCATATCACCCCAGAGAGTGTAAATGAGATGCTGCACTTCCATACTGCAAAGCCATTGACCCCCCTCCACATGCAGAACTTGATAAAGAAGGGGAACAAGTTGTCAAATGACCAACTCATCAAAATCAACCAGCTGTTTGTACAACCAGGCTCTGAAGCCATCAGAACTCCTCCTATTGGATATCAGTACTTGAATGAATTGGGGAGAATGCTAGTAGATTTGATCAGCTATGTCCTAGGGTTCAAGGGACTGGAGGATGTGGATGAAATCATAATGGCAATGCTGTCTATATTCTCTCCTGGTAAGCCCCCAGCTGTACATTATGATTATGCTACATACATTGCAGATAAGATCCATGACCAGCTTATGAATTTGAAGAGGGAAAGACTGTTCAGGTATACTTCATACATATACCACCTATTCTTGTTTTATCAGCCAGCCAGCTTCCCTATTCCCTTGAAGCAATTCAATGCCCAGGGAAATCCAAGGTCAGTTGTGTTTTGGACCTCTGTCTTCCATTGTGCCTCTGTATCACCATACACATACTCTAAGTTCATTGACTTATTCATTCATCCAGCCATGACAGTATTGTATGGTGTTCCTCCTCCAAGGTTAACTGATGAGATGAGGAGAATTCTCCACCTGAACAAAACCTACAGCATTGGTAATTGGTACCTCTACCAAGACCACACAGTCATCAGAATATATGGCTGTGAGTTGAAGCCTTTTAGGTTGCCAAGGTATGTCCCCATGAGGCTTTTTGCCTTAGAATATTTCAGGCAGTTTGGGAATGCAGACTACCTCCACTTTCAAAGCAAGAACAAGAAGTCACAGTTAAAGGTAAGGAGCCAGCTGGGCCCTTTCCTATACAACAGAAAAGAGGAGGGGTGGAAAGAGGCAAACAGTATCCTAGAGGCCCTCAGACTGCAAACTAGCTTTGAATGGATACCCTATGACCCCAATCACTTTGTCTCCCTCAGGAGGATAAAATACAAATTGGGCAGCTATTCACACATGAGGCAACCTGAGATTGAGCGGTATGCTAATACATTAAGCTGGGAAGAAGGTACCCTAGAAGAAGAAATTACTAGCGAAGAGCTGCTAGAGAGAGAGGCTAGAAATATTCAAAAGGAAGCTGACTTAGAATCTTGTGGACAGGTTCCCCTCTCATACAAAAAACAACTTGGAGCAGCTGCCTCGTCCTCAACAAAGCATCCTCAAGCTGCCATGAATCCTCCACAGACAGTCAACAAGGGCAAAGAAAAGCAGGTGGAACAGCCACCTCCTATGACCGAAGAGGAAATGGAAACCCTAGTGCAGCAACAAGAAGAGATGGAGCAGCAGGGTGAAGGGCAGCAGCAAGAGGAGCAACAACAACAAAAAGAACAAAGGCAGGAACAGCCTGCCCAGCAAAAGCAAACAGTGGAAGTCCCTAAATCCACTGAACAAACTGAGCCTCCAAGGCAAGAGACTTCAGCTGAGGCATCTACACTCCAGACTCCACAAAAGGAGGACATAAGCAGGAAAAGGGACAGAGAAACTCCCCTTACAACGTCAGCAACTCATGGGGAGAAGAGGCAGAGAATCAATCCTCTTTCAGAGGAAGAGATGCCAATAGGGCAGCCGCTGGGCATGGTCCCACCCAGCAGGGAAACATCAGCAAGTTCCTTTCAACAGGAACATGATAGGGCAATGGGAGGAGAAGTAAGTTCCTCCAGGCAGCAAAGGGAAGGTGGGCATAGTATTAAACAACAGTTCATCTATATTAAGATGAGAAATGAGCCCATCAAAAGACAGTTGTACAACCATCTACTAAACTTGGCTCCCACCAATCAACAAAGACTCATGTCTGCATATGATATGCAGGGAGGCAAAATGATCATGAGTCATTTCATGCCAACAACAGTACAGCCCCAAACTGCCTCTGATTATTTGAGGACTAACTTGGAAGTCCTTGCCAAGGATATCCACCCAATGGACAAAATAGAACTGCACAAGCAAACGGGTGAGATGGTCTATGCTTCTCTGGCAGACCAGACCTTGGATAACTATAGGCTGCAAAATAGCCTCAACAATACAGCCTCTCAACTGGAGTTAGAGAGGGCATCATCCCAGGCAAAGGACAACAGAATAAGGTCCTTGGAAGAAATAATCATTGAGATTGGACATGATCCCAAAGATATCAAAGGGATCCAAGAGATATTGAAGTTAAGGGATGCTGACATGGCAGCATTGAGGAGAAAGATAAAACTCCCTGCCACAATCCACCCTCAAACAGACGATGTGGCCCAGCAAAGGCATGATCAAGAGGCCACAACCCTGTTGATATCTCTATACAAGGAGCTAATCCGGACTCAAGACAAACTAGGAGAATCAGAGGCTGCAAAGGCAGCACTACAGGCAGCATTGAAACAAAAAGAAGAGGGTCAAACCTCCCAGCCTCCTCCTGAAATAATCAATCTTGAAGAAGCTGCTCCAACAACTGCCCCTCCTCCTCAGCAAACGGGGCCTACAGCACCAACTACAGCACCAACTACATCAACAACTGCACCAGCAACAGAACAGACTCATAGTCTGGATATGCAGAAACTCCAAAATGAAATTCAAGTCCTGGAAGCTCAAATGCTGGAGCTCAATTCAGCCAAAGAATCTTTGGCTAAAATAAATGAGAGATATGATCAGAGCAAACAGAATGCAGCTGAAAAGGAACGAGAGATAAAAGCTCTAAAGAAGAGGATAACTGAGCTTGAGAAGGAGCTCACACTAGAAAAGGTGACTGCAGAGCTAAAAGCAGTCCTTTGGGGCAATTTTGGCCGGTCTATCACCAATCAGTGGCAGTACATTGAGACTATAGATGAACAAACAGTACTCATCACAAAGGCCAACAGGGAAATACATAGAGCTAGAGCCAGCCTTGGCAACATGCCTGATGCTGCCACCAGAATGATAAATATTTTAAATAACAGGACAAGTTCTCAACTGGCCACCATGGGAATTGCTCACAGGACTGAGACAATCTCAATGGTTAAAAGGGTCCTAACTCTACGAAACCTGGTTGGAACACTGGAAAGAAGAACCCAGGATATGCAGACTGAAATCAACAAATTCATGGACAGATTTCAGGCATTACAGAACAGAGGCCTCCCCAGCATATTAAGCAGTGTAGGAAGACTGCTTACCCTTGAAAACTACATCAAGAGGGTTGATGCCCATGTTGCAGGACAAATTGCAAGACAACCCAGCACTTCAGCAGAATCAGAGCCAGCATCAGGGCAAATTTTATACAATAGGGTGGACAACCTATTTTTTATTATGAATGAGATCAATCATCTGTTTGATTTGCCTCCAAATTTCTTTAAGTATACAGAAGCAGATGAAACCATAGAGGCAATTGTGGAGCACCAATTGCCTACACAGGAAGTCTGGAAAAATTTGACACAGATAATATTATCAAGCCAGAACCTGTAAATGTTAATTTTTGTCCAGGTTATAAGTAGTCATACACAGGCAGAATTTTGGTAAATAAAGCATACAGAGGAAAGATAAAAGCTGATCTAACTCAGCAGGGCTATTCGGTCACCACAGCAGCAATCACAATCATAGGTGGCAAACCCGAGAAAATACAGCGCAGCAAGCATAAAGACGTGTTCTCCAGCATTAAAGCAAAGTGGCTCAACCGACTCACTAACCTCCAAAGGTCAAATTATCCTCTGACAGACATAAAGAGCATTTATGCTGCATCCAAAGTTGTAATAACTTCTTTTCTACTTTCTATACGAAGTTATGAAGATTTTTTCTCTCTCAGATGACTCAATACCTGAGATATTTTGTATAAGCATTGCTATAAAGTCCCCTTCGCATGAGCTTGCAAGGGTGGTTGTTTATTTCTCCTAAAGAAATTCTTATGCTGTAATCCTTTCTGAAGTCTAATAAAGAAAGTAATGGAATTTCTCGGATTTCTGAAGTGTTGAATGCGTTCTGGTGTATGTTGATGACTGCTGGATTCCTGTGTATTTCACCATACAATAAGTCTCTGTAACTCTCTTTGTTAATTATTTGTTTTGTTAAAAATCCATATATGTTATCTAATTTTCAATACTAAGCAACAAGGAAAAAGAATAACTTTCAGGATTTATTTACTGAGTACCCTGAGTTCAATCTGTGTTGTTTATGAATGTTTTCTTCAGTTGTAATCTAGATAAGTGTAATTCTTAATTGCTGCATTTTCAGAATACACCTTTCACAGTGGCCTTTGTCACAGGAATTCAAGTTATGCTCCTGTGCAGTGTGTTCACCTTCACCTCACCAACTTAATAGAAAATTCTTAATTGCTTTCTATTGGTTGACATACATCACCATTTAAGCTAATTTTGTTTGTCTAAAATACACTATAGGCCCTGCAGTTTGAACAACACCAATCCTGTATATCAAGTCATTTCACAGCTCCAGACTCCATTGCCCAATGGTATTTCACTATCTAAACACTACATCATAAGACCTGAAAGAAATCCTTCAACCAAACATAAACCAAAACCCGAGCATAATAGCTAGCCTAAAACACCATCATAACAAAGACAAATCATAAAGAGAGAGCCCTCTCTGATTACAGTTTGGCTAGAAACTGTGATCCAAAGATTGGTTAGTGGTTACCCCGGCCGTATTCCCTTGGGAGTCATAGGGAACAACATGGGTGTTAACAGCTGGGTCAGAACAATTGGTTGTAATCCTCTTTGGTATTTCTTGATTATCAATAAATCTATTCAAGTTTTCCTCCACATTCTTGTATGATTGATGATATATGCATTTGTGTGGTCAATATATATCTGGTCCTATGTTGTTTATGATAATAGATCTATGTTCTTGGATAGTGTTATGTTGCTCTGATTCTACAGGTGCTCTTTGAAGCTGGGTAGACGAGGAAGCTAGTGGCAAAGATCTATCAGAAGGGAGAGGAATCAAGCAAGGAACCAAGCGCAAGGCATAGGTTGGTCTCCTTTATTCCCCTCTTATCTATTTCTCATAAAGGAAAACGAAAGTAGTTTTAGTTTGTTTGTTTCAAAGGTAGCTACCAGCCTTTGTGGGACTAGTAGCTCTGCATAGACACTAGATTTCCTGATAACAAAATGGCGACTTCACTGGGGAGCGAATAGATAGTTTGCTTATCTACATTTGTTTACTTTATAAACTTACAGACGGAGCCTGAAGTTAAGCTAGCTAGCCTTCGAACTGCATTTGCTATGCAAGTGCAAAGTAGATCAATGTTGCTTTAGTCTATCTCTGGGTTTTGTTTATGAACTGAACAATTGATTTACAATCTCTCTAATTGACCTCGTGGTGGCTCTAGTAACCTCTTTAGACCTACCCCTATGATTTATTTACTGACTACCACTTGCTCGTCCTAAATCCCTGAACTGAGCTGCAAATTGTGACCCGGAACCCAGTTAAAGTCTCGTCCCTAGTCCAGTGCACTATCTCTTTTGTGAATTCTGGATGCATCGCACTTCCCGAGTGTAGTAGGTGCACTGCATCTCTTTTTCACTGTGTTACAGGTGCGCTGATCAGACAAGGCCTTTCCCGCTCCTAGATTTTGGTTTCTGTGTTCACTCTTTTCAGCTCTATTCAAGAGTTTTGTTGCCTATAGTTAGTACACCTCTCTTGAAACCCCCTTCCTTGCCCTTATTTCACCTCTATTGTGCAAAGAACTGTAAATTTTTTTATGTATTTTGAGCCATTTTCAGTTCTCTTTTACAAAGAAGTAGCATAATTGAATTGTTGTTTCTTGATTTGAAAGTGTCGCAAGTGTCATTTTCAGTCATAGAAGAGAATCCGATTGTTCTTCATAGTTGACTACACTATTACTCTTGCATTTTATTTGAATTAGTAGTTTTTCAAAGGTTGAAAGCAAGTTTTCAATTCCAAATCGCAAAGTGTCGTCATTGTCCTCATTTTGTCTTGAAAAGAAACTTTCTAGTAATGTCGCTTTGAAAAATAATTTAGATTTGCGCTTAGCTTTATTTTTGTCATTCACACATTAAGAAGGCTGAAAACAAATACATGCACGTGCATTTGCATTTAGACTGTTTGTTGGTTTGATTTAGGATAGTGCATATAGTGTGTACTGTCTGCTCTATGTTGAAAGAATATCATCTCTCTTTCCTTAGTAGCTAGGATTTTCATTGCAAAAAGAAGATTAAAGGATTGTTTATCATCTTAGATTGCATTTTAGGAATTGTACATCTACATCACGCAGTGAACCTGAAAGGCAAATTTATTAAGCAATATCAACTGTAAAATAAATTTAATGAATCTAAAAAAACTTTGGAATCTAATGCACAACATCTAGAAGTCTAGGCTAGAGACGTGTTCCAGTGTCGTAAAGCCTGGTAACTGTTGTTTTCATTGTTGGTTGGGTGATTCCTCCACTTTGAGACGATAAGTGCCAGTACGGACTTGTGCTCCCACGTACCATCGAGTATATATTGGGAGACCACAATAGGCTTTATCCTGTATCCATAGGAAGTTGTGTCTGTCACCCTATCGATCGCAATGCACTGAACACAACATTCGGGAAGATTGACTGCCATACCATAAAAAGTATTCTGTAGTTTTGTGATTGGTTTAGTAAACCCTCTGTCTAGATTTCCAGAGCAGTCTCTTTCGTTCCTTTTCAGACTCCTTAAAGGAAAAGGTCCATCTGAGCACTTGTCACTTCAGGCTCATTAAAACTCGAAGGCGACTAGAGTCATCTTTTGTTTTTTCTCGACTCTTAAAATTTGAAAAAGAAAGTTGTGTCAAAGCGTCTAAAATTTATTTTAAACGGAATAAATATCACCTTTCCTATGTTGGTCTTAGGTTGAGAAAAATGGATTCCACCAAACAAGTAATTCCCCTTGGAGGAAATCCTAGTCCCTTCTCCTCTTGGGGAGATGTTGGTGCACCCCATATGGCCACATTGTCGCTTCTAGGATTGACAATCAACTTTCCTGTCAGAACACCGTGATTCCTGGACAATCAAGTCAGCAACTAAACGATACCAAAGTTACCCCCCAACCCTCTACTTCGTCCAATTCTTCCTCTCCTCCTTCCTCTTCGCTTGATGAACCTAGTAAATCCAAAAATCAAGTAACTGAGAAGAAGAAGGAGAAGAAGAAGAAAGAGAAGAAGAAGAAGAAGCCAAAGGCGAAAAGGGGCAACCAGGCATCGTTTAGCGAAAATCCACACACTGCACCATCCAGGCCTAAATCACCATGTGTCATATGCAAAGGAGACCACTATCATTGAGATTTTCCTTGCATCCCTCGGATCTTAAAGGACTAGTTTCCTCGTTTTCACAATCCGGTGTCATCAACCTCTGATGGTCATGTTGAAAGTACACCGTCAACTAGTGAAAGTGAAGCCCCTGGACAAAAAGGAAGATGTAGATTTCCTTGTAAACTGTGTGAAGGCGATCACACCATCCACCGTTGTCCCTTCTTAGATGAGGCTAAAAGAGTTTTGGATGACCGTCCAGTTTCACCGTTACAGCTTCCTCCTGGATATAAGAAGCTCTTGCCGAGTCAGTCACTAGTTGAAAAGCCGGCCAACACGCCCTTGTGGTCGGCCGAAGCGTCTATCATTGAAGACAAACCATCTGAATCCACACCAGACGAAATTCAAAGGGTCAAAGCGGCAATTGACCAGCTCTTGCCTTTAGAGGATCCATCTTCAAATGATACAGTCGCCGAAGAGAACAAGAACGACACCGTTAAAAATCTCTTCGTAAGCATAGACTCTAATGAACATGGGGGCAGTCTACCCATTCCTTTACCATTGGAAGGAAGTTCGTCAGAGTCGTATCCGGTCGTCTATTCGGTCCCACCTCCAAGCAACCTAGTTGTTTCCTTCGATTGGAATCTACTAGGCAGACCCCGCTTACCGGCTAGTGTACCATTTCGAATCATTGCTCAAATATACAGAATGGTCATGGTCGGTACCATCATAGATGAAGGGGCTTATATGAGTATCCTTTCCTCAACTGCTTGGAAAGCGCTTGGTTCGCCATCACTTTTGCCTGAGATGAGAAATCTAACATGATTTGACAAAGGAACTAGTCGACCATTAGGGATCCTTCTCAATGTGCCGATAACATTAAGAAGTAAAACCGTTCACATGAATGTAATGGTAGTCCAAGGACCCCTGGATTATAATCTACTCATTGGACGAGACTATATTTATTGCATGGGATCCATTGTCTCCTCACTCTTTAGAGTAATGTGTTTTCCGCATGGAGAGTGGTCAAGCTCGTAGACTAGCTTTCATTCCCCGGTTCATGTAGGAATTTATAGGGAAAGTTCCTTAGACAGAACACCAAAGGACACCGCTCACAACCAGATTGCAGATCAATACACCAGTATTTTTGACGTGGTTAAAACCCTCAAAGAGGGAAACAGTCCACGGCCTGAGCCAACGCGGCCACTTCACGCAATTTATTAATAAAAAGAATGAAAATTTACATATGCTTCTCTCATAAACGGATTACCCTACAAATGACCCTCCATGCGCTTTAAATAGAAATCATGGACAAATCGGGTGTCAAGCCATGGATCAAGTGTCAGTAATACCAAGGAGAGAATGAACCGTCAGATCACTACATATCGTGACCGTCGGATTGTAAGTTACAAAATGTACAAGGTAAAGAAACACACTTTACCTAACTCTATACCTAACTCTATACTAGACCAAGTTGTACTTAACTATTTCCTATGTGTCGGAATATCCTAACATCCCCCCTTAAGAACAACTTGGGATAGGATTGAAGGATTTACAAATATGACACAATAGGAGAAGGAAGGAGGCACTAGAGCCTATCCCCCCTTAGTGACAACTTCCTGAACTCCAACCATAAATCGATGTTTAGTGAACTTTGCCTCTGTGAGAGCCTTTGTGAAGATGTCTGCAACTTGATCATCTGTTGAACAATATTGCACTTCAAGAACATGGCCGTGAATGAGATTTCTGATGAAGTGCATGTGCAGCTCAATGTGTTTGCTGTGCTGATGTTGGACTCGATCTTTGCATAGTTGAATGGCACTTTGATTATCACACCAAAGTGTAGTCGGATACTGCTGTTGAAAGCCAAACTCTGACAGGATCTGACGAAGCCACAAGGCTTCCTTACTAGCTTCTACGACACCACGATACTTTGCTTCTGCTGATGAAAGAGAAATGGCACCTTGTTTCTTGCAAGCCCATGTAATAGGTCCTGAACCAAGAGTGAACACATAACTGGCAGTAGACTTCTGATCATCAGGGTCACCAGCCCAATTGGAATCAGTGAAACCAACCAATAGAGGAGATGCTTCGGCACTGTAATGAACCCCAAACTGAACTGTACCTTGAACATAATGAAGTATTCTTTTAGTTGCTTTCCAATGACTTTAATGTGGGCTTTGCATAAACCGAGCAACAAGGCCAACGGCAAAGGAAAGGTCAGGTCGAGTAGGGGTTAGATACAGAAGTTTTCCTACAAGTTAACAGTATAAGGTAGCATCAACTTCAGGAGAAGTACAAGTGACTAAAAGTTTGACTCCAGACTAGAAGGGAGAAGGGGTTGGCTTACAGTCTTCCATGTGAAAATGGCGTAGAATATCATAGGCATAATTGGACTGGGAAAGGGAAATACCCTCCTTGGATTGCAAGACTTGAAGACCGAGAAAATAATGTAAGTGTCCTAAGTCTGTCATTTCAAATTTCTTTTTAAGGCTGGACTTCACATGGTTTATAAGGTTGGGATCACTACCGGTAAGGATAAGATCATCAACATAAAGAAAAAGAATGATAAGAGACTTGCCCACTTTCTTGGTGTAGACAGTATTGTCAGAATGACAGCTAGAAAAGCCAGATTCTAAAAGAAAGCTATCCATTTTGGCATACCAAGCTCGAGGAGTTTGCTTGAGACCATAAAGGGATTTCTTAAGCCGACATACAAGGTTGGAGTTTGTTTTTACGAAGCCAATGGGTTGTTCCATGTAGATTTCTTCATGCAAGTCCCCATGCAAGAAGGCAGATTTAACATCCATCTGCTGGACTTCCCATTTGAATGAGGCAGCAAGGGAAAGAACAAGGCGGATAGAGTTCATTTTGGCAACAGGGGAGAAGGTTTCAGTGTAGTCAATGCCTTCAACCTATGATAAACCTTTAGCAGCAAGAAGAGCTTTATGTTTATCAACTTTCCCATCTGGTCCATACTTGGTTCTGTAAGCCCATTTGCATCTAACAAGTTTTCGTCCCTTTGGTAGAGGAACAAGATCCCATGTATCATTTGCCAATAATGAATGATATTCTTCATTCATAGCTGCTTCCCAATCTGGATGGCCTGAAGCTTCTGCAAAAGTGTCAGGATCATAATTTACTGGAGCTGGAGCCAGTAAAGAAGAGGCTCTGTCAAACTGAGAATGTGTGTGTCGCTGATCTGTAGGATCACCGGCAAGATCACCTGCTGCATCTCGAGTAGCACGAACCCATTTTGGAAGCTGAGGAGCTGAAGGAGGATCCTGAGATGGTGGGGGGGGGATTTTAATCCTCACTTTCATCATCTGAAGAAGAAATGTTTTCAAAAGTAGAAGAGATAGGGAGAGATGGCACATCTGCCGGACTAGGCTCGCAGGCTGATATATTTTCATCAAATTTTACATCTCTTCTAATGATAACATTTTTGGACTTAAATGGAATAAGTATATAGCCTTTGACATCTTCACAATATCCAACAAAAGTACATTTTTCACTCTTAGGTTCTAAAGCTTTATGCTTTTCATCTGGAATATGGGCCCACGCTTCACTTCCAAAAACACGAAAGTGACTTACATCTTGTTTGATTGAGCTCCATGCTTCTTCTGGAGTGATATTCTTTAAAGCCTTAGTAGGAGTGCGATTTATTGTGTAATTTGCATAGTTAATTGCTTCTGCCCAAAAACTAAGACCAAGTCCTTTAGATTGTAGCATACAATTAGCCATTTCCTTTAAGGTGCGATTCTTCCTTTCAGCTACACCATTTTGTTGTGGAGTATATGGAACAGTATGTTGCATTTGAATTCCATTCTGAGTGCAAATGTTGATGAATGTGTTTTTAACATATTCTTCGCCATTATCAGATCTTAGCTTAAGAATTTGATGTCCAGATTGTTTTTCAACAAAGGCCTTGAAGGCCAAAAATGTGTTAAATATTTCACTCTTGAGTTTTAAGAAGTATATCCAAGTGCGTCTGGAGAAAGTATCAATGAAAGTTAAGAAATACTTGCAGCCAGAGAATGACACAACTGGAAGTGGACCACATAAATCACTATGCACAAGCTATAAAGGGGCTGAGGCGTGCCAAGAGGCAGTTTTTTCAAAATTGTCCTGATGATGTTTTCCGAGTACACATCCGGAACAAACACCATCTCTGCAATATACCATGGGAAGACATGTCACCATATTTTCTTTACATAGGTGGTGAAGGGAGCGATAGTTTAACTGACCAAATCGCTCATGCCAAAGTTTGCTCACTTCATCGTTATGAGCAACAAATACTGAGGGAAGATTTGATGACCCAAAGTTGTGAAACTTATACAACCTTGTAGAATCATCAGCAATGCCAGTAGCGAAAATCTTTTTAGGATCTCTTAGGTCCTTGATTACAACATCATGAGGTGAAAATTCAACAATTTTACCTTCACCTGAATGAGTTATCTGATATACAGATAGAAGGTTGCAGGATAAGGTTGGAACACATAATACATCATTAAACTGACCATTGTCTAGATGAACAGTTCCAGTCCCTACAACACCAAGAGATCTATCATCACCAACATATATATTTTTGGTGTTACAATCATTTAAAGAAGAAAACATGGCTTTGCTTTTGGCCATGTGATAAGAAGCTCCAGAATCAAGGAGCCACTCATGAGAATGAGAAGAAGAAGATACATTTAGTGCATAGCCTGACCGAGATGCTTGACAACCACATGCAAAAAGTTCCATTCCTGAAGATGAAGTTGAAGTTGAAGATTGCTCCAAATGGATGTTATGTTTCTTCATCGCTGCTTCCAAGGCTTCCATATTCTTAAAGCATTTGGATTCTAAGTGGCCATCTCGATTACAAAAGTTGCAATGTCTATCAGTCTTCTTCCATTTGTTTCTATTTGTCTTATCATTTTGTTGAAATGATTTTTCATTTTGAGGCTGTGATTGCTTAGGACCCTTGTTTGGTTTAGGACCATTCTTTTTAGGATATGACTTCTTAGGATTCTTTGAATTTGGTTGCTGCTGGATGGCTAACGCTTTCTTGGAAGTGTTTCCAAGATTAAGAAGACCAAGGTGTAAGAGTTTTTCTTGTTCTCTTATTAAAGAATCACAAAAAGAGTCAAAGGAAGGGGACTTGTAGTCTGTTCCTTGAGAAATGAAGGCTTCTCTTGTAGAATGGAAGGTGGAAACAAACATAGAGTAGGCTGGTCCCAACTTAGTAAGAATGGAATAGATAAGGTTACTATCTTCTTTCTTAACTTTAACACCTTCCAAGAGATATCTAAGGGTCTTGAACTTGGACAAGAAATCTTCAATGCAAGAAAAATTATTAGGGTCCAATGTAAGCAACTCATTTTCAAGTTGATGGGCTCTAAGTTCATTTTTAATCCCAAAAACTTTGTTGATTTGTTTCATTGCTTCATCAGGAGTATCAAGTTCTGCAATATGGAATCTAAGATCTGGAGAAATAGACATCCCTATCAATCCACGTGCTTGATCTTGCCTATTTTCCCATTTAGCAGCCTTATCTTAATCCTTCGGTTTCTTTTCTTGGCCTAAGGCTATTCTGTAGAGACCTTTACTTCTAAGTAAATCCTCAATGTAGGACAACCATTGGAAGTAGTTGGTGCTGTCGAGGGTAACTTGGTATTGACTTTCCATTTCAATGGAAGCTAAAGCTAAAGATGCTGAAACTAAGTGTTCCAATGGATAGATCTCGAAAAAATAGGCTGGTTTAAAAAAAAGGCTTTGAAAATGGCTTCCGGATGAAGAAGTTATGGCTTTTGGAAAAAAAGTTGTTAAATATGCCGACGAAGTGCGGGAATGTGCGGAAATGAAAAATCCACCCTCACAAAAATGAGATTTGAACCCAAGACCTCTACTCTCTTAGAATAGCTTTGAACCAATTGAGCTATACAAAAAATTTGAGAGAGAGAGAGAGAGGGGGGGGTTGATGCTTTGGGTTGCATGCTTGCTTTGAGAAGGCTCTTTTTCCCTACAAAACAAAAAACACAAAACCCAACACGGACATACAAAAAAAAAACGAACCTTGCAGCTCGAAGTTAGCTTTAGTCGAAAAACTAAATATTTTCAAAAATGAACCTTGCGGCTCAAAGTTAGCTTTAGCCGGAAACTAAATATTTTCCTCAATGTTTCTGATTTTCCCAGATCGCACAGAGTCACAGGGAAAAGAGAATATGCAGAACTGAAAGGTATAGATCCGGTAATAAAAAAGGCTAAATAAACTGAAACCGAAATAAACAGAGAGAAAATAATTGTAAACTACAAATAAACATTGTGTACCTCCAGATCTTAAAAATGACGCAGCTAGCGCTATCGGAAACCTTTTCGCATGAAACGAAAGGGGTTCCTCACTGGAACAGATGCTCCCAACACAACAGAGCAGTCCTCTTGGCCCGAAAGTAGTCAGAAACAGTAGATCTAGGAAACAACAATCGGATGTTGTTCTACCGGCTTCAGATTTGGATCACCAATGGACATGACCCTCAAATAGCTCTAATACCATGTAGGAATTTACAGGGTAAGTTCCTCAGACAGAACACCAAAGGACACCGCTCACAACCAGATCGCAGATCAATACACCAGTATTTTTGACGTGGTTAAAACCCTCAAAGAGGGAAATAGTCTATGGCCTGAGCCAACACGGCCACTTCAGGCAATTTATTAATAAAAGAATGAAAATTTACATATGCTTCTCTTATAGATGGATTACCCTACAAATGACCCTCCATGCGCTTTAAATAGAAATCATGGACCATTCTGGTGTCATGCCACGGATCAAGTGTTGGTAATACCGAGGAGAGAATGAATCGTCGGATCACTACATATCGTAACCGTCGGATTGTAAGTTACAAAATGTACAAGGTAAATAAACACACTTTACCTAACTCTATACTAGACCAAGTTGTACTTAACTATTTCCTATGTGTCAGAATATCCTACCAGTTCACACATAGCAAATAGTCATACACCAACCCTGAATGGTCTTTTCACGCAAGGAATGTCTCATCAATCCCCAGTCCGTCCTACTGATGAGCGCGAGTGATTCAGAGGATATGACTGAAACCCAAGGGGCATGCACCCTGGCCTATTTCGACAGGAAAACTTTGGGTATAGGGTAGGTTTCCATGGAGGATATATGACTGGATGGCACACCCGTCCATTTTGGAATATGGGGTTAGACCGGAATAAGATACCTCTGTTAGAAGGTAGGCCTTTCCCGATAGAACAAATGTTTTGTCTGCAAATTGAAGGGTAACCTGGAAAAGGTAGGTCTTTCCTGATAAAACAAATGTTTTGTTTGCAAATTGAGGGGTAACCTCGAAACTCTGCTTCACCATACCTAGGGGCATGCAAACCTTTTAGCATGCAAGCGAAGAGCGACCATTTATTTTTTAAATTTATAGGTCCTCTAACCCTTTAAACTCATAGGATTGGTCGTTTCCTAACTTGCATAAAGAAAGGATGCGGGGCAAAGCTTTGAAAAAATGCTGTTTTTATGAGAAATCCTTATTATACGACTCGATCGAGCAGTTTTAATGCGGAATTCAAGCTCGTTAAAAAATAAACATAAGCAATGAGCAAATGTTCCCCCAAAGTTTAAGCTCATTAAAAAATGAACCAATTTCCAGTAAATAACCATCGTGAATGTATTATCATCAGCCTTTGAAGCCTTGGTCGTGTTCTCATCATCACCTCCACTCTGTATTGGCCGATCATTCACCTCCATTTGATTGTTTACACCTTTTGAGGAACAGCTGTGAGGAGTGATCCTGTTAGCCATCCTTGTGACACTGCCGTGATTGGAAAATTCCAAACCTTACCTGGAATCAGCAACTACCCGAATTTATCACTCGTTCTTCAAAAAACGAGTCTCCTTAAGCTCTTTCCAACTGACTCGTAAAATATGAAAAGATTGCCGAGCCATTAGCCTCTCCAGCTTGATAAAGGGACCGAAAGTGCTATCCCTCCTTTAGATTTTAATCTTTTTGGACTTGAGGGATTATTACACAAAAATATCGAGTGCTTGTTTAGTTCGGCTTGTTAAAAGTACCGAAAATTCATCCCTTTTGTATTGTTTTATACTTTTTCAGACTCAAGGGATTATATGACGAAAAAGGATTATTGGAGTTTTCTTTACGTCCCTTTTTCAGACTCCCTAAAATTGAAAAAGGCCAAGTTATCCTTGTCGTTAAACTTGTTAAAACCGAATAGCGACAAACTTGTCCATACAGACAAGAACGAGTTTCACTATTGCTAGACTCGTTGAAACATAGCGATGGGTTTTCCCGAAGGGAAAACTATAGAAAAAGCATATGTTATCCTCCTCAAGCTTGACAAAAATAATGAGGTACTGGTGAGCAATGACTGGGGAAAAATTGGGAAGAAAACGTGAAGAAACTTTATCGGTAGCAAGTTGCTCTTGAACATGACACTTTCACTCCACATCCGAGTCGGGTTAGGTTGTTCCATTCACTGGTCACATCACCACGGTTCCATCACACCATCCATATTCGGGGTTAATGCTACCAATCCATCATGTCAGTGTCGCCGATATGTTCAAGAGAAGTCGCTCAGAGAATTCACCTATGTCTCACCCACTACAATACATTTACGCTCCATTATTTCATGATCGCCACCCTGAACCTTATATCACCAGATCATTTTCACCTCCATTAAAAGCATTTGTTCCATTCCATGTCATTGATCTGGGATTCACTAAGGCCCTCCTATGACAGATCGCTTCTTGTCGACATCAGCTCATTATCCAAGAAGTCAATCTAGGAACAACCCTTTCAGTACTTTGAAGCTTGCATGCCTCAATGGCAAGTTTCTCACTTCCAGCGACAAGTTTACATCAATGGCCTTCGACCGAAAGATTTTGCGTGGTGTTCGAAGCCAAGTCCCTTATTCACACCACATGAATTGTACTATAGTACCTTGAGGGTCATCATCATTATCAGTGATTCCTCTCGTGCCTGTTAACAACTTACATCATTGGCTGGTAATCAGGCGATGTCTTTCCATGTTCGACTCCAGGACATCTCTCACATGGATCGACTTGTACTTTGAGTGAAGATCAAACGAGATTGAAGACCCCGGATATAGTTTCATCCATCCGGGCTGCGATATATATTCGAGAAGATAAAGACATCAAATGTACATCATTACTGCACAGGTAATCATCCAACCTAATGGATGATGGCTCTACCAGAATCATCAGTCTACACTCAAACGATTGTCTGTCTTATGTACATGAAAATGAATTTATAAAGCTGAGCATGGGAATTCCCACCTCAGCTAGATCATGAAAAATATTATGAAGATAATGTATTGTATTGTATCTTATTACAGGTCACCTTCCAGCTTGAAATAACTTCAGATCCTCATGATAAAGCATCTCACCCGACATCAACAGATTAACGACCTCATGCTTTAGGGGGAAATTGTTATAGACATTTTTGGGCACTGCAACCCCAATCATAAATGTCCATAAACCAAGGGTTTTTAAGTCCCTAAAAGTGTTGTTCCAACCTCTAAAAGAACAAGGTCAACTGATTACATCTTCTCCCCGAAGTTCTCCATGAAAAACTGCTCAGAACTGGTCAAAACTGGACCATCTCACCTGCTCCATGGTCAAAGTGCAGTGCATCCCACCTAAATACACACAGAAGGTGCAATGCATCTTGAAAATCCCTTCTATGGGGTGTGATGGGCAAGAGTGGACAAATGGCAGGGTCAATCTGCAAGGTGGATGATCATGGAATCTTCTAGAAACTTCTCCTGTGACACTTGCCTCTCTGCATTCACCCAGGGATGAGTAATAGATCGTCAATCTCTAAGTGGAATCAAGAACTATCAGAGAGAGGACACTAATCAAATATCAAAAGCTGACTCACTCCCCTTGCAAACATCTATATATGGATCCCTCATCCCAGAGATCCAGAGGCTGGAATTTTGTATCTTGTAAGGAAGTGCTGCTGGTTTCTTGGTGCAATATCATAATGTTGGGTGATCTAAGCTTTTCATGAGGTGAAGAAGGGATTTCTTGCTGAGAGGATGATGCTGGGTCAGAACAATTGGTTGTAATCCTCTTTGCTATTTCTTGATTATCAATAAAGCTATTCAAGTTTTCCTCCACATTCTTGTATGATTGATGATATATGCATTTGTGTGGTCAATATATATCTGGTCCTATGTTGTTTATGATAATATATCTATGTTCTTGGATAGTGTTATGCTGCTTTGATTCTATAGGTTCTCTTTGAAGCTGGGTAGACAAGGAAGCTAGTGGCAAAGATCTATCAGAAGGGAGAGGAATCAAGCAAGGAACCAAGCACAAGACAGAGGTTGGTCTCCTTTGTTCCCCTCTTATCTTTTTCTCATAAAGGAGAACGAAAGTAGTTTTAGTTTGTTTGTTTCTAAGGTAGCTACCAGCCTTAGTGGGACTAGCAGCTCTGCATAGACATTAGATTTACCGATAACACCCCTAAACGGCATTTTTTTGGGGTACGTGACAGGCCCACAAACATAGGTAAGCGCCTGTGGTGAAATTTGTAGTACTCAACGAGACCTTTCCAATAAGATATCGTACACGCCAAACAAAGATAATATGACCGACTTAAGACTCCGTGAAGTTGGCTACCCAACTAACCCTAATGGGGCCCATTAACTCTTAGTGTTACATCTCCTAGGGTTAGCGTTTTGGTTATTTAGAGTTTTCTCATGTTTTCCAATAATAAACAGGCCCTTGAGACTCATTGTAACATAGTTCAGAGGTATGTAGCCACCACACCTCTTCTCAAAGATAAGCTACCATCACCTGAGCTATCTTTTGGGCATGGGATCCCCTGCAGCAAGTTTTGGGGCTTAAAGCCCGAGTATTGGTTGATTATAATATAAGACTCCACGAAGTTCAGGCGCAAAGTACGAAAGTCTAGGATGAGTCACAGGGTTGTCCGCCCTAGGAATTGTAAAATAATGTAAAGTTGTGTCGGCCTACCCATGGTCCGTGGACCATGGAATTGTATAAATAGAGCGGGGCTCTAAGTGTAAAGATAACTTTTTGGCAAGCAAGTAAGAGATAGATGTGAAGGCATGGTTAGAGAATAAAGGGAAATTTTAAGCGTATTGGGTCGTAGTAGTAGGAAGAGGCTCTACAGATGAGTGCGCAGAGACCTAGTAGAGTCCATAGCTAAGTCTGCAGACCCCTGCATCTGAGTGCATAGGGCGAAGTCGGATCTGTATATTGAACTGAACTTGATTCAGAGTACTGTGCATCCATTCATGGATATATATTTTGATGTTATGCATTATTGTTATCCGGTTATTTATATGCGTGCACTTGATAAACACTGGTATGAATGCTTATGTATGACAACATTCTAAGTAATTAGAAGACATAACCTAATTAAGGAAGACTTGGGTAACTAACATGGGTCACACTGCAACTAGAGCTACATGAAGGCAGTAACACAGGACGCAACATGCCCGCTGGTGAGCGTAGCCTAGTAAGCGCGGAGATTGGATTGCATCCCTATTGCCACCTATCAGACATCCCCAGGATGTGGAAACCTAGTTCTAGCACCCTCCCATACTACTTTGGGTGAGACCTCAGTCCCCGTTACACGGACCGTTGCCGAAAGGGCCAGTAGTACCGTGATTTTCTTGGCTAAAATCATTTTTTAACCTAGGTTAGGTCCCACATAGCCAACAAATGGTTCTGTTGTCGTGACCGGGATCTACATAAGGGATGTCTGATGTCGTGCAACTGGAACCCAACAAAGAAGGAAATTGAAGAGTGGTTGGACAAGAAGATTGACAAGTTTGCAATACAGGAAAACAAAACTCCGCAAGTATATAAGGAAAAGTTGTTGGGGCGCTACGTGTATATGGAAATCCATGGAATTGTCTTCGCATCCTTTCTGTCTGAGCTGTATGAGTGGATCGCGAAGTTAGTCAACAGCCAAGGCAGGTGTAGGCTCGACAAACCAATAGTGTGGACTTCGGAATTAGTGCACAGACTAGAGGCATCAGAAGATAAGCTTGTGTGTTAGGGTCCCACCCTAACCCCCTTATTTATGTCTTGGGGTCACGTCATAATCAAGAGTCAATAAAGCCCATATTAATATTTGTAAGTGGTTAACCCGCAATTAATGACGGGACCACAGTTAGTTGAAAATGGGCGGAAGTATTAGATAGATGGTAAATGGATGGTAGTATTAGATAGATGGTATTAATAAAACCCACGATAATGGCCCATGGTATTGCATGTATGAGTCATATATAAAGGATAGAGACTCCCTGCGAGGACCATCGTGTCTTGTTTTGTAATCGAGCTCTGCTCTATTGGAGGTTGCCCCCTCGAAGAGGCCTGTGAACATTTCTCTCTGAATAATAAAATCATTGCTATTCTGTGCTCTGGGTATATTTTCTTCGCATATTTTGTGTTCTCGGTATCTTTTCTTCGCAAATTCTATGTTTGGGTATTACTTTACAGGTTAAGAGCATAACAAGTGGTATCAGAACACTTTCCAGGGCTCGGTGGGATCTCCAAATTTTAGCAAAAATTTTTTTTGGCTAGAGACGTGTTCCGGCGTCTTTAAACCACGGGATCTGTCGTTAAGCGCATAAACCTGCGGATTTGGGGAGGCATGCACACAGGAAATACAAGAGGTGGTCACGTCTGTTGGACTCCCCTGTAACCCCTGTGGGTACCCCTTCGAGTAGTAGCACATTAGACAGAACCGCGCACGGACTGTCTTCCACGTACCCTCTGGGTATATAGGAAGCCCCATAGCTCCCTTGAAACCTCACCATAGATAAACCTTCGGTCATCTTGTGGCTACAGTACACCGAGAACAGCACTCGGAGAGATTACTCGCCCGTACGATAGGGTAGTCGGGTTGTACGGCTAAGGGTACGGTCGATCCTCCTTAGTTAGAGCCCTGAAACATTGGGCCGAGTACTACTGTCAGACCCTTATGTATATTGCGATCTGTAGCACCTGACACTCCTCAAGACCATAGTTCCCTTTCTATCGGGGGATCAAACATCACCTATTCCAGATTAGCAAGGGTAGCAGCAGCAGACATCAGTCCCGCAGCTCCATCAGATCAGCAGCAGCAGTTGTTCCACCATTCAGATCTCTCAGACCACTAGATCGGAGTAGTTGTGAAGGGTTCCTGTCCCTGGATATAATTTTCGCAGGACTTTTGGCGGCATTGACATTCTGAGGATTTGGCGACTGCAGTATTGATCAGGAAGGAGTAAAACTCCATTAGGAGTTTTCCAAAAAAAAAAAAAAAAAGTCTGAGATCTTCCGGGGCGCTTATTGGTGACCTAGCCCATCAGAATCAGGACGACGAGCTGAGCAAGGTGGTACCATTCGATTTCTTAGTAAAAAAAATTTAGGCGGTCCCAATTTTTGTCCTCAGGTTGGTGTATGGTAGAAACTCGCGCCCAAGCGATGGCCAATGAAAGGATCGACAAAATTGAAGAGCATGTGCACTCCCTCCAATCGGCGGTGAAGCTTATCGAACTTGAGCTTAAAGGAATAAGTAACCAGATACATGATGCACTCCCAAAGGGTAAGGAGCCAGCCCACGAGGAGGCGTATAATGGCCATGAATACCATGAGGGTGAGTCTAGCCACTCTCATCACGTCTGGCACACCCATCCACCACCTAGTCAGTGACCTCCCAAGTTGGATATGCATAAATTTGACGGTTCTCACACATCTGCATGGCTAGCACAAATGGAGCAGTATTTCCAATTGAATCATATCATAGATGAGGGGACTAAGCTTATGGTGGGCACCATGTACTTGGACAATGAACGATGGCAATGGAAGGAATGGCATCAGCATTGCAATGGACAGTTTCGGGATTGGGCCCAATTTGCCAAAACTCTTCGCAGTCGCTTTGAACAGGAAGACTCTTTCTTGGGGCGTCTCACTAAGCTCCGACAGACGGGTACAGTGGAGGAATATATTACTGCTTTTGAAGCCTTAGCCTTCCGCACTAGGGGTCTCACAGATGAGTTCTACATGGAATGCTTTATCAACGGTCTTAAAGAAGCCATCAAAGCTCAGGTTCTACTCCACCACCCTCCCACATGGACAGAGGCTTGCCAGGTAGCCCGTAAGGTGGAACGTGCATTAACAGCCCAATCCAGCCGCCCCAACTTCCCCGCTAAAGGTTGTCCCTCACAAGCTCCCAATACGACTCAGACACTTAAGATTCAAAAGGTGTCACCTGCGGAAATGGCCAAAAGAAGGAAGCAAGGACTATGTTACTACTGTGATGAAAAATATTCCCCGGGTCATAAATGCAAAGAGCACAAGTTTTTTCAAATAGATGCCACTGACTACAGCTCCACCGAGGAAAATACACCACTTGAGGAACCGGAAGAGATCGAAGGAGATAACCAAAAGGAAATTGTATCTGATGAACCAATTATTTCGCTAAATGCATTGGCAGGAATTTCTTCCCCTCAAACTCTCAAAATCAGGGGTTTTCTTAAACATCGCCCAGTAGTAGTCTTGATTGATAGTGGAAGTACCCATAATTTCATCCATCAAAAGATCGCTGAAGCAGCACATTGTTTCGTCCGGGCAGTTTCTAACTTCCAAGTCCAGATTGCAGATGGGGGCACAATGAAATGTGAAGGTCGCTGTGAAAATGTCAAAATTCAAATGGGGGATTATCAATTGAAAACCCACATGTTTGCAATACACATGGGGGGTTGCGACATTGTCCTAGGCACGGAATGGCTTCGCACTCTTGGGCCAATCACAATGGATTTCCAGGAGTTATATATGAGTTTTAAGCAGAACAACTCCACACATACCCTCCGTGGACTACATGCGGGAGTCCCCTCTATCATCAGCTCGCATAGGATGGAAAAATTGTTAAAAAAGGGCCATCATGGAGTGGTAGCTCAATTTAATGCCATCGAGGTAGTAGACACCATGTCTCCGCCAATTCATCCTGAGATGCAATAGATTTTAAATAAACATCGGATGGTCTTTGAAAAGCCTCATGAGCTTCCACCCTCGCGAGGGGAACATGATCATAGCATCACATTGGTTCCAGGGGCCCAACCCCCAAATGTGTGGCCATACAGATATCCGTTCACCCAAAAGAATGAAATAGAAAAAATCATCAAGGAATTGTTAGAAGCAGGTGTCATTCATCCCAGCTTTAGTCCTTATTCATCCCCAGTGGTCATGGTCCTCAAGAAAGATGGGGAGTGGCGGATGTGTCCCGACTTCAGGGCCCTCAATAAGTTAACAGTCAAAGATAAATTTCCCATCCCAGTGGTTGACGATTTGCTGGACGAACTCAATGGGGCTCAATTCTTCACTAAGTTGGATCTTCGCTCAAGCTATCACCAAATTCGCATGAAGGAAGTCGACATTCCCAAGACAGCTTTCAGAACTCATGAAGGCCATTATGAGTTCCTCGTCATGCCATTTGGTCTCTGTAATGCCCCCTCTACTTTTCAGTGCCTTATGAATCACCTCCTCAAACCATATCTCAGAAAATTTGTCCTTGTCTCCTTCGATGACATCCTCATCTATAGTGGCACTTGGGCGACACATCTTCAGCATGTAGATCTACTCTTGCAACTGCTCCGAATGCATAAATTATTTGTCAAGATGTCTAAGTGTTCGTTTGGCATGGAATAAGTTGAGTATTTGGGCCACATTGTGGGGCGTGAAGGTGTCAAGGTGGACCCCAAAAAGATCCAGGCAATGCAAGAATGGCCTCAACCTAAGACCTTGAAAAGCTTGAGAGGATTTTTGGGTCTCACAGGCTATTATCGTAAATTTATCCTCAACTATGGCCGCATAGCGAAGCCCCTAACGCAACTCCTAAAGAAAAATTCCTTCTTCTGGAACAAGGAAGCACAACAGGCATTTACCGCTCTCAAAACCGCCATGTGTTCCACTACTGTCTTAGCACTACCGGACTTCACCAAATCATTTGTCATTGAATGTGATGCTTCGGGAACAGGTATTGGAGCGGCCTTAATGCAGGAAGGGCAACCATTGGCCTTCACCAGCCAACAACTAAGTGGGAAGAATCTGGGCCAATCTACCTACGAGAAGGAAATGATGGCCATCTTACATGCAGTCGAGACCTGGCGACCTTACTTGTTGGGGCGACGTTTCCAAATCCGCACAGATCATCACAGTCTTAAATATTTTTTGGAGCAACACCTATCTTCCCCACAACAAAATAAATGGTTAGCCAAAATGCTGGGATATGATTATGAGATCATTTACAAGAAAGGGAAAGACAACAGGGTAGCAGATGCATTGTCGCGCCAATTTGAGGAGGAAAGTTCTCTGCTCGCAATTTCCCTCCCCATTCCCGACTGGATTGAAGAGGCTCGCAGGGAATGGTTTTCACATCCCGGGCTCTCCCAACTCATTTCTCAATTGCAGGTAGATCCTAATTCCAGCAAGGGCTACTCGTGGCAGAATGATATTCTTCGCTACAAGGACAGAGTCGTAATATCGCCAACATCCACCCTCAAAAGTCGCATTTTGGCAGAATTGCACTCATCTCCCATTGCAGGACATTCGGGCTTTCAGAAGACGTATGCTCGCACCAGAAGATCATTTTTTTGGGTCGGCATGAAACAGGACATCCTTACTTTCGTAGCAGAATGTGACGTCTGTCAACGCCACAAAGGGGAAACCGTCAACACACCAGGCACATTACAACCATTGCCCATTCCGGCGTCAATTTGGACAGAGGTCTCCATGGATTTCATTACAGGTCTTCCAAAGTCTGGGAACAAGTCAGTCATCATGGTGGTTGTGGACCGACTGTCAAAGTATGCTCATTTCTGTGCCCTACCCCACCCATTTACACCAACCTTGGTTGCTCAAACTTTCATGGATCAGATCTTCAAATTGCATGGCATGCCCACTTCTATTGTGTCCGACCGTGATCCAATCTTCACCAATAATTTTTGGCAGGAGCTCTTCAGAATACAAGGCACTCAACTCAAACTCAGTACTTCATATCATCCACAAATAGATGGTCAAACTGAAGCCGTCAACAAATGTCTAGAAACCTACCTTAGGTGTTTCACTTCAGAAAAGCAACACCTTTGGGTACAGTGGTTACCTCTGGCGGAGTGGTGGTATAACACCAACTATCATGCCACCACCAAAATTACTCCCTATGAAGCAGTCTATGGACAACTTCCGCCTTCCCCTACTTCTTATCTCACGGGGTGCTCCAAAGTACAAGCCGTGGATCAACTCCTACAACACCGCGCAACCATGCTTGCCCATCTGCACGAGAATCTTCATCAAGCTCAGAACCATATGAAGCAACAGGCTGACCAACATCACTTAGAGCGCCAATTTCAAGAAGGGGATCAGGACTTTTTGAGGCTACAGCCATATAAGCAAACATCACTCAAAGACAAGGGTTGTCAAAAGCTCTCCCCAAAATTCTACGGACCATACCAAGTACTTCAGCGCATTGGAGAAGTGGCTTACAAGTTGGCTTTGCCACCTACAACAAAAATCCACCCAGTTTTCCATGTATCGTGCCTCAAGAAAGTGATTGGGAACAATCGCCGAGTTCAAACCAGTCTACCTGAATTGGACGAAGAAGGGTCAATCTGGATTCAACCTGAACAGGTTCTAGACACACGAGACAAGCACCTGCGCGGCTGCATGATTAAGGAGGTCCTTGTCAAATGGAAAGACACCTCTCCGGAAGATGCAACTTGGGAACCAGCCACTATTCTTCAGCAGTTTCCGCAGCTTCAGCCTTGAGGACAAGGCTAGTCTTAAGGGGGAGGGCATGTTAGGGTCCCACCCTAACCCCCTTATTTATGTCTTGGGATCACGTCATAGTCAAGCGTCAATAAAGCCCATATTAATATTTGTAAGTGGTTAACCCGCAATTAATGACGGGACCATAGTTAGTTGCAAATGGGCGGAAGTATTAGATACATGGTAAATGGGCGGTAGTATTAGATAGATGGTATTAATAAAACCCACGATATTGGCCCGTGGTATTGCATGTATGAGTCATATATAAAGGATAGAGACTCCCTGCGAGGAGCATCGTGTCTTGTTTTGTAATCGATCTCTGCTCTATTGGAGGTTGCCCCCTCGAAGAGGCCTGTGAACATTTCTCTCTGAATAATAAAATCATTGCTATTCTGTGCTCTGAGTATATTTTCTTCGCATATTTTGTGTTCTCGGTATCTTTTCTTCGCAAATTCTATGTTTGGGTATTACTTTGCAGGTTAAGAGCATAACATTGTGCAAGCAGTGGACCATTGGCTCGACCGGATAATAGGGGGTTTTATCACTAAGTTTGCGGTAGACACGACCATGAGCTACAGCAAAGTAGAATGATGCTTCCTCAAAGCACCGTGAGATAAGCATATTAAGTCTTTGAATACTTGGATTAAGATGTTATTGTGTGAAAAGAGGGTCATGCAAATACATTAATTTTTGGGAATACACGAAGCAGAAATATCTACAAATGTAGCGAAGAATTAGAAAATAGTCCCTTAGCTTCACCTTCATGAGAGGCCGAGGAAGAGCTCACTAAGGTCTCTTTGAGAAGCGCGATCAGTTTGATAAGGCAGCGCATTCCACAGCTACCACCTCCACCCATGCCACCACCCGCTTCCCCTCCCTCACCTCCATCTCCACCCACTCCACCTCTACCACCTCCACAATTCAGTATTGCGAGCGTGATCAAACTACTAGTATCGAAACTAGTAGGGAATGAAGATCCAGACCAATTTTTGTTCATGATAAGAGCAGCATGGGAAGCGCAAGGTGTCACAGATGACAATATTAAGATGGCTACATTGGTCAGCGCATTGCAGGATCGCGCATTGACATGGTACATCAAGCACTCAAACGACCACCGAAATGCAGGGATAGCAGAGATCCAGAATGCATTAAACAAAGAATTATGTAGGCCAAAGTCAGAGACAGAGTTAATCATTGGGTTTAAAGAGATCGTGATGCTCTCGAGCAAGACTCCCTAGGATCTGGATCAGTGGTTGAAGAGTATGATCCGTGAAGCCAATATGATTCTAGCGGATGGACAACATCGTGCATGGTTTGTGGCATCTCTAACACCGCACTTGAGGACAACGCTGTCACAATAGAAATTTTCCAGCCAAGCCGAAGCATTGGAAATGGTGATGAGGTTTCAAGAGACCCCGATTCAAGACCTTGGGTTGGAAGTTCCACAAATCCACGCGCAACTATAGAATCTATGCTTGGAAATGAAAAGTTTGAAGCAAGATAGGGCACCACAGCTAGAGGTGCGCAAGGAAGTATGGTGCATAAAATCCAATGGCCAGGGCCATGATAAGGATCACTATCCAGTGTTTGCAAACTACTTGGCAGGAGGAGGGCCAATGCCGTTGAGACCAGAGGCACAGGTAGGGCTAAGTGTGGCACCCGCATTATGGTGCGCGATCTGTTAGATAAGAGGAAAAAACACAACAGATAATTTCCATTTGTTACAGAAGTATACACAGACTCCCTAGCATTTTTTTTTGTAATTTCTGCAGGTCGATAGGCCACGACGAGTGCACTTGTCACATCTATGAGCTAACGATGGATCGAACCCCATCCTATAGGATGTAGACAGAAATGCGAGCCCTCGACCTAGCTGCAGGGATGGCGCATGTTGGATTTCAAGGGCAAGGTCGAGGACGAGGAGGAATGGGACCAGGAAGGGGCCATGGAAAGTTAATTTCTTACAATTTCGGAGGACCAAGGCACTATGCCTGTGATTGTACCAACCCAATGAGGATATCCTATTCGTATTGTGCTCAGTTTGATCATGAAATAATAGATTGTCCTATGTTGATCACACAGATGCACGAAAAAGGGGTATTCTAGCCTCCTCCTACTCAGAATATACAAATGATGAGGTCTGAACCGCGCGAGGAAGACCTGAATGTGAACATGATGCTTAGAAGCGGTGCGAGCATGGGGGAGGATAAGGGGAAGCAGCCAGAAAAATATACATGGGTTCGCAAGGTTCCTATAAAGGAACTTGAGTTTGAATTAGAACGTGCAAAGGAGATGTTCATGGAAGCTAAGAAGAGCTTCACGGAGTCCTCCACTTCAGGTAGTAAGGATCAACCAGAGCCAGGAATGGATCCTTCAATGCTCAATACCTTTCTTGAGACATGCATGAAACCGCTGTGTGACAACAAGGCAATTAAGGGACTATAGGAGCTGATCACCAGGTGTGCGGGGTTAGGAGAACCGCGCGTAGTCTATAAATTAGGGAAGCATGCATTGCACACCAAAAGGGAAATGAGGTTGACTGCGCTAATTGGTGAGTATGAAATGGATTAGGTAGTCATAGATTTGGGTTCGGATGCGAATGCATTACCAAAGCAAACATGGGAATGTATGGGTAGGCCTGCGTTACAGTGGTCTCCTATTCAACTATGAATGGCAAACCAATAGATGATTTTTCCTATGGGGAGGTTGCAAGGGGTAATAGTTGATATTGAAGGCGTGAGCACACAGATGGATTTTGAAGTGATAGAGATTGTCGATGATAGCAATCCCTATCCCTCGTTGTTAGGAATATACTGGGCCACCGATATGAACAAAGTCATCAATCTGAAGAAGTGCAAAATGATCTTCGATAAAAAGTTATTATGCGTAGTAGTCCCACTAGACCTAGCCGAAGGAGAATGCTACACTGAACCGGTGTGCGACAATGATCTTGATTGTATTTACAAGATGACTGCATGAAGTGACAATGTTGAATTGCAACATGATGATTAGATCACAGCATTGTGTGACAATAGAGGCGAGAGAGTTACCTACATATGATGGATTGATAGCGGTCGATGAATTCTTGAGCAAATTTGAAAGTGTAGTATCGAAACATTAGCAGTTCTATGCATTGAAATGGGCACTGTGCGCAACACCCACATGATGGTGGAGCACATCAAGAAAACTTTGAGGACTGGCATGGATGTAGAAGGATGATGTGCCTACAATTTGGAAGCCCCCAGCTTTGAACGAAAGTCGACCAGCTAGGATGGAACAACTTGCGTGCCCACCTATGTCGATGGGTACAAACGTGCGTTGTGCAGTCCACACAAGCACACCCCAAACTAAGGAGCGAAAATCAAAACAAGACGCAGCAATAGGAAAGGCGACGCACACCACAAAAGTTCCACGTAGAAGAATTCCAAAGGGTATGCGGAACCCTAAGCAGAGTTCACCAGGCGAGATGAACTAATTGGAACCTGTGCGTACCAGCGGTCTGATGGGGCTGTAGGGCCATGTACAAAAGCCTGAGTGCATAGACGATTTTGAAGCTGAAGAGAAGTGTCGAGACCATAGTTTTGGAAGAAAGGAATCCTCACGCAGTAGCTCGCACAGTTCGGACAGTACACGAGGACCAGGATGAAGGAATTATACAACCGCGCGAGGATGAACATATGCAGATTCAGAAAGCCATTCGACGAGGGAAAATTAAGCTTTTCTAACTCGAAGAAGATCGAGTACGACTAAGGTAGAAAGGAATGTTAATGGACACATAAATCAACAAATTGGAAATCTAAATCATGCAAGCATGCCGCGTCAATAAAATAAGAATGACAGGACAAGATATGGCTAGCCATACTACTGCATTAGAAGATTTTTGCTGAGAATTTGTGGCTCTGCTACCATGGCTATGACTGCACCTTACCAGACATAGTAATGATGGGAGCAGACCGCATAAGGAAGAATGCATGACGCTGACTGTCGTGAGGGTAATCGAGGAGTCCCCACGGACTAGGCTAGAAGGTGAATTGAAGCCTCACATAGGTGGTGTGACCACCTGACTATCCATAGGGAGCACAGTCTCAATACTCCAAGCAGTTGAAAGAAAGTATAGGACTATAAAAGAGTTTGTATGGGAGTTGCGTGATAAGGAGGTTGTGTGCAGGATCAATATGTCACAGGGGTCATGCCTGCGCATAGGGGGTTGTGCTGCCACTTGGGTAGGCTGGGAGGTGACTGTTGGTGTCACTGTTCATGAAAAGATGTCCAATTTAAGGCAAAAAGGAGCGGGCAGCGGGAAATTAAGATACGAATTAAGAGCTAGATTTGGGACGATCTACAACCAAGAATGCATTAATGACTCAAAATTGGGGGCAATGGTCGAATTAAAATTCAAAAGATGTTATAAAATCCCCAAGGCTAGCCTCGAGGAAACACTTGGCTGTGTGAGAATTGACCAGTTACAAAGAATAAGCATCGCGTACTCTTACCACCTTTGACTATAGACATGATGACTGCTGCTAGAACAAGAGTGCAATTCATCGAAGATATCGTGGAGCCCCATATGGCCCATGAGGAGCCTAGAGAGGGAGCAGTTGTGCTAGAAGTTCCAAAATCACCATGAACGCCACGACCGTAGAAAGATAAGAAGACTATGGGCTGAGTCCTTGTATCCCCAAGAAAACCACGGTTTGGCAAATTGTCAATGGTAGAAAAGGGAAAAGCCATCACTATTGAATCAGATGAGAAGGAGAAAGACTTGCAAGCGCTAATTTCTCAAATTGAGGTGCAAGACAATGAGGCAAATGATGTCTCACCAATGCCTTTCAAAACAAAGTTATCTACGTACGTCCCCCCGTGGAAAGGGAAAGCCAAGATACTGAAAGGCCTGGAGGCCACGAGGAGTGCGCTCTAGACCCTACTCCTCCCTGAAAGTATAAGGTTTGAAGGTCTACCTCTGGGATGAATACCTACCATGAAGTTCAAGGACTGGGACCTCGTGGACAGTGAGAAGTTCCCACACCAAGGCACGGAGAGGTTAATGATGCAGAAATGGTTGTGCGGTGTGGAGAAGGTTGGGTTACTCCATCTACGATGGATACCCCACTACCACCACACAACAATCAACATTTTCGTCATCAGGCAGTTGTTGTGCCTAGTGCATGACAGGTATATTTGGCTGGAGGAGCCTATTCCCATCATGGCCAACCTAATTCACATAATTTCTTAACTTCCCTTCAAAGGACACGACACCGCCACCACAGTAGGAAAAAGTAGCGACTTGGCCCTCGCAGAAGCCATGAAGGCGAAGTGTAAACTAGAGAAGAAAAAGAGGGGGTACATAATAGCAAGCATTAAGGACAAAGGGGTGTGCGTAGCCACCCAACCGCTGGCTGACAAACTGATGAGGAAATGTCTCATTGACGAAGTACTAATGTATGTGATTGCGTTGGAAGAGCAGTGCACAGAGGGCGTACAGTTCAACTGGGCACAGTTCCTGTACGAGGAGTTTCTGACAAACTACAAGGAGGCTTAGGAGTAGGGTAAGACCTTACACTATGTGTGGTTGCTCTTATCCATGTTGTTGATTGTAGGGGAACTACCGAAGGATAGCCAGTTTCCCAATATTGAGGATGATCTACCTGAAGCCGCGAGGTACACCTCGCTCTAGGCTACAGAAGACGCGAAGAGGATTCGCAAGACGAAGGTGTTCTGAGTGTTCATTGAGATGAGCATCTGAATGTGGATCAATCAAAGGCCATGCCTATTCCCTACAATTTATAACAGCTTGCAGATCTCGACAGAGTTCAAAGTAGATATGCATAACCTGTATATCCAGGCACGCAAGGATCTAGCACAGAAATGGGTGAAGCTTTCGTTCGTCACAACGGATGATGTGATCTTCACAGTAATGGAGTCATGGCCTCTGGAGTGGCATGCCTCATACTTGGTAGAAATGGAGAAGGCCACATCCCAGCAAAGAAATAAGGACACCAACCTATGCATCACGCAACTAGTTGAAAAGAGGCACTAGGAACAAGAAGTAGCCACACAGTGGAAGACAACCGATGTAGCAACAGCAGCGCAGATGGAAGAAACCACAATAACGCCAATAGAAGACCCTAAGGAGGGCTAGGAGATGTCCACAGGGAAACAGACTGGGGAAGTGGACATGACAGAAGAGCGTGCAGACCCCGGTTCAGCATCAACCCAACTCAAGTGGCCACGCGGCCCTGAGAAAACAGCTCCTAGGAAGAAGGCAAAGGTGACAAATACGTCTTTCAACCTAATCATGCTCACAGAAGGTGATCTATTTGACATTGGCGAAATGATTCGTGAGGTCACAAAGGACACACTCAAGGAACTGAGGATGGATCAGGACACTGTGTTGGGGGCGCTCAGCACGCAGCTATAAGACTTACATGTATAGCCCCCCCAAATAGGTACAATGGCTCTATACGTCATAGCAAGAATCATAGAAGCCGAACATATGTTGCACGCCTATAGGGACAACCCTTTCGTTTTGCCTGATGGTGACCTAGAAGCAGCAAGTGAGGTTGACCGGGCTGCGATGAGTAGCATGAAAGGCATCGGCTTAAACTTGGCAGCCCTGCCGTATCAAACCTTGTACTAGTTATAGGATGGGCTCATCACAGAGCTCCGCATCAGGGAAGGCCACGCGATCGAGGTCTTGAATGAGCAGAAACTAAACATGGATTAGCTCAGCCTATAGTGTGATGAGTTGATTGCACAGGCTCCCAAACTGGAGCACATTGTAGAGGATGCGTGTAGGAGTGTCCCAAAGTTGGTCATGCCTACAGAGCTACCAGCAGCAGAGCGGGACCATAGATTGGTGACCGGAGTCCACGAGGCCATGGAGGAAACGACGAGGGTTCAGTTGGAGCTGAACCTACAGATCGCCAAGCTGCGATTGAAGGCACAACCCTCCACACCCCCAAAAGTCAGAGATCAGCATGCCTACGCTATCCAAACGGGGTTGGAGCAAATTGGCCAGGCGACACAGGATTGCACCGGTATGTTGGATCAAGCACTAACCATGCTTACATAACTACAGGAAGATCCAAAACTACAACGCCTAGAGACATAGGTGCGCGAGTTGCAACAGGAGTACGACAGTATCCGGTGGACCATGTAGACAGTTGTCCTTACTCAACGACTCGCCAAACTACAGCAGGCAGGGGCACTGAAGGACCAATTAGATGTCGGGTGAAAAAAAGAAGCCCTGCTTAAAGCGTGCATGCAACCATGGATTGATGAAGCTTTTACAATTACAGCTACCATTGAAGACATGCTGGAAAAAATGTAGGAACTTTATGTAGCTAGACATGAATGTGACCCTACTCACAAAGGTTCAGAGATACATGTGAAACAAGTACAACAGACATTAGAACAGTCTGCCATGGACACACAAGTTGCGCGAGACCTGCTGGATGGACTTCACGGAAAGATTGACGCACCAACAGAGTGACCAGGATGAGTCAGGAAGATTGTGTTGGGGCCCTGTTGGGCATGGGATCCCCCACAGTAGGTTTTGGGGCTTAAAGCCTGAGTTTTGGTCAATTATAATATAAGACTCTGCAAAGTGTGGGCGCGGAGCGCAAAAGTCTAGGATGAGTCATAGGGTTGTCCGTCCTAAGAATTGTAAAAAATGTAAAGCTGTGTCGGCCTACCCATGGTCCACGGACCATGGGAGTTTATAAATAAAGAGAGGCTCTAAGTGTAAATATAGTTTTATGGCAAGCAAGTAATAGATAGATGCGAAGGCATGGTTAGAGCATAAAGGGAAAGTTGAAGCGTATTGGGTCGTAGCAGTAGGAAGAGGCTCTGCAGCTGAGTGCGCAAAGGCCTAGTAGAGTCCACAGCAGAGTGTGCAGACCCCTATAGCTAAGTGCACAGGGTGTAGTTGGGTCTGTAATTGAATTGAACATGAAAAATATTATTAATAAAGATAAGCTTGATTCATAGTACTTTCCATCTATTCGTGGATATATATTTTGACGTTATGCATTATTGTTATCTGGTTATTTATATGTCTGCACTTCATAAACACTGGTATGAATGCTTATGTATGACAACATTCTAATTAATTAGCAATTAGAACTTAATTAAGGAAGACTTGCGTAACTAACACGGGTCGTGCTACGACTAGAGCTGCGTGAAGGTAGTAACACAAGAAGCAACGTGCTTGCTGGTGAGCGTAGTCCAATAAGCATGGAGGTTTGATTGCATCCGTATCGCCACCTACTAGACATCCCCAGGGTGCTGAAACTTTGTTCTAGCACCCTCCCATACTACTTCAAGTGAGACCTCAGTCCGCGCTCCATAGACTGTTGCAGAAAGGGCTAGTGGTACAGGGATTTGCTTGGCTAAAATCACATTTGAACCTAGGTCAAGCCCCACATCGCCAACACTATCTTATTTCCATTATGTTTGTAAGCATAGTTCAATATTCTTCTATTAATGAAATGAAGGTTTTTTCTATTGCATCTCTGTGTTTATGATTATATGTTTAAGTTTTTGCGTTCACATTTAAGTTTAGATCAATTATTCTTAAATTATTCACAGTGTGGAACCACACCATATGGATACCTTAAGAGATTCCTTTTTGACCATGGAAACAATTCTAGTCCTCCCATACTTATGGGAGATAATACCCTTATCAAAGTACGAGGAAAAAGAAGAGTAGATAGGGAGAATGGTTTCTTTGATGACCTATTTAATCCATAATCATACTATGAGTCTACCAGACAATGAATTTTTGTAGAGGAAAGCCAATAGAATTTACACCTAAGACTGTTAGCATTTGTAAGATGACAAATGGCTCTATAGTTATTCTAGGTAAAGTAGACCTTTCTGCAAGGTTGTATTCCTTTTCAAATTTTGCTTCCGAATCTTCTTCGATTATGTTAGTAACATATGCAAACAAAGAGAGTCCATTGGGACACACAATTTTTCGACACTTGAATTACAAGTACCTACAACAAATTAATAGAGAAGGAATGGTGACAAGGATGCCCAACATTCAATCTTTTGAAGGATTTTTCCATGGCTATATTATGGGAAAACATCTAGAGTATATTTGAAGAAAGGAAATGCAAGAAGGCCATCATCAACCCTCAATCTCATGCAAAATGATATCACTAGATATTTTCCCAAACCATCTATGACAAAAGATGAGGTATTCTCTTACATTCATAGACAGCTAGTAACGTTAAATTTGGGTCTATTTTATTAAATCCAAGTTAGAGGTCTTTGAATTTTTCAAGGACATTAAACCACATGTAGAAAAAATAGGAAAGGCATCAAAATGTTGCACATAGAGAATAGGGGGGAGTATGTGAACAAAGGCATGGAAAGGCTTTGTTCAGATGGAGTTATCTAGTTACAACACATAGTGTCATACAATCAATATGATGTCGCAGAAAGGAAGAATAGGAGACTAAAATAAATGACCAACTGCATGATGCATGCAAACTCATTACCCTCAAAGTTGTGGTCTAAAATAATCAACTATGTTTCTTACATCTAGAACAAAGTACCACATGAATCCATGAAACACCGAACTCCTTATGAGTCATGCTGCACTAAGAGATCGAAAGTTACCTATCTCCATATCCTTGGATCATGAGAATGGGATTAAATATCATTGGATAGGTGAAACTATTTAGAGCCACAGAGTAAGGAGTGCATGTTCGTTGGATATTCAGAAGGAGTCAAAAGGTGTAGGTTGTTAGATGTGTCCAGAAAAAACTATAAAGTTTGAAGAAGATCCTCTACATGCAACTCCATAGGAACCTGCTCCATAACCTCCACCACTTCCATATGCCAGTATTCAAGATTATGATTCTTCTTACACTTGAAATGAAAATTCCAAACCTATTGAGCAAGTAGTAGAAGATTCAAATTCACCACCACCATTGACATAGAACCGGTGCATCACAGTAATTTGTTAAATTATCTTTCTAAGATGTATTAAGTGGAAGAAATTATGCATGCACTTATAGCAACGGAACCATGCATGCCACTATATTATTATGTGATATTATATTCTGATCCTCAATTTTATGAAGAGGATAAAAGAAATCCCAACTTGGAAGCAACAATGAATGAGGAATACAATTTGTTCATTTTAAACCACAAATTGGATTTTGTTCTATTTCTAGCAAGTCCAAAGCTTGATCATTGAGAATGGATCTAAGAATGAGAATACTAGAAAATTATTGGGAATTAGGATATACCAAGGGAGGTGGGGGCATGAATCAATATTTTACAAATTTGACACTCCTTTAACAAATCATTCAATCTAATAAAATTGGCAAATAGCAAGACCTTATTCACATGACAAATGTACATAGTGATTTTACTTGGAAACGAATCCTAGATAAAAACACAAAGCTTATTTTTATTATGATGTAAATCAGAAGCCCCGGCTTTGATTACATCAATGTTTATAAGGACCTACTGACAAGAGGGACTAACCCCTTTAGATCTACAGGCACCACTTGTACCACTTGCTTTCATACCATTTGTACTACTGGTATAAAAATTTAATTTGGTACCACGTGTATCACCTGTATGATACCCAATAGAAATATTTGGAGAGAGAAAACAATTGTTATCTTGATTTTCTCTAAAGTAATTATTGTATGGAATACAATGGCCATATGAGCGAGAACAATATGCTTCCATTAATATGGAATCACTGTGCACAACTGCCTCTATGACTGTACACAATTTAGTTTAAAATTTATTCCAAAAGACACCTTTTACAATTTTTATATCTCTATATATACCACTTTTATCAGTGGGGAAAACTTTCTAATAAGCCCTCTTCACATTAATTGGACTCATACAACTCCATAAGACTTATTTAATAATGATGAATTGCAGTACATTACAAGAATGATATTTTATCCACCTTGAAGATCAAAGGTGTTAGAACCCAAACAAAGATTCACACATATCTTCTATCAGGAAATTTTGTGCTCACTAACCTCCAATGGAATAATAATTGAAGAAACATTTAAAAATGAACAAAGAAGACATAGTTATACACCAAACAAAAGTCACACTATATTTTATTAATCAATCAATAGTTACATATATCGAAATAGATCACTGATCGGAATTACTAAAAATAGCTAACCTAAAAACTCACAACAATTAACAATGTGTAACACACATGTAATACCCATGGAAGTATTACTTCCAAGTCCTTCCCTTAATGTTTACATGTCAAATATTAAAATCACAGATTAAAATAGCAATATTGATCTTTGTTTTGTTGATCTTCATTAACACCTACACCCACACTAGAGTCTCACATACTACCGTCTCTCTCCACCAAAACTTCAAGCATATCACTTGACTAATTTAACTGCTTGTGACCATCATTGACATACTTGTACGACCATTGACTACACAGAAAAATAGAAAATAGTTTGTTATTGAATCACTGTATGGACTTACTTCTATCTATCAAAATGCACTGAATTGCAATTTTGATAGTTATATAATTAAATGGTTTGGGTAGTGTGTATATTGAGAAGTCAATCATACAACTTGACTATTTTTAACATATACACAAAGATAATTACAAATTTTATAGTTATATAGTTAAATGGTTTGGGTATTGTGTATATTGAGAAGTCAATCATACAGCTTCACTATTTTTAACATACACACAAAGAAAAATGATAATTGTTGATCCTGAAGCATTGAAGAACAATTTGACCACCCACATATAATAGAATATAAACATAACCAAATTAGTGATATGTGTTAGAAATTCTACAGTTTCAACAGCGATTCTGCATGCGGAAAGAACTGAAAAGAATCGTTTTAAACTTAATGCCCAGGGATACGAATTACCTCCAGCCATTGGTGTAACTCTTGATGCAACTTGTTTCTGAAAGACCACGCTCCAGCTATCCAAACAAAAGGATAAGAATGCAGAAAATCTGATGGCACTTCCAAGCTCTGCTATCTCAGCTAGATGGTGTGAAAAACTGAAGGGGATTGAGAGGAGAGCTTGGGGACCAAAAAGATGAGCTTATAGCTAAGATTCCATCAAGCTTCTAATAGCTATGTGTTAGATGTCCCACAGATCAAGTCAGAGAACTCGAATCAAAGTAATGGACCACTTTAGTAGCTCCCGATAATAAATTTAGTAATTGTAGTTGATTTTCTTAACTTAAGGAAACTACTGCAGTTGGCTTCCATAAGTTAAGGAAAGACTGCAATTTAAGTCCAAATTAATGGTGGTTAACAATATGTTTTATTGGAACAAAATAACATAACCACTAACTCAAACTATGTTACTTTATTCAATAATAACTTTCATTTCATCATTACACACTTCAATAATAATAATAACATATTGCAATATAGGAAAACTGGAACCCACACGACAAAGTTTTATGAGGATTTCATACAACTTCATATACATACACGAGATCCCACTCAAAATGTAAGATCTCAACACTTCAAAATAATAACGATCATGTTCCCTATTTATCTTTGGATATCACATCTGATCTGGTATGGATTCAACAATTCCACTCATGGATTCGTGACTAGTGGCAACTTCACTATATCCACATCAAATAACAATATGGCAATGATTGCTTCTTCAATTAAACAGTAGAACAACGCATGCACACAAAAATCAAACACATGAAAAATAGATAATCACCTCTCCTGCACTATCTCATATATAATGATTTAAACTTGTAGAATTTGCATAATTATAGCCTCTCATGGTTGAACTAACTCTAATATCAATTTAGAAAAACTACCAAAAACAAATATGGTTACACACCAGAGACAAATAACACTCTACTTTATTGGTTTATTGATAAAACCATAGTTGGTTTATTGATAAAACCATAGTTACATAAATAAAAATAGATGACAGAGTAAATCCAATAAAAGCTCTCAACCATTAACAACCAACTCGTAATACACACCGATGTTATACACATCTATAACATAGATGTAAAAATTATTTCACAACAAATTATGTTGTTCAACATCAGTTCTTATTACTGCACTTTAATTTCCATTCCATTCGCCTCATTGCTTAGTACTACACTTCAATTTCCATTACATTCACGTTTAATGTCCATTCCATAGTGTAGGCTTTTGCCTGCCCATAAAATCCCTTTTCCACTTCGCTCATTTGATCAACGCGGCCTTGTTCCTTTTCCACTTGGCTCATTTGATAAACGTCCTGTACCTTTGCCTCCTTTTCTGGAGGAGGAGACGATGTAGCACTGTCGTTGTTCGTATTCTTCCAGTCTTTGTAAATAACATACAGAATCAACTGCAATGCTCCGAGGGCACTTCCAGACCCATTTGGTACCTGTGGATCCATAAAACCATTGAAAAATTTAACATCTCCATCTCATAAATACAGCGCTAACATAGAGTTACCCAAATTCGGGTTTTATAAGGATTTTAGGTTGCAACAGTAAAGATTGCAGGTAAAGGCATATAATAGAGTACTGAACGTGTAATGCTTAAAAATATTTACTTTATTCTTTGTTACTTGTAGATTTTAAAGGATAATACACTGAATTAAAAATATTATATCTACAGTTTTAATTTCGATCATGCTATGCAGTCATGTTCTCGGACAAGTAATTTGAATACTCACCTATTTTATTTTGTTATACAATTTTTACTTTTGTAAAAGATCTTTATGATGAAGGTTATTCAACCATGAAACAGAAAATTGTTTATCTAAGATACCCAAAAGGTGAATGCTTATAATTGTCGTGCAAATATATTTATCATCTATTATAAGTATTGTTAAACGTACATAAACGAATGGATCGTTTCCCAAGAGGCCGAATATGAACCAGGAGGTGCCGCATAGGAAGACAAAGAGAGACAGGAAGAACGGCATATACTTTACGCTCTTCGTCTTAATCACCAATCTCTGCACATCATCGAAATCGCGCTTCAGGTCACTTACATATCATACTAAGGCATAAATGTAAATTGTTGAAAAAAACCGCATTCTCTTGACCGTTATGCTGACTTAAACACTGAAAATTGGTTTTGCTAAAGAGGAAGTAGAGAGATTTACCATTACTGACAGAGGAGACCCGTACATGCAGATGGAGAAGATGGCGCAAACGAAGCCGCAAAATAACCTCCTAACTTTTCCGTCCATTGCCAAGAGCGATACCAGGACGACCATTGCAAAAAAACTGAGAACAGCTACCAGAAGGCCAAATATCTTCCCCTGTTTCATCCACCGTCATTCAAATGGGGATCACCCTGCTCAGAAACAAATTTATTAATCAATACTATACTTACCCTGTATTTCTTGTCGCGAATATAGCAGATGAACACAACTGCGTAGAAGAATTCTATGACGGCCCCAGTTCCGTTAACCGTGCTCATTAGAAGGTTATTGGATGATACAAACGGCATGCCATACCATGCAGAAAGCAAGCAATTCAAAAGCGTGGAAACATACGGAAATCCAGAGAACTGTTCTGTCGATTTGTTTTTAATAATCTTCCAGAAAGTAATTCTGCAAAGTACCAATAGGATCATAAACAATTACGAATTATATATGCATCAATATGTTTCCTCATTAAATGACTACATAAGTTGGGAAAACTCACAAAGGAACTAAGAAGAGTATCAGGGCAGTGATGTTGCCTGTCATGAAAGAACAAATGAAACATTAAGAAACCGGAAACAAGCTTCTTGCATCCAAGAAATTAAAGTGGATAGAGCGTGTAGACGCACCGAAGATCCCGAAAAGGAAATGTATATCAAACATTTTAGTATCGTCGGTCCGATCGGCGCTTGTACAAGTGTTTAGATTCCGTAATCACTTTGCTAACGGAGTGGAAGCAGATCATCGATGGGCAGATGCTTATGTCAAGCATGAACAACACCAGGTTATTTATAGATCTTGGAGTAGTAGGATATATGCAGTGTTAAAATATGAGTTCCTGAGGCATCACGATTCATGCAACATATATTGTCCGCCGTCACTTGCCATCACCTATGATGCATTTACTTGCGATCGAAATTTACCGACGTTGGCTTTTCATGCGTGAGGCAGCACTGGAATTTCACATTCACCGGAATTTCACATACACCGGCACGTAATTTTGATTCCATAAGTTCACATCAAGTTGTCACTACATGTGTTGACTTTTTTTTTAACACAATTTTTTAACACTCTCTGTACACTAAAATTAAAATTAATTTTAGTGATGATGTCAGGCTGGATACTCTTCGGATATCTAACTGACCTCAGTTTGCGTAGTCTTCGGATATCTCTGTGGGTTATGCTAGTTTAATAGAATATTTTCATAATCAAATGGTTGGTTTCATATTGGCAAGCTTGTTTCGTTTTCAGATACTTGCAAGTTATGTTTTTCGATTCAATTAGTTATAGTTTTGGCAGAAGGGTTATAAGATACTTATATTACAAACTTAATATCTTTAATTATTTTATAATACGAAAAATAAATATTTTAAATAGACATTAATTAAGGTCAGCTTGCTTTGCTTTCGGATGCCTCTATGGGTTATGTTAATGTAGCTGAATATTCTCATAATTCAATGGTTCAATTTTAGTAAGGTTGTTTCGTTTTCAGATTCCTTGCGAGTAATGTTTTTATTTTTTAATTGAATTAGTTAGATTTTTGACAAAAGGGTTATAAGATATTTATATTATAAGTTAATACTTTATTACTATTTTGTAATAAGAAAAATAGAATTTAATTGATTTCACTTTGTTTTCTTGTTCGATGTATGTGAATTGTGTTATCTTAATTAAATATTTTAATGATTTCATGGTTTAATTTAGGGGTTTTTCTGTTGCGTTTTCAGATAGCTTTGTGTTATAAATTTGTTTAGTTAAATTATATATGAATATTAGAAAATAGAAGTTAATTGATGTCACTTTGCTTTCTTGACTGATATTTGTGAATTGCGTTATCTTAATTAAATATTTTAATAATTTCATGGTTTGTGAATTGCGTTATCTTAATTAAATATTTTAATAATTTCATGGTTTAATTTAGGGTTTTCTTTGTTTTGTTTTGAGATAGCTACGTATGTTAAATTTGTTTTGTTCAATTATATATTAATATTACAAGTTGTATATAATTGGAATAATAAATATTTTAATGTAAAAAAAATTTAAATATTTTTATCAAATGTTGCATTTTAAGAGTTGTGTTTTATTTATATAAATTTAAAATATAAAATGTTATTGTGCTGAGGTAGTGTAGTATGAGTTAGTAGTGTAACTTCGTTTGTTTTTTAAGTAAAGTTATGCATTTTTTTAAATAAAAATAAATTGTTAATTCAATTTGAATATTAACATATTTTATAATTAATATATATATATATATATAAAAGTTTTAATTAAAAATATTATTGATATTATGATGATGATGGTGGTTAACATTCATTGAGACTAAATTTTGGTCTATCGACCTAAAGAAACGAATTATTTAGTTTGATTTAAGATTTTATTCCTATGCTTAAAAGGCTTGGAGAGAAACCTCCCAGCTCACTACAATTTTGACATATTAAAAGGCTAGGAAGTTCAGTATTGTAACAAAGATTATGAAATTGAGATCTAATGTGGTTGTAGGCGGGGCACTCTAAGAGGAAGTGATTTTCATCCTCCATGTTCATACCCGCACTCTAAGAAGAAGTGAATTTCATCCTCGATTCTCATAGAGATGAGAGATCCTTTCCATCCATGGTGTATTAGGAACTTGGTAGTTTCACTATGGAGCTCATGAGAGTTCGTTATAATCTTGGCTATATAAATTTTCTTCTTTGAGCTACTTAAAATAGAGAGATACTTTTGATATTCTAGGGTGGGGTTGATGACCTCCTTATAATATATTAATTTTCTTTTAGCTGCTAAAACTTTCTCACACCACATTTTTTCTTTGAATTTAGAAGTAACAATATTTTTAATGTTATTAATGTTTTGCAATGCAACATTCTTGTCGATCTCCCAATGGTTTGTGTCTTTGTATCAACCTCCTTTGAGCCTTAGGTGGTTTTGGCTGGAATTTAAAGCTAGCTTAAGAAGTCTATGATCTCCTATGTTATTGAGTTGGTGTGTAACTATATTCACATTAAAATTTTATCTTTACCTTAAACAAAAACATTTTAATTATATAAATATATAATTTTTAAGTATTATATATATATATATATATAGAGAGAGAGAGAGAGAGAGAGAGATGTTTTTCCTTTTATATTTGAAATACTTATTAAATATTACTTAAATACATTTTTCTTTGCACATAAGCATTTCAACTATCATATCCACCTTTTATAATTTATATATAAGGAATATTTATTATTTGGTATCTGGATAAATTTTTCAGGAGGTCTTTAGATGAGTAGATGTCTCTACTCGATCTCCACTCAGCTTCCCTTATTGTGGTTGCTCCACAACCTCCGGAAGCTGCTGAACCAATCGTGGTTCCTCCACAATCGTCTGAGACTTCTTCTGACGCTGCATGTTTAAAGGTAATATACCCTCCCTCTCAACCACCAAGTCTCCATCAGTTGCCATGCTACTCAAGGCTTTGCATGCATCTTGACCCTGAAGAACATACAGGTTCTTGACCCGTGAATCGATCTGCTTCACTTGTCTAGTGATGATGTGTCTAAGAAAAACCTTTCCCTTACTGAAGACTACATCATAGCCTTTGTCTTCCAGCATCACGATCGACACCAAGTTTCTCTTCAGTCCTGGTACATACTTGACATTGGTCAAGGTAAGGCGAGCTCCATGCTCCCTCTGAAAAATAACCATGCCTTCACCTAAGGCAATATACTTTTCATCATTACCCATCGCTATGAGTATCTGGAGATATTTCTCCTCGAAAGTACTGAACAAACTCTTATTGTTGGACATGTGGAAAGAAGCTCCATTGTCAAGAAACCAACCACTTCCTACCATGGATGAGACCATGCATGGGAAGAGTGTGAAATCTAACTCGAATTGCGAAGCAAGTGCCTCACCTTCAGATCCTTCCCCAAATCCCTTCTTTGATTCTCTCTATGGAAAATTTGTAACAAAATGGCCCACCTCATGACAATGAAAGCATCGTACTTTTGACTTGTCAAACTTCTTCCCACCATGGGAAGAACTGGATTTGGAAAGAGATACCTTCTCCTTCCCCTTCTTCGCCTTACTTGCTAAGGAACAATTCTCTTCATCCTCCATGGATTAAGAACCATCTCTATTGCTCCATTTGATCTCCTCCTACATCAAATCTGACCATAGCCGTTCCCAATTTGGCAGTTTCTTTCTTCCATTAACTGAGTCCTAACAGCTATGCTTGCGCTTAGGAAGGCCAAGGAGTGCTAGACTCACCATGTCACCATCAGATGTCACAACCCCTACACTTGCAAGCTCATCCCTGCATGGGGTGAGCATGTTCAGATACATAGAGATGATGTCATCCTTTTCGCACTTGATCTTTCGAAGTTTGTCCTTCAGTGCCAGCTTCCTCTGATCAATGTTGTTCTGATAAGGATCTTTCAATGTTTTCCACATCGAAAATGGAGTCTCCTTCCCATGGAGGCTCGAGACTATGTGATCTTGAACTCCCTCTAGGATGATTCTCCTAGCTCTAGCCACACACTTCTTCCATTCCTCCAGTTGAGTAGCATCATCGGCTTCTGGACTTCTTAATCTAAGAAATATTTTAGACTGTTATCTTCTAATATTGGCTCCATGCGATCCTTCCAGGCTATATAATTCGAACCACCATCAAGGGCATATTCAAGTCTCAAACCACAGAATGCCATCGGTGAAATAGATGTGATAAGAACCCAATTCAATACTCAAAAACCACAAACTTCTTCCTTCTTGTATATCGTTCTTCCTTGATCACCTGTGCTCTGATACCATGTAGAATTTTCTCTACAAATCAACTAACTCACTGATATCATGTAGAAATTTCACCTACAGATCAAACTGATATATGCAATGTACTAAAGCATAATACTATATCTACATCTACCATAAACTTTGCGGAAGCTAATGAACCATGAGCAACATCAAGCATGAACACATATAACTGATAAGAAGGAATCAGTCACACATAACACAGAAGAATTTATCTGGGAAAAGCACCAGCCTAAAACCCCATCTCTGTATTATCAATCAAGTGGAAATCCTCAAAAAAATACAAAAAGAATCAGCTCAAAAGCTATCTTTCTCTCTCTGTACTCTGATGATGTAGCTCATGGACTATCTAGGCCTGAAAATATAGGCTCCACAAGTCCTCCAAGCCCCTATTTCCTTGTGCAGTTTTGATTAGGGTCCAATTACATAACATGTGTGAATTGGACCAAATCATATCTCTTGTCACCTCAGCTCCAACTACACAGTACTAGAAAGAATAATATTCCTTCCTCATGCAAGGAATATTCACTAGGAATATCCTAGCAATTGATAATACACTATCCCTCATATGATCTTAACTGGGTCTTTGTTTGAAGTGACATGTATCAGTTATCCATGAGTGAATACTCAGTTACCTGAAAATACCAGTTGTCACATGCATGCAAGCATCAACAAAATGAATCTCATTATTTTAACAACTTGCTAAATTAATCTAACTCGACTTGACTAAGTTAAACTAAGTCAACTGATCCTCTCAATATAGAATAATTCCTCAATCAGTGGAGAAAATGAAGGACACATTCACCAATCAGTGGAGAAACTATTGCATGTTCTCACAAAGACTTCAAATTTGATTTTTGTTAACTAATTAACTCAAACTAATTTAACCAAATTCAAATTTTACTTCCTATTTCTAGTCTAGGGAAAGACTAAAATAGGAATCTACACTGCACTGCTAAAAATAAAACTTCTATTTTTAGCACTTCCATTTTTCATTCTTTGTTGCCCAACCCAGCACTGATGCTCAAACTATTATTTTTAGCAGTGCTATTTTTAGCACTTCTATTTTTAGCAATTTCATGTTGCCAATTTCGAAATTAGACTGATCTATGTGGCTGTTCATTCCATAACCTCATTCTTGTGAGAAACACTTGACAAAGTGGAAAGGATCCAAAAAACTCCTCCAATGCTTATCCGAGTCAGCCATAAAAAATAATATTGCATCATTATATGTAGCAAAAATGGCAAAATAACATGATGCTAAAATATGTTATTCACAATAAGGAAAAAGGTTGTTAACATGTAAAGTTTTGTTGGTCCGAAGGGAAAAGGGTCAAAACTGGGAAATAAAGTATAGGAAGCAGGTACAAAAACTACACCCAACACTTTCAATAGAAAAAATATTTATTGAGAGGAGTGTAAATCTTGAAGATCCTCTACATGGAAATGTAAAGGAAACCTCTCAACAACTCAACCATTTCTAGATGAAGGTATTCGAGATTATGATTCTTCATGCACTTCACATGAGAATTCCAAACCTAATGACAAGGTCATAGAAGATTTGAATTTAGCACAACGTTTAACACATAAATGGGAGCTCATGAGTGATATCTTAGATGATCGTGTAAGGATATTTGAAGTGGAAAAAGTTCCACATGCACTTAGAGTTACAAAAGCATGCATGACCATGCACTGGTATGCAATCTTATGAAGAGGTTAAAGAAGACCTCAATTGGGAAGAAACAAAGAAGGAAGAACACAATTTGCTCATTTCCAACCACATATGTGATTTGATTCCATTTCTACCAAGTCAAAAGCGTGTTAGTTATAAAATGATATAAGAACAAAAAAAAAAGCAAATTAATTGGAATCAAGATGTACTAAGAAGCAAGGTAAATAAGTATTTTACAAATTTTACACTTTAATCAATCATTCTATCTAACTAAATTAACAAGCAGCAAGACAATAAGAAAAATTTACACTAATTTAATTTGGAAACCCTTCCCTTAGCCAAAAAAAACACAAATCTTGTTTTTATTATAATGTAAATAAAAAACAACTCTATTACATCAATTTTTGTGACCACCTACTACCAACACCTACTACCAACCCCTTAGATGCAATCATCACTTATATCACTTGCTATGATAACACTTGTACCACTTGTATGATACCCAATAGAAAATGCAATCATCACTTGTACCACTTGTATATACCCAATAGAAATATGCTGAGAAAGAACACGATTGTTATCTAGATATTCTTCAAAAAAAAATTAGGCTAGGTAACACAATGACCATCTCAGCCAAAACAAAATACCTTTATTAATATGGAAGGGTGATATGGAATCGCCCCTATAATAATACAGAGTTCAGATTAAAATTGATTCCAATATAAATCTTTTCCAGTGTTTATATCTCTATATATATGTCACTGTTATGAATAAGAAAGAACTTACTGGTATTAGAACCCAAACAGAAGTCCAAACATTTCCTCATTTGAAAAATTCTACAGTTAATAATCTCAAATGGAACAATTGATGACGCTAATGTTTACTCAACGTATCAAGTATGATTTCCATTTATGCTTGATACTCCGGTATGATTTTCATTCAAAACTTTTACTTGAGAAGCAGGAGCACCATCCGCTTTTGCCTGCCCATAAGATCCCTTTTCCACATCGCTCATTTGATCAACGCCATGTACCTTTGCCTCCTTTTCTGGAGGAGGAGACGATGTAGCACTGTCATTGTTCGTATTCTTCCAGTCTTTGTAAATAACATACAGAATCAACTGCAATGCTCCGAGGGCACTTCCAGACCCATTTGGTACCTGTGGATCCATAAAACCATTGAAAAATTTAACACCTCCATCTCATAAATACAGAGCTAACATAGAGTTACACTAGAATAGAGTTATCTAAATTCGGGTTTTATAAGAATTTTAGGTTGCAACGGTAAAGATTGCAGGTAAAAGCCTATAATAGAGTACTGAACGTGTAATGCTTAAAAATATTTACTTCATACTTTGTTACTTGTAGATTTTAAAGGATAATACACTGAATTAAAAATATTATATCTACAGTTTTGATTTCGATCATGCTATGCAGTCATGTTTAATGATGTTCGCAGACAAGTAATTTCAATACTTAACTATTTTATTTTGTTGTACAATTTTTACTTTTGTAAAAGATCTTTATGATGAAGGTTATTCAATCATGAAACAGAAAATTGTTTATCGAAGATACCCAAAAGGTGAATGTTTATAATTGTCGTGCAAATATATTTATCATCTATTGTAAGTATTGTTAAACCTACATAAACGAATGGATCGTTTCCCAAGAGGCCGAATATGAACCAGGAGGTGCCGCATAGGAAGACAAAGAGAGACAGGAAGAACGGCATATACTTTACGCTCTTCGTCTTAATCACCAACCTCTGCACACCATCGAAATCGCCTTCGGGTCACTTCACATATCATACTAAGGCATAAATGTAAATTGTTGAAAAAAACCGCATTCTCTTGACCGTTATGCTGACTTAAACAATGCTCACTCAAATTTGGTTTTGCTAAAGAGGAAGTAGAGAGATTTACCATTACTGACAGAGGAGACCCGTACATGCAGATGGAGAAGATGGCGCAAACGAAGCCGCAAAATAACCTCCTAACTTGTCCGCGCATTGCCAAGAGCGATACCAGGACGACCATTGCGAAAAAACTGAGAACAGCTACCAGAAGGCCAAATATCTTCCCCTGTTTCATCCACCGTCATTCAAATAGGGATCACCCTGCTCGGAAACAAATTTATTAATCAATACTATACTTACCCTGTATTTCTTGTCGCGAATATAGCAGATGAACACAACTGCGTAGAAGAATTCTATGACGGCCCCAGTTCCGTTAACCGTGCTCATTAGAAGATTATTGGGTGATACAAACGGCATGCCATACCATGCAGAAAGTAAGCAATTCAGAAGCGTGGAAACATACGGAAATCCAGAGAACTGTTCGGTCGATTTTTTCTGAATAATCTTCCAGAACGTAATTCTGCACAGTACCAGTCGGATCATAAACTAGAACAATTATGAATTATATGTGCATCAATAAGTTTTCTCATTAAATGACGACATAAGTTGGGAAAACTCACAAAGGAACTAAGAAGAGTATCAGGGCAGTGATGTTGCCTGTCATGAAATAACAAATTAAACATTAAGAAGCCTGAAACAAACTTCTTGGAACCAAGAAATTAAAGTGGATAGAGCGTGTATACGTACCGAAGATCCCGAACAGTAAATGTATATTAAAAATTTTCCTATCTTCGGTGAGATCGGCCCTGTTTTGCGCTTGTATAAGTGTTTAAATTTCGTAATCACTTCGTTAGAACGAGCGATTGATGGAGTGGAGGTAGACCAATCGATGGGCAGACCAGGCACTAGTGAAGCATCAACAAAACTAAATGCCGGTGGAAACCATGAACAAAACCAAATTATTTATAGTTCTACAGTCTTAAAATATGAATTCCTGAGGCATACATTAGCTTTCATGGGTCAGGCCGCCCTGGATATGACGTTCACCAGTACGTACGTAATTTTGATTCCATAAGTTATTCCGATCACGTTTCATATATTTTTATTATTATTAGTTAGAAAAATAAATATTTTAATCAAAAATATTAATAAAATAATTGTAAAATTATTTTTAAATACATTTAGTTCAAGTAGATTATAAGATATTTATATTACAAGTTAATATATTTTTATAATTGGAAAAATAAATATTTTAATGAAAAATATTAATTAAATAATTATAAATTTATATTTAAATACATTTATAAAGTTCGCATGTTAAAGGTTGAATTTTATTTATATAAATTTAAAATATAAAATATTATTGTGTCCAGACATTGGAGAATGAATGAGTTGTGTAAATTACGAGTGAGTTTAGTAATTTCTTCAATCTTTAATAGGTAATTAGGGTATTCACTTTTTAAAATAAAAATGATATATTAATTAAATTAAAAATTAACTTGTTTTATAATAAAAATATGAAAATGAATAATGTTAATTTGTTATTATATAAAAATGAATTAGGTTCAATGTGATACTTTTGGTATTTTTTTTGCAAATATTATTATTTATAATTACTTGTGAATATCGTTGGTTGTGAAGTTAAGACTAAAGTGGATTGGTAGATGTAAATGTTAATATATTGTAATGAATAAATTATTATTTCATTTATTTGTTTATTTTGAAAGATAATAGGAGCTACTAAGACTAAAGTGAATTTACAAATGTAAATGTTAATATATTGTAGTGAATAAAATATTATTTAGTTTATTTGTTTATTTGGAAAGATAATAGGATTCACCGCATGAGTAGTCAGACTCCCCACTTTTAGGAAATAATTAGCAGTAGTTATGGTCTAAGAAATGACAGAAATATAGACACATAAAATCCTCAAGTTTAGAAAAAGGGGTGGTCCTTTTTTCTATGGCCACTAGACTTATCATGTCTACAAATAGATTTCATGGGTAAAGATCATGTAAAAAGAAGATTCTGCCAGATAAAGACAACCTAAATTCAAATAGAAGATACCAATGGTATAAAAAAGCAATCTAAATTCAAATACAAGATACCAATGGCACATAAACACTAGACCTCTATAGAGAAGAAGCTGAGCAAGAATTTGTAGGACTTAGGGCTTGAGGAGATGAAACTTTGAAATATTGTTTATTTGCTTCCTAGCAGAAAAGGAGTCTAGAGCTCAAGAGCTCAGAGGGAACTACTAAGATGACAGACCTAGGGCTCAAGAGCTGAGACAGAACTACTAAGATGACAGTTCATTGGTTCAGAGCAGCGTGGTAGCTCCTATTATATTTTTAGAGATTCAAATGAGTCGTTGAGTTATTTTATATGAAGTTGAGATTGAAATATGCCAAATTCTATTTTTTTTTTTTTTTAAGCATGTGACAAAAGTGGTTGCAAGCATCTATAGATTTAATAATGTGGTTATTAAAGAAAGAAGGTTAATAATGTAATAGTGAATCTTATAGAAATGAATCTGTATAAAATAAATTATAAGAGAAAATGCGTCTAACATGTGTCTATTATATGGTAAAGAAGGCATTCTTTCTAAATCTTAGAAAAAGGAAAGCCAATCTTACAATGAAATTATGAGTCCTTTAGAGAGAGAAAAATATTTGACCTTGTTGGGTGTGGAGCATGATTATCATCCTAATTTAGAGATCTTTGTTTTAGCCGGATGTATACCCCAGGAAGATTGTATACCCCTCCATGCGGGGGGGACTTGTCCCCGCCGCCCCCTCGGCTGGGGCTGGGGGCAGCGGTCCCGTGGCGGGGGTTTCAGGGGTAACACTCCTGAAGCTAAAAACATATGTAAAATTGCCTTGTAAAAGTATAGTAATTTCTAGTCAATCTGGGCCATTCATTAGGTGGATGATCTCATGGTAGAATTTATGTTTAGTTTAGGGTTTTTTACCCTAGAAGGCAACCCCTCTCTTTGTATGAGGGTATTGTATTGAGGTTATGGAATATATGTGTATTCTCAGAGCGAAAAACAGAGAGGTGAGACTATGAGAGAAAGCAGAGGATATTATAGTAGATCTGTTGTAGGTTGTGTCTCTTCATTTTGCTGGATAATAGAAAGGAAGGACTGGCTGTTTGGGGTGGACGTAGCCCAAACTGGGTAAACCACATATATCTGTGTCTCTCTAGTTTTATGTGTTTGTGTTTTTCTGCATATTATATGTCTTGCATTTATCTGTCGTATATAATATTTTTCTAATAGACCTAAGTATGATTCCATAATAGAATGAATATATATATATATATATATATATATATAAGTATGAAACTATTGTTGCATGGTTAGTGTGGTTTAAGAATAACTCTGGAAAAACTTTAAAGATCTTTCAAAACATTCTTTAAGTGCCAATTCCTGTTAAGTGACAAGTCCTTTAGAAACCTTCAAAGTCCTAAAATCTAGGAACCATAACTCTTCTTTCTACGCTTAGGTCTATCCATATTTATTAGATGGATATACACTAGTATCAATATACATATAATAAAGAGAGAAAGCAAAGAATTTTAAAAGACAAATCTTGAAATTACACATTTATCATAAAAGAAAAGGTTGGAAACCAAATTACATTAAGTGTGTAATCATAAATAACCAACTATCATAAATAACCAACTACTGAAATATTATCCAATTCCCTCAAGGATAAAAGAATACAACTCAAGTGGTTTATATTCTACACAAAAATATTCGAAAGGAAATTTCATAAATTCCAAATGAGAACATAAATCTTAAGGCACTCATATCAATGTTTAATAAATTTTTAGATGGTATCAATTATGTTTAGACTTAGCCGGCATAAACAGCCGCATTTGAAAGCCAAGGAAAGTCGACACATTCAATTAGTTATTAATAATAGGGAGGTTAGTAAATATGCACCAAAGTCCGAAAGGGGTAAACAAAAGTATTCACTTGCATGTTCTATGAATGTGTAGTAAAAAGGGAAGACTCATATAGGACTAGGCCTATTGTTCATATATCCTCCATTCTAAATTAAAAATTGTAACGAATGAACATGGAGAACGAAAGCTTGAGTTTTCAGAATAACTAAAATTATTTTGAAGAAAATCCCTAAATCTCTTTATTAGAAAAAAAGCACTAGTTTAAAATGATTTAATAGCGAATTTCTCATGTCTCCTAAAGTTCATAAAGCACAAGAGTGGGTTCAAAAGAACCAAATCTGCGTAGCACATTCTTTGCTGAATTCTCTAGTCATCACCCAAATTTTTCTATTTTCCAAACTCAAAGGTAAAGGAGAAACTCTTGAAGTATGAGGGCTTCAGCAAACTGAAGGAAAACACCGAAATCTCCATGGGTTTTAACATGCAAGAAACAAAACATCATAATTTATGTGCAAGGATGCAAATTAAGAATGAGAAAACCGAGGTCAATGTCCTAAGGAAACCATGGAAAATGGTTATTATGAAATGTAGAGATTTAGGAAGGAAATGTCCATCGCATAAAGGTAAAAGAGATAAATCAAATGAAATAAGCTTGTCAATGCAACATAAAGAGGAATACTTGTAGGTAAGCTACCAAAAATGATTCTTGAAGGCCATTGTAACAAGTTGTTTTTGTTTTCATCACTAAGGGTTTACAGAGGTACAACAGTAGAGCTCCACGAGGGAATGCTGCCATGGGCAAGGGAATGGGGCTAGCTCACCCCTAGTCACCATCATTTCTTCTTTGCTAGTTAACATGAGAAGGGGTGAGGTTTCGCCATTTTATCTGTGCACCGTTATAACTTTCACATGCATGTTAGCGTTGATATAGCTCACATATAGTTCGAGTCATTACTTAAGTTAAATGTCAAGGAATGCATGTATAGGAACCCATTTATATTATAACTCAATCCTAAATGAAACCAAGGCAAGGCCATAACCAAATGTTAAATTCATGCACGAAAGGATCACGCGGAAGGGGTCCAATACACACTCAAAACACAAGGGATGTATCACCTACGTAAACATAATCATGCGACATTATGGGAAGGGGCATTTGCTACATTCTTATACCCATTGTTTCAAAAACAAGTTACGTACCATAGGGTAAAATAATATGAAAAATTACATAAGAGTAGTGTAAAGTAAGAACATTAAACTAGCTAACTATATCATGAAACAAGAATAAGCGAGGTCTTCGAGGTAAATTAAAGATATGCCTTTCAAAGGAAAGAAGATATATACTTATAGAACCAAGTACAGGTAACAATATAATATTACATGTATAAGTGACTCTAATACCCCTTGGAAATTTATTTTTATGGCTTTTATCAAACATGTGGCTGAAAAGTGAAAGTGCGAAAAGTAAGTAATATGATGTAATAATGTAAATAGTTATTTTAAAAAAATGATTTTTTGTGTTATCATTCTTGAAAATACATTAAAGGTTATCATGTGAGATACTCTTAACTGTTAGGAAAACAATTGGAATAAATTATGCCCAAGAAAGGATAAGAACAAAAGAAGAATCATCCTCTTTTTACTATAATTGAACTATTGGTTGCATAGACCACCAAGAAAATTCATGGCTAGAGATAAATTTCATGGAGTGGAACTGATTTAAATGGGATCGTGGAAGTTAAACGAAGACTGAATTAATGAAAGGAAAACGAGAGAGAAATATTGTACCTATAACTAGAAATTAGTAGAACAATGTTAAGGGTCAAGGAGGTGTGAATTGCAAAAGAACTACTAATTTTTTATTTTAGTAGAAAGTAGTAGAGATCAGGGAGAACTGCTAAAATGCGTTGTTCATGGTTTCGAGGAACGTGAAATCCTTATATATTTTCAAGGATTTCCTACATAAATATATACAACAACCTAGAAATTAATCTACGTTAAATTCATTCACTATGTAGTTTAGAGCTATGAGTGGTTTTAAGTAAGAAATCTAAGTGTAACTCTTAGTGTTTCCCTTTATGTTTTAAGTAAATGAATGGATGAATGTTTCTAACCTATTTTCAATGAAAAAATTTGTATATGTGTGTATATGGACTATTCGTTTTCAAGAAATCTAGAGGCATCATGACATAAGACATTGTTTAAGGGTTTGAATAGGAACCGTTAGCAAGAACCAACCATGGAAACTAGAAAAAAGGTGGGTGAGAACATAAAATAGAAAGATGCAACTAAGGTAGAATAATCCTAGTGAAGAAGAACTATACATACAATTGTTGTGAAACAAACGAGTCCTAGGGTATTTTTTAAGGATTTAAATATTTTCCTATAAATAGTATTGTAGGTGACTATTCTAGTTTGAAAAAATAATATGTATATAATGTTGGCAAAAATTCAATAAAAGACATGTAATTTACTATTATAATTGGTAATGTTTCAGTGAATATCATCCATTCAATCATATATGTAAAAAATAGATGAATTTTTAACCAAATTGGTGAATATTGTTTTCATAAAATGTCTAAAAAATAGCCCAATTGCGAAATTTCGCTACTAAAATTTTCCTTAAATGACATTCTTGTTGTATTAGACTGTGTGTTTAATAACTACATGAAAATTACAAATATTCATGTGTAAATTTTAAGGAGTATGAATTTATGGTAGAAAGATAGTGTTATGAACCAACTAACAAAAAGATAGAAAAAATAGAACAACGACTTCAAAATCAACCTCTTCGAGGGGGAAACCTCCTTTACATTACACAAATAAACAATTATTTGATGATACAAATGACTAAACCTCCTTTATATATATAGGAGTCTAAGGGGTCACAAAATAATTAAAGCTGACATAATAATAATAATATAAGGGCACAACAATAACAATAGTGGCGTTCTACAAGGCACACTAATAACAATATGGGAACAATAGGGCCACAATAATAACAATAAGGGCTACAATGACAATAGTAATGGGGGAATCACTACTATTATAGGGACCTAACATGCCCCTCTCCTTCAAAAAAGTGTTGTCCTCAATGCTTGAGTAGTTCTGGATGCTTCTGTATAAAATTTGCATCCTCCCATGTGGAATCTTCATCGGGTAAGTTCTTCCACTTGATGAGTTACTCTGAAATTGATCGATTTCGTAGCTGTCGAGTTCTTGCTTCTGTGACTACCTTAGGTTCCAATATGATTTTTCCTTCCTCGTCATGTTCTGACAATATTGTTTGAACTAGGAACTTGTCACATATAACCTTCTTTAAAGATGAAACATGGAAAACTGGGTGCACTCGGGAAGCTACAGGAAGCTCCAATTTGTATGCCGTAGTACCAATCTTTTGCAACACCTTGTATGGACCATAATACTTTGGTGATAATTTACTATCCTTCTTAAATTGATTGAGGGACATTTGTTTATATGGTTTTAGTCGTAGGAATACTCACTCACCTACATCAAAACTTATTTCGCTACAATGTTGACCTGCCTGTTGTTTCATTATATTCTGTGCCAAAGTGGGGTTATCCTTTAAGAGTTGAGAACTTGTTGTTGATGCTCAATATGATCTTCCACTACTTGGAGCTTAGAAATTTCTCTTAAAAATGATGTGATGGACGGTTGATGATATCCATAAAGTGCCATAACTAGGATCATTTTTGCTGCAGTATGGAAGGAAGTGTTATACCACCATTCAGTGAGGGGCAACCATTTAACCCATTTTGTTTGTTTATCAAATAGAAATCAACGAAGATATCCTTCCAAAAATTTGTTTACTATATCAGCTTTCCCATCAGATTAAGGATGATAAGATGAGCTATGAGCTAACTGAGTACATAGGAAAGAAAATAATTATGTCCAAAAATTTCCACTGAATATGGGATCTCTGTCACTTACAATAATCTTTGGGTTTCCATGTAGCTTTTGAATTGTTTCCATAAATGCTATAGAAATATACTGGCTTTAAATGGATGAGATAATGCAAAAAAGTTTGCATACTTGGTAAGTCTGTCAACTACCACCATGATGACACTTTTTCCTTTGGACTTGGGTAAACTTGTGATAAAATCAATTGAAACCTCCTCCCAACATTGGCTTGAAATGGATAAATGATGCAGGAGCATCTGGCTGACAGGGCAAAGACAACAGGAAGGTGATATGGTCTCTGAAGGGGACGGAGGAGTTAATTCACTGAATGGATAACGTACTTGTCTTTTTTTATTATTTCCTTCTTTTATTTAGTTTCCTATGTTAATGTAGTAAATTGTAATTAGGAACAACAAGAATTAGTTAGAGTCGTTGTTTCCATACAGTTAATTTACTGTTATAAAAACATGAAAAGAAAATATGCTAGACGACCATGAAAAGTTCCGTATGAGGAATAACTGATGTAGCCAATTGAACATAAGTAACAGCAGTTAGTGACAGTTTGAGAACATTGATATTAAAAAGAGGGACAAAGCACAATGTAAGGGTTCGACTGACAAAGAAATAAAAAGGAGAAAAATATAAATCTTTTGTGCACATTCATCCCTACAGCGTCCCAAACACTGTGTATGATAATTTGTGTAAAATTACTTTGTGGAGATTGTTGTTATACCACTACAGGTTATAAAACGAAAGAGGAGATAACCAAAACCAGAGGAGAAGTGACAGCGCCCAGATTACAGGTGGACTCAACCAAACAATCAGACAAAAAATCATTTATGTGAACAAACGATACGAAGTCAGAAATTGCAAGTCCAGATAAGCAAACAAATTCTGTAAACACCAGGTATGCGAATTTATAAATATAGTCCAAATCAGTTCCAGAGTTGAATTCATAGAAAACATAAATACACTCATCCCATTCTTTGCTCATTTACATTCTGTTCGAAACAAAGGAACAAACCTAGTTCATAAACATATGACTCATACTTATAACAAGCGGAAGCCAAAACCCATAGTCCTCAACTCATTACCATAACCCAACGACAGTGACAAACTACAGAAGAATCAAATACAGACAGCGGCTCGAAGGCCAAAGATATACCAACCCTACAGTTGTAACACTAAAGCCAAGCGAAAACAACTAACGAACAGAACGACACTACCCATGGTCAATTGGAACGACCAAGTTTCCATGCGTCGAAACCCTCGGGTGGCTCTACCTACAAAGAGAAATGACAAATGAAATGAGTTCTTGTGAAATGGAACAAAGGGGAATCGAAAGTTGAAGAAAACAATAAATACATATCTGGTTACCTGACGGAGGCAAGGCATAATTGCAACCACTCCTCCAGGTTTTTCCCTGCTCACAAGGAGCCGAAGACTTTAGACAACTGAGAAAAAAGGAACAAATATATCCAACATAGAACAGTGAACTTACCCAGATAAATTGGCAGAGGAACCGAAGGAATTCACCACCTCAGTACTGTCGGGCTCGTAGAGGAATTAAACTCGGAGCTGGAGAAACATTACCAGGAACAGCGCAACCAACAACTGATTGTAAGACTCGTGGAAAGCACAGATAACGAACCGAGACAAGGACGCACAGAGACAGAGACATACCAAGTTGGATACTAAGCATACCATAATAGTCGACATTCGAGAAGGAGACCACGAATGGAGCAAACCTTACCAGGGTTTCAAACCTTGCCGAATGAGTGGAAAAACTTCCAGGTCGAGTCCCGAACTAGTAAAACAAGACAACAGAAACGAAACCCACATCAAAGCCGCGAAGACCGTTGAGAGCACATAGCACAAATGACCGAGAGAATAACGAATGAACCGAATGAGCGTGAAGGTGGTGAAACCCTATACCAAGGCGGGCTCATGGAATCCCAAGGAGGGACAGATGTCCAACACACAAAAACCATCGTACTAATCACCAGAACCCTCATTTAATTCAACGCGGTTAAACAATTTGCATATATCAAAAAAATCTCTATTAAACATTATTATCTATTTGTACACCCATCAAGTGGAACGCGTTGATTACAGGATCACGTGGGCTGGCCCCATCAAGTGGTATCAGAGTAGGAAGTTGAAAAAAAAGGGACGTGGAGGTTCAAAGACGGGGACGTGGAAGAGGTGTGTGCACAGTAGCAGACGAGGGCTTGAGGGAAGAATTGAGGGCCCTTACTACTCGCTTGGAAGCAATGGAGGCAGGAAGGAGAAGAGACCCAGAACTTGGGGATGACAGTGAAGAAGAGGCAGTAACTGCTACAGACGGATCAGAAGAAGAAGCCCCAGAGTTAAGACTGTTGAGATCGATACTGTTAGCCAGCAACAAACCCAAACCTGAGATCCCTAACTATGATGGCAGTCTATTCGGAGATGTTCTGCTGGATTAGGTAAGTGAGTTAGATAAGTTTTTTGAAAATGAAGAGATCAGTGACGACAAAAGAGTCAAATTTGCTGCAACCAAGTTAAAAGGACACGCTGCTTTATGGTGGGATAGTGTCCAAGCGGACAGGAAGAGGATGAACAAGCTACCGATAAGGAAGTGGCTAAGGATGGTGGCAAAACTGAAAGGCAGATTTTTTCCTAAAGACTATCAGGTTGAGTTTTATCGATGGGTGCAGAATTTAAGACAGAAAGGTATGACCGTAAAGGAATACATAGAGGAGTTTTATTGTGTAAACTTGCGGGCTGGTTATACTGATGATACTCCAGAGAAGATAGTGAGATACGTGAATGGCTTAAGGCTAGAAATACTAGATGAGATCAGTATTCTCTCTCCACGGAATATAGAAGAAGCCTTTTAGAGTGCTGTAAAGGCTAAAGAGATGATTAACAGGAAACAGAATAATAGGAGAGGACGAGGAAATAGCAGAGGATGGGGACATTCCTACAGCAGAGGGAGAACTACTACTAACAGTGAAGAAGGCAGTAGCTCCAGAGCTTCAGGGACAGTAGAGAAGGGAGATAGCACCAGAGGAGGTCGGCCATATTAGTGGGGAAGAGGAAATGGTCACGGAAGGGGGACTAATGTCCAGTGCTACAGGTGCCATAAGTGGGGGCACAGATCCTTTGAATGCCTGGAAGCCGAGCACACTAGCCAGAGGGGAGCATTTGTTGCGCAGCCTGAGGAAGCTGAAGCACAACCCCGGGAGGTAGAAAATGTGGCAGAAACAGGAGAGGGTTTAGTTTTAAACAAAGTATTGTTGAAGCTAGCCAATGAGACGGCTGAGCAGACCCAATAGAAGGCACTGTTCCGAATAGTTTGCAAATCACATGGAAAGTGTTGTAAATTGATCATAGACAGTGGAAGTACAGATAATTTAGTTGCCACCGAGATGGTGGAAAAGCTGGGATTGAAGCGACTTAAGCATCCCACACCTTACAAGGTGTCGTGGCTACAGAAAGGCCACCAAATATTAGTTGATGAACAATGCGAGGTTGAATTTCACATTGGAAAATACCAGGACAAGGTTGTCTGCGATATCGTGCCAATGGATGTGTGCCATATACTGCTAGGGAGACCATGGCAGTATGATCGGAAGGTGACGCATGATGGGAAGATGAATTGTTACAAATTTGTGAAAGATGGAGTCAAGCATACGCTTGCACCCATCAAAGAGGAGGATACAATAGAAGCATGCGGAACAAAAGCATTATTAATGGGAGGAAAACAGTTTGTTAAGCAGATCGAGGAAAACGGGGTGAATTATGCGATTGTAAGGAGGACTAAGACAGTGTTGTTGAACACAGAAAAGTCAGAATTGCCTACAGAGATTCAGGAGCTGTTAGAAGAATTTAAGGACATTGTAGTCGACGACTTACCAGATAAGTTGCCTCCCAAGAGGAGCATTACCCATCATATCAATTTCATACCTAGAGCAAACCTATCGAACAAGGCATCATATAGAATGAGCTCGAAAGATAATGAAGAGATTCGTAAACAGGTGCAAGAGTTGCTGGATAAGGGACTGATCAGAGAAATCTTGAGCCCTTGTGCGGTACCAATAGTACTCGCACCCAAGAAGGGTGGAGAATGGCGGATGTGTACGGATTCACGAGCTATCAATAAAATCACTATTCGGTACAGGTTTCCCCTACCTAGAATGGATGACATGATGGATTGTCTTAGCGGGGTAGCTTATTTCATGAAAATTGATCTGAAGAGTGGATATCATCAAATCAAGATTAGAGAAGGAGATGAGTGGAAGACAACCTTCAAGACCAATGAAGGGCTGTACGAGTGGCTAGTCATGCCATTCGGATTGAGCAACGCTCCTAGTACTTTTATGAGATTGATGAATGAGATGTTAAAAGAATTTATTGGCAAGTTTGTGATAGTTTATCTTGACGATATTTTGATTTTCAGCAGAACAAAGGGAGAACATCTTCAACATGTTCGAAGGGTGCTAGAGAAGTTACAGCAGAACAAACTGCTGATAAACTTTAAAAAATGTACTTTCCTGCAGAAGGAACTGGTCTATTTGGGGTTTGTAATTGCAGAAAATGAATTGAAGATGGACCCAGAAAAGATTACGGCAATCATGAATTGGCTGTCACCAAAGAGCTTATTTGAGGTACGTAGTTTTCACAAACTGACAAGTTTTTATCGAAAGTTTATTAGGAACTTCAGTGAAATCTGTGCGCTGATGCTAGACACCATCAAAAAGGCCAGTCAGCCTTTTCATTGGACCAGAGCAGCAGAGGACAGCTTTCAGCTTTTGAAGCGGAAGATTATAGAGAGGCCAATCTTAAGGCTACCCGACTTTAACAAACTTTTTCAGGTTCGATGTGATGCAAGCGGGACAGCTATTGGTGCTGTGCTAAGTCAGGAAGATAGACCGGTGGCATTCTTTAGTGAGAAACTGAACGAAAGCAGACAGAAATACTCCTCGTATGACAAGGAATTTTATACTGTGGTCCAAGCTTTAAAGCATTGGAGACACTACTTGCTGGGCAACAATTTTGTATTATTTTCTGATAATTCAGCACTGCAGTATGTGATTCAGCAGCACAAATTAAACCATAAGCACGCCAAATGGGTAGAATACTTGTAGATTTTCACTTTCATGTTATAACACATTAGCGGGCAAGCCAATAAAGTGGCAGATGCCTTGAGCAGGAGAGCTATTCTCTTACAGGAAAGTAGAATACAGGTGATGGGATTCGAACATCTATAGGATTTGTACTAGACTAACACAAACTTCAAAGAAGCCTTTGAAGCCTGCCAAAATCCCGTGTTGAGGAATACAAGTCCATGGTTGGACTACAATTTGCAGGAAGGACTATTGTTCAGAGGTCGATAGTTATGTATCTCGGACTGTTCGATGAGGGAAAATATTGTACGGGAGAAACATAGTGGTGGTCTAGTCGGTCATCTTGGCATAGACAAAACTTTGGAGCAGCTCGGACACTTTTATCACTGGCCTAGAATGCGCAGGGATGTACAGCGATATGTGAACAGGTGTAAAGTCTGCCAACTCGAAAAAGGACATAGTCAGAATACTGGACTTTACACACCACTACCTGTTCCGAGCAGGCCATGGGACTCAGTTAGCATTGACTTTGTCTTGGGACTGCCTAGAACACAGCGGTGGTATGACTCAATGATGGTGGTGGTAGACAGATTTTGAAAAATGGCACCTTTTATCCCTTGCCGAAAAACTAGTGATGCCATGTATGTAGCTCACATGTTTTTTATGGAGGTTGTTAGATTACACGGCCTACCCAGATATATCGTTTCTGACAGGGATGTAAAATTCACAGGACACTTTTGGCGCACCCTGTGGAAAAAGTTGGGCACACAATTGAATTTCAGCTCTGCGTATCATCCGCAAACTGATGGACAAATGGAAGTGGTGAACAGGAGTTTTGGGAATTTATTATGGAGTCTGACTGGGGAAAATTCATGGTTATGGGATCGTGCTCTCGCTCAGGCAGAATTCGCTTATAACAATTTACCAAATCGTAGCACCGGACACAACCCATTCCAAATCTTGTACAACAATGCATCCTCGGGGAATACATGAATTGCGAGATTTGGGGAAATTGGAGCGGAGAAGCACAGATGGAGAAGATTTTGCCGAAGCAATGAGAAAACTACATGAATAGGTAAAATGAAAATTGCAGGACAGTGTGCAGAAATATAAACAGCAAGCAGATTCAAGGCGAAGAGAAGTACAATTTAATGTTGGAGACGAGGTCCTCACATGCTTGCACAAAGAACGATTTACTAAGGGCGCATATAATAACTTAAAATTTAAAAAAATTGGTCCCTGGAAGATCTTTCGTAAATTCTCAGCCAACGCCTACGAAATTCAGCGACCACATGATATAGGCATATCACCTATTTTCAGTGGGGTGGACCTGTTCCCATATACTGCCCAAGCAGAGGAAGACAGTATGGTACGGCCAGAACGGGACACCCAAGTTGGAGACAGTTCTTGGATGAGGCATATGCCTTCGAATCAATCCCATGAGATTGAAGGGATTCTCGGTACCTAGATATCCAAGAAGACACGTAGGAAGGAATATCTACGATATTTCATCAAGTGGAGAGACCGTCCAATGGAGGACAGTTCGTGGCTTGACGCGGCGCAGATACAAAAGGTTGGCTATTCGGTGGATGAGCTCATGGCACGGAGCCATAACTTTCTCTTACCCCAGGAGCCTGATGCAGGAGCATCTGGCTGACAGGGCAAAGACAACAGTGAAGGTGATATGGTCTCTGAAGGGGACGAAGGAGTTAATCCACTGAATGGATAGTGTACTTGTTTTTTTTATTATTTCCTTCTTTTATTTAGTTGCCTAAGTTAATGTAGTAAATTGTAATTAGGAACAGTAGGAATTAGTTAGAGTCATTATTTCCAGGCAGTTAATTTACTATTATAAAAACATGAAAAGAAAATATTGTAGACGACCATGAAAAGTTCCGTATGAGGAATAACTGATGTAACCAATTGAACATAAATAACAGCAGTTAGTGATAGTTTGAGAAAACTGATATTAAAAAGAGGGACAAAGCACAATGCAAGGATTCGACTGACAAAGAAATAAAAAGGAGAAAAATATAAATTTTCTATGCACATTCATCCCTACAGCATCCCAAACACTGTGTATGATCATTTGTGTAAAATTACTTGGTGGAGATTGTTGTTATACCACTACAGGTTATAAAATGAAAGAGGAGATAACCAAAACCAGAGGAGAAGTGACAATGCCTAGATTATAGGCGGACTCAACCAAACAATCAGACATAAAAACATTTATGTGAACAAACGATACGAAGTCAGAAATTGCAAGTCCAGATAAGCAAACAAATTTTGTAAACACCAGGTATGCGAATTTATAAATATAGTCCAAATCAGTTCCAGAGTTGAATTCATAGAAAACATAAATACAGTCATCCCATTCTTTGATCATTTACATTCTGTTCGAAACAAAGGAACGAACCCAGTTCATAAATATATGACTCATACTTATAACAAGCGGAAGCCAAACCCCATAGTCCTCAACTCATTACCATAACCCAATGACAGTGACAAACTGCAGAAGAATCAAATACATACAACGGTTCGAAGGCCAAAGATATATCGACCCTATAGTTGTAACACTAAATCCAAGCGAAAACAACTAACGAGCAAAATGACACTACCCGTGGTCAATTGGAATGGCCAAGTTTCCATGCGCCGAAACCCTCGGGTGGCTCTACCTGCAAAGAGAAACGACAAATGAAATAAGTTCTTGTGAAATGGAACAAAGGGGAATCCCAAGTTGAAGAAAGCAATCAATACATATCTGGTTACCTGACGGAGGAAAGCCATAATTGCAACCACTCCTCCAGGTTTTTCCCTGCTCACGAGGAGCTGAAGACGTTAGACAACTGAGAAAAAAAGGAGCACATATATCCAACATAGAACGAGGGACTTACCCAGATAAATTGGCGGAGGAACCGAAGGAATTCGCCACCTCAGTTCTGTCGGGCTCGTAGAGGAATTGAACTTAGAGTTGGAGAAACATTACCAGGAACAACGCAACCAACAACGACTGTAAGACTCGTGGAAAGCATAGATAATGAACCGAGACAAGGACACACAGAGACGGAGACATATCAAGTTGGATACCAAGCATACCATAACAGTCGACATTCGAGAAGGAGACCACGAATGGAGCAAACCTTACCAGGGTTTCAAACCTTGCCAGACCAGTGGAAAAACTTCGAGGTCGAGTGTCGAACCAGTAAAGCAAGACAACAGAAATGAAACCCAGATCGAAGCTGCGAAGACCACCGAGAGCACATAGCACAAACGACCGAGAGAATAACAAATGAACTGAATGAGCGCGAAGGTGGTGAAACCCTATACCAAGGCGGGCTCGTGGAATCCCAAGGAGGGACAGAGGTCCAACACACAAAAACCATCGTACTAATCACCATAACCCTCATTTAATTCAACGCGGTTAAACAATTTGCATATATCAAAAAAATCTCTGTTAAGCATTATTATCTGTTTGTACACCCATCAAGTGGAACGCGTTGACGGTGGGATCATGTGGGCTGGCCCCATCAATAAAGGTTGTAATAGACTTGGGGTCTTAATTGTTTCAACTTTAGTTTGTTCGCAAAATAAGCATTGTGCCACAAGCTTTTGAATATCTGATTTAAGTCCAACCCAAAAAAATTCCTTCTTTACCCTCTGGTAAGTTTTTAAAATCCTGAGTTCCCTCCTAAGGGAGAAGTGTGCAATTCCATCAGAATCTTTTGTTTGAGTTGGGAATTCTTACATAGGTATAAGCAATATTTGTACCACAACGAATAATTTTTCCAGGTAAATGTATCAGATGTACTGGGATCTTGTTGTAGCTTTTGAATGAGTGCCCACACTTCTTCATCATTATTCCATTCATCCCTTGCTTTTTTTATCTAATTTGGTTGGATAATAGAAATGGTGCAAAGCATTGCTTTCACATCCCCATCCTTTCTTTAGAGTGCATCTCCCACAACATTCTACTTCCATTTTTTGTAGATGATTTCAAAGTCATAACCCAACATATTTGTGACCCATTTTTGCTACTCTTCTAAAGACAATATTTGTTCTAAAAAGTATTTAAGACTATCATTATCTATTTTTACCTTGAATATTATTCCCATTAGGTAGGGTCACCATTTATTAAGTGCATGTAGTATTTCCAACATTTCCTTCTCATAAATAGCTTTGTGTAAATACTTTCCTTTGATTGGATGGCTTTCAAAAGAAATGGGACTTTCTTCTTGCATTAAAACAACACCAATTACATTTCCTTAGGTATCACATTCCATAATAAAGGTTCTTGTGAAGTCCGACATAGCTAAGACCAGTGCTTGGCACATTGCCTCTTTAAGATGTTCAAAGGCCTTTGCTGCTTCTAGAGTCCATGAAAATGCATCTTTATTCAATAATATTGTTAGAGGTGCTAATATTCTCCCATAATTCTTAACAAACTTGCGATAATACCCTATCAACCCGAGAAATCCTTGCAGATGCTTTATAGATGTGGGCATTTTCCGTTACTTAATGGCTTTAATTTTGATAGGGTCTACCTTAACAGCTTCATGAGATACAATATGACCCAGATATTCCACCTTTGTACTCTAAAGAAACATTTGGAACTTTTTTCATATAATTGTTTCTCCTTCAATAGTTTGAGCACCGTGTCAACAAGTTAATATATTTTTATAATTGGAAAAATAAATATTTTAATTAAATAATTATAAATTTATTTTTAAATACATTTATAAAGATTACATGATAAAGGTTGAATTTTATTTATATAAATTTAAAATTTAAAATATTATTGTGTCGAGACATTGGAGAATGAACGAGTTTCGTAAATTACGGGTGAGTTTAGTAATTTCTTCTATCTTTAATATGTAATTAGGGTATTCACCGTTTAAAATAAAAGTAATATATTAAAAATTAAAAAATAACTTGTTTTATAATAAAATATAAAAGTGAATAATGTTAATTTTTTATTATATAAAAATGAATAATGTTGATTGTGATACCTTTGGTACATTTTTTTGTAAATATTATTATTTATATTTACATGTGAATATTGTTGGTTGTGGGGTTAAGACTAAAGTGGATTGGTAGATGTAAATGTTAATATATTGTAATGAATAAATTATTATTTCACTTTTTTATTTATTTTGAAAGATAATAGGAGCTATTAAGACTAAAGTGAATCCACAAATGTAAATGTTAATATATTGTAGTGAATAAAATATTATTTCGTTTATTTGGAAAGATAATAGGAGTCACCTCATGAGTAGCTAGATTCTCAACTTTTAGGAAACAATTAGAATTAGTTATGGTCCAAGAAATGACAGAAATATAGAGAAATAAAATCCTCGAGTTTTGAAAAAGGGGTGATCCTTTTTTCTATTACCACTAGACTAATCTTGACTAGAAATAGATTTCAAGGGTAAAGATCATGTAAAAATAAGATTGTGTGAGATAAAGGCAACCTAAATTGAAATAGAAGATACCAATGGTAGATAAAAGAAATCTAAATTCAAATACAAGATACCAATGGCACATAAACACTAGACCTGTGTAGAGAAGAAGTTTAGCAAGAATTTGTAGGACCTAGGGCTTGAGGAGATGAAACTTTGAAATATTGTTTATTTGTTTCCTAGCAGAAAAGGAGTCTAGATCTCAGAGGGAACTACTAAGATGATAGTTCATTGGTTGGGAGCAGTGTGGCAACTCCTATTATATTTTTAGAGATTCAGATGAGTCGTTGAGTTATTTTATATTAAGTTGAGATTGAAATATGCCAAATTCTATTTTTTTAATTTAAAGCATGTGACAAAAGTGGTTGCAAGTATCTATAGATTTAATAATGTGGTTATTAAAGAAAGAAGGTTAATCATGTAATAGTGAATCTTATAGAAATGAATCTGTATAAAATAAACTATAAGAGAAAATGTGTCTAACATGTGTCTATTGTATGGTAAGGAAGGAATTCTTTCTAAATCTTAGAAAAATTAAAGCCAATCCTATAATGAAATTATGAGTCCTTTAGAGAGAGGAAAATATTTGACCTAAGTATGATTCCATAATGGAGAATTTATATCTATATATATATATATATATATAGTGAAGTATGAAACTATTGTTGCATGGTTAGTGTGGTTTAGGAATAACTCTAGAAAAACTTTAGAGATCTTTCAAGACTTTCTTTAAGTGCCAATCCTCATTAAGTGACAAGTCCTTTAGAAACCTTCAAAGTCGTAAAATCTAGGAACCAGAACTCTTCTTTCTATGCTTAGGTCTATCCATATTTATTATATGGATATACACTAGTATCAATATACATGTAATAAATGGAGAGAGAAAATAATTTTAAAAGACAAATCTTGAAAGTACACATTTATCATAAAAGAAATGGCTGGAAACCAAATTACACTAAGTGTGTAATCATAAATAATCAACTACTAAAATATTTTGGACTTCCCTCAGTATAAAAAATACAAGTCAAGAGAAACAAAAGTAGTTTTCATTCTACACAAAAATATTCAAAAGGAAATTTCATAGATTCCAAATGACAACATAAATCTTAAGGCATTGATATCAATGTTTAATAAATTTTGAGATGGTATCAATTATGTTTAGACTTGGCCAGCTTAAACAACTGCATTTGAAAGCTAAGGAAAGTCGACACACTCAATTAGTAATTAATAATAGGGAGGTTAGTAAATATGGACCAAAGTCCAAAAGGGGTAAACAAAATTATTCACTTGCATGTTCTATGAATGTGTAGTAAAAAGGGAAGGCTCATCTAGGACTAGGCCTATTGTTCATATATCCTCCATTCTAAATTAAAATTTGTAATGAATGAACATGGAGAAGGGAAGCTTGAGTTTTCAGAATACCTAAAATTATTTAGAAGCAAATCCCTAAAGCTCCTTATTAGAAAAAAAATGCCAATTTAGTCCAATAATAATCTACAATCAATAATAATGGTTTAAAATGGTTTAATAACGAATTGATCATGTCTCCTAAAGTTCAAAAATCACAAGGGTGGGTTCAAAAGAACCAAATCTGCATAACACATTCTTTGCCAAATTCTCTAGTCATCGCCCAAATTTTTCTATTTTCCAAACTCAAAGGTAAAGGAGAAACTCTTGAAGTATGAGGGTTTCAAAAAACTAAAGGAAAACATAGAAATATCCATGGGTTTTAACATGCAAGAAAGAAAACATCATAATTTATGTGCAAGGATACAAATTAAGAATGAGAAAACCCAGGTCAATGTCCTAAGGAAACCATGGAAAATGGTTATTATGAAATGTAGAGATTTAGGAAGGAAATGTACATCACATAAAGGTAAAAGAGACAAATCAAATGAAATAAGCTTTTCAATGCAACATAAAGAGGAATACTTGTAGGCAGGCTACAAAAAATGATTCTTGAAGGCCATTGTAACAAGTTGTTTTTGTTTTCATCACTAAGGGTTTACAGAGGTACAACAGTAGAGCTCCATGGGGGAATGCTGCCATGGGAAAGGGAATGGGGGTAGCTACGCTAACTGTCTTGGAGAAGAGATAACCACCATTAGATTCTCAGCCCTAGTCACCATCATTTCTTCCTTGCTAGTTAGCATGAGAAGGGGAGAGGTTTCGCCATTTTATCTGTGCACGTTATAACTTTCACATGCATGTTAGCATTGATATACATAACATCGAGTTCGATCCATTACTTAAGATAAATGTCGAGGAATGCATTTATAGGAACCCATTTATATTATAACTCAATCCTAAATGAAACCAAGGCAAGGAAATAAAAAAATTTTAAATTCATGCACGAATTCATGCACGAAAGGATCACGTGGAAGGGATCCAATATACACTCAAAACACAAGGGATGTATCACCTAGGAAAACATAATCATGCGGTAGTATGGGAAGGGGAATCTTCTACATTATTATACCCATCATCTCAAAAATAAGTTACATACCATAGGGTAAAATAATATGCAATATTACATAAGAGTAGTCTAAAATAAGAACATTAAACTAGCAAACTATACCATGAAACAAGAATAAGGGAGGTCTTTGAGGTAAATTGAAGATATGCCTTTCAAAGGAAACAATATATATACTTATATAATATTACATGTATAAGTGACTCTAATACCCCCTGAAAAATTATTTTTATGGCTTTTATTGAACATGTGGCTGAAAAGTGAAAGTGCAACAAGTAATATGATGTAATAATGTAAATAGTTATTTTAAAAAATGATTTTTTGTGCTATCATTCTTGAAGATACGTTAAAGGTTATCATGTGACATTAGACTCCTTAGTGCTAGGAGAAAAATTGGAATAAATTACACCCAAGAAATGATAAGAACAAAAGAATAAGCATCCTCCTTTTACCACAGTTGGACTATTGGTTGCATAGACCACCAAGAAAATTCACGGTTAGAGATAAATTTCATGGAGAGGAACTGATTTAAATGGGACCATGGAAGTTAAACAAAGACAGAATTAAAATGAAAGCAAAACGGGAGAGGAATATTCTACCTCTAACTTGAAATTAGTAGAACAATGTTAAGGGTCAAGGAGGTGTGAATTGCAAAAGAACTACTAATTTGTTCATTTAGTAGAAAGTAGTAGAGATCAGCGAGAACTAATAAAATTTGTTGTTCATGGTTTCGAGGAATGTGAAATCCTTATATATTTTCAAGGATTTCCTACATAAATATATACGACAACCTAGAAATTAATCTACGTTAAATTCATTCACTATGTAGTTTAGAGCTATGAGTGGTTCTAAGTAAGAAATCTAAGTGTAACTCTTAGTGTTTCCCTCTATGTTTTAAGTAAGTGAATGGATGAATGTTTCTAACCTATTTTCAATGAAAATATTTGTATATGTGTGTATTTGGACTATTTTTTTGAAGAAAGCTAGAGACATCATGCCATAAGACATTGTTTAAGAGTTTGAATAGGAACCGTTAGCAAGAACCAACCCTGGCAACTAGAACAAAAGTGGGTGAGAACAGAAAATAGAAAGATGCAACTAAGGTAGAATAATCCTAGTGAAGAAGAACTATACATACAATCATTGTGAAACAAACAAGTCCTAGGGTATTTTTTAAGGATTTAAATATTTTCCTATACATAGTATTGTAGGCAACTATTATGGTTTGAAAAAATAATATGTATATAATGTTGGAAAAAATTCAATAAAATACATGTAATTTACTATTAAAATTGGTAATGTTTTGGTGAATATCATCCATTTAATCATATATATGTAAAAAAAAGACGAATTTTTAACCAAATTGGCGAATATGTTTTCATAAAATGTCTAAAAAATAGCCCGTTTGCAAAATTTCACCGCTGAAATTTTCCTTAAATGACATTCTTGTTGTATCAGGCTATGCGTTTAATAGCTGCATGAAAATTACAAATATTCATGTGTAAATTTAAGGCGTATGAATTTATGGTAGAAATATAGTGTTATGAACCAGCTCACAAAAGGATAAAAAAATAGAACAACAACTTCATAATCAACCTGTTCGAGGGCTCATTTTTGTTGAAGTATGGAAGGAAGTGTTATACCACCGTTCAGCAAGAGGCAACCATTTGACCCATTGTGTCTCTTAATGAAAGAAAAAGAAACGAAGATATCCTTCCAATCATTTTTTTACTATCTCAATTTTCCCATCATATTGGGGATGATAAGATTAGCTATGAGCTAACTGAGTATTGAGACAAGAAAATAATTCAATCCAAAAATTTCCAGTGAAAATGGGATCTTTTTTGCTTGCAATAATCTTTCAGTTTCAATGTAGCTTTTAAATTGTTTCCATAAATGCAATAGAAACTGTACTGGCTTTAAATGGATGAGATAATGCACAAAAGTGTGCATACTTGGTAAGTCTGTCAACTACCACCATGATGACACTCTTTCCTTCAAACTTGGCTAAACCTAAGATAAAATCATTTGAAACCTCCTCCAACATTGTCGTGGAATGGATAAAATTTGTAATAGACCCGGGGTCTTAATTTTTTCCACTTTATTTTGTTGGCAAACCAAACATTCCACCACAAACTTTTGAATATTTGATTTAAGGCCCTCCCAAAAATATTCCTTCTTAACCCTCTGGTAAGTTTTTAAAAATCCAAAGTGGCCTCCTAAGGGAGAAGTGTGCAATTCCATAAGAATATTTTGTTTGAGTTGGGAATTCTTACATATGTATAAGTGATCTTTGTACCATAACGAATAATTTTTCCAGCTAAATGTATTAGAGATATTGGGATCTTGTTGTAACTTTTGAATGTGTTCCCACACTTCTTCGTCATTCTTCCATTCATCCTTTCTTCATTTATCCAATCTGGTTGGATAATGTAAATGGCACAAAGCAATGCTTCGACATCCTCATCCTTTCTTGAGAGTGCATATGCCACAAGATTTTGCTTCCCTTTTTTGTAGATCAAAGTCATAACCGAACATACTTGTGACCCATTTTTGCTACTCTTCTGAAGATAATCTTTGTTCTAAAAATTATTTATTACTGTCATGATCCATTTTTACCTTGAAGTTTCTTCCCATTAGGTAGGGTCACCATTTCTTAAGTGCATGTAGTATTTCCAACATTTCCTTCTCATAACTAGCTTTGTGTAAATACTTTCCTTTGATTGGATGACTTAAGAAAGAAATGGGTCTTTCTTCTTGCATTAAAACAACACCAATTCCATTTCTTGAGGCATCACATTCCATAATAAAGGCTTTTGTGAAGTCCTGCGCGACTAAGACCGGTACTTGGCACATTGCCTCTTTAACATGTTCAAAGGCCTTTGTTGCTTCCGGAGTCCATGAAAATGAACCTTTATTAAATAATGCTATTAGAGGTACTACTATTCTCCCATAATTCTTAACAAACTTGTGATAATACCCTATTAACCCAAGAAATCCTCGTAGATGCTTTATGGATGTGTGGATTTTCCTTTCCTTAATGGATTTAATTTTTCTAGGGTCTACCTTAACACCTTGATGAAATACAATATGACCGGGATATTCCACCTCTTCTACTCCAAATAAACATTTGGACATTTTTGCATATAATTGTTTCTCCTCCATTAGTTTGAGCACCCTGTCAACATTTTGAACATGATCCTTCTAGGACTTGTTGTAGATTACTATATCATCAAAAAATACTAACACAAATTTTCTAATGAAGGATTTTAAAATGGAATTCATCAAACCTTGAAATGAAGAAGGTGCATTAGTAAGGCCAGAATGTATGACCAAAATTTCATAATGACCCTCATGAGTTCTAAATGTTGTTTACGGAATGTCTTCAGTCTTCATTCTGATTTGATGATATGCTGAACGAAGATCAAACTTGGTGAAGTAAATTGACCCATGCAATTCATCTAATAGTTCATCAATGATAGGAATGGGAAATTTATCTTTAATAGTGAGCTTGTTGAGGACCCTATAATCTAAACACATGCACCATGATCCATCCTTCTTGTGCACCAATACTACTGGAGTAGAGAAAGAACTTTGACTAGGTAGAATTATACCAGCCTCTAGCATTTTTGCAACCATACATTCAATTTCACTCTTTTGGGCATATGGATATCTGTAAGGCTTGATGTTTGGAGAAACACCTATTGGAATCAAATAGGTGGTAGTCCTTTGGGAGACTCAAATACCTTGGAATGATTGTCCAAGACTTTTTGGAGATGTGGAGAAATAGATGATTTCAATGTGGGAACCTCTAGCAAAAATAATTGTTTAATTACACCTCATTGTTATTTATTTAGAAGCTTTGTCATTTCGTTAGAGTTTATTATATTTCTTGATTTCCCTACGATACCCCTTAATTCAACTTCCTTTCCTTTTGAACAAAATTTCATGAATTGTTTTTGAATATTAAAGCCTATTGTACCCAAGAATTGTAGTCATTGGACTCCTAGTACAACATCAGCACCACCCATTGGAATGGAAAGCATTGGACTATTCAATACATATTCTCCCATGGATATCTTGATATTATGGAACTTTCCAGAGCAATTTATGGTTCCTCGACTTGCAACCATCACTTGACACTCTCGTGTTGTATATTGGAAGAAATTCAATTCCTTGGCTATCCTACAATGAATAAAATTATGGGTCCTACCCAAATCAATCAACATTATTACCTTTTTCTTCTTGATATGTTCTTCTACCTTGATAGTTTTAGGAGTGGTAATTCCAACCAATGCATTACAAGATATGGGCAGATTCATTTCTTCTTTATCTAGGGTTTGTCCCTAGTGTATATCCTCTTCTTTTGACGTTTCTTGTTCCTTTTCTTCCTCCTCTTCACAATCTATGTAAAATAATTTCTTCTCAGGACACTTATGACCTTTAATGTATTTTCTTTCACAACTGTAACACAACCCTTTTTGTCTTTTTTCTTCCAATTGTTGTCATGTCAACCTTGTATGTTGTGAAAGGATAGGGGCAACAACATTTCCATATTTATAGTTGTGAGTGGTAGGCTTCCTGGTTACCATAAATTTTCTTTCCATTTTTCTTGCCAACCTGAATACCTTCTCCAATGAATCAGGTTCCCAAAGGTGAACCTGATGTTGGATGTTATCTTTTAATGTCCCTATAAACATATCAATCCTATGCTCCTCTAGAATATCTTTTACCCTTATATTAAATTTTTGGAAGTCCATAATGTGCTCCATCATTGAACCCTTTTGTTTGAGATTTATCAATTGGCTAAAAAAGGTGTTTCTTTTTGTATCCTCATAATGTGATGTCATTTCTTCCGTAAAAATTTCCCAAGTGACAATTTGTTTACAAAAGAAAAGCCATCGATAGCATACAAAACTGATTTGGTTCCAAATATAAAGTTTCAATGTGTACTTTTTTTGTGTTTTGCACATTATGGAGATCGAAATATTGCTCCATATGTAGTATCCATGTTACGGGATCCTTGCCATTAAACATCCTCATATCCATCATTGGAACATGGTGGGTCTTCAATCCACGTTAGATTCTATGAAATCATGATTAACATTTCTTTTGTTCTCATCATGAGTTTCCTTTACTACCCTTTCACCATTAGTAAACATTTCTTGTAGCAACTTTGTCAAATTTGTCTTCAAATCCCCCATTTTTCCTTCCTCCTTAGCTTCCACGTCATTCATCTTAGCTTCCATGCCTTTCTTTAAACCATCCATATTAGCTTCCACATCATTCATATTAGATTCCATCCCTTTCATTAATCCACCTATCTTATCTTCCACACCATCCATCTTAGCTTCCATGCCTTTCTTTAAACCATCCACTTTGCTTTTGTTACTTTTTGTGAGAGTGAATTTTGTTGCAGTTGGTATCATAATTTTGATATATCATGTTGCATTTCTTCGTCTTCTTCATGAGTCATGTGCTAGATCTTTCAGTTTGCTTACTAGGTGTTTCCATTTTCTTTCTTCAGGGCCTCAATTAATGATAATTATGCTTCACTACAACCTTCGAAGCCCTTCAAACTAATTTTTCAAAACAAACTTATGAAAAATAAAAAAAAAAATACACACCTTTTCTTAGTTTGTAGGAGCTCAATATTGAATCTGATGTATCTCTAAAATTTTGGATCTCCAAGGTCTGAAATTGTGAATTGCAGTAGCCTTCAGAATCCTCTTTCCAATGCCACTAGTCTGTTCAAAATTGGATTCTCCAAGAAAGTGTTATGCTTAATATCCCAAGATGGCCTAATTATACAGTTTTTCAGTAGAGAAAATTTTTAAGAAGTGTCACGTGTCACTATTTCAGCCTTCGGACCTAAAAACGATGCACAAAAAACTATAGGGCATCCTCTTTCTGCAAATTCTTATGAAATTTTAATATGATACTTAGAGAGAATGTTATGAAAATTTTCCCAAGGTCACCTGTTTGGGATTTAATTCGGGAGCATGCAAAAAACCCTAATTGCCTTAGATCATATCTCCAAAAACATAGAGATACAAGATCTAATATTTGGACCCGAAGATCATCGATATTTTGGCTCAAATGGGTTTTTTTTAGCTTCTGAAATGTTGCCGAAAAAAAGTTATAGTGAAAATTCCATGATGACCTATTTGGAGTAGCAAAATGCTAGAATCCAGAGCTCTGACACCAAATGTTATGAACCAGCTCACAAAAAGATAGAAAAGATAGATCAACGACTTCAAAATTAACCTCTTCGAGGGGAAAACCTCCTTTACATTACACAAATCAACAATTCTTTGATGATACAAATGACTAAACCTCGTTTCTATATACAAGAGTCTAAGAGGTCATAATATAATCAAATCTGACATAACAATAATAATATAAGGGCACAACAATAACAATAGTGAGCTTCTATGGGGCACACTAATAAATATATGGGGACAAGAGGGGACAATAAGGGGACAATAAGGGCACAATAATAAGAATAACGGCTACAATGACACTAGTAATGGGGGAATCACTAGTATTATATGGACCTAACAGATAGAGTTATTATAATATAATAAACAATATCGTTAAGTAAAGAGTAGGATATTTATGCCTATATTAGTTGTTGTAGGCAACAACAAGGAAGGGAACCTCATTGATTGGCTAGAGGATAGATAGTCCTGGGAGAAAGTAAGAATAGAGTCTAAAGGGAATTCGTAGTGGTCCACAATGATAGGAGTCTTCGAGGTCCATTGTCTAGTTCTGGCCCTAATAAATTAAACTAATAATTACAAAACTACTATGAAGCTATTCTCAAAAGAAATACATAAAATGTTGTGAAATAAATCCTGTAAGAATGCGTTATAAATAAAGAGAATAGTAATGCCATGAAAACCAAAATAGTCATAGAAAATTTCATGTAAGTACACAAGAAATTATAACTACATGCTCATAAGGTAAACAGAACAAAACTAAATTTTAAGGGCGTACAAACCCTAACTTAGAATATAATGACATGCAATAAATTGTGAAAGGAAAAGGAATTACACAATTATGTTTTACCCAAAATGAAAGAAGAAAAAATTATTTTATGGCCTTATAGGCTTCGGCCTTGAATTGACATAAGCTAAAGGAACCTTGTTTGGGTGTGTGTATATATGTTATTGACATGCACAATAATTTATAAGAGAATAAAATGCAGGTTTTATTCTGGAAATGAAATAATTAGATTTTACATTCTTGGCCACATATGTATCGTCCATATATAAGACTTCAAAGTAAGAAAATATGAGAGTTATTAGAAGGGGAAAACCCCCATTGTATAAATACAATTGTTATGAAAAATGTCTACAGAAAAATGGGCACTTTTCCCAAATACTTTTAATGAAACTTTCCAAATAAGGACACAACCAAAGAAGTGTAGGCCAGTTGAAGCCCTCTTTGTAAAACCCTAAACTCAAGAAATTTTCATTTGAAACAGACAAGTTTAAGCATGTTAATGGCATTGATAACCTATAAAAGATAATGGTAAATGAGCACATATAGCAGTCATGGTGCAAGGAAAAGAAATTGTGAGAATATATAATTCCAGAAAATGTTAGAGCCATAAAACCCAACAATTCAGAATAAGTAGTAGCCTATAATGCTTCATTCTTTTTCATTTCTGTATATATAGCAAAAATAGTTTCTTGTATTGTACCTTGAGATATAGATGACACAAGAGAATTTGTAATCTCTTCAAGTTGTGGAAAGAAAGTGGTAGGAAATACTGACAACAGCACTATAGCCGGCTCCAATGAATTCTTTCCTTCAAAGTATTCTTCATGAATGCTTGTTTTCTTTCTCCTTTTGAAAAATGTAAAGCCTGTAGCTTGAACTTCTAAATTGGTAGGAGATAAACTTTCTCTGGATATTTAAGTTTCCTTTTCTTAAGGAACTAGAGTTTGTGTATATGTTTGACTAAAAAATTGTTCCTCGGCTTCTTGTAATGTATTTCTTTCAATTCTTCTTGATTTTCATATTATTCTATCTCTCGTCTGGTTGTATGTACATAAGGTGTTCTTTTATTCTCAATGCTCAACCTTGAAGTAATTCCCAAGGGATCATGGGACCAAGTAAAACTCAACATTAATTTAAATTTCTTTAAAAAATTATTTGCCTCCTTTGTTGCTACCCTCGTATTGATAATGAAAGGTCCAATTTGTGCCTTCAACTTGAATTATGTTTTCTACTTCCTGGAAACAAAATGAAAAAATTCCATATTCATCATTTTCTTAGATATTATATTAGATATTCATACGTTTGAATGACTTACTTAACGCAGTTGAATCCCAAAAATGATATCTAATATAATGCACTGCGTAAATCCCCCATACTTAAATTCAAAAAGAGTCAAGGGATCTCTACTTGAATGGTTCATGAGGCAAAATACTTGCTAAGGTTTTGCAAATGGGGTAGCAAGCTAAGTGGGCTTGATTGTGGGGAAAAACTCCACAGTTAAGCGCGCTTGAGCCAGAGGAGTTCTGGGATGGGTGACCTCCTGGGAAGTCCTGGCTACCGGGTGCAAGCCCCGGAAGTGATGATTGATGCTATGTGATTCGTTCTCCACATTTCACTAGTTTCAATCCCACTTCTTCACCCCTGTGAGCATCACCCGATGCAATGAGTGCTAAGTGAACTATTCAAAAATCATGAGAAATTAGTCAGTTACGACTACCTCTCATGGAAATGGTCATATGTTTGAATGACTTACTTAACGCAGTTGAATCCCAAAAATGATATCTAATATAATGCACTGCGTAAATCCCCCATACTTAAATTCAAAAAGAGTCAAGGGATCTCTACTTGAATGGTTCATGAGGCACAATACTTGCTAAGGTTTTGCAAATGGGGTAGCAAGCTAAGTGGGCTTGATTGTGGGGAAAAACTCCACAGTTAAGTGCGCTTGAGCCAGAGGAGTTCTGGGATGGGTGACCTCCTGGGAAGTCCTGGTTACCGGGTGCAAGCCCCGGAAGTGATGATTGATGCTATGTGATTCGTTCTCCACATTTCACTAGTTTCAATCCCACTTCTTCACCCCTGTGAGCATCACCCGATGCAATGAGTGCTAAGTGAACTATTCAAAAATCATGAGAAATTAGTCAGTTACGACTACCTCTCATGGAAATGGTCATACGTTTGAATGACTTACTTAACGCAGTTGAATCCCAAAAATGATATCTAATATAATGCACTGCGTAAATCCCCCATACTTATGTTACATAGTTGTTTCACGACAAGAATTAAATTATCCAACAGTTATTTGGTGTGACCGAATAATAGAGGGACAAGTGGCAGGGTATGAGTGAGGGTGGAAGCAGACACAGGGAAGTAAAGACTAGGGTAAAAATAAGTTGGAACATCAACTCCATATGGGGACTTCTTCCTTCTATAGGATGTAGAGAACATGCAGATCCATGTGCCTTCTCCTCGAGTTATAAAGTCTTTTCTATGAAAATCACATATTGATGCTAAAATTTAAATAAAACCATATATTTAGAATGAACATGGTTGAGAACATTTAATACAAAATATAGTGTTTGAGGTATTGCCCATTAATTGGCAATGAAGAATATTTTCCTTCCAAGTTGCGTAGAATGAAATTGTTATTTCCCTTTACTTTTGCAATATTCAATGGTCCCAACCACAAATGATCAAATTTTCCATCTTTCCTCTTTCCTCTCTTCTCGCATCCCATCTTATAACTTGATCACCTTGTCTAAAATATCTTTCTCTAGCCTTCCTATTAAACAAAATTTTCATTTTATTTAGATATTGACAAATTTTGTGTTGAACTTCATCTCTTTCTTAGTTTATCTCAATAATCTGATTGATTTTCCTTAACAAATCATCAGCTTCTTCATATGTTTCCTGTAAAAATTTCAAGATTGGAAATGCTAGCTATGTAGGGAAAATTGGTTTAGTTCCATATACAAGTTGGAAAGGGGACTTGCGAGTAGATATTTTGGGTGATACTTTTTTTTCTCAAACTACATATTTGAGGTGATTATCCCAACTTTTTATATGATATGCCAATACTTTTTTGATAACCTTAACCAGAAATTTATTTGATGATTCTGCCGACCCATTACCTTGTGGGTAATATGGCGTAGAATGATGCAATGAAATATGATATTTATAACAAAAAATTATCATTTTAATGTCATTGAAAGCATGTGCATTGTCGGTAGCTATTTGTTGTCGACACCCGAATCTAGAAAATATATTGTCTTCAATGAATCTCATGACAAGTATATCAGTTGCATTCTTAACAGGGATTGATTCTACCCACTTGGTGAAGTCATTAGTGGTATTTAATATCCATCTATGTTGGTTTTTGGAAGTTAGAATTATTTCACCTATGAAATCCAATCCCCATTGTAAAAAAGGATATTCAATTAAAACTGGGACAAGGAGAAGTGTTGCTCGCCTCCGTTTTCCAGCAAATATCTGACATGAGATACATATTCATATCTCTTATCTAACTTGTGCAAAACATTTGGGCAAATAGAAAACTTCTCTTAAAATTTTGTATGTAGTTGTCTTCCAAGAATAATGTCCTCCACAGATGGCTTCATGAAATTGTTTAATGACTCTTCCAGTTTCACTTTCAGTTAGACATAATAAAATGATATTCAAAGGATCCTTCCAATACAAATTGGCATTTATGATACAATATTTCATAACCTTGAGTCTAAGTGATCTGTATTGGTTCTTTGTGAATCCAGGATGATAATTTATATCTCAAAGAAGATTCACTATGTCTTTATACCAATCTGAAAGTAAAAAATTGTCATCAATATGTAAAGGAAGAAGAACAAGATCTAAACTGGAAGAAGGTTCTTGTGGATTATTCTCGGTTGAAATTTGAGAAGGTTCTTGTGGATTCTTCTCGGTTGAAATTTGAGAAGCTTCTTATGGATTCTTCTCAGTTGAAATTTGAAAAATGGTGTTGATACCAAGAATCTTACAATTTGATTCAGCCAAATGTTTAGCTAAACCTTTTCCTTTCACCAATTTGGTAGGTCTGATATCTATATCAAACTTAAGTATTTTAGCAATCCATCTTCCCCTTTTTCCATCTATATAAGATTGTGTTAGAAATGTTTTTACTACATTATTTGGGACATGAGCAATAACAGGAGAATGTAAAACATAAATCTTGAATTCTTTTAAAGCTTGTACAAGGGAATATGCTTATTTCTCTATGATGTCATATCTTAGTTCAACATCTCTCATCACCTCACTGAAAAGGGAAATTGGCTACTCATATCCATCATCATTTCTTCGTAGTAAAATAACTACTATGGTAGTGTCAAAGGCAAACAAGAAGTTACTAAAACGTTTAGAGTAATCTAGACTTGCTAGTACTGGGGCTTCTGAAATGGATTTCTTAATTCGTGAAAAAGAATAACTAGCTTGTACTATCCATTTGACTTCATGAACCGTTTTAAGAATATCAATAATATCTTTCACAATCTCAGCATAATTAGGTATAAATCTTCGTAAGAAAATTATTTTTCAAAAAATGATTGAATTTCGTTTTTGTTTCTAGGTAATCTAGTTATCTGAATTACTAAGACTCTTTTTGGACCAATAACACTTCCTTCCTTTGAAACTATAAGTCCCAATAGATTTCCTTCTTTCATTGCAAAAATTAACTTTTTGGGATCAAGAGAAATCCCATATTTCCTGCATCTTTCAAGAACGTTTCTCAAAATTTTCAAGTGTTTCTCATCAGAATCAAAAAATACAGTTAAAACATCAAGATAAATGATAGTAAATTTATTTATATTACCAAAAAATTCGAGATCCATTGCTCTTTGAAATGTTTCTCCAACGTTTATTAAACCAAATGGCATCTTGGAATGCATAAACGTACCTCAAGGAGTTGTAAATGTTGTATTTTCTTTGTCTTATGGACTAACCTAAATCTTACTTTATCTAGAAAATCCATACAACATTGAAATCATATTTGAACGTGAAACCCTCTTAAGTAGTTGGTCCATTTTTTCTAATGGATAATTATATTTTAAATACAATTTGTTTAGATTCCCAAAGTCAACACACAGTCTTATTCCACCATTTTTCTTCCTAGAAGGTACTAGGTTGGATATTCATTCAGAATATCTTAAGGGAACAATTATTTTTGCATCCAATAGCTCTTCAATTTCTCTCTCATTGATTGGAATCAAGCCTAGTGTTGGTACTATTTTATTGCCATCCTTTTCTTCTAAAAATCCATCATTTATCTATCATTTTCTCCCATAAACCCCTCATAGTCCATTGAAATTGATCAATTAAGCATTATAATTGTTGTTTTACATTAAATTTAATTTGTGGATTTTTATGTTAAAAATTAGAAATTTTCAACAAAATTACAGGATGTCATGACTTCTTGTAATTAGTTTATGTTGTGACATGTGGCATGGCAGGAAAATCAAAACAGAGGATAGGGGCATGATCACAGATGTACATACATGGTGAAAGATCTATTCGGCATCGTATCTGGAGCTCCTAGATACATGGTCAATGCTGGTCAAACCCAACCTTTTTTGGTCATAAAAGTAGCAAAAAGCCAAAGTTACCTAAACTGATTTCGTTTTGTTTTAGAAATCAATTAAGATTAGAAAAAAACAAAAATCGCCTTTTTTACTGTAAAAGCAGAAACATCTGCGTGATAATGTATGTACATTTGATTGTAAAGCTTAAGGAATGTTAGTGAACGAAGGATAAGAGACATTGAGCAGACTTAAGACTGCGTATTGTATTGTTACCAGAACTCTATTCTTGCATGTAATTGATTTCTAGACTTTAATCACAGGCAGTGTTTCATCATTCCATGTTTTATGTGTTAATGGTTTCAACATCTGAAGTTTTCTAAGTGTAGCATCAACGCGTGGACGGCCCTACATGGGGACTGGTATACTTTCATTTCATTTTCATAGCATTTAGACTTCAGATCTGAATAATGTTTGATGCCATTTCTTTGCTTGTGAATTAATTAATTCGATTAGAAGTTCTTGCAAGTGTTATTGTACGATTCATGGTGATAGCTTGAAACTTCAATTGCTAAATTATTGAACAACATCTTGTAAAAGATTTAATTGAGCACTGAATTTCAAAGTATCTCTGTGGACTTCATTTTCATGCATTTGAGTCTTAGTATGCATAAAAGAGTCTTGAGTTTTCATGAATTTGATTGTTAGGATGCTTAGTGTGTTACCGAGAAAGAGTTTTGGTGAATGATCTCCTTCTAAGAGGATTGAAAACTCAGATTAGTAACACGCTGTGTTTTTAGAACAGTTAATTAAATTAGATTATCTGAGTGTTTAAAGTGTGAAAGGGAACATATTCCAATCTCTTGTAAAAGAGTGTTGTAGCCTGTCAAGGTAGACACTTATCTAGGTAGATGAGATCCTTTTAGGTCTATAGATTGTAGACACATGCCTATAAGTTTACCTACCTTGTTTGACATTAAATTTAGTCTAATCTAGACCCCTAGATTGGTCACTACACCTAAATTTATTCTTCTTAATTTCCACTAAAATGGTTTATTTTCTAGTTGGAGAGGAATTTTATGTTCAATAACAACTATGTCATAGGTTTTAAGCAGAGTCTTTTGGTAGAAATAACATAAGAGAATGTTGAAAATGCAACAAGATGATGGAGCTTAGTGAAAAGAAGTCACCTTCACTGAGTGGGCCCGCAGGCTATTTTTGGTGCAAAGTCTATTTTTAGACTATGTCTATTTTTAGACACATGGATCATGGTCTATGAGTTGCAGGATGCTATTTATGGATGGTTGGTCCTGTTAGTAAAAATAGATGGACTTCTATTTTAGACATATGGGCGGAGTCTATTTTTAGACTGCCAGTCAAAAAATAGAACAATCAAATATTATTAGCTCTTAATAATATTTGGACTATAAACATTATCTTATCCTTTGCAGCACTTCAGTTCAAGCTACGGATGTGGCACATGCAACTGCTAGAAGGAAATACGCTTTTCCTATGGGTTAGTTGAGATATTGCATGATGGACTTCAGTTAGAATTCAAGTGATTGAGTTTGGTGGAGTTGATTGAGGAGTTGATGGAGTTGTGTTCAGTTTGACTTAATTGAACTAGTTGTATTTTGTCTAACTGCCAAATACAATAGTGGTGAGTGATGTGAATTAATTATTAATTAATTCACTAATTATTAACTCATAAATCAACTAAAGAATACATCAGTTAACTCAGTGCATGGACAGTTCAGTGGAGACAAGTCTTAGAGGTGGGTGAAAGGGTGAGACTACTATCAGTTGTGACTATATTTGTGCATGAGATTTGCACAATCATTGATTGAGATTGCCAATTAGGATTGAGCAGTACAAGACAAGGGAATTCGAACTTGGATCTAATCTATTCTCAGATTGGATTGCGCAGTAGAGGCAGGCAAATAGTGATGGAGATTTGAACCCGTGACTTGTTCAGATCTGAGCTAGTTTGTGTGTAGCATGTGGAGATAGTACTGAGTACTTGTGAGGAGTATTGTACTATGTATTGTTACATATTCTCTATCATTATAATATACAAATATTTGGGGGTTTTCAGCTGTATGCTTTCCCCATTACATACTGTGTTGATATGTGTGATTGATGTTTCAATGTGCGCATGCGATTTTTTTTAATTCCGCAAATTGATGATCAATGGTAGAGGACGTTATGTATTATTCATGCATTATGAAAATAGTGTATAATCAGGATATTCTCTGTGAATAAGTGTTATATTATTCAAATTTCTACATGGTATGAGAGCGAAGTTGATCATCAGATCTATTATTCAAAAAGTGATTACATTTTATTTCTTCAGGCAGAGTCTGTAATCGGGCCAGGTAGCCTCTCGATTCATCTTTCTTTTGGAATGTGAGATATCTGGTAAATGCCCATACAATCAATCTCTATACGAGAAATGTTTTGTTCTCACAAATTTTAGATCAGAAGCGGTTGAGTTTTGAGCTAGTGGAATTCGAATTTGCAGCAGTGTTTTCTTGGTGTCGAAGTTGAAATGTGTTTCAACAGATTGCGATAGGAGTATGCCCTTGAAGGAAGCTCGAATTATATTTCCTGGAAGGATAGGATGGAGGTGGTGATAGATGACAATGGGTTGAACGAGTTCATAGATGTTGAGGTCCCAAAGCCTACTGATTTTGCTCAAGTTGAGGCTTGGCAAAATAAGACAGCAAAGTGTCGAAGGATTCTGTTGGAGGGCGTGAAGGATCACATTGTATCCAGCCTGCATGGAAAGGCTTCTCCATACTTGATGTGGAAAGAGTTGACAGATTTATTCCAAAGCAAGAGCGACCAGAGGAAGTTGGCACTCAAGGATAAACTCAGAAACATTAAGTGTGAGAAAGGATACATTATGCCCAAGTATCTCACGAAGTTCATCCAATGCCGAGATGAGCTGGGAAGTGTGGGGGTGACTGTCGATGATGCGGACTTGGAGAGCTTGGCTCTCCTTGGTCTTCCAAAGAGTTGGTACTCCTATCAGGACTCTGTCAATGGTCGGGAGAAATTGCCAGGATGGGAGAGACTTTGGTCTAATCTTGTGCAAGAGGAGATCAGGCGGAATACCAGGGACGGATCTTCATCAAAGGCATCTGATGAAGAAAATTGCGCTTTGGATGTGTTACACAACAATTTGTCACCATTTGTCACCGTCCCTGTTACCCCTCACCTGTACACTAGAGGACTCCTTCCGGGACCTGTGAGAAGTGACATAACCTGAAACCACTTGCATTATATTCCTCTGAGTATGAGCTTCATTTGCCCTGAAGACATCTCCTCCAAAATACTCATGAAAACAACTCTTTTTACATTAGCGTGGGTCCATAGTTCACTGCCCGCGCCAATGGGGGAAATCCTCTAAAAAGGGCGCGCCATTGGCGCTCTGTCCCAGAGTCGTACTCACGCCAACCGAATTGAGTAAAGTTTTCAACCACCAAACTCCCGAAGGTTCTCTTCAACCCATTCACCAACTGAATCTATGTTGAGCTAGGATGGTTTGGCTTCGAATCTCCATAGAAGGGAAAGTGGTTTGCCACCTTTCATGGAAGTTTCCAAGTGATAAAGCCAATCCCATGAATAATGTGGTTGATCCTATCTCTTTCCCTTTCTATCTATAAAAGCTTGTCTCTATGCCTTGAGCAAGATAGTTACAGTTACAATAGTCACAATAGTTAGAATTACAATAGTTCCAAGAGTTTAAGAGTTTGAAGTTGCAAGAGCCTTCTTTGCACCCATAAGGCCAAATCTAAGTAAGGAGATTCTTGTCACCCAAAGAGAGAGAGGCTTGTTCCCCATCCCAACAAGCTTTGCAAGACTTGTGTAGCTGACTGCCCGGCCAAAGGAGGATCTGACGTCAGAACAATGGTTGTATTCTTCTTTGATATTCATTAATAATAGATGACTATCATTATGGTTCCACTCTCATTGTCTTATGTTCGATGTTGAGTTATATCTTTTCTGACTGATATATAATTGCATCTACTAGATTTTATGCTCGTTTTTGTGTTGTTCTTTGCATGTGCAGGTGTCCAATCACGGAGATCGTGAGGATCGTGACTGGCCAAGGCAAAGGAACGAGGGCGACATCTCTTTGATGAATACTAGCGCTGGAATCCAAGTAGGTTCTCACCATCTACTTTGTATTTGCAATTAGGAACTTGCGTGGTAGCATTGTGTGATTGTTACTAGACCCGGTCTGGGCTAGTAGGGATCGTCTCTGTCCACAGAGAGGATTTACCTCCACAACAGGATGCCAAAGCAAAGAAGGGGAAGAACAAGAAAGCTTCTCATTCTGGTGCGAAAGGAAAGAAGCAGGACATGTCCAAGGTGAAGTGCTTTCACTGTCACCAGCACAAACATTATGCCACAAATTGTCCACAGAAGAAGAAAAATAAGCAAGCTGCTTGATCTGCAGCGGGAGAGGCCTTAGCCTCACATTTTAAGTTGGATTTTTTGCTGATCGCATGCCTGGTATCAAGTGTGATGGGATCGATATGGTTCTTGGATAGTGGTGCGTCTTTTCACATGACAGGAGATCAAGATTTGTTTTCTGATCTGGATGAGAAAGATCTTGGAGTGCACATCGAGATGGGCGATGATGGTAGATACAGTGTGACCTGTATCGGTACCATTTCCTTTGAGAGGGAGTCTGGTAAACCCTTCCTATTGAAGGAAGTGATGCATTTTCCAGGATTGAAGAAGATTCTTATCTCTGTGGCGATGTTAGAAGACAAGGGATATGATGTTGTCTTCAGCGAGGGAAAGGCTTTCCTGCACAGTAAGACAACTGGAGAAACCCGGAAGATAGGGGTTTGAGTCAAGAACCTTTATCAATTGCATGTAGATGGTTGCGCAACAATGGCATGCAAGGTAGAAGGATTGGTGAGCCAAGATGATGGCGAGTTGTGGCATTGGAGATTGGGCCACCTTCACCATGGAGCCTTGAAGATACTACAGCAGATTTCTACTGGGCTTCCTAAAGGCACTCTTGCACAGTCAGATCAGTGCAAGGGGTGTACTTTGGGAAAATTTGTGAAATCCACCTTTCACAAGAAGGATAGTCATGCCACGACGATCCTTGAGATAATTCACACAAATGTGTGTGGACCTTTCTCAGTAGCTTTGACAGCAAAGCACAAGTACTATGTGATATTTGTTGATGATTTCTCTCAAAAGTGCTGGATCTTCTTCATGCAGAAGAAGAGCGAGACATACTCAAAGTTATGTGAGTTCAAAGCACTGGCCAAGAAGGAATCGGGGAATAAGGTGAAGGCTCTTAGGAGCGAGAATGGTGGTGAATTCATCTCTAGCGAGTTTAAGGACTTCTGTAGCACATAAGGGATTCGAAGAGAGCTCATAACTTCCCATAACCCACAGAAGAACGAGGTTGCTGAGCGGAAGAACAGAACAATCGTGGGTGTTGCACGGGCGATGTTGCATGATCAGGGCCTACCCCTTCACTTGTGGGCGGAGGCATGCAATACTGTAGTATATGTGCAGAATCGTTGTCCTCACAAGATACTTGGCATGAGTACACCCAAGGAGGCTTATTCTGGTAAGAGGCCTGATATTTCCCATTTAAGGATTTTTGTTTCTCCTGTTTACATGCATGTGACGAAGGATGATATGAAGGAGCTATAGCTGACCGCGGAGGTTGGGATATTTGTGGGGTACACTAATACGCCCCACAACTATCGTGTGTATTTTCCAGACAGTCGCAAGACTGTTGTGCGACGGAATATCAAATTTTAGGAGGAGAAAGCCATGAAGAGTTCGGTTGAGAGGTAGCCACACTTGCATGTAGATGAGGAGCTATTAGTTCCTAAGGATGAGCTTCAGGATGTGGATCAACCACAAGATGAAGTTCATGGAGTGGAAGAGACCACTCATGCAACGCCAACCATTAGAGGGCGAAAGCGCACTACAGAAGCTGAGCGACTGGTTCAAGATGCAGAGAAGGTTGTAGGACCACCTACAACACAACACAAACATAGACAGTCACCTGATCGGTACACTGGATACATGGCTCTTGTGAGCAAATGTGTCGTGACTAAGCCATCCTCTTTTGAGGAAGCTGTGGAGGATCCCGCATGGGTAGATGCCATGGTGGAAGAGTATGATTCGATTGTTAGAAACATTGCATGGGAGATTGTCCCAAGACCAGAGGGGAAATCAGTGGTGGGTTCGAGATGGATCTACAAATTGAAGCAGGCAGCTGACGGGATTGTGGATAAGTACAAGGCAAGATTTGTTACCAGAGGCTTCTCACAGATAGAGGGGATTGATTATGAGGAGACCTTTGCACCTGTTACAAGGTGTTCTTCGACATGGACGATTCTTGCTCTCTTAGCGCAGATGGGGTGGCACATCCATCAGATGGATTTGAAGACTATGTTCCTCAATGGAGTCATTGAGAAGGAGGTGTACATAGAGCAGCCCGAAGGTTTCGAGATCTTTAGCAGCGAGTCACATGTGTGCAAGCTCAAGAGAGTGTTGTATGGGTTGAAACAAGCACCTTGTGCTTGGTACACATAGATAGAAAGTTATTTCACCGGACTTGGATTCTCCAAGAGTGAGGCGGATCCTAACCTATACCAGATTGTGATGAGGGTAAGTTGTTGATCATTGTACTTTATGTAGATGATTTGATTTTTATGAGAGATGAGTTGTTGATACTTTCATGCATGGAGGATCTTGCTAGAGAGTTTGAGATGAAGGACTTGGGCCTCCTTCATTATTTCCTAGGATTGGAAATTTGGCAGTGCAGTGATGGACTATTTATTTCTCAGGGTAAGTATGCCTGGGAGATACTGGAGAAGTTCAACATGCATGGCAGCAAGCCTGTTAATACTCCTCTTCCTAGAGGTTGGAGGAAGGAGGATGCTACTTCAGCAGAGGTAGTGGATGCCACTATTTATCGATAGTTGGTGGGGTCGCTTATGTATCTGGTCAATACACGACCCGATATATGTTATGCTATTAACCAACTTTCACAAGATATGGTTAAGCCAACCAAGCTCTTCTGGAAGGCAGACAAGCATGTATTGCATTATCTCAGAGGCAAATCGGGATATGGATTGTGGTACAGACAGGAGGATGAGGTGAGGCTATGTGGCTTAAAGGATGCAGATTGGGTAGGGAGCCCAACGGAAAGAAAGAGCACATCTGGAGGGATCTTCAGTATCGGGTCGAAAGCAGTTTCTTGGTGCAGTAGGAAGCAGAGATCTGTGGCACTCAGTTCAGCAGAGGCCGAGTATATAGCAGCAAGTTTGGCTGCACGCGAGGCTATATGGATAAGGAAGATCTTGGTCAGGTTGTTCGGGTCACACTTGGAGCCTACTGTGATTTATTGTGATAACCAGAGTTGCATTAAACTCTCAGCTAATCCAGTATTTCATGATAGATCCAAGCACATCAACATAAGGTACCATCATATCAGAGATTGTGTGCAGCGGAGAATCATGTTACTTTCATACATTCCCACAGAGGATCAGGATGCCGATATCTTGATGAAGGCGCTCACGAGGAGCAAATTCAAATACCACAAAGGTAGGATAGGGGTTGCAGATAATCCATATCTTGTTGAGAGGGAGTATTGAAAATGCAACAAAATGATGGAGCTTAGTGAAAAGAAGTCGCCTTCACTAAGTGGGTCTGTAGGCTATTTTTGGCGCAAAGTCTATTTTTAGACATATGGATCATGGTCTATGAGTTGTAGGATGCTATTTATGGATGATTGGTCATGTTGGTAAAAGTATATGGACCTCTATTTTTAGACATATGGGCAGAGTCTATTTTTAGACTGTGAATCAAAAAATATAACAGTCGAATATTATTAGCTCTTAATAATATTTGGACTATTACCTTATCCTCTTGCAGTACTTCAGTTTGAGCTACGGATGTGGCACATGCAACTGCTAGAAAGAAATATGCTTTTCCTATGGGTTAGTTAAGCTATTGCATTATGGACTTTAGTTAGAACTCAAGTGATTGAGTTTGCTGGAGTCGATTGAGGAGTTGATGGAGTTATGCTTAGTTTGACTTAGTTGAACTAGTTGTATTTAGTCTAACTGCCAGATACACTAGTGATGAGTGATTTGAATTAACTATTAATTAATTCACTAATTATTAACTCATAAATCAACTAAAGAATACATCAGTTAACTCAGTGCATGGACAACTCAATGGAGACAAGTGTTAGAGGTGGGTGAAAGGGTGAGACTACTATCAGTTGTGACTATAGCTATGCATGAGATTTGCACAATCATTGATTGAGATTGCCAATGAGGATTGCACAGTACAAGCCAAGGGAATTCGAACTTGGATCTGATCTATTCTCAACTTGGATTGCGCAGTAGAGGCAGGCAAACAGTGGAGGAGATTTGAACCCGTGACTTGTTTAGATCTGAGCTAGTTTGTGTGTAGCATGTGGAGATAGTACTGAGTACTTGTGAGGAGTATTGTACTATGTATTTTTACATGTTCTCTATCATTATAATATACAGATAGTTGGGCGTTTTCAGCTGTATGATTTCCCCATTATACTGTGTTGATATGTGTGATTGATGTTTCAATGTGCGCATGCAATTTTTTTTAATTCCACAAATTGATGATCAATGGTAGAGGAGATTATGCATTATGCATGCATTCCACAAATAGTGTATAATCAAGATAATCTCTGTGAATAAATGTTATATTATTCAAATTTCTACAGAGAATTTTTACTGAAAGACTTTACTTAATTCACTATGGATCACAAAAGATTCAATACAAAAAATGTCATAGGTTTTCAATTCTTCATATGACCATGAAAATACATATCTATAATGTTTTGAAATATTTATATATTTGTCTTTGATTTCTTGAGCCAATGATGCTGAGATTTTAACATTTCTGGTTTCTTCAGAAGTACCAATATTACAGTCTTGAGCATCTTCTTGCTTTTAATTTACAAATGAATTTTTTGAGATGTCATTATGATCAAAACGTTTTTTAAGGGGAACTAATCCTCTCGTAAGGTAATTATTTTCTATTCCAAATGTGCATTTTGGTCATCTTCATTTGATTTTGTTTTCTTCAATGTGTTCTTCGATATGTAAAGTAGAAAATTCATCTATTGCTTATAAACTGTTTTTTAATTGTTTGTCATCTTCAAAAACATGCTAGTGTTTGAGATTTTTAGGATGGAGGGTTTGCATTTTACTTGAATTTGAAAATGCAATTGCTGAGGATTTGGTATTTTAGAAGAACTGGAAGAGATTTCCAAAGCATCGACATGAATATTTTCTTCTCTTGGGATTGATGTGATATTGAAGGCTTGGAAATAATTATCTACACGGACCCAAAATTCATTCCTATAAGCTCTAAGGCTAGGATGCTTAGTTTGACAAAGGTTTCTGATTTGTTTTACAATAAAATCTCAATCACCATATAGAGTCATGTTTTCAACTTTCAGGCTCTTAGCTAACTCCAATCCTAAAATTAGGGCTTCATATTCTACCACATTGTTTATGACCTCAAAATCTAATTTAAAAAATTGGGTTATATTTTTCTTATCAAGAGAGATGAGTACAATTCCAGCCACAACCCCATCTTTAAAAAATTCCCCATCAAAGTGTATTTTCCAAATGCCAGTGTTTAAAATTTGATGGGTATTAAGAGTTTCTTGAATTCTGATTTGAGAATTTGGAAGATCGTTATCAAATAAAGTAAAGCATCCAAAATCTTGATCAATTGCATAAATGGGATGATTAATTTCTTGATTTTATTTACAAACTATATTGATGAATTTTACTTCTCTTTATATCCTTAAATGTTCACCTTCATCAAGTAGGACTGTAGCATAAGACATGCCCATTTGAAAACTTCCTCCTAACATGGTACAACAAGATTTGGACAATAAAATTCCAAATTTCGGGGGAATATCTGTAAGAAAAATGTCCAAGACTACACTCTTGACAAAGATCTCAGCAAGTGTTACAACTAAATCCTTAGTTAATCCGAGGCAAGGTAATTTCTTGGAATCAAAATTATACAAATCATGATATGGTCTAGTGATCTGTAATTGAATTTGAAACATGATTTCTTTAGGCATTAAATTATGGGAAGCACCTGAATCTTACATGCAATTATATAAAAGGTAATCATGAATTTTCAAGGTGACACAAAAAGGAGGTACATTTTTTGTGCATGGGTCCCCCAACATATAATCATACTTAGCAAAATGATGCCAGGGTTACCCAGCATATACCCACAGTATGCATTTAACAATGCATCCACAACTACCCCAAGCATTTAACTCTACAATGGAGTCAAATATTCAGACCATAAATGGTCAAGGCCCTTTATAAGCAGTTCCTGTGCATAAGAACTTAATCACCCCGCCTGAAACCTCCTATCGGGATTATATGAACCCTCAAACCTTTGGTTATGACTTGGATTAAAGTCTTTCCTCAAATCCTTCTTATCGGGAATTAGAACCCCCTTAACACATCATTATATACGTTTTAACGTATATAACCTTCTATCGACGCTCTTCCACTTTATAAAGCATTATAAAGGAATTAACTTCAACATACCTTTTCCGCCTACCATACAGTCTTGTCACAGCTCCCGAGGTTTAACCTCATCACAATCGGCCTTCACATTCTTTCCTTGATCATGCATACATATATGCCTTCCTCTTCCCGATATGCGATTTCCCTTCCAAACCAGGAAATACACTATCAACGCTTAATTCTTCATATTCATGTTTACAAAGGAAAACACTGCCAAACATGTATATCGGACTTCAAACGAATTTAGCCCCCATTTATAACCGCATTGGGTCCACTTCTTAGTCTATCACCTTTTCGCTCCTCTGAACTCTGATAGGTCTGAGCTCCAATACTCCAATTATCGCTATTGGATATCACTTCTCCAAATGCACCTACCTTCTTTCACTCTCAACCTCCTATTTTTGTGATCGTCGATCCGTCTATTGGTGATATTGCCACATCACTCATCATAGTTCGCTATTTTGGTTGTCTCCATTCCTTGGCACCTCCGAAATGCAATTGCGATTTTAATCATAGCCGTTGACCACCCAGATCCAACGGTTACTGAGCGCTAACATTTCATGCTTCTCTGTTCATCCCTTTACTTAGTTCTTACACTAAGTCATCAGTTCTTCCATGGTTTGGCTTCTTTAGAGGTTTCAGCCTTCTGCCCATTTGCAGCTCACTCTTTTGTCTGAGCTTAGACTCCTCACTCTCTCTTGATCTCTGTCCTTGCAGAGCTATTCGACTCTACCTTCTGCTTCAACTTGGGTTCTATTTTGGCCCAATTTCCCTTCGCTTTTCTATTGAACAGTACTCAATTTCTCCTATGCATGTCCTTTGAACTCTGCCTGCAATCTCCTGTAACAGAACCTACGAGTTCACACTATAATTAATCACAAACATGCGATTCACACTGTATTTTGACACAGTTAGGAATAAATCTGAATATATTAATGTAAACACACAAGATTAGATTCAAGACTCATCAGTCTTGCGCATACACATAGGCCTGATTCTACTATTAGTTGCCTCCACCTCTGAGTCTGCTCGTAGGCTTACATATAATTGTCTATCTCGCTTTCTATCAATTGAACGCACAGGTTCATTATTTATAAAATACATTAGATTGAATCAATGAAGGGATCAGATCAATCCTTTCCTTAAAGAACTCAAATAAAACCCTAAAGCTTGCTACAGAACACATATGGCAGATTACATTTAGATAAGTCTTCTAGAGACTAATCCATTCCATATTTTTCTATGTTTTAACACAAATTTGCCCCTTTATTCAGCTCAATGGTTCACATCCTCTCTTATCTAATTAAATCACTAAAGGGCCTAAATTACATTAACTTAATACTTAGGAAAACTATTTCCTAAAGATACATGACACCCTATGTCTACTATTTACAATGATTTTCCCTTGGGCAAATGCTCTTGCATCAGACTCCCAAAGCAGAAAGTATTCATGATCTCCTGATCGTGTGTCTTCTGGTCTTTTTCTTCCTGGATCCCACACTTTGTTCTATAACTATCCACATGCTTTGTTCCCTTGTTGCTACTGCACTTTTGCTGTCTTTTGATCCATTTTCTTCTGGTTGTAAATCAGATTCAAACTCTGATTGATCTTGCTTCTTGTTTCTACCATTTTCCTCCTTTTGAATTGCTTCATCATCAATTGCTAGATTTCTTCGATCTTTGTTTCCAGTACATCTTTGGACTGGTTCATATTCTGCTTCATTTTTCTGCCTCCTCTTTGTTTCAGGTTGATGTTGTTGTCTATTAATTGTTTAGATTGTTGTTGGTTTTTATTATTCATTTGCTCTTGTTTCAACACTTTCTTTGCTTGCTTTGCTGACTCTTGCTTTACTTGTTGCCTCCCTATCATCCTTACCCTCTTTCTTGATTGAATCATGACTACTGAGCAGTTCCTCCAGAAAATTAACTTCTCTATTCCATGGATTAATTTCTTCCATAGAATCTCCTTCTTCCATATTTAAGTGACTTAGCTGTGTCAAGTATCCTCCATAGTGAACTTCTTCTTTTTTTGCAATCATATTGATTTCTTACTCAGATTATTAGTTTGGAAATCATAGGGTTCAACAGTCTCAATTGTTGCTTCACATATCAACTCTTTAAACTGAACTTCATCTCCTTCTTCCACAAGAACTTGTTCCTGTGTTGTCACATCCATGCATTGTTAAGTTCCTTCTACTGCAATAAATCATTGTTTCTCTCACTTAAGAGACATTCTCCATCATACTCTAGTCTCCTATAGTACTACTCATTTTCTAATACAAATTCCTTCTCATTTTCCTCTTCGGAGTATTCATCTTCTACAAGATACTCTTCCAAACTTTGGACATCTCAAAAATATTGTCCATCCTCTATAAAACACTCCTTTGTTAGTGTTCTTTCTCCCTTTGCTAAGTCTTTTTCATATATTTCTTCCTTCTTAACATCTTTCAGTAGATGTCCTTATTTTTCCTTGATTGTCTCAACAACTTCCATGGCTATTTCCACTGTGCCTATCATCATAGTGAACTAATGATCCTTTACTATGTTTTTAGCTGACATTATCTCTTCTTCTTCAGTACATTTTAACTTGTTGTCCCTCTGTAACTCTTCTCCAAGAGCTATCCTTGTCTCACCATCTTCATTAACATTCTCCTGCATTTGTTTTTCATAAATAACATTAATAAAACTTATTTGACTCTCTTTCTAAGACAATATTTCTTCATTCCTCATCGGAATAAGATTTTGATTCCTCATCTCCATGGCATCTTCTATAGACTCATCCATAGACCTTTTCTTCTGTATGAGACAAATTCTTCTTCTTCTAAGAAGTTTTCTCGGTCACCTTTTGCTTCCAGATTTTCATCTCATTTGAAGATATCTTCAAAAGGCTGCCTTTATCCTGCAATATCAGCCATCATATAAAAACCATCAATTTTAAAAATATAAGACCCTATGGTATCACTTGATGGTTCAACCATCATATCTCCTTGTTGTTATAAATCATTCATATGATTCAGAAACTCTGTGATAGTCTACTCCTCAATCTCCTCAAGCCCTTCACTGGGCTGCTTGATATCTTCCCCCAATTGTATATGAGACTTATCTATCTCATCTTCTTCCAAAATAGCATTTTGATTTTGCTTGTCTTCTTCTTTTATGACAATATCAACAAATTTTCCTTCACCTGTTTCACCTGCATTCATACACAAATTGTTAGATTTGAAACCATGTGACCCTTTGGCCTCACTTGCAGTTTCCGTCTTTAAGTCTTCATCTTTAGCGTAATCTTCACTTTCTCCCAGAATTTCTCCCTTTTTTGCTTCACAAATGGACTCTCCCATTTCCATTTCCAACTCAACTTCCTTGAGTTTTTCCATCATCCACTTCACTTGCATTTGTTGTAGCCTTCTCTGCATCTCACACCATTCCACTAGCTTCTTCCTCAAGACCCAGCCTAGTCTCTGGATTTCTTCAAGCATTCTCCTTAATGCATTGATTTTTTCTTTTAATTCAACAACCTCTTTGTCAATTTCTTCTTGAATCATCCTCTTGCCATTTTCTTTGGCATCCTCTTTCTTATATCCTCTGTTGTGGCTTCTCTCTAAACCTCTGCTATGAGTATTAGTAGTCATCTTCTTCTCTTCTTTCTTCATGAGCTCCTTTGCAACAAGCCTCTGCTACAGCTAGTACTCCTCGATGTAATCTTACCTCACTAAGTTATCTTCACTCAATATTTTGTTAAGCATAGGTCCTCTATTTGGAACCTCCTCTTGAGTAACACCTTTGCTCCTTCTAGGCTTCTGCAATCTTTCACTCTCTTTTGAGAACACTTCAGCTGTCCTCTCTATCCAATCTCTTCTTGGATTCTTTAGGTTCACTGCCACTTCTCCTTCAGAGTGTTCCCCTTACTCTGTCTTCAAGAACACATATGTTTCTCCTCTCACAAATTTTCTTGCTGTCACTTGTGCATTAGTATAAAAACACACATTCTCAATTTAAAACAGAACATAACATATTACCTCTCCTTCAAGACCTCAACATGATCTTGTTTCACCCATTCTTCTACACTTTGAATGGATTGTCCTCTGTTTTGTCCCTCAAGTCCTCTTTCCTTCAGAACTTGCATTAAGCAATCTTGCTTTCTCTTTCCTTCAAGGAATCCTCTGTTCCTGCCTACTCCAAGCCTCTGCTAGAATGCTACAGTCTTCCAAGAACTTCAAAAGTTCTCCTTTTATAGATTACAAATCTGCTCTGATACAACTAATCATGCACGGATCCCCCAACGTATAACCATACTTAGCAAAACGATGCCAGGGTTACCCAACATATACCCATAGTATGCATTTAACAACACATCCACAACTGCCCCAGGTATTTAACTCTACAATGGAGTCAAATATTCAGACCATAAATGGTCAACGCCCTTTATAAGCAATTCCTATGAATAAGAACTTAATCACCCCGCCTAAAACCTCTTATCAAGATTATATGAACCCTTAAACCTTTGGTTATGGCTTGGATTGAATTCTTTCCTCAAATCCTTCTTATTGGGAATTATAACCCCCTTAACACATCGTTATATGCGTTTTAACATATATAACCTTCTATCAGCGCTCTTCCACTTTATAAAGACTTATAAAGGAACTAACTTTAATATACCTTTTCTGCCTACCGTACAGTCTTGTCACGTCTCCCGAGGTTTAGCCTCATTGCAATTGGCCTTCACATTCTTTCCTTGATCATGCATACATATATGCCTTCCTCTTCCCAATATGTGATTTCCCTTCCAAACTAGGAAATACACTATCGGCACTTAATTCTTCATATTCCTATTTACAAAGGAAAACACCATTGAACATATATATCAGACTTCAAATGCATTGAATCCTGATTTATAACCACGTCAGGTCCGCCTCTTAGTCTGTCACCTTTCTGCTCCTCTGAAATCTGATAGGTCTGAGCTCTGATACTTTGATTATCACTATTGGATATCACTTCTCAAATCGTGCCTAGTTTCTTTCACTCTAAACCTCCAATTTTCATGATCACCGATCGGTCTATTGGCAATATTGGCACATTGATCCTCAGAGTTCACCATTTTGATTGTCACCATTCCTTGGCATCTCTGAAATGCGATTGCAATTTTAATCATAGTCGTTGACCACCTAGATCCAATTGCTACTGAGTGCTAACATTTCCCGCTTCTTTGTCTGTCCCTTTACTTAGTTCTTATGCTAAGTCACCAGTTCTTCCGTGGTTTGGCTTCTTTAAAGGTTTCGGCCTTCTGCCCATCTGTAGCTCGCTCTTCCGTTTGAGCTTAAACTCCTCACTCTCTCTTGATCTCTATCCTTGCAGAGCTCTTTGACTCCACCTTCTGCTTCCACTTGGGTTTTGTTTTGGCCCAATTTCCCTTCACTGTTCTGTTGAACAGTACTCAATTTCTCCTCTGCATGTCCTCTGTACTCTACCTACAATCTCCTGTAACAGAACCTACAAGTTCACACTATAATTAATCACAAACACATGATTCACACTCTCTTTTGATAGAGTCAGGAATAACTCTGAATATATTAATGTAAACACACAAGATTGCATTCAAGGCTCATCGGTCTCGTACACAGACATAGGCCTAATTCTACTATTAGTGGCCTCTTCCTCTGAGTCTACCCATAGGCTTACATATAATTGTCTGTCTCACTCTCTATCAATTGAACACGTAGGTTCATTATTTATAAAATACATTGGATCGAATCACTGAAGGGATCAGATCAATCCTTTCCTTAAATCACTCAAATAAAGCTCTAAATCTCGCTACAGAACACATATGGCAGATTACATTTAGATAAGTCTTCTAGAGACTTATCCATTCCATCTTTTTCTATGTTTTAAAATACATTTGTTCCTTTATTTAGCTCAATGCTTCACATCCTCTCTTATCTAATTAAATCACTAAAAGGCCTAAATTACATTAACTTGAGACTTAGGAAAACTATTTCCTAAAAATAATGACCCCCTATGTCTACTATTTACAATGATTTTCCCTTGGGTGAATGCTCTTGCATCAATTTTCATCAATCATGTATGAACTAGGACCAAAAACAAATTGAGGTTTTTCATCTTGTAAACTAATGACATCCACCTCTACATCAACACCTAAATATTGAATCTATTTAGATACTTGATGTTTATAACTTTGATTTTCAGAGAGTTTAGATAATGGGATTAGCAATTGACTCTATCTAAATCTTTTTCAATACTAAAAACAGTTGGAACAATTTTTTAGCAATATTTTATACTTGTAATTGCTTATGTGGTTGAATTGATGATATTTGTGTTTTAATTGATTTTGCTTGAGATTCATCAAAGGTAACCTTTTTTACTAGTGTACGAGGTCTTGGTCTTGGTATAAGGTCATACCTTCTATTTAATTCAGTAACCAGGAATTCATAAAAAGCTTGATACTTGGAAATTTGACAATTTTCTTGATTTTGAATTAAAGACTAATCTTGACTGACTCGAACAATAGGATTATGTGATGGTGGATCTTCAAAATAATTAATATCATTTGTATTGACACGAACAATTTCTTTTGGATTTTAATCATCAATCATTAAGGGAGGTTTAATTTATTGATTAGTGTTTGGTATTTGTGAAATTTGATGTTTAAAAGGTATTTTGTATTGAACTTGTGGTATGTTTGCAACTTGTTGAGTTACTCTAGGTTGAGTTTCCATTATTGAGATTCAGTTAGAAAGATTTCTAAGTAGAGAGGTTATTTCATCAATTTTATGTTCTTCATCTTTAGTTTTTGATGATGAGGGACCTTCTTCTCTAGTTTTCATCCTCTTTTCACCCTTTTCTATATTAGTTTTCAGTTTAGTAGATGTTGGTCTATTATCTTCAACTTTGATTGCATTAGTTTGCATGTTTGGTAATTTTTTTTTATTTTCTCTCCCTAAGAATTATAATAAAGTCATCTTCAAATGGTTTGGAAACCCTAACCTTAGCAAAAATTACTAGAGGTTTTCAATCTGGGACATTTTGTTATAAAGTTGATTGAATCTCTTAATGAAATCAGCTACAGTTTCACCACGGTTTCTTTTCAAGTCTTCAAATTCTTTTAAATAGTAAACAACATCCTTTTTTGTTCCCGATTGATTTTTGAAAATGTTGACTAGTTAAGCCCATGAATTATGGAATTAGCTTGAAGTTGTTTGAACCATATTCTAACATTTCCTTCACGTGATTGAACAAAAAGTCTTGTGTAGACATTTTCATGCTCAATATTCATGTTATCAACAAAGTCTAGGAATGTAGCTAAGTGATATCCAACAGATGACAAGGTCTCTCCGTTAAATCTAGGTAAATCTTTGAGATACTAATTAGGAAAAGGATGAAGTTAGGATATAGGTGGAAGGACTAATGATGCATAACGTGGTACCACAATTGGTTAAATACAAGCCATTTGATGTTGTGATGGAGAGGTATTTTTAAGAGAAACAACTTTACTAGAATAAGGATGTAATGAAGGTTTGAGTTTCTAGAATAATTGAGGATTAATAAGTAACATATGAACGTCAAGTAAAACCTTTTTCAGATGCTCAATAGCTATAGGAATAGTATAAATACTAATTTCCTCTTCAGATTTAGTAGAAGTGGATGGATAAGTATGTACAAAAGAAGATTTGAAATGAAGTGGTTTAAACTCAGATAGGCAAATTTTATAATATTCCTGACTGTCAAAGGGTTCCAAATTGGAATAAGGAATTTCAAAAGCATCAAACTGATGGAATAAATGTGTAGTTTGAAGGTCTACTCTAGGAACGAGTGCTAAAACTTTTGGAGGAAGATCTGATAATTCAGCAGGTATTAGAGTTGACTATCCAGGGTCAAATTATGAAATAATTTGAGATCAAGTAGAGGCAAAAGTAGCAAGAGAGGCTTCTTACCTAGACCTAATTAATGTAATTCTAAGTAATCTCTCCGGATCTGATAAAGGAGACAAAATCTATGGATTTGAACGTGATCTGGTATACCGGCATGAAGCCAAATTTAATATCTTGAGTCATCAAGTGAAGGGTTTTAGCTCATTGGCCTCATATTAACCGCTAAGAGGCGAGTATAATCATTGAAGGAAACAAGCTTCAAACTTTGTTCCCCATAAAAAACACCAATCTGATGTTGTCCTTTGTATATAGTTCTAGGGTAAGGAACCGTGCTAAAGCATCTACAGTAGTAAGTTAAGGTGGAAATCCAAGAGGAATAATTGATATAACACCTTCGTGTAATAGCTTGTCGGAACTAAAACGCAAATATCTACATGATGGGATGGTTAGAAGTGATTTTCAGTGGCTTGAGCACGCATGGTGGCCAATTTATTGTTTTCCCCCCATCAGAAAGATATTTTAATTGAATTAAAAAGAGGGAAATGTGTTCAATGATTAAAATCATAATAAAATAGGAGGTTCTACAGGGGTCCATCAAATATATATGAAGAGTGGGAGGAAGTCAATGGGCGACATCTTGGATTTGATATTTCTTCTTGTATGAGAGGTTGAGAACCCAGTTCTCTACTTCATTGATAGTCCCAGGACGGAAACCCTCGGATGATTGAGTGAGGTTGGGTGAGTAGCCATCTTCCCTTCGTGAATTCATCTAGAATTAACATGAGAGCTTAGCAATGAAATTTCAATTTCGTTCTAGTGGGCCAGCAAAGTATTGGGGAAAATTCTGAAGGTCAATGTTCCATCTCATATATTTTATTATATCAGCATGTAAACGCGAGTTTGTACTATAATTAAGTTGATATTATTTCTACTTATCATATTACTGAATCACATGCAATCTATTTGTTATGTTTTACATGGAAATGTTCTGTTAATTGAATGGTAATTTTATGGAGGGATTTTGATTGTGTTAGATTTCAGCAAAAATTAGCCAAATATCATGTTTGGGATATTACATTTAACCATCATGTAGCCACTGTCAAGTGACAAGTTCTTCAGAAAGCTTAGAATTCCTAAACCCCAGGAACTAGGAGTCTGGAATGTTGCTTCATGTGCTCAGGATCGTCCATATTTATTATATTAGATATACACTAGTTTCCAAATACATGTAATAAATTCAAAGAACAAATATTTTTAAAAGGAAAATCCTCAAAGAACCCATATATATATATATATATATATATATATAACCAATAACTAAAAAAGCATGCAATGTCCTTAAGACCAAAACTACAACTAAAAAAAATCATATAAAATTCTATTTTACACAAATATTCCATAGGAAATTTCATAAATTCCAAATGATAACATAAATTGTAAGGTACTTGCCGAAGGATCCTTATTTCAACTTAAGGTTGATTAGGATCTGTTGACTTTTTTTTTTAAAGAGGGCCTAGATTTGTTCTAAAGGGAATATGCTCAACATCTACTTAGTCTTAATTCTTATCAATGGTTGTAGTGTATTAAATATTTTGTTAGGTTGCATTGACTTTTAAGAAATTTAAAAAATTATATTCATGCGAGGTGACTCCCCTCCCACCAATTTCCTAGGGATTTGAGATTATCCCAATCCTAATAAGTTCTTCCATGACAAGTTCCTCGCTATTATTTATCACATTCATTTATATATAAGAAAAGTTTAATTAGAAAAATAGTCCATTACATTTAATAAATTTAAAAAATTACATTTGTGCCATGTTGCTCCCCACCCACTAATTTCCTAGGGATTTGAGATTATTCCAATTCTAATAAGTTCCTCCATTATAAGTTCTTCATACTTATTTATATCATTCATTTATAACTCCTTTTTTTTCTTACGTTAAAGTTGACCCATACCATTTTTATACATAGTTAATCAGATAAATGTGTGCATTAATAAGACATTAAGAGTGTTACAATAGTTTTTTCCGTTATATTTATGAAGCCCTCGACTATATAAACAACATTAATAATTTTAATGTCATTGTACTAACAATATGAATGTTTAATAAATTAGGAGATGGAATGTATAGCTTTATCTAGCTGAAATATTTACATTTGATGGACAAGAAATGTTAGTACAATTAATTAGGAATTGATAACATGGAGGTGAGTAAATCTAAACGAAAGTCCTAACAAGGTAAACAAAAATACTCACTTGCATGTCAGCATGCATGTTTAGTAAAAATCGAAGCCGCGACGAGGACCATGCATATTTTTTATATATCGTCCATTCTAAATTAGAACATGTAATGAGCAAACATGGATAAAGGAAGTGTGCTTTTTTGAAATACGTAAAATTGTCTAGAAGAAAATGCTTAAAGCTCGTCACTTGGAACAAAGGCTCCAACTTGGTATAGTACTAACTTGTAAGTAATAATAACCGTTAAACTTCTTAATTGTGAGAAAAAAAAAAAGGAAAATTGAATAAAGAGTTAAGGAAAAATGTAGCATGAGATTAAACCTGCAAAAAGGAAAAAATACCCGAGGAAGGTAGAACGGAGGTCTAATACCTTGACACTATCACAAAAGATAAAATTATTAGTTCTATGATGAATGAAATATAGATAGGCTTGAAAGGAGAGGTAACATAAGAATCATTACATGAAGGAAATATTGTTTCCTACATGATGAAAACTTGAAATAGAGTGACCATTAAGAATAATATTGCTTCAAGAACATAGAATTAGAACCCCACGGTAGTGAGGCATAGGTTCAAGACCCTATAACAAGTATTGTAAAAAATAATAGAAAACTTCTCACATCTCCTAAGGTTTAAAAGGCACAAGGGTGGGTGTGAAAGAACCAAACTTGAATAACACATTCCCTGGCAAGTTCTCTAGTTATCACCCAAATTTGTCTATTTCCCTCCTCAAGGGTAAAGTAGTAACCCTAGAAGTATCAAGGTTTCACCAAGACAAAAAACAAACACTGAAATATCTATGGGTTTCTCCATGCTAGAGATAAAACACCATAATTTCCATAAAGGATACAAATTAACAAAAATACTTGTCAATTTCACGGGGAAACCTAGGAAAAATATTATTACCAAATGTAAAGATAGATGAAGGAAATGAAAATGATTTCTGAATGCCAAGTTAATAGATAGTCTTTTTCCTTAACTAGGGGTTGTAGAGCTCCATGAGTGAATGGCATTGTGGGTAGAGGAAGGAAGGAGGAGATGGTGGTGAAGGGTTAGTTACCCTAACCACCCTCGAGAAGATCTAACCACTATTAGATTGCTACCCCTAATCACTAATTATCTTTCTCTACTAGTTCAAATGGTAGAGAGTTAGGTGTTTCTATTCTTTCTTCTCACATTATAACTTCACATATATTTTGATAGTTAAAGAAGTTACATATAGCTCAAGCCATTACTTGTGCTAAATGTCGAGGATATTAGAAAATAGAGAAATATTAAAGAGAAACTGATTGCACACAACAAATCACACTTCCATGTTTTATTGATCACAAAAATTACAAATATATAGGACATAACACACTGACTATGACACTTCTGGATCATGATTCCAACTCACAACATAGTAATCAACAGCTTTTAGACTGATGCCTAGGGATTCACAATGACAACTGCACATGGCATGGAAGGATTACTTCCAACACCCTCCCTTCATGCTTACATGGATAACACATATTACAACAATAAATAGATATTTGTCTGACTGGTCATCATCAGCACCAACATCCACTCTGGAATCTCGCAAACTTCACACTTTCACCACCACATATTCGAGTTGTCACTTGACCTCCATTTAAAATGTAACCACCTCTAACCATCGTTGATGAACTTTGCAAGATCAAAAATATTGACACCTCGTCTCGTTGGGGCTTCCACAATAAGAGCCATCAAGTAATGAACCATCCTATCAACCAACCACCAATCTGTCGGATATTTCACTTTCGGTTATCCATTAGGTTATAGGATGGAGGTGTAGATATTGAATGTGCTCAAGAGTTGATCAAACAACTTGACCTCCCACAAGAATTGATGTGTCATGCACCAGGGCTTATAGTTTAAGAACAACCAACACTTTTTATAACCAGAATTACTAACACACAAGAATTGACATTTCAGACACCGGGGCTTCCAGTTTAAGAACCATCAACCCTTTTTATAACCAATAAAAACATACAAACACCAACACCACCTCTCACACTCTCCCTTTTTGTTTTTTTAATAAACATAACATTTTCACCAATCAATAATAACATTTTGACCAATCAAATATTATAATTAAATGTGGCCAATTCATGTGTGTTGCATTTTAAGAAAAAATATCAAGACCATTCAAGCATCAATTCATGTGTGTTGCATTTTAAGAAAAAATATCAAGACCATTCAACCATCAAAGATTTGACAGTCGAATCCGCCATCACCTTCACCTTACACACCAGTCATAAATTAGGACTCCTGCACTCTCTTTAGGATGCCATTAAAAAAATCACCTTCGTTTTCAGGGCACCAATCCACGGCTTCAACCGGTCTCTATCTCTAATTTTTTGCGTAATCTCCTCTATTCTTCGGCATTCGTTTTTGCCCAAAGTTAATGCAAAGTTTCCTATACAACGATTCCAATTTGAACCTTAACCCAATCTTAAGGATTGCATCTTGTCCCATCGTTTTAGCTGGCTCCTTACTAAGACTTTTATGTGCCCAGATCTGGCCTCCACATGAGAATGTGGCAGTATTTTAATTTACTTGACTGTTTATTGTAGGCTTTGACACTGTGAGCCTGCAACAGAAGCAATGGCGTGATGCCCATTGGATTCTTTGCGATCATGGGGCAGATGGACGTTGGGGTGAGAATGTCTACCCCTCCCAATTCAGATGATGACCAGATTCGAAGGTTTGTCGCCACGACGAAGCTCTCTTCTAATGCGCAGGAGACGAAGGACCTGGGCTTCGGCCTTGGCAGAAAGTAGTTGCCTCCTTTTTTGGGTGAAACGTTGATGCTGATGGCAGATCTGCTGCTCGATCCCCTTTTTCACATCGCGAGATATGAAATAATCCTCTGCTCTCTTCTGCATTTTTTCCCTCAAAATCACCATTTTCACTCAAAACTTTCAGCCAGAGGAATCTTTTGAAGGTTGGCTCATAACAATGACTCCACACAACACAATCTCCATATTTACACATACATACGTAAATCTCACACTTGTAAAAACAAAAATCACAACAAACAAAAAATAAAATCTCACACGTCTATATTAATATATATGTACAGAGACAGTAACACTCAAGGCTCCCTCACATTTTCCTGGCCTTCCCGTAAGGGAATCAAGCCAGAATGGGCTCTGATACCATTTAAGAAAATAAGGAAAGATCAAAGAGAAATTGATTCCATATAAGAAATTACAGTTTCATGTTTTATTGATCACAAGAATTATATATATATAGGACATAACACATTAACTATGATACATCTGTATCATGATTCTAACTTAAAACATAGAAATTAACAGCTTTCAGACTCACACTGAGAGACTCACAATGACAACTACACATGACATGTAAACATGGCTTCCAATAACACATGAAATGTAAACATTGCTTCCAATAAAAAAATACCCATATAAAAAATCATTTATATTATAACTCAACCCTAAATGAAACCGAAGCAATGCAATAACCAATTGTGAAATTTGTGCAAAATTTGTACCTACCACGTGGAAGGGGTCCAATACACACTCAGAACACAACCGATGTATCGCCTACCTAAACATAATCATGTAACATCACGGGGTAGCCTTTGCTATAGTCTTATCCCCGTTGTTTCGAAAAACAAGTTAGTTACCATAGGGTAAAAACTTATGAAAACTTAAATAATAACAGCATAAAGTAAGAACAATAATATATATATATATATAGCCAAGTACCTTATAGCAGTATAATCTTTTATGTATAAGTGACTTTTGGTAATGATGGATTAATCCCTCAAAATATGAAATCATATGCATATATAATTTTTATATTCTCAAAAAAATAAAAAAAAATAGAAATGAGGTATGATTAGGTTTAACAAAACATATTATTGATATTACAATTTGGTATGAGGATTATAATTTTTATTTTTTCTTGGTATGAGGATTATAATTTTTATTTTTTCTGAAATCATATGCATATATAATTTTTATATTCTCAAAAAATAAAAAGAAATAGAAATGAGGTATGATTAGGTTTAACTAAACATATTATTGATATTACAATTTGGTATGACGATTATAATTTTTATTTTTTCTTAGATATATTATATAATTAGTTTAAATTAAAAATATTATTAATATTACAATTTAGTAGGCAGGCTATAATAGAATAAAGATATATTGAACACTCAAATCAAATCAATGCCCTATTAACTGGAACCACTTAGTAGACATTCCAGAGGAAATGGGCATATGATCCAAGAACATTGGTGCATAAGAGAGCCAATTAGTCAAGTAACATAAGTATAAATGGTTTCATATATTAAAATCCACAGGTCTAACAAATCTTGTTTAGCCATTTAAGATATAGAAGCTATCTTGTTTAGCCATTTAAAATATAGAAGCTTCGAAACCTTTGTATATGAGCTATTGTCAAAGGACTGCCCTTGTCCTCAGAAGCATTACCACTAGTACCAAGGAGATCAGGACCTTCAAGCTGCCGAACCCCATGTATTTCATTGCCTGATCTTAATGATTTCATTTGGTTATGTAAAAGCCCCATGTATTTCATTGCTTGATCATTATGTAAAAGGTTACACCTTTTCTGGAAATTTAGAGTTGAAAATTTAAAGGCTATCATCATATTTTGGTCTTCAACGCTGATTGGCATGCCATGAATCTGTGGGGTTTTTTTGGGAGTTATCTAGGCGACCTTGCCCAATTTTTTGTTTGAAATCCCGTTAGTTTTTGTTGTTGGGGTTTCTGTTTTTTTTTTTTTTTTCTGGTGCGCCCTTTGGGGTTTCTTGGCAGGCCTGCGTGTTCTGCTCACTTGTTGGCCTCTTAGCCATTTTTTTGATTCGTTGTGAGACATTAAATGTTCAGCCTAACTAATGTTTTTAACATAACATGTTCCTAGGAATAAATTTACGAGGTGTTTTTTCGGAAAAAATAAATTAATTTAAAAAAAAAATTAATGCATTCATTTCATATATATATATATATATATATATAATGTTTTGTAATTATAATAATCATAATTTAATTTTAAAATTATGATTAAGTTAGTAATCAAATACCAAACTTTTATATATATATTATAATGTTTTGTAATTATAATAACTATAATTTAATTTTAAAATTATGGTTATGATATGTATAGACTTTTTGGTTTGTGAAATAAATATATTTTTTTGTGTAAGATTTGGTTACAAAATTTTATAAAAATATGAGAATATAAGTCTTTTTCATTTTAGATTGAAATATATAACCTCTTAAAAGATACATATTCTTAAATTACTAGTATTTTTTTATAAATAATTAATTATTAATTATTAATTTAATTCATAAAATATAAATTAATTAATCATATAAATTTGATGGGTATTTGATGCCTATCAAAGTATTTGATAATGTTCAAATCTTATCAAGAAAAACTGAGAATGCAAATTAATTGTTAAAAACATCCAAACCGGATTTAGTTTTCACAACCTATATAATTCCTGAGTCCTCGTATATTCCGCTGCCGACCGCCATTACCAGGTTCTAGAGACTTTTCAGATCTCGTGATGGTAAGAGCAAGTCTAAGGAATATGTCATTCTGCTTCATCAGTGGCAGGGTCTGCTGTGTTGTCTTTCCCAATACTTTCCCATATAGTGCGATGGCAAGGCTTTCCATCGTGGCACTGGTGCTAGCTGAATTTGACAAAATGGAGAGAAGAAGAAGCAAGTGGCTTCTCCTTTAAAAATATTTGAACAGTGGATTTTAGTGAAAGCTATTTTTCAATGAAATGAAATGTAGGTAGAATGTGCAGATGCCTTTTTGGTTCCCTATTTGTTATGGGTCCACTTCTCTCTGCTGCTTAAATGAAGATAAACTTTACCATGGAAGATAAGTCAAATTTAGATATAAATTGGCTTTGAACCAGGCTTTTGTATGATGTGGATGGAACATTTATATTCTGGGAAAGGGAAATTTGTCATCACTTGTGTGTGCATCTTTTGAACTGGGACATTCTGTAGTCTCTATATCCTCTGGGGGCTCGGTAACCAAAACAGGTTGATTACACTGGGGAGGATAAGAAGAAGATGCATCAATTTTCGAATCTGATGCGCTGGATTCTGAGTGGTCATATCTCTCAGAGGCATCTGCAGTTTCCATGTCTCCTGCTATTTTGTATCTTCGGAGCAAATGCAATGGAAGAGATCCATGGATTGGAGTTGTTTCTCCGCTTTGAAATCCCAAAAACACAATTGATCTGCGTGTGAAACTAGGGGAAGAATGCTTTGAATTTCTATCTCGTTTTGTTTTCTTCTTAGCATTTTGTTGCAATCTGTTCAAAGCATTGGTTGTCTGTTCTTCAAATATTGCCTTCTTCATGTGAGATCCCATCTGCATAAAAATATCCCATCAAATTTTGAGATCATATTCCTTTATACATGATATTTAACCAGAACAGAGTGTTTTTGAACGATCCAAAAGTTCACTAAAACATTTGTACATATTGGAAAAACAAAATTTGCCCCAAAAATGGATGTTCTCTATCTAACAACAAACAGGGTAAAATGAATGTTCTCTATCCATCAACAAACAGGATTATATCAAGAAATAAAATTAAAATGATTTAAATAGAAATCATCATTTCTATTTCTCTGCTTTTCTGGAAGGCTCCAGACTGTAACGAAATTTAATTTAACAAACAAAAACGAAGCATATTTTAGAGTGGTCATACTTTTCATTCGAAAATCTTTTGAGGCTTTACCTGAAGCTCTCAATAGAGAGATCACTGTTGTACAAAAGAAAAATTGAACTCCACTGTTTTCGATCTCCTGATAAATTTGTCTACTATGAGTTTAACTTTTTTTAATGAGGTGACTTTTTAACTGTTTCACCGAAATCTGATGATACAATTTTTGGTGACATCACAATGTTTCATTGTATTTTTTAGTACAAAAATGGATTCAATGTCCTGAAAAATCCCTTAAACATTTGGATTGTGCAAATTCAACAACTTAAAGCTAAAATTTCCCCTATTTTTAATCAGAAACTATGGTTTTAACAATTTCTACTCATATTTTGGCAAAAATCAACCAAAAAAAAAATCAAAAGTGGTGTCATTAAACAACTGTGTTAGTGCATTATGAGGTGACACCTTATCTCTAATTTTATCAGTACAAGTAAGATATTTAATATCACAATGTAGGGTTTGATTAACATCAACTCACCATTTGAAAACTCATAATCCAGAGTTTGTGATTCCCTTTCCCACTCTTTCCAACGCCTCATCTAGGCATCAAGAGGACTTGTAGATCTCAGTATTAACAGAGGATATAAATGCATGCAGAGGTCAAAACAGTAAAACCCAAGGTAGAATTTAACTGAACATTATTGGACAAAATAATTGATCTCCCCTTCCACCTACCTTTGCTCTTGCCAGTGCCACAGTTAAGATACTATATAACACATGGAGGACTGCCAGCATAAAGATGAAGATGTGGAGTTGATGCATAACACATGGAGGATTGCCAGCATAAAGATGAAGATGTGGAGTTGATGCATGCTGATTTGGGAAACCAAAGGATACTTACCCTAAATACAAAGCAGCAAAGTCATCAAGTAAAATCCAACATAAAATAAATATTTGAAATTTGTATGGGAAGCTAATTTCAAGATGGTCTAAATCAACTCGATCTCGACAGGAAAATCAATCAAAGAATCATAGGACCTGGATAAAGAAACCATGCGCATTAATACTAAGAGAAGGGTTTAGCCTTTACATGTGTGGAACTACAATGTTGGCTACCCTCAGAAGCAGCTAAGACGCGTCTCCATGGGACCTCCTGTTTAGTAGACATTGATTCCCATAGAATTTTTTGCATGCGCTCCTTTTCTTGGTCATTATCCCCTTCCACCTTTATATCTCTAGAATAAATTTCCTTCTTACATGGAAGCATAGTATAAGCTATTTTCTTGGGTATACAAATCATGGAAATGGGCTTCTGTCCAACTGTCAATAGAAGCGATATGAAACCCAGAAGCATCAACTCTGCGACCTAAAAAGATGATTTTCAAAACTATTTGCTCGGAGGACATATTCAGAAATTCTAGCTAGCAGGTGCTAAAAGAAATCAATGTAGTTGCCTGAAATTAAAGGCTGAAATTCAATTTAGAAAATCCAAAACAAGCTACCAATGCAATCTAAGCAGATCAGTTAAATACATAAAATAGATATTGTCAAGTTCAATCAATGTAACCATTTTAGAAGGAGGTTCTATCTAAAACAACATAAATTTGTTGTTCAAATTAGTTTTAGAGTATTTGGGGGATAGACTACAAGAAGCAACATGGTGGATATGAGTGGTTTCGAGTATCCGTTACCTAGTTTCAATTTTTCAAGCACATCAGATAGAGCCTTTTTATTTCTTCTGGAGAGCCACTGTAAATATAATGACAGAAAAGGGCTTTATTAGTAATTGTAGATGCAATAAGAATTCAAAACTTGTAATCCTCCAGATTTGTTTATCATGTCTTCCTCTATCAACATCCTTTTCCTCTCATAACCAAAGCAATAATTCTACTTCTAACCACTAATGACATATGGAATATGAGCCATTCATATTGGGTTTTAAAAGTGTGTTTTGTTGGTGATTTCAGAAGCCAAAATTTACCAAATTTCTACCAGTCAAAACAAACTGAATGCAGAACTGAACCGAAGTAAGATCAATTCAACTAAACCAAAAAGTGCACAGTTGAAATCTAAGCAAAACCTTACATTGCTAGCATAATGAATACCATGTTCAAGAAGTAAAGAGATGGCCACAAATGCCAAACAAACAACTGCTACTGCCCAAGTAGGAGTTTACTCTAGAGAACGACCATTGTCACTGTCAACTCCTTCCATATTCTTCTCAGAGGACTGGTAATTGCTTCTAAATTCGCCAAAAAAAAAAAAAAAATTAGATAGTATACATCTTAAACATAGTTCCTTCCTGGGAGGGACAATACATCCCTACTCAATAATTGCAAACAATTTGATGGACATTGTCTCTGATGTCAAGACTCAAACTACACCTACAATTAGTAAATCTTTGGTTTTTGCCTGTAGGTACCATTGGAATCGGAGGTGGAGGTAAACAAAAAATAAGAGGGGTGGGCATGGAGATTTCAAAATAATCTACTTTCAAATTTTAATGATTCAGTTCTCAACTTTCATTAATTTCAAATTTAATATAAAGCTTTCAATTTTCAGTGGTTCCAAAATTTTAGTTTCCAATTTAATTTTTCAGTTGCCATTTCTGTTTGTTTCCTATTTAATGGATAGGAACCCCACAATTGGGCTACAAAGAAAGAAGTGAAGGAAATGGCAGTCATTCTGTGCATTTGTGTGTTGTTTTTATTGTCATTTTATCATAATGGGGTTTCAACTTCACAGGATAACTACCTTATGGACTGTGGATCAAAAAGTAACACCACAGTGAGTGGACGGATCTTCACTGCAGATACCCCCTCCTCATATATGTCAATTGCCACCAATGAAGGCATCTTTGCTAACACTACAAATTCCAATCTATAGGTTCCTTCTGGTATCTATTTGACAGCTAGAGTATTTACTCATAAGTCATCCTATACCTTCAGTATTGGGCACCAGGGTAGACACTGGGTACGTTTACATTTCTTTCCATTCTCTTATCAAATGTACAATCTTACAAGTGTCATATTTTTAGTAGCCACCCAAGACTTCAGTCTATTGTACAATTTCCAAATCCAGAATAGTTCAATTCTGATGAAGGAATATCTCATCAATGTAAATGAACAAACATCGGTCCTGACATTTATTCCCTCCAATAATTCCTTTGCGTTTGTCAATTCCATTGAAGTTGTTTATGTGCCGAACACTCTTGTTTCAGACATAGCTCAAGCTGTGCCCCTGCCTAATACTTACAGTGTTCTATCTGAGCATGATTTTGAAACAATTTATAGACTTAATATGGGAGGACCATTGATTACCCCTGACAATGACACCCTTGGGAGATTTTGGGATCCTGATACAAGCTTCTTAACTTCAAAATCACTTGCCCAAAATTTCAGCATCCTGGCCAACAATATTGTGTACCGCCAAGGACTAGTTACTAATGAAACCGCTCCCAATATTGTATATGCTACTGCTGAGGAGATGGCTGCAACCAATGTCACAAACCCAACTTTCAACATTTCTTGGTTGTTTACTGTGGATCCAGATTACCAATACTTCATTCGGATGCATTTCTGCGATATTGTGAGCAAAGCATTGAACGAGTTATACTTCAATGTATATATTAACAATGATAATGTGATGGGCGGTAATTTTGATATATCAGCTACAACACAAAATAACTTGGCAGCAGCTTATTACAGTGATTTTAGAGTACTTAATACATCTACTGGATCGAAAAATCTTGCTGTCAAAGTAGGACCTGCAATAAATATGGCAAGTGTTCTCCCCAACGCCATATTAAATGGGCTAGAGATTATGAAGATGAGAAACTCTAACAAAAGTCTGGATGGACCTTTCCCACAGAACAGTTCTATCTTTAATTCAATTTAAATATGAAAAAAAGAATTTTCCAAATCTCAACATATACTATTTTCCTCAATCTCTCTCTCTCCATCATTCACTCTCAATCCTTCTATGAGTCTTTGCATAAGTTGGGTTTCTCACATCTTCACAAAAGAACATCATCAAATGATCGAACAACTTGCTAATTCTCGTGCAAGCCTTAGGACAGCCCTATGGCTAGCCTGCTTCGAAATTTTCTTTACTGCAACAACCTTCCAACTTTAATTTTGCACAATAATCAGAGTTAAAGTGAATGTCTGAAATATTGCAGTGAAGGGCTGATAAAGCAGGTATAGTTAAGGTAAACAACAGAGTAACCACCCAAAAGTTAATCTGGTCCCCTGTTTGTAAATATTCTCATTATGCTCTTCAAATAATTTGAAAGATGGGTAAGAATTAAATCAATAGAAAATTATCATCCGTATGAGGAATTGGAACGATTCAGAAGAGATACTAACAAGAGAAAACAAGCATTAAATATATCATACAGTATAGATAAAGAGGGGTCATCTCAAGCAATCTTCAACACCACAAAACAATACTTCAAAATTCACAAGTATGCCCTTGGATCTGTCTTCTGCGTTATAGTATTTATAACATATTATGTTTGCAAAGGATTCCTTCTGAAAGTTCATTTATGCAAGCTTTCAGAGTCTAAAAATCTAACAGGTTACATACTAAGCATGAAAAAGGGAAACCAGGACTGAATTGCCCTCCCAAGCTAAAACTACTAAAGAAGCTCAGTTCTAGAGATCCATCCTATTTGCAATAAATGCCATATAAGCTCAACCTATCAAAAAATGCAGAAGCCAAAAAGTCCCTAGCTCTCAACTCATGCATGGTTCATTTTAAGAAACCATTGTTCCAACAAGCACGAAGTCCTTGAGGAAGGACAGTAAACGAAGGATCAGTAATCAAGGGTATTAAATTCTATTAGTATCTTCTCTGGTTACTGATACAGACTTCCAGGGATGAGGGTGGCACTTTAGACAACCTGCCCTTTAACTACAAACACTGAAGCAATGTCCAGCGCAGACCTCCTAACCCACCTAATACTCCGAGAGTTACATTTAAGCAAGGAGAATCTTCTCCCCGGGGACAAATCAAAATAAATGATGGAACAAAAAGAATGGTAAATGTTTGAAAAACATATTTGCAAATTTCTAAGTTGCTTGATTTTCACGCAGTTTACAAAATTTTTGGCCGGTTTTTAACTAGATGCATATTAGCTTGTAGAAATCGAAGCATGAATCTTCATTTTCAATTGCCCATTTTCCCCCAAAAATAAGCCTAAGGACCAATCTTAGGAAATAATTTTTCTTCTCCTCAGATTTGTGATATATACACAATGGAAATTGATTTGAGAACTCTGTAAACAGAGAATGAGAGACCAACAAATAGATCAGACCCACTTTATCTAATGGTTTCTTCCTCCATCCAGAACAAACCCAATTGACCACTGACAGCCTCCAAATCGTTTAACATAAAATATGAGGTAGATAGCGGTAACCACAGAGATTGATCTATAATATCTGTAAGGAAGTATATAAAACTCTGTAACCAAAGTATATACACACTCACTTCCCGGAGTAGAAGACCTGTTTCTGTCTGCTGACAAAAACGTCACCGCTGAGGATATTCCTGCCACGAGACGCTATGCATTCAGTCAGTTTCGCCGTTATCCCTGTTTGATCCTGTACAACATCCATACAATCACAAATACCATTATGGTTATTATTATCTCCAACCAAAGAGGAAATGAGAAAATATATGTTGTTGGTTCCTTACAGGACACTGAAAAACATGCACGCCATTGAATAGGCTGGAAGCTGTGGATTGTATGGCTGTTTCTTCTCCGACAACCTTCCATGAATGATAAGAACGAATTAACTGTGGTGGGCTTGTGTTTGACAGGGAGGGGGATCCCACTGCAGATGCAAATGAAGGTAAGTAGTGTTTTATTAATCTCTCATTCTGCCAATTTCTCAAAAATTTCTTCATCGCCATCTTCAATGATCTCAATCCCCTTTAAATAAATGCTGAAATTGTTGCAAACGTCTAACATATAATCGTGTGGCTTACAAGAATGACAAGTGGACAAAGAGAGGAATTGATTTCAGAGAGAAACTTAAATATTTCAATATCAATATTAAATAACATATATTAATTTTACAGAACAGTGATATTGCATATTATCGTGTCATGAAATAACGAATTAAACGTTAAGAAACCTGCAACAAACTTCTTGCAACCGAGAAATTAATGTCGATAGAGCACGCATACGCAGTGGATCCCGAAAATGAAATGTGCATTCCACATTTTCATATATTCGGTGCGATCGGCCCGGTTCTGCGATTGTATAAACGTTTAGATTTTATAATCAGTTTGGTAGAACGAATGATTAACGGAGTGGAAGCAAAACAATCGATCGGCAGATTAGGCGCTAGTAAACCATCCAGATAAAAATAATTGTCATTGACTATCATGAACAAAACCAAATTATTTTAAGTCGTCGGAGTACTGTAATACTCCTCGTGAAAAGTTAATGTCGGTAAATAGTAAAGTTAACCATGAAGAAAAACTTTATTTGAAAAGTATAAAACTCTGTTGCTAGTATTATGATAATTAAAATTGTGTTAGTGCTATTTGATTTGAGCATATGATTAATCATGGTTAATAACTGTGGAGGCAGTTAAAATATAAAAGAAAAACCCTAACTACCTTCAGGAGGTAGTTGAGTCCCCAGAGAAAAAAGGGGAAAGATTGCCAAGTCTAGTAAGGATCAGATGGCAGAAAAAAAAGAAGGAATGCTATGTCTGGTAATGATCAGATAGCATAGGAAAAAGGAAGAGATTTTCCTGTATTCGCTATGTATGGTTAGGATCAGATAGTGAGATCTGGCGAGGCCAGTGATATTGCAGTCAAGAGAGTCTGCAAAAGTGCATGGGGGTGGAAGATCGAGAAGAATCTTCCTACGGATGGGTGGTTTGACAAGCATTACAAGCATTACAAGTAGGTTTGCTGTTAAGCAGGTATGGCTTACTATGTATATCTGCTGAGAAATTTCTTGTGTGGTTCTGTGCTAAGAGAATAGAAATAGTGGAAAGTAATCTGTCTTTTTTTTTTTAAAAAAGGAAAGAACATTAGATTCTATGTGACAGACAGAGATAGAACCTGCATTCTTTATTTGAAATAAAAGCGAAAACATAACGAATAGATCACTGTAATCTTGGCGGTAGCAAGGATTTAATGACAGGGAATAAACACTGTAAAACCCTTTTTCCATATTCAATAATCGAAAACGAAAGACTAGTAATCTTTGTATTCAGAAACCGGAAAGGAAATTATAAACATTCTCTGCTGGAAGAGACTGTAGCATACACTTATATTCACAAAAATGTACACAGAAAGTAAATCTGGTGTGACATGCAGATCAAACAAATCCATATACTAAACTATATTATTGTCCATAGAGAGGTGATGAAATACCTTAAACCTCGGTCAAGTGGACCGCGGGATTAACCAGAGATTGATAACAAAACAGGTTCAACTCAATAACATTTTCTTATAACCGCATAACTGTGTCACATGATTGGAAATATATATATACATTCACGGTTAAAATAATACGAAAACAAATAAGTATGAATGTCGAGGAACTGGCATAATAACCGTGGTCACATGCATGCTCAGCCAAGATTAACTTGCAACCCCGCTTTGGATGAGCCACTCTAGCCAGGCCGAAGCATGTGCTTAGCCAGCGGAGGGCACCAAAGTTGAGTCATGTAATATATGGATTCATTATCTGAAAAGAAAGGAAAACAATAGCTTTACCGTGAATAGGGAGATAATATAAATTAAACATTAAAGTCTGCAAACGTAGTACAGTACAGAGAAGACGGATAAACCGAAAAACATTATGTGTAGAGCTAAAAGCTTACTAAAACCTTCGTGTCTCATTCAAGTTATTTCAACAAGTCTAAATCAGGAAACAAACCCTTTCACTTCAGCACCATTGTTTAACAAGTTACTGTCGGCGTTCAAAGACAAAGCTAATAGCTAATAGACATTTAAACTTTTACAATGAGACACGGATGAAATGGTCGTGCTCAGTATGCAGCACCTCCTAACAAAGAAATCCGTCTAAGCAGGGGTGAAAAACCTGATAAGCAAAAGTAGAACAGACAACCTGTCAACAGGGAAACCCTTGAGCTTGCACAGGGACCCAAATCCGAGAGAGTGACACCCGGCATCCCTGCCCAAGTGAACAAAAGTTCAGCCGTGGCCCTGAAAAGTCAAACATAGAAAGCTTCAGCAGTATATAAGCCTTACCTGGTATTGGGCTAGCAAGTAGTGTGAAGAAGCTTCTCGTCATCGAGGGCTAAACGACAAGCCATCCACCTGAGCACGATAACCAATTCATAAACTGAGAACCTGTTTAGAAGACAATGAAAGACTGAAACGGGAACATAAAGACTTGTGCAGGCGGTAACCAAAAACTGGTGTGGCATAAACTATTACCCGAAACATCAAGCTTTAAGAAAATATGAACCAGGTTAGCTTAACATTTTACCTGAAGCCGAGGCGCGAAGTTGCTGGAGTAAGAAGGATTTCAGAACAATGTAATCGCCACAGTGCTGTGAGCGGCACAGTCACACTAAAATGAAAAATAGAATCAGTCGAAAAAGGGAAACACACCTCTTACAAATATCTCATTCGCCTTACCGCATTGTGGCGCAATCTTAACCCTCTATCCGGAGCAGCCTCTTACCACCGTTCGATGGCTCGTTGGAGTTCAGGAAAGATCAGGTGCGAAATGGCAAGCCCAAGGTATCCGACCGTATGGCGCTTGGAGCCCCGGGCACGCGTAGTCACATGGCGGGTTGCCAGCTGACCGTTCATCCATCCAAATGGATGATGGTGATGTTGCCAGCGGGTTCAATGCACAGTTTCGGATATCTTGGGATTATAAACTGAAGTTCGACACCAATTGCCATAAATCCAGCATTTAAGATTGACAACCACATCATGCGTTGTATAGGTCCCGCGTTTGCAACCGCAGAGTTGTATTATGCCATTACATCAAACTTTGTCAACGTTCAACTATTAACGAACCTTTGAAATGGGTGTTAGCATTGAAAGGAGGCAAATATATAATCAGCATAACCATTATATAAAGTGTGTAAGTATGTGTGTAACCATATTTATGTATAAAAGCAAAACTTGAAACTGTGCTGCTCGATAAACCGAGACACATGTAGGTATTACAAAAGTGTGTATTCAAGAAATATTAATATGGATCGCATGTATAGTTTATGCATGGTAGATAAGCCAAAAAAAAATTTTACTTTACTTGTATAGCAAGGGAGTGTGACAAGTACGGTATCTCCAACGTTAAAATATTGATTCCCGAGGAATCATGCTTCATGCTCCATAAATCAAGGGAGTGTGACAAGTACGGTATCTCCAACATTAAAATATTGATTCCCTAGGAATCATGCTTCATGCTCCATAAATCATTCCCTGTCATTGGCCATCCGCATCAATGGTGAATTGCATTTGGTTTCTCCTGAGGAATTTGGAATTTGCAAGGTAGTGGAAGATTTGTAATAGAGTTTTAAATTGAGCTGGAGGAATTGCTTGGATGGTCAAAAGTGGTCAGGTAAAAAAATTTCAATAAATCTTCTAGAGGCAGTGTTTGAATATTGTTTTTAATGGTGGAAATGGATTCTGCACCATCAAAAAAGTTTAGAACACCAAAAATGAAGTTTAACAAATATAACTTGAATTTATAAAAATCCTTGCGGGATTTTCTCTAAATATAACCAGAATTTCCATAACTTCCTGGGCAACTCTTCCAGCTAGTTAGACTAGACTACCTTGTTTGGAATTTTTTAACATTTAAAATATCATTAGAGAACTATTATTTAAGTTAATATATATAATATAAAAGTAATAAAAAAATATTTTTATTGAATATGCGGGGCACTCTAAGAGGAAGTGATTTTCATCCTAGATGTTTGTATTGTCAGAGATGGCAGAATCTTTCCATCCATGGTGTTTTAGGAATTGTCCAATGACCTGTTTCACTATGGAGCTCATGAGAGTTCATTCTAATCTTGGCTATACTAGTTTTTGAAAATTAATTTTTAAATTAATGTATTAAAATAAAATATAAATATAACTAACAAAAATGAAAAAGTCAAAGTCAATAATATTTAAATTATGATATTAATTTATTAAAAACAAATATTAATTACTTAATAATATTTGTTTTTAATAAATTAATATCATAATTTAAATATTATTGACTTTGACTTTTTCATTTTTGTTAATGATATTTTTCAATTATTTCCCATTAATAGAATTTTTAATAATATTTGATTTTAATGAATTAATTTTATGAACAATGATTTGAAACAGGGAGGCAAAAAAATAAACAATTGTTAGGTGATTTCTACAGAAAGACTTTTCGTAATTCATTAATATTAATTATAAATATTAAAATATTTTAGTGTAAAATATGTATAGTATATAAAGCCATTGAAAATGGAAAAGAAAATATGCTTTAAATATTTTATTGATATGTTGGAAAAATGAAAGTGTTGTGCAATTTTTTTCTATTTTTAATATAAAGATAATTCATGATGGGTATATATAAGTAACATAGGGCTATCTTAGCTCTAGATATATTAACCGTCTATAGGGTTCAAATATTTTAAGATGCAATTTATTTTTAATGTCTAAAATATGAAGAAAGATATACATTTCAAGAAATTTGATCACTCTCAATATTTCAAAAATCAAAAATTAAAATAAATTTACTTTCATTTATATATCAATATATAAAACAAATTAAAAAATAATTAATATATAAAACAAATAGACTAAAATGTGACTAAAAAATAGTTAACGTTTGAAAAGTTCTATTTACGGGACTGCAAAACATAGCTAAGAATTTGAAAATATGTGATGGAAAAGGTATCCAACTTTAATTCCCTTTCGAGAGAATTTTTGTATAATATATTTTTATTTTTTTTTAACAAAGTCGGGTACTTATGTATTATAAAACCAGCATTACAGAGTTCCTATTACATACGGGAGATGTTTCTGAAGTCTGAGGATCAAAAGTGGGTTCGCAGACCCATATTCCTCGTTGCTTCTTTTGATTTAAACAGAAAGCAAAACAAAGGCGACTATATTGCCTAACATAGGAACCACCTAACCAGCTAAATTTACAATGCATCCCTTATGGAAAATGTTGTGTGACTGAATCATCCGGATTCCTGACACTTGCCATGGTTGAAGCTTCCGCCTGGTAACTCTGGGTAAGGGAGCGGATGTGCTCCATAGCCGCCTCCAAGTGGCTGCATCTCTCTTTCAATGCTTCAATCTCATTCTTGCTTTTGTCCAATTTTTTGCGCTTTGAGTTCCTGTCTGCATGATAATCCTCTTGCAGCTCTTTCAGCTGCTTGGTCAGGCTGTTGATCATGATCGTGTGGGCCTTACACATGTTGCAGTCCCTGTTGTTGAAAATGTTGTCCAAAAAGTTACCGGGTTGTGCCTGATCCGCTGGGGGATTCTGCTGTTCAGCCATTCTGTCAAACAGAGGATCGGAGCTTGAGGGCTGGGAAGACCCGTGAGGAGCTGTGATCGGGGCTATAGAGGGAGGAGAGGGGATGACACTGAGATGCTGACTCAGAAGATAGAAGAGCGACGTGCTCAGAGGGCCGAGAGTGAGCTTCGGGGATATGCCTGAGACACTGCTGCGGTCCAGAAACAAAGAAGTTAGCGAATATAAGCCAACATAGAATAAAACTATAGTTACCAAGAGCGCGCTGCAGAGCTCTATCTCCTGATGAAGGAAGAGGCCGTCCACGGGCTGCCTTCTGATGCTGGAGTCGAAATGCGGATGCGGAGCTTTCCCCAGAGCAGTGCGATTCCTTGGAGCCCGACTGCAATATATAATATCATGGAGGATCCGCATATGCTTGGGTCGATTCCGAAAGGATCTACTCTTGGGAGAGGAGAGGTCAGATGATTTGATTTGGCTGCTGACAAGGAGTGTGCGAAGGGAAAAGACACTAACCCATACCCTGAGAATGGCTGCGTGGATCAGATAATGAATCCCAAAGAGATATGAATCTATGATTAGATTCAGGTCATGAGGGCGATTCGAATTTCGATGGTACCAGGTAGAGCAGAAAAGAGATTTGGGGAAGGGCCAAATACGGAGGGGATTATTCCTGTGGTGACTAAGATTCTTGGGAGAGGCGATGGGAGAGGCCCGCTTAGGGGATATCTTTCTCATAAACTGTGTCATTCTCCTTGACTTTACCTGTTTGCCTTCCTGTAGCCTTGTTCGCTTGTTCATCTGCTTCCACATTGTTTGCTCTGAGGATGTGTTTGAAGGTGACATCGCCAAGAGACCTGATATTTTCCATTATCCTTACTCTGATGTTGTTTAATGCTGTTTGTCTGAAGTCTTTCCCAGAGGTTAATGCTGCTATGATGATAGCAGAATCGCCAAGAATTAAAAGGTTTCTCAGGCCAAGTTTCCTGGCAATGGAGGTCCCAAGAAAGAGGCTGTATGCCTCTGCCTTATTGTTTGTCATGATGCCTAGTCCCCATTCAAAAGTGACTATGTTTCTCCCTTGACAGTCCTTGATAACTCCACCTGCTCCCGCTTGGCCCGGGTTGTTCTTTGATGCCCCATCAAAGTGGAGGGTAGGGCGGTTTTGATTATGAATCCAGTTTTTAACTTCTTCCCTAGTCCCTCTTAGTTTCCAGTCCGTGTTCCTCTTCCCTGTATTTTCTTTCTTCTGAGTTCTCCTTCCACATTTGAATTTGCTGATCCACTCTTTGACTCTTGTATCCGTTGGTTCCAGTTCTGCCTGGTTAATGCCATTTGCCTCAATGGTCTCGGTGATAAGTGCCATCGTTTTGGCTAGAACGCTGGAGATGCTTGGCTTTTTGCTCTTAAAAATACACTTGTTTCTGGCAATCCATATTTGCCAGCAGAGATTGGCTGGGATGCTGATCCATATCCTTTTGACTAGACCCTTGCATTTGCCGGGATGAGGGTAGCTATTTCCCCATTGTTTCTGTAGGATAGTGATTTGGTTGGGAAGATCGCTGATGCTTAGGGGGTTAGTGATAAGATTCCAGCATGCTCTTGCAAAGTGGCAGTCTATAAAGAGGTGGTTAATACTTTCCTCTGCATCCTTACACATGCAGCAAATTGATGGGCCTTGAATGCCCTTCTTCCGGAGATTTTCAGCAGTAAGAATTTTACCATGCAGAAGGGTCCAATTAAAAAGCTTCACCTTTGGTATACACTCAGTTTTCCATATTGCTTTCTGGAGTGGCCAATTGTTAATTGCTGAGGCGTTTTGCAAAACTTTGTAGCCCTCTTGGACCGTGTAGTTACCCCCATTAGGGTCCCAAACAAATTTGTCTTCCTCCCTTCTGTTTGTGGGGGCAGAGCCTATAAGCGAATTCTTGAGCTCAACCCATAGGTTCTTAAGGTCATCAGGGAGGGGAAGAGGTCTCCAACCAGTCCAGCAGTTCTGATCCCAAAGAGAGATGTCATAAAGAGTTTTGATCTTTGCCTCTGCCATCCATCTTTGCAGTGGCCTGTAGTTAATGATCGTTGCCCTTGCCTCCTTGCCCATTATCCTGTCCTCCCATATGTTGATATCCTTGCCATTACCCGGAGCTCTTGATATGCATGAATTAAGTTGAGGAAGAGTCTTTTTGATCAGCTTCCAAACAGGGGTACAATGTCTTTCAATGATGTTTCCTGCAAGGATGTTGCTTTTGATCCCATTTAAGTACTTCCTCTTGATGACCTCTGTCCACCAGGTCCCTTTCTCATTGAGAATTCTCCAGACCAATTTATAACCCATTGCCATGTTTGCTAGTCTTGGTATCCTGATTCCGAGCCCTCCTTTTTCTAGGGGAAGAGTGACCTTGTCCCACTTCACCAAGCTGAACTTTTTTGTATCTTGCTTTCCTCCTTGCCACAGGAAACTTCTGATGATCAACTCCATGTGCTTGTGGATGCCTGCCGGGGCGAGTGTGGTAGCAAATTGATAGATTGGGAGGGCTGATAGTATGGCCTTTATGAGAATGGTTCTACCTGCCAAGTTTAGCCAATACACTCCCCAACTCTGAAGTTTCCCTCTCAATTTCTCGATTAGTTTTGCCCAGATCTCAGCTTTGATTGTTTCCTTGGCTAAGGGAAGCCCTAAGTACATGAAGTGGGTCCAATTCCCTTGGGCAGGGATTTCCATGATTATGGAGATTCTCTGGGTTATGTTTCTTGGGACATTCCAGGTGTATATCATACACTTGTTGTTGTTTAGTTTGCCTCCTGAAGCTTGAAGGAAGAGTTCCAGAATTTTTTTGAATCTTCGGGCCATGATGCTAGAGGCTCCCCCTATTAGCAGAGTGTCATCTGCGAAAAGGGAGTGATTGATTCCCTTAGATCCTCTAACTATATCCACCCCTGTAATTTCTTTTAATTTGCGCTTATTCTCCAAATGTAAGCTGAGGGTTTCAGCCATAATAATGTAAAGAAAGGGTGACAACGGGCATCCCTGCCTCAATCCTCTTGAACTCTTGAAGGCAGTGCAGGGCCTTCCATTAATGAGTGGAGCTGTCCAATTGTGGGAAATGCATTCCATGACCCTGCTTGTAAAGGACTCTGAGATGCCAAATTTCAATAGGACTGCCTGAAGGAATGAGTGGTTTACCCGGTCGAAGGCGTTCGCCATGTCCAGCTTGATGATCATACCCCTCTCCTTCCTGGATAAACTGCTGTGAATTGCCTCCTGGATGAGAATGACATTGTCCGTTATGTGTCGCCTAGGAACAAAACCTCCTTGATTCTCGGATATGAGGGAGGGAAGGATTTTTTTTAGCCTGTGCGCCAAGATTTTAGTGATGATTTTGTAGGAAACGTTACACAGGGAAATAGGGCGGAATCTATCAAAAGATTGGGGATTTGGGTCTTTGGGGATAAGAGCTAAATGAGAGGACTTAATGCTGCTGCCCAGTTTGCATTTTGTAAAGAAGTTTTTTGCCATTCTAATATAATCTTTCTTAATAACTTCCCAATGGGTTTTGTAAAAGGCCACTGTAAATCCATCAGGGCCTGGAGCCTTATCCAATGGCATGCTGTGAATAGTCCTTTCTATTTCCTCCTTCGTGATCTCCTTTTCTAATTCTGCGTTTTGTTCCTCTGAGATTTTGTTCTCTATTATATTTAGAAAATCCGGATTTTCTTTGTAATGGGGATCAGCGGATAGAAGATTTTGAAAGTGACGAGACGCTGCTTCCTTGATCTCCCCTTGCTCTGTTAGAACTCTGCCCTCCATTGCAATTTTCCCAATATTGTTCCCTGCTCTCCTCAGTTTGATACTGTTATGGAAGAAAGAGGTGTTCTTATCGCCTGATTTGAGCCAGAGGCACCTCGATTTTTGTCTTTGCTCTTCCTCTTCCGCTCGATTCTGCTTATATAGTTCCATGTACAATTCGTTTTCTTTCCTTAAGTCTTCTTCTGTGTCTTGGCCCTTCTCTGTTTCTTGATTCCACTCCTCAAGTTTCATTTGGAGGTCGATTTTCCTTTTTCCTTCCTCTGTTGCGAAAGTTCTGGCCCATTGCTTGATGGCTGTCCGTAGAATTTTGATCTTTGTCTCCCATATATAGTGCGGGGAGCCCATAATTTCTGTTGCCCATTTCTCCTTTACCAGGTTCCTGAAGTCTTCACTGTTTTCCCACGCTCTGTTATATTTAAAGGGTATTGGTCCCATATTTTCTCCTTTAACCAGATGCAGTGCCACTGGTTTATGATCTGATATATATCCTTGTATTACTGTGCTTTGGATCCTAGAAAAGTTGGCCACAATTCTTTCTTGAACCAAAATACGGTCCAGCCTCTCTTTGATGTTGTTTTTACCAGTTCTCTTGTTTGACCATGTGAAGCGCCCGTTCTGAGGGGGAATGTCCACGAGGCTGTGAGTTTGGATGATTTTTTCTAATGCATCCCTTGAGGGATCTGCAAAAAAGTTTCCCCCCATCTTCTCTTCCGCATTTCTTATTAAGTTCAGGTCTCCTCCCAGGAAGATATTTCTGTCCTGAGCATTCATTAAATCCATGATGATTGACTCCCAGCAAGAGGCTTTTTCTCTATAGTGGGGGGGTGCGTAGACATTGTATATTGTGTATTCTTCAGTCTTTGATATGTTTTGCATATCTGTTCTTAGCCACCATTTATTCTGTCTGCTATCTTGGAGTTTCCATTTACTTTTGTCCCATATTGTTCCTATTCCACCTGAGGCGCCTATTGCACTCAATCCTATTCCTTCATAGCTTCTGCTTCGCTTAACAGTGTTTTGAAAATCCTGATCATTGATTTTGGTCTCCTGGAGTAGTAGAAAGTCTGGGTGTTCCGATTTGAGAAGGTCTCGGACTGCATTAATTTTTAGGGAGGAGCCCATCCCCCTACAATTCCAAGAGACCAGATTCATCCTTTACTTTGTTTATTGTGTATTCCACTTTTCTCCTTCGTCTTCTCCCCGCTCCCCTTGGTCTTGTCTAGATATGTATCCATTGGCTGCTGGGTACCTGTAGCCATTTCCTTTGCTGCGTTCTCATCCCTTATCTCTTTGTTTGACTTTCTTCCTACTTTTCTGGGTGGGTCGGTGGATGTGATATTTTCCTTTGTCTTGTTCCTTGTTAGGATTCTCTCAACCGTTGGGGGCGGGGAGGCCGGGGGGGGAGAGGGAGGGGTTGCTGTAGGGCCTCTCGGAGAGGGGGGGGGGGGGGGGATGGAGGATCCTCTGCCGATAGGGATTCGAAAGGGTTGGAGGAAGAGGGAATAGAAGGGCCAGGTCCGGATGGATGGGAGGGGGGGGTTGGGGTTTCATTTAGGGGTTTTGAGACAGTTCCAGGGGGTGGATTTGACTTCTTCTTCTTGACTTTTTCCCATGTTTCTTCCGGAGCTTCAACATTATCAGAGTCCATTGGTTTATTTTTACTACATCTATTAGCAAAATGCCCGTATTCATGACATACCTTGCATTTGAACGGCAGCTGCTCGTAGTCCACTTGCTGTATGTGCGTCCACTGGTCTACCTTGAGTTTGATCGCTTCCGGTAATCCTTTCCCCAAATCCACTTCTACACATATCCGGGCACATGCATGCATGTTCTCCCTTGGTTCCGATCTATCAATATATTTCCCCACAGCGTTTCCTATAGCTTTCACCGATTCATCTCCCCAGCAGTGGAGAGGCAGATGGGGAAGGCGGACCCAGACCGGGACAGCACTGGGGACATCCATCTCGGGATCAAAGTCGGGGGTCCATCTGTTGAGATACAGGCCTCTTGTGTCCATGAAGTAAGGACCATTCCTGAAGATGAGATTACGGTCTTCCACCGTTTCGAAGAGGAAGGTGAAGAATCCCCTCCCGCAGAACCTTATTGCTATCTTACCTTGGACCATTGAGTTCCAGTTTCTTTCCACCCAGCGTTGGACTGTGCGGGGTGAGGGCCATAGTCCGGTGAACTGGCCAACCAGGCCACGATCTGCCAGGGCAACTGCAGCTCTCCTCGGGAGGGCAGGAGGGAGCGAAACTTCCGGGATTTCATCGAGCTTCTTAATGAACTTTGTGGCTGTAGGGCGGATTTTCTCTGAGGTGTTCTCTTTTGTGAGAGAGGCAAACATCTTCTCCAAATCTTCCTGATCATGGATTGGCGGATCCATTGCAGGAGAGGACAGAAGCGCAGGGGGCGCTCCAGCAAAAGGCTAAGGGGAAGGGCCGCAGGCCCCCAATGAGACGGGCAGGAGGCCCCAGGGTGGGAAAGGGAACGAGCAGAGGGGGAAAGCAGCCCAGCAGCAGCGCTGCCAGGCGCAGGCACGCTGAGGGAACGCACGCAGCAGCAGCTAGGGTTGCCGAGCGCGCGCAGGAGCAGGGTCTCATCCTCCTTGTATAATATATTTTTAATAGTGCAAATTAAATGTCAATTATTTTCTTGTGTATTTTCCTGATTTATTTTTTATTTTAAAATAAATATATTTATTTTCTCTAATTATTAATAATATTTTTTCCTCAATGTGTTAATGTAGTATGTTAATATTTGTGTTAATGTAGTATGTTAATATTTTTTTAAACTAGTATGTTAATATTTTTTTTATTTGGCTTTATTTAGAAAATTATATATTTATGTATTTTAGATATTTAATTTTTGTAAATTTTATAAATTTAGAAATTAGGAAAAATGGTAAAAATATTATCAATTAATACAAAAATAACTAAAAATTTAAAATTTAAAATTTATATTTATTGCAGTGTAAAAAACAATTAAATGGGGGAGGAGGGATATTAATAAATCTCTATGGAAGGATTGTGGATAAATCTTTGTGGAGGTTTGGGTGGAAATCTAACAATTAGTAAAAAGTGTACGTGTTTTTCATGGGAGTAACTCTTACTCAAGACCGAGAAGTCCAAGACATTATCATTCTAAGTGATTTTTCATGGCAGTAAGTCTTATTCAAGAACGAGAAATCCTAGAAATTATCATTCTAGGTGATTCGTTCTTAATTATTCGATATCTAAGAAGTGGCACGTTTCCTAAAGATAATACATTAATTCTTTTGTATCATCTAATTAAAAGTATTCTTCTCTCTAGATATTCCTTCTTTCATCTCCTTAGAAATCTAAATTTTGAGGCAGATCTTTATGCCAATAAAGCTTTCCTTCTCGACCAAGGAGAGATAGACGTCAATGGAGATGGAAAGTATGTTTCGATCCCATAAGAGTTCATGTCTGCCTCACTATTCCCACTCATTTTTATTTCTCTCCCACTTCACCCATTGTGCCCCTCACTAGCTCGATTCCCTTCTCTCACCCCAATGTCATTTATGTGCATATGTATCACCGCATTAGATCCCCCACTTGCCTCCTTATGCTTGTCAAGGATATTATTTGTAAGCTTGATGTGATACGGTATGGTCATTGGCATCATGCAAACATGCCTAATTTAATAGGCCCTGTTTGGAATAGACTTAATCACAACTTTGATCCCATGGGTAATTAATATTGCATCTCCTTGGATAAATTTATGATGATTAATCTTACTCTGCGTAAGGGAAATAATAATAGTGAAAGGAAAGGTCATGTGCAGCTCCCATGGTGTGATTAAAATAAATTTGGATGTGGGAGCATAGCCACAACCATGATTAGTGAGTGGAGTTGGTTCAGAAACCTTACTCTGTGTTGAATTTGAAGTGGGTTGCGTTTACATCAAGGGTGGCATCCAAGCCATGGCATAATTAGAAGCTCTATGATGAACTTCCAACAATTCTGAGTAATTTCCTCTATTGTGAGAACCTAATGTGCATTCAATATCACTGCAACTAGGTGGTTTGGCGTTTTTTCCTTTTGGGGTGGGAGGTCAGCTGTCATAAACCCAGTTTTTTTTTTTTCTACATTTGTAAATATATTCATTTTACATACTCCAACGCTATTTAATTCTAATCCCATCCGTGTATGCATAATCCCATAAACTTATGAAGTTGGTAATCTCAGTATTAAATTAGGCAGGCTCTCCTGATAGTGCGATTTCAATCTACATCGTCGTTTGGTATGGGAAATCGGGTTATGGATCTCTGGCCATCAGCTAGCCGCCTTGATTTTTGTTAAATTGAAATGTTAATTTAATACTTGCACTACCCACTGAATGTGGCATGTGTAGTCCTGACCAGCTCGGCTACTGCCACGGGATCCCCTTGGGATCAATGGTGTTGGAGCTGGCTTGGCGATCCAATGGCTATAGATGGCTCGAACCTTGTTCACATCACTTGGTCTCAATTCAGAATTTCATTCTTCCGCCATTTCGCTTGGTCCGCTGCTTGGTTGCTGCTCTCGTTCATGGTCCTGTTTCACTCTTCGAACCAGGCTTCTGTGGTGATAGTGGAAGGTGCTCAGAACGCCATACCTTTGTCTTCGCTCTCCGAATCTGGTCACTGGTAAGTCTTTAACTGTATAAACTGTGTATACCAATTTCTTTACGCAACAATGGTTGAACCTGCCTCATGCATTCAGAGTTCTTTGTTTTTGTTGGTCCTGAGACTACTTCGGATATCTAACCTATTTTCCGTGGTCTCATGCAGGATCCTCTCGACTCTATCTTCGAGCTTGGTTCCGAATGGAAACACAGTCCTCCAGAAATGGAATTAACTCCAAATTCCGCCGGGTATGAGGGTTTCCACCCTGGTTATGGTCTTTTAGTTATTGCTCCATTAATTCTCTTGCGAGAGGGACCTTATTCCTGAGATTGCTACTGTTTATGCAATGTAGAGGGCCTTTAGCTCACCCATTGAGACTCTGTTACTCATGTATTATATATATTCTTTTAAGTAAAGAAATTTAGCTTTGAGGGTTTTTACCTATGAAGCCTTTTGAGCCGCACTGGCCTATTTGTAAATACCTTAAGCTGTCTTATAGCATGTCCATTTTCTTGTGTTTATTTTTCATTATAAGTGCTGGAAGTCATATGCTAATGAAATCTGGTTTATTGGGTAATTTTGTAAATCCTGTACATTTGGAAAGTCTCCTTCCTGGGTTATAATTACCGTATGGTTTATGCTATTTCCAGTGAGATTATCATGTATTTTGCTTAACTACTATAGCACTTCAGCTTGCTGTACCGCAGAGTTCCATGTGGTGCCAATATATGTATATATATTAATGTTCCATGTTTATTGTTTTCTCGGTCTCTTCAGTTTATTATTGCACAGAAATTACATGCACTGTTTCCAAATTAATACTGTCTTTCGACTCGCTCATTTGTTACAATCTTCTTGCTACGCATTTTAGCAGAGGGGTATTTATATATATATATATATATATATATATATATATATTAATTCGGTCAATGAATTCAGTAGTAAATCCATTGTTAATTCTTGTTTGTAACTCGACTAGACAGTATTGTTGACACCTAATCCTCAGCGGTTGGGTGTACCCGGAATGTGAACAGTCATCAAGTAGATGAACTGTTCAGAACATTTCTGTATATAAGCAATAGTTACCTAATGAAATAATCAATCAGTTTTCTTCTGCCAATTCTGGAGTTACCCTGGCCTGACATGGTATCAGAGCACAGGTCCCAGGTTCCTTTTTCTGGCGTGCCTTGTAACTCCACTGTCCCATATTCTGCCTTCCTGTTTTAGTGTAATTGCATCCGTTGGTTAACGCCTCTGCCTCTGCCAGCGCTCTGTCCTCAAACGGCTATGTCATTCTGCCACACCTGCGCTGCCCTGAATTCACCCAGAATCCAAAATCGTTCCAGCGTCTCTGGGCTCTGTCCACTAACGCATCTGCCTGGCCTGAACATTTGTCTGGCCTGACACGGCTTCTTCTGCCTAAACGGATTTAATGCCCTCTGCATGACAACGCTTATCTCTGACCTGCATCTGACATTTGAAATTGAACCGTCAAGATACCTGAAGTGCTCCACATCAAGCCTCGAACACATCCGGCTAAAGACTGGTATGATCTGACAATAGAAATCTCTGGTTAACCGAAAGAAAATTTAGTGGGGATTTTCCGTCTAGGGTTGTGTTTCCAACATTACGCTTATTACAGTCCAATCATCATGTCGGCTTCGGTTTTGATAAGGATTTGAATTTTTCAAATAATAGGGCTTCAATGCGTTTGTGAGGTGCTGGGTATTAGATGTGTTTGTGAGGGTCTGGATGTATATTCCTGGTTCATTGAAAGCCGCTCAAGCAAGTTCTTGTTGCTGATAAGTGTGTCTTCATTTTCATAAAGTTGAAAGAAATATAATAAATTGACATGGCGCCGTCTGTGGGAAACAGGTAGAGCTCTGAGGCCAGACTGTATTTTTCAGCATTTGTAGCTCTGCTTACATTGCTGGAGAGCCGGCGTTTGTAGCAGATTGATTATCTGGTTATACAAATACTTTGTTGGATATTGGTTATACAAATACTTTGTTTTCCAATATATATATATATATATATATATATATTCTGAAATGAGGTCGTCTATGATGGATTTTGTTTATATATATGTATAAACCTTCGTCTTTATACTACTTAAATGCGTATAACATCAGAGAAGCAGTCAACGATGGTGGATGCGTGGATTTGTGGACACAACTAAAGTGTGGTGGTGTTTATTCATGGTGGTGCCTTGGTGCCTGTTCGTGGTTTTTGCGAATCTGCGGGACAATCATAGCCATAGAATCTGTGATACATATGTGTCGTTGCTTGACATCCCACGCAGAACCTGGGTTATATATGCCCCGTTGCTACACATGTAGACACAGAAATCTATGAAGAGGAGATTTGTTGATAAGCTGCGGACTTGAAGTGGAAGGGTTGTTCTACTCGGCGCAAGAGGAGGAAATTTTCTTTTCTGAGCATACTGTCTCTGCAATCTGCTAAAATAGTGAAGATTGAGAGTTTAAAATGCGCAGTATCATTCAAAATTTTTACATATTGCGCTGCTTTCATAATAGTATTGCATTGATTTATATTGAAGTGATATATCCCTTATGCGTTTTGCATTGATATATATTGAAGTGATATATCCCTTATGCGTTTTGCATTGATATATATTGAAGTGATATATCCCTTATGTGTTTTTTCAACATAGTAGTATTGCATGATATATTGAAGTGATGCTGATGCTTCTATCAAACGTTAGAGGAAAATAAAGTGCATAAGGCTGTGACATAAGGTTTTTATCAGCAAAGAATTTTTTTTACAGAATCCATTCAATCATCTCTATGGTAGGGATAGTTCTCACTGGCAAGGAGAACTATCCTGAATGGTCCCGGATGGTAAAACACACCCTCATCTACAATGAGTTGTGGAAGGGAGTGTGTGTCGGAGAAGGAGACAATGACCCAGTACAACCTACATCAGACAAAGAGCTCGTCATTTGGGATAACAAGAACAGCAAAGCATATGCATTAATCGCAGCATCTGTAAATGAAGAAGTAAGTCACCATATTTCATCATATTCAACTGCCTTTGAAGCTTTACAAAAGCTCAAAGAACTCTATGACTCACATTCTGCACTTGAAGTTGTTCAGCTCATGATTAAACTCTTCACTCTTGAACTGAAAAATAATGATCCTCTTGCTCTTGCATATGAAGTTAAATTCATAATGCATGATATCAAATCCACTAAAGTTGAGCTGGATATCCCTCTTATTGCTTTTCTTAAGGCACTCTATCCTACTTACTCCAATTATCTTGAGTATTTACAAGCAAATGGAAATTTTAAAGATATAACCTTTGACTCTCTTGTGAAAAAGTTTGCTGAAAGAGAGAAAGCCTTTGGAAAGAAGACAATCCCTGAATCTTCTGAAGAGATTGTCTGCCTTGCTCATAAAGAAAAGCATCCTGCTCATGATTCTACAAGAGGAAGAGGTGGACGAAGAGGAAGAGGAAGATACTTCAGAGGCAGGGGGGGCAGACACTCTCAAGCAGAAAAGGCAAATCTGCATTGCATTCGCTGCAAACGAAATGGATCGCATGATGCTTCTACATGCAAGCTACCATGGGACAAAATTGAGCAGAAAAGAAACCAGCAGAAAGGTAAAACTGATGATACAGACAAAGGTAAAGCACCTGAATCCGCTCACTATATTGAGGCACAATGTAACATTGGAGTAAATGAAGATTTGTTTAATGCTTCACTTGCTTCTTCGGAAAATGATTGGTTGCTTGATTCAGGAGCAACCTGTCATATGACTCATAGGAAAGATTTTTTTGAAGATTTCACTGACAATGTTGATGGAGCAGTATACTTTGCAGATCAGTCAAAAATCAAGCCATCAGGGCTTGTCACAATCAGGCTTAAACTGCCCGGTCTTCCAGACTTTCTTTTGGACCATGTTCTATATCTCCCAAAGCTCAAGAGAAACTTACTATCCCTGGTCCACATCCGCCAGCAAGGTCACTCCATTCATATGTTTGATGGCAAGATTGAGGTAAGAAAAGCATCTGACCACTCACTTGTCATGAGGGGTATAGAAGAAGAAAGGCTTCTCAAACTGCAAGGAACCTCTACTCATGCACAACATTTCTCATATATTTCTCATCATGAAGAAGGTACACTTCCATCAAGTTTATTATGGCATGCTAGATTTGGACATTTAAACTATGACAGTCTCCGCTTATTGAAGAAAAATGGTGTTGCTGGTTTTCCTACAATTCATAGGAAACATAAGCAATGTGATGCTTGCATTCTAGGAAAGCATAGCAAACAATCTTTTCATGATTCACATTGAAGAGCACATAGGAAGCTTGAACTCATTCATTCAGATTTATGCGGTCCAATGCCTGTTCCTTATGCAAATGGAAATAAATATATCATGACATTTATTGATGATTACACCAGAATGTGTTGGGTTTATTTATTGAAGAACAAATCTGATGCTTTTCAAACATTCAAGAATTTTCATAAATGGATTGAAAATGATGCACAATCTCATATTGGGTCTATTCACACTAATAATGGAAAAGAATATACATCAAATGAATTTGAACACTATCTTCGCCAACATGGGATTAAACATCAAACAACTGTGCCTTATAATCCTCAACAGAATGGTGTAGCTGAAAGAATGAACATAACAATCTTGAATATGGTACGATCCATGCTTTTCTTCAAAAATGTAAAGATAATGTTTTGGGCTGATGCTGTTCTATGTGCTGCATATATAAAGAATATATGTCCATCTAATGCTATAAGAAACAAGACTCCTTATGAATTGTGGTATGGACATGTTCCTTCGGTAAAACATCTCAGGATCTTTGGTTCCATCTATTATGCTTTGATACCAAAGGTACATAGAAACAAACTTGGTGCTAGAAGTCGTAAGTGTATCTTCCTGGGGTATTCAAACACATCTAAAGCATACCGCCTCTATGATGAAGTAAATAAAAAGTTTGTTGTATCTAGAGATGTATTTTTCTTGAATCATCCAAATCTGACAATGTTGTTGAGCGGCAACTTGATCGCTTGGATAGATTCGCAAAAATGAAATCATTTCAAGAATTTGATAATCAGATTCCACATCTTGAAGGGGGGATTCCTATACTAGAACAACATGTGGAATCTTCTTCTGAAGAACAATCTCCCCTGCATGAAACTCTAACAACGGATGATGCTTTAAGTGATGTAATTGATAGAATTGGAAGACTCAATCTTGATTCAGTCCCAACTCAATCAAAAGAGCAGCCTGGACCATCTCAGAAAGGTCCCCCAAAGTGGCCGACAAAGACACTTGAAAGTGTTCATCCTGATGAAATTGGAAAAACAGGAACCAGAAATTCAAACCAACAAAATGGATGTGATGTAGATGACTCTAATTTACCTGCTGATATGGATGCTACTTATGATTGTGAATTGAACTTGTCTACAGATTTTGAACCAACTTCCTTCAAAGAAGCTGCTTCTCATGATGAATGGAAAGAAGCGATGAAAAAGGAGTATGATGCCCTCATAAAGAATGGTACTTGGAAGCTGGTTGACCCTCCATTTGGAACCAAACCAATTGGCTGCAAGTGGGTGTACAAGAACAAGTACAAAGCTGATGGCTCACTTGACAAACACAAAGCTAGGCTTGTGGCAAAAGGTTTTGCACAAAAGGAAGGGGTCGATTATGAGGAAACTTTTTCCCCCACAGCAAAATGGGCCACCATCCAGATACTCTTTGCACTAGCTGCTCAGAACGGTTGGAAAGTCCATCAAATGGATGTAAAAACGGCATTCTTGAATGGAGATCTAAAAGAGAATGTTTTTATGTCCCAGCCTGAAGGATTTGCTGTGAAAGGACATGAACATAAAGTATGCAAACTTGTGAAGTCCATGTATGGCCTCAAACAAGCACCACGAGCTTGGTATGAAAAACTAACTGAGCATCTTCTGAAACTCAACTTCAATCATTTTGATCTTGATGATGCAACTTTATTTGTCAAGAAAGTTGGCAAAACAGTTGTATATCTTGTGGTATATGTAGATGATCTTTTAATGACAGGGAACAATGAAAGCTATATTGCATCCATAAAGAAAGAATTAGGAAAAATTTTTGAAATGACTGATTTGGGCTATGTTCATTACTATCTTGGCATTGAAGTAACCCAACACCCAAAATCCATATTTCTTTCTCAAAAGAAATACATTGGAGATTTCTTAAATAGATTTGGCATGACAGAGTGCAATCCTCTTTCTACTCCAATGAAACAAAACTTAAAGCTCACATCTATTGAAGGAAAGGAATTTGAGGATGCAATAAAGTATAGACAACTTGTAGGAAGTCTCATTTACCTCACTACTACCAGACCAGACATTTCATTTGCTATTGGAATCCTCTCCAGCTTTATGCAAAAACCTTGTGAGGGACATTGGTCTGCTGCAAAAAGAGTTCTAAAGTACTTGAAGGGAACTCAACACCTTGGAATCAAGTATACACAGGTGGACGACTTCAACTTGATTGGATACTCTGATTCAGACTTCGATGGAGACAAAGAAACTGGGGTATCTACTTCAGGATATGCTATGAGTCTTGGATCAGGAGCTGTCTCCTGGAGATCACGCAAACAATCAGTTCCAGTGGATTCCACAACAAAAGCAGAATACGTGGCAGCAGCTGAAGCAATGAAAGAAATTGTGTGGCTCAGGAAAATTCTTGAAGATTTGCAGGTAAAACAAGTACAATCAACTCCACTCATGATTGACAACACCTCTGCAATAAAGTTGGCCAAGAACCCAAAGTTCCATGATCGTACTAAGCACATCAATACTAAATATCATCTGATCCGACATCATGTTGAGGCCAAAACAATCCATCTCCGTCATTGTTCCACAAATGAGAAAATTGCCGACATCTTCACCAAAGCGCTTGGAAGAGAAAAGCTTGAAAGATTCAGAACGATGCTTGGACTCACCAACATCCCTTCAGATTAAGGGGGGAATTGTTGACACCTAATCCTCAGCGGTTGGGTGTACCCGGAATGTGAACAGTCATCAAGTAGATGAACTGTTCAGACACATTTCTGTATATAAGCAATAGTTACCTAATGAAATAATCAAAAAGTTTTCTTCTGCCAATTCTGGAGTTACCCTGGTCTGACAAGTATAGCCACTAGTCGGATACTTGTCCAGCGATTAACTGAATTATCTCTGACGAGGGTTTGAGAAATGACACGCTAATTTGGGGGTTTTGATTTATCAGATGGAATTTAGGAAGACCTTTCACCCAGAGGACTGTGTTGGCCATCAATATGGGTTTTCCTTCTATCATTTAGATGTAATTCAATTTTTGTTGTAGAAAGCTTTTAAATCTAGACCAAAATCCCTACACCCAGGGTTTTGGGCACATGTGTTTGTAATTCCTCTCTCTTAGAAAGTAAATTTAGATAGCTACTATAGCGTTAAACAATGTTGTTCTTTTAAGGCTTTTCACCTGTTCACTACTACTGTTCTTTTCTTAAAAAAAATTCAGATTAGGATCGAAACTTGTTGCTTCTGAATTTGTCATACCAGAACCATTCTCGTGGGAGTCGGTTTGTTGCCAAACCGATTGCACTTCATCATATGCCAGAACGTTAGGCGTGCTAAGCTTACAAAGTCTCATTAATTAAGTCTTTTATTTCTCATAAACTTTTCCTACATCACTACCCCAGCAAGACCCTTGTTTCTTTCCCAGGAAAAAGGTTCGTCTTTAGTTGCCTGTTCTTTTCCTTCCCTATTGCACAATTCCACACTTCCTCTACAATGCTTTGCTCATATCAAATTAGAATAAAAAGGTGGTTTTATATGTATAGATTTTGTTTCCATTAACTATACAGTTTTCTATTAAGATGACCCCTACAGTATTCTTTTTTTCTCAGAAAATATCATGGGCACCTAGTAATAGTCACTTTCACAGTTGACTCAAGTTTTAGATAATATATCACAACAGTGCAAACATTTAATATAGTTTACTTCATTAATATTTTTAAATTCTTTCTAAGTGGTTCATCCCACTTACCTGTGCCACTGTAACTTGCAAACACTTGAGAAGCCAAGATTACCTTTGTTCATCTGCTTCCAATCTGCCACCTGTCGATGAGATTCATCTTTTAGGAACAGAATATCCCCCTTGGCTCTCTTGCAGGACCACTGTCCGCAGCAAGACGCTCGCACTTAGTGCTTGGCTATCTGGTCATCATCAAACTTACCCATTTCCTCATTTTCTTTTTCTCTTCATGCCTGTCCTAACAGAATAGACTTTTTTACCCCTTTCCCTCTTTTCCTCTGTAAGCCCTTCTAGTTAGGGAAAATAGTTAGGGTTGGAATCATAACAACTGTCTTGCCTCCAACTTCCTCCTTGAGAAGTTGCCAGCTCTTAAAGAAACATTTTTTTTTTAATAAAATATTATTAAATTCAAACAGATAATAATATCAATTCAGTTTGTCATTTACCACAGTAAAGTCAAATATTTACATTTATCCCAGGGAATTACATCTCCCCCTCCTGAAATTAGACATCGTCCCGATGTCTTTCGGCCATGAACAACCCTAGATAAGCTTTTTTCATGAGCTCTTCATCTTCCCAGGTAGCCTCATCAGGCCCAAAGTGTTGCCACTGCACTTTAACTTGGGTAATAGCTCGCTTCTGTAGCATTACTTCTCTCCGGTCGAGGATATTCAGCGGTTCAACCAAGATTTCTCCTTCCGGTTTGACCTGGAACATGCAACATCCTAAGTCAGTTTATTTTAAAAGAAAACATTTAGGCTGATTTACCGGAGATAATTCTCACCTGAATATCTTGCTATCTAATTACATGTTTAGGATCATAAAGATATTTTTTTTAACACAGAAACATGGAAGACGTTATGGACCCATATGTGACTTGGAAGAGCGAGCTAGTAAGCTATCGGCCCAATTCTTGCTAAGACCTAAAAGGGTCCACAAAATCGAGGTGCCAATTTAACGCACCCGCTCCACTGTAATGTGCTCTCTTTTTCTCGAATTCTCACATATACATGATCACCAACTTGATATTCTCTAAACTTCCTCTTCCGATCAACAAAGTTCTTTTGCCTATTCTGAGCTGCCTTTAAATTAAATCATGCTTTCTTAACCATTTCTTCCATTTCCCTAAGCATGTTGGGTCCCAACATTAATCTCTCTTCCGGTCCACCCAAACTTGAGGGTGTCTGACACTTCCGCCCATATAATACTTCAAATGGGCTCATTTGCAATGATGTATGATAGCTATTATTATATCGACCAAGTGCAGATAATCTTCCCACTTGGTCAGTTGCTGCATTATATATGCCCTTAACATGTCTTCCACCACCAGGTTCACCCATTCTGTTTGTCCGTTAGTTTGGGGGTGATACGTTATACTGAAATTCAACTGATTTCCTAATTTTCCAAATAATGTTTTCCAAAAAACCAAGGTAAATTTTACATCATGGTCTAAAATTATTGTTTTAAGTAACCCATGTAGGCCAAATATGTTCTACATGAAGATGTGGGCAATCTGCACAGCTCTATAAGTCGATTGCACAGGTATAAAATGTGGTGATTTATTTAATTTTTCCACCACCACCATGATGGAATCGTTATTTTTCTTTGTCTTGGGCAAACCCGTTATGAAGTCCATGGAGATGGTTTCCCACTTCCATTCTGGAATAGGTAATGGTTGTAGCAACCCTGCAGGATGTTGATGCTCCGCCTTAATTTGTTGGCACTCTAGAAAATGTGCCAGGGACTCAACCACATCCTTCTTCATACCTGACCAATAATACTCCTTCCGGAGTGCTGTTATCATTTTCTGATTTTCTTGGGTGTCCAGCATAGTGACTTTTATGAAATTCCTCCGAAATCAAGTTTTTAATGTTGTTTTGGTAGGGCACATACAACCTCCCCTGATAATACAACATTCCAACAGTACCTAAATCATAACCCTGCTATTTTTCCTTGCTGGTGGGGTGTTGTACTTGTTTTTTTTATTTTTTGATATACCGTATCTTGTTCTGCTGCCTTTTTAATCATCTCTTCAAAGGGGATTTTCCATTGGCTGCAAGAAATCTCATATAAACATTGTAATTTTCGACTTAAAGCATTTGCCACCCAATTGTCTTTCCCTTTCAAATTCTTGATCTTGAAATCAAAACCACTTATGAAATCTACCCACCATGCTTGCCTAGGATTTAAGGTGGGCTGGCTATAATAATTGGTTAAACTATGGTAGTCTGTCAATAATAAAAATTTCCTTCCCATAAGATAATGTTGCCACATTTTCAAGTCATGAATGACGGTTGCCAACTCTAGATCATAAGCAGAATATTTTTGCTCATGTTCTTTTAGGTTCCTAGACTCGTAAGCAATCACCTTCCCTTCTTGCATCAACATGCCTCCTACACCTTCTTTACTTGCGTCAGTGCACACCACATAATATTTGCTAGGATCAGCTATGCTTAGAATGGGTGCGGTGGTGAGCAGATACTTAGGTTGCTCAGAACTTTTTTCGCATTCTGGGGTCCACCTAAAAGCTCTTCCATTTTTCTATAAGGAAGTGACAGGATATGCTACTCTTGAGAATCCTTCTAAAAATCATCTGTAATAACCTACTAATCCCATGAAGGATTTGATGTCTACCACATCCTTTCGTACCGGCCATTCCATTATGGTCTTTATCTTTTCGAGGTCCACCGCGATCCGTTCTTTTGTGATTAGATGCCCAAAATATTGTATTTGTTCCTTAAATGAGTCACACTTGCTGAACTTGGCATATAACTGGTGTTCTCAGAGGGTTTGCAGCACCAATCTTAGGTGCTCCTTGTGCTCTTCCATAGTTCGGGAATATATCAGTAAATCATCAATAAAATTAGCACAAACCTATCCAAATATTGATGAAATATGATGTTCATTAAACATATAAAAGTCGTGGGGGCGTTGGTTAACCCAAAGGGTAGCACCACAAACTCGTAATGTCCATACCTTATCCTAAAAGTAGTCTTAGCTATCTCTTCTTCCTTAATCCTGATTTGGTGATACCCTGATTGCAAATCGATCTTGGAAAATATTGTTGCTCCTTTCACGTGATCAAAAAGTTCATCAATCCGGGGTAGAGGATACTTATTTTTTATTGTAAATTTATTCAACTGACGATAATCTATACACATGCGAAGGGTCCCATCCTTTTTCTTAACGAACAATACTGGAGCTCCACAAGGAGACACACTGGGATGAATGTAGTTTTTGTCTAACAATTCTTGTAACTAGATTTTTAACTCTGTCAATTTGGGTGTGCTCATTCTGTAAGGTGCTTGGGATACCAGGGCTGCCTCTAGCATCAATTTGATAGTAAAGTCTATATCTCTCTTAGGCGACAGTGTTGGAATCTCCTCCCAAAACAGATCAGCAAATTCTTGTATCACAGGCATGTTGTCCAATGTGGCTATTTTATCTTTCAAGTTATCATAGCCCACTTGGATGGCATAAATCTGACATCCTTTCCTAATGCATTTTGCTAGCTGAGAGACAGTTATTGGCTGAATCTGCACTGGTCTCTTAATCCCCTGCATCTCTTGCCTTGTTCCAAGCTCATCCTTGTAATAGATAGTCTTTGTTTTACAGTTGACTATGGACCAATGTTTTTCTAACCAATCCATACCAATTAGGACATCATATGAACCAAGGGGAAGCACATTTAAATCTACCTTCACTGGTTGTCCTGCTATATTTAAGGGGCAGTTATTGACCTTAGCAAGTACTCATCTCCTTGCCCCTATAGCCAACTCTACTAGCCATGGGTTCTTAAATTTAACAGGTTGCAATTTACAATGCTCCACAATCTTAGGACTAATATAACTTAATGTGGCTCCAGGATCAATTAAAACAGTTACAGTAAGGTCTGAAATTTTACCTTCGAATTCCACCATGGTCGGCTAGTACTCCACCTAACGATCTTCCAGGGCAACATTAATCCTTGGTAGACTACGTCCTACATCACCGATTGTCGATGCTACATGGATCTAGGAAACCTGTTTGGTTCCCTTCTGTTGAGCATAATTTTTAACGTAATGAGGTCCACCGTAGCCCCAACACTGCACTAGAGGCCTTGCTATCCCTTCACTATCTAATTTTCCAGGTGGTTCACTGATCCTAGACTCATTGGTTGGCTTTAACCTGAGTGAATTTTTCTGTAAACTTCTACTGTTTTTTCCTTTAGAAAAACCCTTGTTACCTCCACCTCGATTCCCTCTATTATTCCCAGCCAATTTGTTGTTTCTCTTATCAGTCCATCTTTTACCCAGAACTTCTCCCTTTTGTTTACTTTGCTGGTAACAAATCTTAGCTTTACATATTACTTCATCCATTGTCTTTGGATTGTCAAACTCCATCATTTTCCTCATATTCAAGGGTAAAATACTGACAAACCTCTGTACTTTAGCCTTTTCCTCTCTAATGGAGCAATGATGTAAAATGAGTGATAAATTCATCCATGGTTTGTTGTCCCAGTCACAAGTCATGGAATTCTCTCGCTTTTTCATCATAGGAGCGTTCTGTCAAGTACATTTCCTTAAAATATTTTTGAAAATTTTCCCAAGTATTCTGCTCACTTACTCCTTTAACAATCTTAACTTCCTCCCACCATAGGGTGGCTTTCCCTTGTAATTGGAAAATGGCTAACCATGCCTTGAGGTTGTGATTGTATTCATATAGCTGGAAGTATTTGTTCATATTAATCAACCAAGCCTTAGCTGCTTCCTCCAGTTCCCCATCGAAGTGTGGCGGCTTTATCTTACGAAATTCCCCTTGTAGTTCTATGTTATCAGATCGTTCTTCCCATTATTCATCCCTTCCTTCTGACTCCTCTGGTTCTCTGTGGTGATTCTGCTCCTGCGACACCCTTTACTGCTCAGCACTAGGATTCAACGGTTGTTGATTCTGCTTGTCTGATAGGCTCTTTAAAATCCTTTCGTGCTCCATGGTTAACCTCGTGTTATCCTCCCGTAATCGGGCCATTTCATTTTTCAACTCCTATATTGTCTCTAATATTGCAAGGTTCGTATTGCGAGCCTCCTCTCCAAGTTGTACCCATAACTTTGGGTTATTTCCAGGGCTTGTTGTAGGTCCCTGACCCGCTACAAACCTATGTGGTACGCTGCCTGCCCTTCTCATGTTGGCTGCCTTCTGTTTTTCCTAGTCTTAGCCTAAGAATAGAAACAGAAGAAGGGTTAACACATTAATAGTTTTTTTCCTTTGAATATAAATAGAATTGCAAAATAAAAATATATAATGAATTCTCTTCAACTGTTTATTTCCGAGAGGCCACAGTTTTGAAAACGTGGCTCTGATACCACTTGTCATAAACCCAGATTTCTTATTTTTTATTTTTATTTTATGTTCGTAAATATATTCATTTTACATACCGCAATGCTATTTAATTCACATCCTATCCACGTATGCATAATCCCATATACTTATGAAGTTGGTAATCTCAATATTAAATTAGGCAGGCTCTGCTGATAGTGCGATTTCAATCTACACCGTTGTTTGGTATGGGAAATTGGGTTATGGATCTTTGGTTGTCTGCTAGCCATCTTGACTTTTGTTAAATTGAAATGTTAATTTAATACCTGCACTACCCACTGTACGTGGCATGTGCAATCCTGATCAGCTCGACTACTGCCTCTCGATCCCCTTGTGATCAGTGGTGTTGGAGCTGGCTTGGCGATCCAATGATTGTAGATAGCTCGAACCTTGTTCACATCACTTGGTCTCAATTCAAAATTTCATTCTTCTTCCATTGCACTTGGTCCACCGCTTGGTTGCTGCTTTCATTCATGGTCCTATTTCACTCTTCGAACTAGCTTCTGTGGTGATAGTGGAAGGTGCTCAAAACGCCATACCTTGTCTTCGCCCTTTGAATCTGGTCACTAGTATGTCTTTAACTGTATAAATTGTGTATACCAATTTCTTTACACCACAATGGTTGAACTTGCATCATGCATTCATAGTTCTTTGTTTTTTTTGGTCCTGAGACTACTTCGGATATCTAACCTATTTTCCATGGCCTCATGCAGGATCCTCTTGACTCTGTCTTTGAGCTTGGTTCCGAATGGAAACAAAGTCCTCCAAAAATGGAATTAACTCCAAATTCCGCCAGATATGAGGGTTTCCACCCGAGTTATGGTCTTTTAGTTATTGCTCCATTAATTCTCTTGCGAGAGGGACCTGAGATTGCTACAGTTTATGCAATGTAGAGTTCGGGTTTTTAGCTCACCCATCGAGACTCTGTTACTCATGTATTATATATTTTTTTTAAGTAAAGAAATTTAGCTTCGAGGATTTTTACCTATGAAATCTTTTGAGCTGCATTGGCCTATTTGTAAATACCTTAAGCTGTCTTACAACATGTCCATTTTCTTGTGTTTATGTTTCATTATAAGTGTTGGAAGTCATATGCTAATGAAATCTGGTTTATTGGGTAATTTTGTAAATCTTGTACATTTGGAAAGTCTCCTTCCTGGGTTATAATTACCATAGGGTTTATGTTGTTTCCACTGAGATAATCATGTATTTTGTTTACCTACTACAACTCTTCAACTTGCTATACCGCAGAGTTCCATGTGGTGCCAATATATGTATATATATTCATGTTCCACATTTATTGTTTTCTCTATCTCTTCAGTTTGTTATTGCACAGAAATTACATGCACTGTTTCCAAATTAATATTGTCTTTCAACTCGCTCTTTTGTTACAATATACTTGCTCGTCATTTTAGTAGATGGGTATTTATAATTTTTTGTTGTTGTTTAATTCGGTCAATGAATTCGATGGTAAAGCCATTGTTAATTCTTATTTGTAACCCAACTGTACAGTATAGCCACTAGTTGGAAACTTCTCTAATGATTAACTGAATTATCTTTGATGAGTGTTTGAGAAATGACACGTTAATTTGGGGGTTTTGAGTTATCAGATGGAATTTAGGAAGTCCTTTCACCAGGAGGATTAGGTCGACCATCAATACGGGTCTTCCTTCTATCATTTAGATGTAATTCAATTTCTGTTGTAGCAAGCTTTTAAATCTAGACTGAAAACCCTACACCCAGGGTTCTAGGCACATGTGTTTGTAATTCCTCTCTCGCAGAAAGAAAATTTAGCTAGCTACTGTAGGGTTAAATAGTGTTGTTCTTTTAGGGCTTTTCCCCTATTCACTACTACTATTTTTTTCTTAAAAGAAATTCATTTTAGGACTGAAACTTGTTGCTTCTGAATTGGTCACACCAGAACCATTCTCATGCAAGTGGGTTGTTGCCAAACTGATTGCACTTCATCATATGCTAGAACTTTAGGCGCGCTAAGCTCACAAAGTCTTGTTAATTAAGTCTTTTATTTCTCATAAACTTTTCCTACATCACTACCCCAACAAGACCCTTGTTTTTTCTCCCAGGAAAAAGGTTCGTCTTTAGTTGCCTATTCTTTTCCTTCCCTATTGCACAATTCCACACTTCCTCTACAGTGCTCTGCTCATATCAAATCAGAATAAAGAGGTGGTTTTATATGTATAAATTTTGTTTCCATTAACTGTACAGTTTTCTGTTAAGATGACCCCTACAGTATTCTTTTTTTCTCAGAAAATAACATGGGCACCTAGTAAGAGTCACTTTCACAGTTGACTCAGGTTTTAGATAATATATCACAATAGTGCAAACATTTAATATAGTTTACTTCATTAATATTTTTAAATGCTTTCTAAGTGGTTCAGCCCACTTACCTATGCCACTGTAACTTGCAAACACTTGAGAAGCCAAGATTACCTCTGTTCATCTACTTCCAATCTGCCACCCGTCCATGAGATTCGTCTTTCGGGACCAGAATCTCCCCCCTAGCTCTCTTGCAGGACCACTGTCCACAGCAAGATGCTTGCACTTAGTGCTTGGCTATCTGGTCATCACCAGACTTAGCCATTTTCTCATTTTCTTTTCTTTTCTTGCCTGTCCCAACAACACAGACTTTTTTCCCCCTTTCCCTCTTTTCCTCTGGAAGCCCTTCTAGTTAGGGAAAACAGTTAGGGTTGGAATCACAACAACTTTCTTGCCTCCAACTTCCTCCTTGAGAAGTTGCCAGCTCTTAAAGAAACATTTCTTATTTTTTAAAAGAAAATATTATTAAATTCAAACAAATAATAATATCAATTCAGTTTGTCATTTACCACAGTAAAGTCAAATATTTACATTTACCCCGGGGCATTACAAGGTCAGCACACCAATTTATGATTTTCATGGCAATACAAGATATTGGACGAGCGTGGGCACCTTCTTTGTCCCAATTCTTATCCTTCTTATCATTCTCGTTGCTTAATTGGAGATGGCATGCCCTTTCTCATTGGGTTTTGGCCCTATTTTTTGTTATTTCAACTCAATTTGTGCTTCCTAGACATTGTATCAGAGTCTTTTGGCGACTGTGTTTTATCATGGCTCTCATTCATTATTTTCTCTCTTTCACCCAATTCTTAGAGGCTCTCCCTCTTGGAGCTAGCATAAATTTGTCGTGCCCATGGATTTTAGCTCCCTGATGTCAGATTCCTCGGCCTCCACTATGTGTGAGCACTGCACGAAAGAGCATGAAACCAACAATTTTGAAATATACAACTTGCATGTAAAAATATATCAGCACCCGACCTCCAAGTGGAACTCTTTTGAAATTATGGTAGGTCTTCAGTATTGAATTTCTCGCATGGAAGGCACTGTGGATGCACTGCATAGTATCATCATGGATCTCAATGCCTCCCAAATACATCAACCTTAAAAGGTTAGTTGATGGGACAGATTAGCTATTGTTGTAATGATTGGTTTCAAATGTGTGTATTTTTTATTCCCATTTTGTTGCATATACTCGCATCGACAAATAAGAACATTGTTAAGACTTGGACTTTTTAGTGTAATTTGGGAGGGTAATTAGTCCCAAACTGACATCCCATATGTCTTTGAACAAACTAGCCTCTAATTCTTCCAAGTGAGCATGGATTTAAGATGAAAAATACAATTAAAAATGTAAAGTTATATGATTAAAGGGCATTGAACTTAATTTCCTTCCACATCAGAGTATGTTTATGTTATGATTAAAGGGACATTTAACTTAATTTCCTTCCACAACAAAGTATGTTTATGTTAAGTAGAAAAGTTTATTATAATGTTATTTTTAATATTGTAAATTAAATTAAAATTTTCAATTGATTTGTATGTGGCATTTCCTAATAAAAAAATAATATTGTAAGAATGTAATAAATTTATATTGTATAGAGTCTTTTCCCTTTTCAGTGATTTCAATAAAAAAAATATATAATTAAATAATATATGACGAAAATATAAGATTATTTAGCAAATAAGTTTTTAAAATTCACTTATTTTATTTTATTTTAATATGTTCTCTTATTTATTAATCTCTATTATATATATATCTATATATATATAGATATGGATTTCTAATTATTATTAATTTAAAGAAAGATGAATTCTTATTAATATAAAAGGGTAAATTTTATATTTTAATAAGATATTTAAATCAATTAGTTTAATTTCTATTAAGTAAATTTGATTAATTTTTATGAGGAAATAACACAGTGGAAACCTAGGGCATAAGAACTGGTTGAGCCTGCAACAACCACAACACTAGTATATTGGAGCTACTCTTCTTTTAAATTTATCTTCTACTCTTCTTTTAAATTTATCTTAGATTTTATTGGTATTCTATCCAACAATAAAATAGCATAATTTAAAATTAGGATAATCTAATATGTGTATGTATATATAATCTCTAAAACTCAAAAGGTAAAAAGTTGAACCGTTTATCAAATTACCACTTCACAAGCAACCGTCCAGCTCCAAGGTTTGTCTCGAATAGAAAAAATGGCATAATACCCATCTAAAGTAAAACGACGAATTAAAAAGTTAGTGAATAAACCATAAGAAACAACTGTCAGCAAATTATCATTTTACGGGTGAGATCCACATAAATATCAGGCCTGCGGTGAGCTATAATTTTCAGTTTTTACTTTCGGCATTACGTCTCCACACGCAGGCAATATGCTCTTGATCTTGCAGCAAACGAACTTCATTTTGAAACCTAAAAAGAGTTGAATGTTGTACCGAAATAACTCCAGTTTTACACGGTTTACACTTTATGTGCCGTAGGATTTTTGTTTTCTGATTTTTGTTTAGCCTAAATTTATTGGTGTATATAATAGATTTTCTATTTAGGTTAAATTTATTGGTGTATATAATATTTCTATATATTTTTTTGTTGTTGGAGAGACCAAGAAGACAAAAGAAGTAATTCACATACAAATTCACTATTACACTCAACCCTTAACACTTAGTTTAGAGAACTCCTTATACTGGAGTAATTAGTTTATTTGAACTTCCATCTTAATTACGACCGTTAAACTAAAAGATGACTCTTGACAACTCAAACATGGTTGTTGGTCTATGTCTCACCTAGGCTTAGAACACCCAAGTTTCTTCTATGAAAATCAAACACATCTTTTGCTAATGACTTAGTAAATATATCAATCAATTGATCACTAGATTTACAAGGCTTCAAGTGAACTTCTCCATTGCTCACAATTTCTCTAATAAAGTGATATCTAGTAGCAATATGTTTGCTCTTTTGATGAAACACACTATTCATGGATGGTGCAATCGTTGAGGTGCTGTCACAATATATTGTTGTTGATCCTTGTTGTTTCTGCTTGAATCCATCAAATACTCTTCTTAACCACACTGCTTGACATGTTGCTGATGTTGCTGCTACATATTATGCTTCTGCTCACAAAAGTGTCACAATGAACTACTTCTTAGATGCCCATGAAATCGCACCTAAACCAAGATGGAACACAAAACTAGAAGTGCTCTTCTTATCATCCAAACTTCATGCAAAATCACTATTTATGTATCCAATCAAATCCTTATTTTCTGTGCTTGCATACATTATGCCACAATCTCTAGTTCCTTCTATGTATCTCAGAATTCTTTTCCCTACACTCCAATGTGTGTCTTTTGGAGTTTCCATAAATTTGGAAATCAAACTCACTCCTTGCATGATATCCGGTCTAGTAGTTGTAAGATACATGAAGCTTTCAACCAATCTTTTGAATAGAGTTGGATTGACATCTGATCTTCACCATCCTTGCTTAACTTTGTACATGTTGCCACTGGTGTAGGGACATGTTTGCAATTTTCCATTGTGAATCTTTTTAACAACTCTTTAGCATATCTATTTTGATAAATATTTTATTTATTTTTTCATATTTCTCAACTTCTATGCCAACAAAATATTTCATGAGACCCACATCTGTCATCTAATTCTATCATGGCTATTTTAAATTCATCTAACTCAAAATCACATTTAAAAATCATGTCATCAACATATAAGCAAACAATCATAATTTTTCCGTGCTCATTTACCTTTCTGTACAAGGTAGGCTCAATGTTTCTTTTGAAAAATCCATTATTAATCATGTAGATGTCGATTATGTTATACCAAGCTCTAGGTGCTTGCTTGAGTCCATATAGTGTTTTCTTCAACCTGCAAGCTTTCTTCTCGTTACTTTGAACTTCATATCCTAGAGGTTGCTACACATAAATTTCTTTTTCTAGAATTCCATTCAAGAAGGTTTATTTCACTTCCATCTGATATAAAATCGTCTTGTTTTGAGCTACAGTGGCTAGAACTGCTTTTACAGTATGCAATTTATCTACTGGAGCAAATGTTTCTCCAAAGTCTATTCCTAGTTGCTATGAGAATCCTTTTTCTACAAGTGTTGCTTTAAATCTATCAATTTCACCTTTCTCATTCAACTTTGTCTTCTACACCCACTTTATACCAATGAGTATTTTGTCCTTTGGTAAATCAATCAAATCCCAAGTACCATTTTTTTCAATAGCTTCAATTTCTTCATTCGTGGCTTGCACCCAATTTTCATCTCTGATTGCTTCTTCAAATGAAGAAGGTTGGAATGACAACAATGAAAAATTTGAACTAACATCCAAATCATCATAAATAACTTTCAGACTTCTCATCTTTCTCTTACCATTGCTTGATTCACCATCTGATTGATTTCTAGGACAATATTGATCTGTTGATCTGCTTGAAGGTCCATGATGCTCTGAAAATCTTGGAGTCCTTGTTGGTGTGTCTATGTTTGGTGTCTTCACCTGTGATTATTGCTGCTCCTTTTCTACTGCATGATCTTCTTCCATCAATGGGAATTGTGCATCAACTATTTTGTCTACAGTTCCATTCCATGACTATTGTTCTTTGTACACAACATCTCTGTTAATTATGGTCTTCTTTGTGATAGGTTTATACAATTTGTAAGCTTTTGATTGCTCAGTATAACTAGTGAATATGCATTTTTCACTTTTATCATTCAATTTTCCTCCACTCTTTAGGCACATGTTCGTAAGCTACATATCCAAATACTCTGAAATGAGATACACTACAAGACATACTTGACAATGCTTGTTCTAGTACTCTGTTCATCACACTTTTTGTAGGAGATCTGTTGATGACATAAATAGCACATGCAACTACTTTTGCCCAATACTGATTAGACAAGTTTATGCCTTTCAACATGATTCTTACCATGTTCATAATTGTCCTATTCTTTCTTTCTACTACACCATTCTGCCACAGTGTGTACCTCATTGTAAATTTTCTTATGATTCCATGTTGTTTACAGTAATCATGGAATGTCTTTGAATCATATTCTTCGCTATGATCTAATCTCAATAGCTTGATCTGTCGATCACTTTGGTTCTCTACTAAGGCTTTGAACTCCTTAAACTTTGCAAAAGTTTCAGACTTCTGCTTCAAGAAGTAAACCCATGTCTTTCAACTATAATCATCAATGAAAGTAAGGAAGTAACAACTTCCACCAATCAACTGTGTCCTTATAGGTCTACACAAGTTTGTATGCATTAGCTCAAGAGGTTTCTTTGCTCTGTATGCAACTCCCTTTGGAAAACTTTCACGATGTTTCTTTCCCAAGATGAAACACTCACAAGTACTAGCAGGTTCTTTGATGGGAGGTAATCCTCTGACCATATGTTTATGCTCCAACAATCTTAAACCAAAAAAGTGCAAGTGTCCAAATCAAAAGTGCCATAACTGATTTACTATGGTTATGACCCAATTCATGAAAGAATCGATGTTGTTTGTCTCCTTCATCTGCGGATTTTCAAAATCTCTCATAGTATTCTGCAACTTAACAATATTGACTTTGGCCATACCTTTATAGTTTGTCGCCACGTATCCCATGCTTCCTTTGTTGAAGACGTGATCATAATCTTCTCAAGCACTACTCGGTCCACTCCCTACTAGATAAGTTGCAATGCCTGTGCATTATTCTTCTTATCTTTCTTCCTTTGTTCTCTCTTTGCTTTATTAAGAGCCCGTTCTATTGGTTCATCCTTAGGTTTTGAAAACCCAAGTTGGACATAATCCCAAACATCATGTTCCTGCAACGTGGTCGCCATTTTGATGGCTCACACATCATGATCGTTCTCTATAAATAGTCGGAACTAGGCTAGGAATTTGAGAAAACCATCTTTCTCCAAAAAATTCTTTTCAAAAAACCCTAAATTTCTCTTTTTGTAATCTTTCTAAAACTTTTTTATTTTTTTAAAATTCAATAAAACCCTAAATTTTTATTTTATATAGAAAAAAATAAATAAAAAAACTTTTAAACTTACCCAAGAGGGTCTTGGGCTTTAAATTTCAAGAACCACTTTTAATTTGTTTTTAATTAAACAAATAAAGCTGCCAAATGTGTAAACGCCTTTCCTTCAAATACCAATCCACTTTAACCAAAAACTCTCGTACTTAAAACTCATGATCACTTTATTTATTGCGACTGAAGTTATTGATCACCTTGTTTCTAGCGTATGATGGAAGCCTCTAGCTCTTTAGAGGTTTGTGACTCACCAATCAAAATCAGACGGTTGTTCGACTATCGACACCCTTGACTAATCAAAGCGCATGTATTTCTCAACCACTTCGGCAACAATACTAGGTTGAATGCAAAATCTTTGCGGCTTGCTTGTGGTTGACGATCACAGATTTGTCAAACGGTTAAAACACTCACGACTATGGTTTGACACAGCGAGGAAAAATACTTCCCACTTCTTGGTCTGACTTATTAACCACACATTGCAGTTCAGCAAGCTTCTGCTACACACTTTCTAGTTCCTAGCTTCTGCTACACACTTTCTAGTTCCTAGCTTCTGTTACACTGTCCTTAGCTCGTCTTGATCTGATATCATTTGTTGGAGAGAAGACAAAACAAATAATTTAGACACAGATTCATGAGTTGCGTCTTTTTTATTGATGACACAAAATATGATGCTTACAATGGACCCAGTGAAAAGTATTTAACATTTTGCAACTAGCTACTCGCCTAAAATATTTTGACATGCAATCACACACTAAAAGTCATTTATCACTTGACTTCACTTGACTCAACACTCAAACACTCAACCCTTAATGCTTAATTAACTGGCTCTGTAATTTTAACCAACCCCACATACAAAAGCAATTAGTTTATTTGAAAATTTTTTATTTATTGTTATTGAGTCTTATTTTATTCAAACTGTAAAGTAAAGTGCACACATATATGTATAAATTTTACTTCTTTTCATTATAGGTAGAATTATGCATAAACCATGAAATAATTAACGGATATCACTAGATCTTTTCCCAACCATCTATAAATAATGCTAGCTATGTTCTCACATTTAGAAATGAATGGTCAGACCATACTTGAATCTGTTTTATTAAATCCAAGTGAGAGGTGTCTTTGCATATTTCAAAGACCCTTGGCATGTTTCAAGGACTTTAAAGCGCATGTAGAAGAATAGGTAGGAAAAGGCATCCAAAATATTACAGATAACGGGAGGAATGTGTGAATAAAAACCTCAAAACGCTTTGTTTGGATTCAGGTATTCAATATGGTTAAAAAATTCAGTCAAAATAACCGAAAAAATTCGAAAATATGGCTGTTAGATTCGATTCGTGATTTAATACGTGGATTCGAAGTTCTGTACGGCACAACAGTTTTCCACGTGGCCCATCTGGTTTTCATAAACCCTTTTGCATCCATCAAATTGCGTACGGTCACCCGTTAAAATGGCATACATCCTTCCATAAATGAACTTAGATTTGGGATATTCAATTTACACGGTTGGCAGGTTTCCAATCAGATTTATAGATTTCTCTTGGCCATCTGCTTTCCAAAAACCCTTTTGATCCATTAGATGGCAGGTCACCTATTGATGAATGGGAAAAACCCTTTGGATCCACGACAGGGCGGGTTATATATTAATGAATGGTCAAGATAGTTGATTTTTTATACACTCAGATTTTGCAAAGTGTATCCTTTCGAAAGACTGTTTATGAATTATGGAAACACTTAAGACTTATGATGCCTAGTCAACGTGATAAGACTTATCCTTTCAAACTTTACTATGTTTTACTCTATTTTGTCGTGAGTTAAATTTATGTTTTTAAAGCCTCTGTCTAGTTGCGATTTTTGTCTTGTAGTGAGTTAAATTTCTCAAACTTTATTATGTTTTTACTATGTTTTGTCGTGAGTTAAATTTCTGTTTTTAAAGCCTCTGTCCACTTGTTTACTCTGTCCACTTGTCATTTTTGTTGAAGGACACTCATCTTTTTTGTCACCGTAAAATTTATTAACATGGGTTAAACTTTGTTGGTGTAAAACAAGTGTTTTTACTCACAGTTAAAAATTGTTTTGCAGGCGGATTTTAAGAGTTTATTTGTAGAAAAAAATTACAATAAAAAATGGCAACATCAACCACAAGCTTGCCTAATCCTCAGATACCTTAGTTTAATGGGAAAAAATATGATTATTGGGCTATTACAATGAAGTCTTTGTTTTCTTCTCAAGACATTTGGGATTTGGTGGAGAAAAGAACCAGTAGATGTAGAAGCATACAATGCCTTGTTTCAAGCAGAAAGGGATTTATTGAGGGACAAGAAGAAGAAGGATGCAAAAGCCCTCTTCTACATCTTTCAAGGAGTTCATGAAAGCATTTTCTTAATGATTGCAGCAACATAAAAGTTCAAGCAATCACGTGACACCCTCAAGACAACCTACAAAGGCATGTCGAAAGTGAAGACATCAAAGCTACAAATGCTAATGAGATACTTTGAGACAATTTGTATGAAAGAGTCTCAGAATGTAGACTCATTTTTTACACATATAATTATACTGGTTAATCAAATGAGGTCTCATGGTGAGACACTTGGAGAAAGGAGAATAGTTGAGAAAGTTTTGAGAAGTCTACTGGCAAGGTTTGATACCATTGTTGTGGCCATAGAAAAGGCAAAGGTTCTCTCACATTTTTCATTGGATGATCTTCGTCCATCACTGATTTCTCATGAACATACACTCAATATAGAAACAAGCTCCTCATTGGAGCATGCCTTCAAGACACAAGTTTCATTTTGTCAAGGTAGAGGAAGAGGAAGATCAAATGCTAGAGGAAGAGGAAGAATCCCACATAGAAGTGGAAGAAGCATCCCTTGAAGCTCAAGTGGAAGAGGCATCAATCAAAATTCAAGTCAAGGCCCAAGCCAAAATCAAGCGCAAGGTCAGAGGTATGATAAATCTCACGTTCAATGTCATTATTGTAAGAAGTATGGTCATTATAAAAATGAATGTGTTATGCCCCTATACCAATAGGTGTCATATATCATGATTGACTTGATGAGCTATGTAATTTGTTCATACATTTACTTGTTGCAAAGGTTTTCCATATTTGTAAAAAATAAAAAAATTTAAAAAATGTAAAGAGAGTATACCCTAAAAGAAAAAGCAAAGGGTCAAAAGAAATGAAAGATGGTCAAAAAATGAAAGAAAATAGACCGCAACAAAAAGAAAGACCAGGAAAGCATGCAAGTCTAAATACCACTACTTTTTCACTTTTGTATAATAAAAAATTGTGTGCAGCTTGTCACTTATGCCACAATTCATGAATAGTCAAATAGTTTAAACTTGAGTAGTTCATATTTCAATTTCATGTTGTAGAAATAGAGAATAAAGATCTGACCAAACAGTGTAATCTTGGTAGATAAGTAGATAGGTAGAGTGAAAAAAGTAGCTCAACAGTTTAATATGAGCCCTTGGATGTAATAAGTGGACTTAGATAGGCATTACCATGTAAAAGAAAAGAAAGTTTGATAAGGTTTTTCCAGTCTAAGTGCACCCTAATAAAGAAGTAAAAATGCTAGGTTAAGTAGGTAGGGTAAGTAGATGATGGTTGCAGAATAATATGTGGTGAATGATAAGTTTAAATGTGTAAATTTTGTACTTTCATCACAAGGCAAATGGCATGTATCACATGGAAAGCATATAAAGCAAGCAAAATTGAAATAATTAACCTCCCTACTCATTTCCCCTAAATTTTCACTAATTTCCCCTAAGTGCCAAGGTATCTATCAAATTAGAGAGGCTCAGAGCATTTCTCTGACTTTTGAAGGGACCCGACCCTCGACCCAATAATTTATAATGCCTAAGTATTTAATTCCATTCATCAATGGTCACACCCCTTCATAAGTCATTCATTCCCTTATTTTACTTAGGAAAATTAAAATATTTTCCACAAAAACCGTCATTTTTCACTTAGCCTAAGTTTTAAATATGCACACGAAAATATTTTAGACTTCTTGCTTTTTCCATTCATTATGTCATATTAACTACTAATTTATATTATTAAATAATTCCCCTATAAAAATTAGCCACTCCCATATTATTCTAACTATGTAAAAAACCTTGAAATCTTATATACCCCGCCCCTCGGTCAAAATATAACCATAATACACTCTTAATTGGGATTAATTAGTTAATCTTTAACTAATTAAGAACGCCAACCCCGCCATGTTAAATATAAGGATTAATTAAACCCCATGGTTAATTAATAACTTTCCCGACCAATCTCATTTCTCTCGATATGATTAAAAAATCTTTAATTGCGTTGGGCTTGCCCACATTAAACTCATGTCACCTCACCTCCTCAATAGCCGTTCGATCAAGCCCCCCACATCCAACGACTGTTGTGCATATCGCATGGCTCTACGTGACCGAACATTAGCGCGCGATCGCGAAGCGGTTTTCTGAACAGTGCCCTCGCCATGTGTCGCTCATCGTATGGTATCGCGCGGATGAGCCCAAATGCCACCTCTCCTCCATAAGCGGTGCGATAAAAACTGCTTACCACCTCCCGCTAATGAAAAAACATAAAATCCTCCCACTGACGCCACCTGTCAAAATCCCGAAACCCGCCAAATTCTTGACTTTGTATAAAAAACAAAAGAAATCATTTCGTCGTTCTATTCTGCGAACATATACGTCCATGCAAACTTAATGACGAGGTCAACCAGCTCGTGCTCCCAGCCGCCAACCAACTTCAAAATTTGCAGTCGACGCCACTCAGAGTCCTCCATTCACACCCAGTGTACCTGCATTCCGTTGCCCATCCCTAAAAGTAGTTATTTACGAAATTCATGTCAAGAAACCCTCTAAATACTTGCTTTCACTACAAATTAATTGAAAAGAATCCAAATTCACCATAATTCACTCACCACACTTGAAATTCAAGGTCCCCAGACCCCTTGTTTAACCAATTTTACAAAGAAAACCCCAGTTTCTTATCTGAATCCACAAGAACTAGAATGGAAACCCCTGTAGCCATAAATATTGCACCCATTACCACCCCTCACTATGATTTAGACTATCTACCTTGGGCAGATAAGGATTTTGCAATAAAAGACCTGACCACTGATAAACACCGCCTGAAAGTACTTTTCCAATATCGAGATAATCATTTGAATGGCTATGATGCCATAGGATTGTGGGAATCCAATCTCCCAATGTACTTTCTCCCCTTTATGCATGTTTTCCCTAACATAATCCATCAGTGCCATGAAAATTATGACCCCAACCTCAGAGCAGTGATGTCTCCCAATCAAACAATCCTCTTCACAATAACTGCAGACTCAATCAATGAGATGCTGCAATTTCATCCTAGTCAAACCCTCACGCCCATTTCCCTTGGAGATTTTCTTAATAAATCAACTAAATTATCCCAATCTGAACTCAGTCACCTCTGTCAAACTTTTATGGATAAGAACCATCAACTGAAAGATCCCCCTCCTTATATGTCAACTTTCTTCACAGACACAGGCAAAATTATAGATGATATGATAGCTGCAGTCATGGGATTCAACACCATTGAATTTGTGGATGAATTGACCCTAGTTATGATGTCCATTTTTACCCCTGGTCAACCCCCTGTTGTCAAGTACAATTATGCCTCATTCATTGCTGAGAAAATCCATGACCAACTCATGAGGTTAGAAAATGAAAAGGTTTCCAAATATTCCACTTTCATATATCACCTCATCCTCTACTATCAATTTGACAAGTTCCCATTTTCTATCAAGAAACTTGATACAAAGGGTAATCCAAGGTCAGTTATTTTTGGACTTTGATCTTCCATGAAACTTTTGCTTGCCCTTATCCATATAATGAGTTCATTGACCAGTTTTTCCACCCAACGACCACCTTGCTGATAGGAAATCCTTTTCCTAAGGTTACTGATGAAATCAAAAGGATCCTTCAGTTATCAAAATAGTACAAGATAGGTGACTAGTACTTTTACCAGAATCACACAGAGATTAGGGTATATGGTTGTGAGCTTCCTCCATTCAAGCTACCAAAATATGTTCCAATGAGACTGTTTGCTTTGGAATATTATATAAAAATGATCCACTGAGATCAAATTCATTTTACTAAGGCCAGGAAGAAAGCACAATTAAGAATCAAGGATCATCTAAGCCCAAATGTTTGCAACAATAGAGAAGTAGGCAAAGCAGTAGAAAATATCCTAGAAGACCATATGAGATTAAACAAAAGCTTTGGTTGGACTCCATATGACCCCCATAGTTTCATCAGTGATATGAGAATGAAAAATATATTATCACCATATTTTCATCATAGAATCCCAGAAATTGAGAAATATGCTAACATGGATGAATGGAGGGAAGGGGCTCTTGTAGAGATGGATAGTGATCAGGTCAATGTAAAAAATGTAATGAAAGATCTAGAAAAGACAATTGACCTGGACCCTTTTGAACATATGCTAGTTGGAACTTCTCAGAAACCAACACCAGTGACTAGTGCCTTAACAACAGATACTTCTGAAAGGCACTTACAAGAAACAAGTGCACCACTTGCTGAGACATCACAGGGAAGAGAACAAGAGACCAACACTCCAGCAACAGGGCAATCAAGCATGTCAAAGCAACCTGAAACCTCTCATGAACAGGCTCAAATACAAACCCACCGAACTCAAGTTAACATGAGAGACCCCCTAATCTTGCAAACTCCTTTGAATGAGGAAAAAAGCTTAAAGAGAGACAGGGAAGTAGCTACCCCTGCCAGTGGTCCTTTAGATCAGCCTGGTGCTGAGAGGCACAGGCTAATTCCCCATTTAGAAGAGGAATTATTTGAAGAAACTATAGGGAGTCAGAGGAAAGAAGGTGTAGACAGTCAGCATATTTTCCTGGCAGTTGGGACACCTTCTAGCTCACAAAGATAGGAATTGGAAAGGCAGCAAAGTGCTGAAGTATCATCCTTCAGGCCTTCAACTAACAAGTCCCTAAACATTAAAGAGAATTTCAAGGAAATAAAGGCTAGAAATTAACCATTAAGGTTCCAAGTCTACAATTAGTATTTAAATATGGATCCTACGAATTAGAATAGATTGATGTTAGCCTATGACATCAAGGAAGGAAAAATGCAAATGATATTTTTTAAGCCCATGGTACAACATCCTTAGTCAATTGTAGACTACCTCAAAACTGATTTTGAGGTCATGGCCAAAGACATTCAACCCCTAGATTACATTGAATTACATAAGCAGACAGGGGAGATGGTGTATTCCTCCTTGACAAGTAAAGCCATGATGGCCCACAGATTAGAAAGTTCTTTGAACAATATCACTGCTCAACTACAACTAGAAAGAGCCTCCTCATAGGCTAAAGACAATAGAATCAAATCACCGGAGGAGTTGGTTATTTTATTGGGTCATAACCCAAAAGATGTAAAAGTTGCAGATGCCTTGATAAAGGAGAAAGGTGAAGACATAGCTGCCTTGAGGAAGTAGTTAAAGTTTCCTCCATCAAGGCATCCACAAATTGCTGAAGTTATTCAAAAGAAATCTGAAGAAAAGCTTATGGACCTAGTCCTGAAGCTAAATGAACAATTAAAGGAGACTGAGCAAGAATTAGAGAGATCACTAAAAAGCAGGCAGAGTCAGCTGACCTCTCAGCGTCAAAATGTAATACCAATGGTCTCCACGGAAGTCCCTTCAACACTTGCAACATCTCTAGCACCAAATGTCCCTTTGGCCACAACAGAAGTAGTCACAGGTACAGCACAGGTAGAAACTTCAGGTCAAATTACTAAAATATTAATCAAGTCAATGGAGGAAATGAAACTCGAAGTTTTTGAACTCCAGAAGATAAAAGAAAAATTTGTCACCTTAGAACAAAAGTATGATGTTTCAAAGATTAATTTTGCTGAGGAAGTGAGGAAAAATAAAGGCTTGGCTCAACACGTAAAAACATTGGAAAATGATCTCACCTTTGAAAAGCCTTTAACAGACATTAGGAAAATTCTATGGACCAACATCACTCAATCAATAAATGATGTTTGGTCATCCATACAGATCATGTTTTAATAGATTGAATTGGTGAAAGCTTCTCTTCAAGAAATTCAAAGGACTAAGGAAATGCTAGGAGGGAAGCCTGAGGAAGCTATCAAGCTGATAAACTTTTTGAACAGCAGGACAAGGCACCGGCTAGAAGAGCTGAATATTGAGGATAGAACTGGAACTATCCTAGAAATTAAGAAGGTCTTAACCAAAAGGTCTTTAATGCAAAACATAGAAAGAAAATGTCAAAACATGCAGGATGATATAGATGAATTTATGAAAGTTTGGCATTTTACAAAGCAAAGGACTTCCAAGTCCTTTAGTTATTAGTGATAAATTGATGAGACATGAAGATTATGTCGACAAGTTGGGTCAGTATGCAAATAACCAGGCCAGTTCATTAGCTAGTGCATCTACACCCAAGGTAATACCTACAGGTAGAGACTCTATGACAGTCTAGAGAACCTTTTTTGTGTTGAACATGAATTAAAACATTTGTTTCCAGTCTAGCCTAATTTTGTTAAATAAATTGAGGCTGATGAAATCTTCAGGAAGCTACAAATGACCAGGATACCAAGGGATGATTGGTGGACTGATATGACAGAAATCTTATAATTTACCTTGGTAAAAAGTAAATTTTTAGTATTTACCATAGTCAATTTTGGTAAAAGAAGGTGAATAAGGATAAAGCAGGTAAAGAGTATTAGAACAGGTCAAAGAGTATCAGTAAGAAGATGAAAAGCAAATAGCCAGCATAGAATTATGAGCAAGACATCAAGATGCTCAGTCATAGGGCCTCCCTCCAGCTTATTCACAAAAACAGGGACAGCAAGCCATCAATTCACTTTTAGTTTCTATCTTCGAGACCATCTGTCTCTACTTTTATGTAAAATGTAGTTAGTCATCCTAGATTATATCTCTCTCAGTTATGAGATATTTGATTCTAAATTTTTGTATAAGTGTAGAAATTTTGAATAATAAACACATATTCAACCGAGATTATCCTGATCATGCACTATTGCGGAATACATGCACAATACATAAGCTCCTCTACATTGATCATCAATTTAGCAGCATAAAAAACAATGAAACATCAATAGCATGCACACATTAACACAGTATGTAACCCAGGGAAAGCTTACAACTGAAAACCCCACACTATCTGTATATTAATGATTGAGAACATGTAATATTACATAGTATAATACTCCTCACAAGTACTCAGTACTATCTCCACCTGTTACACACAATACAGCTCAGATCTGATCTGCAAATCTCCCCTGCTACTTTTCCTGCCTCCACTGCACAATTCTGCAAGAGAATGAATTGAATCCAAACTCGTTCCAAGTTCTATTTACCTTGGAGAATCACTCACACTGGAAATCACGTGAGCACAGGCTATATCACTGGGCATATGCAATTCTCATGGGCATACTCAATCCTTTGATTGTGCAAAATCTCATGCACAAAAATAGTCACAACTGATAGCAATCTCAACCTCTAACACCTATCTCCATTGAACTGTACATGCACTGAGTTAACTGATGTATTCTTCAGTTGCATTATGAGTTAATAATTAGTGAATTAATTAATAACTAATTCACACAACTCATCACTTAGTCTATTGGCCAGTTAGACTAAATACAACTAGTTCAACTAAGTCAAACTGAACACAACTCCATTAACTGCTCATCCAACTCCATAAAACTCAACCACTTGAGTTCCGACTGAAGCCCTTCATGCAATAGTTCAATCAACCCATAGGTAACCACATGATTCCTTCAAGCACTTGCATGTGCCACATCTGTATCTCCAACTGAAGTGCTCCAACAGAATAAGATAATGTTTAGAGTCTAAATATTATTATGAGACAATAATATTTGACTTTTCTATTTTTGACTAGCGGTCTAAAAATAGACTCTGATCACTCCTGCTGTGATCCAAAAATAGAATTCCATCTATTTTTCCCAACATGACCAATCATCCATAAACAACATCTTGCAACTCATAGACCATGATCCATATGTCTAAAAATAGACAGAGTCTAAAAATAGACTTTGCGCCATAATTTGCCTGTGGGCCCACTTAGTGAAGGCGACTCATTTCCACTAAGCTCCATCATCTTGTTGCATTCTCAACAAGCATTTCTTGTTGCACACTTTTCAACACTCCCTCTCAACAAGAAAGACTTTCTCTCAAACCCGATCCTATAACTCTAGAATGTTTTGCATGAAACACATCTGCCCGGTCCACTTTGCTCCAACAACACTTGGAACAAAAAACACTCCCAACTGACCACTCTGTTGGGCTAGGAACATACTTTGATGCTGAAGCTCTACCTGCTGCTAACAAGTGCTCCCTCTCTAACATCTACGCTACTGCAACATCCCCATGCATCTTGCACCATTGCACACATCTCTGTGCCACCTAGCACTGTGAAAAACACTTGTGCCTCTCGCATTACTGCAACCTGCATGTTATGTGTTGTCCTAGGATTCCCTGCACTATCGCTCTCTCTGCCGCTCCATCTGCATCTGTCTCTACCCAATCAGTCAATTCCTGCTACTACACATTGGGGCTCCTGTAGCAAGGTCTCATCCAAGAGGTTGGGTACCTCAAGGATCCTGCCCCTCCTCCTTGGAACAATCACTCTATATCGCCCCACCTCCTACATAGAGGTATTGCTGCATGCGATCCCTCAGCCCACCTGGCTCGAAGTTTCCACGTATTGGAGGTCTCTGCATGAGCAGATGTCTCTACTCGATCTCCTCCCAGCTTCCCTTTCTATGGCCGCTCCACAACCTCCTGAAGCTACTGCACCAACCGCGGCTCCTCCACAATCATCTGAGACTTCTTCTGGCTTTGCATGTTGAGAGGTAGTATACGCTCCCTCTTAACCACCAAGTCTCCATCAATTGCCTCACTGCTCAAGGCTTTGCATGCATCTTGAACCTCAAGAACATATAGGTTCTTGACCTGTGAACTAGTCTGCTTCACCTGTCTAGTGATGATGTGTCTAAGGAAAACCTTTCCCTTACTGAAGACTACATCATACCCTCTGTCTTCCAGCATTGCGATCAACACCAGGTTTCTCCTCAGTCCCGGTACATACTTGACATTGGTCATGGTAAGGTGAGATCCATGCTCCCTCTGAAAAATAACTGTTCCTACACCTGAGACACTATACTTCTCATCATTACACATCGCTATGAGTATCTAGAGATCTTTCTCCTCAAAAGTACTGAACAAACTTTTGTCACTGGTCATGTGGAAAGAAGCTCCACTGTCAAGAAACCAACCACTTCCCATCATGGATGAAACCATGCATGCGAAGAGTGTGAAATCCAACTCAAACTGTGAAGCAAGTGCCTCACCTTCAGATCCTTCCCCAGATCCCTTCTTGGACTTCTTCTTTGGGCAATTAGTAGCATAATGGCCCAACTCATGACAAAGAAATCATCACACCTTCGACTTGTCAACCTTCTTCACATCATTGGAAGAACTAGATTCAGAACAAGAAACCTTCTCCTTCCCCTTCTTCACTTTGGCAGCCAAAGCGCAATTTTCTTCATCAGTTCCCTTTGATGAAGATCTGTCCCTGGTATTCCGCCTGATCTCCTCTTGCACAAGATCTGACCGAAGTCTCTCCCATCCTGGCAATTTCTCCCGACCATTGACAGAGTCCTGAGAGGAATGCCAACTCTTTGGAAGACCAAGGAGAGCCAAGCTCACCAAGTCCTCATCATCGACAGTCACCCCCACGCTTCCTAGCTCATCCCGGCATTGGGTGAACTTCGTGATATACTAGGGCATACTGTCTCCATTCTCACACTTAATGTTTTCGAGTTTTAACCTTGAGCACTATTCCACAGCTCAAAAACTCAACCACTTCTGATCTAAAATCCGTGAGAACAAAGTATTTATTGTACAGAGATCGACTATATGGGAATTCACTGGATATCTCTCCTTCCAAAAAAAGGATGAATCCAGAAGCTACCTGGCTCGATTATAGACTCTGCCTGAAGAAATAAATGTAAACACTTTCTGAGTAATAGATCCGATGATCAATCCCACTTTGATATCCTGTAAAACATTTTCTACAAATCAACCAGCTCCGATACCATGTAGAAATTTTGATTAATAAACACATATTCAACAAAGATTATCCTGATCATGCACTATTGCAGAATAGATGCACAATACATAAGCTTCTCTACGTTGATCATCAATTTAGCAGCATCAAAAACAATGAAACATCAATAGCATGCACACATTAACACATTATGTAACCCGGGGAAAGCTTACAGCTGAAAACCCCACACTATTTGTATTTTGAAGATTGAGAACATGTAACATTACATAGTACAATACTCCTCACAAGTACTCAGTACTATCTCCACCTGTTACACACAATATAGCTCAGATCTGATCTCCAAATCTCCCACGCTGCTTTGCCTGCCTCCAATGCATAATCCTACACCAGGAAGTGTTCTAACCCTTCCATCTTGAAACTTCAACTTTACCTTTCTGGGAACAATGATTCTATCCTTCCTATCATCTCCTAAGAAGAAATCACCACCATCGTATTTCTCATACTTGCAGAACCACTCTCTATGGGAGTGAAGTGAAAGGATGCACCTCAGTCGATCAAGAATGCCTCATGATCTACATGTGTACTTGAAGAAGGCAAGTACACATCCCCACCTTCATCTGAGGTGGTTTTTTCCTCTGCAGAAGGAGCATCATCAGATCCCTTTCCTCTATCAAGAGCTTTAGATTTACAGTCCCTTTTGTAGTGCCCTTCCTTTCCGCATTTCCAGCACACCACCTTTACAGGTTTTCCTGGAGATTTAGATCTCTCGCTAGATTTAGATCTCCCACTTGATGACTTATTTTTGTTTCTATTCTAGGACCATCCTCATACAGACAAGGCATCACCATTCTGGCTCTCCATATTTTTCTGTCTCATCTCCTTCGTCAGCAAGGATGAGACTATTTCATCAAACTGCAAGGAAGTTGCGTTGCTACCTATTGCAATAACCAGACTATCCAACGAGTCTGGTAGAGAACACAACAAACTGATGCACTTATCTTCATCTGAAATTTTAATATCAACAGATGCTAACTAACTTACCACAGTATTAAATGTGTTTAGATGCTCTGTCACCGAGTTTCCATCTTTCATCCTCAGGGTATACAGCTTTTTCCATAGGAGCAGTTTATTCACCAGAGACTTAGATTGGTACAAAGTCCCTAACTTGTCCGACAAAGCCTTTCTCGTAGCTTCTCTTGATATATTCAGCAATACTGAATCTAAGACACACAATTGTATTGTGCTCTTTGCCTTCCGATCCAACTTCTTCCATTCTTCATCGGACACTCCGATTGGCTTAGTACCTAGTTCTACCACAATCCACTAATCTTTATCCACCAATGGATCCACCATCTTGAGTTTCCACAACTCAAAACACTGACCATTAAATTTCTCGATCTATATCTTTCCACTTCTCACCATCTTATTTTACCATTAGAATCGATCTCGCAGATCTCCCATTGAACAGGGTCTACCACAGGTCCGAGCAAAACCCCTTAGCAACAAAGGCGTCCGCTTGAAGCCATAACAACTTTGATACCAAATGTAGGTTTTAACCCCGTACAGAAATTACCTGCATACGAATTCTAAAACACATAAACTAAACAATGCAAGAGCATAACACATAAAACACATATACACAGAGATTTTCCCTTGGATCCCAAAATCGGGACTACCAGCTTGATTTTTCATTATGTTCCTTTCAATGTTACAATACATATTTATACATGCCGAGGCACTGAATACCATGGATTGAAAACCATCGCGTCCAAAACCATGTGCGAAAATCATGCAGAAAACCATAGGTAGGTCCGCCCAACCTAACAGAGGGTCCAAAACCAAAATTTTCTGGAGCGCTGCCCCGAACCCCATAGATTGGGGTAACCTGCAACCCTAAAACCCCCTATGACTCCCCCCACTAGGCAATCAATGCAACGAAGGGGGGGATCCGCCCCCCTTCTAACCCCCTGGTTAACTACGTGGGCTAGTCATGGAAATAATATAACACACCCCAATAGGCTCATCGCCCAATTGTACCCATGCTAGATTTCCTGTTCTCATATTGACTACTCCCTCATTCCTACATGCATATTACAAAATTTGTTATTTCTTTGTTCCAGAGGTCTCATCTTGGCAACCTAAGCGCTCCGATACCATATGTCATGAACCCATGTAAGTTTTTTTTTACATATAATATAATTAGCAGATCATTATAAAATCCATAATTAATAAATTATTGAACATAGTTATAACTTTAAAAAAATTTACGCATGCAGAATTTTATAAACAATAAATCATTTTACATACAACCGATGTCAGGGTACAAGGAAATTTATAAAAGTTATATGTTGATTATAAGTTTGATGGAGATATTTACTCTTCACCCTATACCCTTTATAAGGTTTCCTAAGTTTACTGTCAATTGCATTTATATTACATATGCCTGAGTTAACGTCGGCTATGAGCTGGTACCATCCATTTATGGTGGACTTAAATGGAGGATGGTCGCCTGCCTAGGGATACGAAGTTTCTCCCTCTAGAGTCTTCTCTATGGTGAAAAACTAGCTCCTTGTTGCGTGGCTGAATTTGCCACATCAATGGCTCTCGTCATTTCTACTCATCGGACGATCATGGTTGTTTTTCGCAGCCCTATGCACTAGTTGGATGCGTAAATGGTTTTACCAGTTTTGTTTTCTAATTATGGGCTCAACTCCAGCCCTGTGTTGAGGGTTTCCCCTGTCAGTAAAGTCTTGCCCTTGTTTATTGTCGACTTCTAAGAAAAGGGTTCTGGTGTGGCTTCTCCATTAACTGAGTGTCTTTGCTTTTCTTATAGGTCCCTGTCATGGCTATGTGTGATGCTGAAGGGATTTCTAAGGAGCTCTTTGCCAGTCCAGGTAGGTTCTTTTTGAATAATGATTTTATTTCCTTTGTAAATTGTCTTCTCCTTTTGGTGATAGTTTTTCTAATCGAATGTGTTGGCAGGAATAGCGGGTTTAGTACCCGGTGGCTTGGCTTCTGCTGTCAACTCTCCAAACCATTCTTACATATTTCATCGGGTATGTAAACGAGATTCTTAACTTGAAATATGTGAATGTGTTTTTTGCCAATATTATGGTCCTTTATATTTTACTTAGTTTTGACTGAAGGGTCTACGACGTCTCTAAGATGGACGTAAGGGCCTCTAGCTTCCCTGAATATTGTGTATTTTGTTTAAGAAGACCTCAGGGTCTCTAACTTCTCTGAGACTATATTTCTTGTTACGATTCCACCTATGGGTCTCTGGCTTCTCTGAATTTTGCATATTTTGTTTACATCAGCCTAAGGGTATTTGCTCAGATTTGTTGCATAAAAAAATATAACTTCATCCCTATCTTGGGAAAAGACTTCTCACTTTTGTTGTTGTATCTACTGGATTATTGATAGAACCTCATGGTGGTTCCACAGAGCTTTCTCAAGTATTTTAAGTTGTAAATATATAAATTTTCTCACTGTGTTGGTGGTAAATAATCTCTCTCTTTTTACTTGTTCTCTTGATATGATAGACTGAGATTTAAGATATGATAGACTGAGATTTAAGTTTTCTTTGGGTAGCCATAGTTATGTACTCGCATAGCTATGGGTTCTTGTTGTTACCATGTATATTTCCTACCACAATGATAGAATTCATGAATCGGTTATCAATTTCCCAAATTGGGGCTTTTCTTGATCTAATTATGGGCTGAGTTTTTTCTCCAAATTTCGCTATTGGGTTTTCTGGAATCGAAAAGGCCAAGACCATAATTACCTACTTCTTTTGTGGATAATGTAAAAAAACTTATACTACTTGAGTTTATGCACAAGTCCTCTTTTATAAATTCTCTTATTGCGGTTGAGGTATATGATATTACTAGTTGTAACTTGCTCTTTTACTTGTTTAATAGTTCTGGATTATTTACTTAATTCTGAGCTTTATTCTATTTATAACAGAATTACTCTTTACTACTTATTAACAGTTGAAGTCTTCACCTATTTCTAACTAAAGTAATCATGCACATAATTATTGAAAATCTGTAGATAATAATGTTTACTTTCTAGATTAAAAGATAAACATGCTCAGTCTAACATTAATAATTGAATACTCCGCTAACTGTTAATCATGGTTTCCATATTGTACTTATCTGGCTAACTGAAGTGAATATAAACTTTTAATCTTATCTTGCCTCCCAACCACAAGACTCACACTACAACAGCCTCAGTGTCAGCCTGAGCTACCCTTTTCTGGGTCTCTCTTCAAGAATTTCAGTCTTGAACAACAGTAGATATCTGGTCATGACTAGACTTAACTACCTCATCTCTGTCTGTCCTTCCACCACAGTTAATTCTTTCTTTCTTAGTGTTACTCAACTCACTCATCCTTCTCCCTAGATTTCATATGCCCTCATCCTCTTGATCTTCTAGGATAAATCTTCCATAGGAGTAGTTAGGGTTGGGTAACCGCCCAACCTAACTGTTTCTTGAGAAATACAACTGTCACACTTTTGACAAATACCTTCTCATTTAAAATCAAATCATTATTTGCCAAAATTCTGGTACTCCACTTTCTTTTAACAATTAAAGCCAAATTTCTATAAAAAGAAATATTCACATCTATAGTGGACATCACATGAACTCCTTCACAATAATCAAAGAGAATAAAATAGCCTTAGTTCCGCCAACTACTCGGAAACTTTAACAACAATAGACATTCCAACTCATGCAACACTGTGGAGAGAATTTTGGTGACTAAAATATTCACTTTCACGTGAATTATAATGCACGCCCTCCAAGAAGATGGACTACACATTACAACTTCTTGCTTGGTTTGAGTCCTTTGCATCACCTCCACCTCAGATGTGCATGGTGGTTTCTAATAATGATGCAATAAATTAACTCATATCATACTTTCACACCCAAAAAATCCTCGGCTACACAGAATAGAACAACCCTTTTTCCAGAGGTCCACAACTCTCATATTTCTGCTTACCGAAATATAAAACACAAAGTTTAACATGGGAGAATTCTTTTATTAATTCGAACCTAATCCTACTTAGGAAATACATCATTATGGGGCATGATGGGATCACTAGACTTCATGAACATAACAACATGAAAGAGATATCGTTAACTACAACTCACTTACATGGGAAAACAATGACTTCTTGGACAACCTTGTAACTCATGTAGATCTAGAACAATTCATAGCAACTATGTGGACAATTCATCAAGCTTTCACATTAATAGATGCTTCCATTTCTACATTATTCTAACATTTTATTTAGAATATTCTCATAGATGTTGCATTTGATATAGTTTATTCTAACATTATAATAAACTATATCAAATATAACAAATTTTTAAAAGTCGTCAACTATGTTTATTGCAAGTGTTGATTGAAAATTGGTTTCAATACTCCCTTTTGTTAACTAATATATTTCAAAATCAAATTCATATATAATATAGATATTTTAAAAATATTACAATGTTCACTTTCAATAAAATATTTTATATCAATATATGTGTGTATAAGATACAATAAAAAATTCAATTATTTCTTTAATAAAAGGATGCATAATTCTTCTATTTTTTAATATGAAATTGATATACCAACCTAGATCCATCTTAAATGTGGCCCAAACAAATTTCTTGAGGTGCAAAACTTTTGTTAATTGTTGCACTGAAAAAGGTTTGCACCTCCAAAGATTTGATCATGTGGGTGCTTTGTAGGTCCAAGTTTAAGATGGATTTAGTGTGTTCTAAATTATCCAAAATATTGTAACTTTGTTTTACATTTAAATTATTCTACATTTTTTTTCTTCTTATAATATATTATGATTTGCAACTGTCAATAGCTTGAGATCAATTAAATTATACATCCATATTTTGAATTCGTATTTCTAATAATAATCTAAATATAAATCACAATGAAATAATCATGTAAGAATTAAACTTTTATGTATGTTAAATACGAATAAGATTTTACTTTCATAAAATTTACCTCACGAAAATACATTTTAATTATATAAATATATAATTTTTGACTATTTGTAAAAAGTGTGTGTATATATATATATATATTTTTTTTCCTTTTATATTTGAAATACTTATTAAATATTACTTGCATAAAGTTTTCCTTCCACAAAATCATTTCAACTATGATATCCATTTCTATAATTTATACACAAGAAATATTTATTAATTGGTACTCGAATAAAATTTACTTTACACAATTTTTTTTTAACTATGGTATCCATTTACATAATTTATGTCTCACATACTAATTACTTTATAATTTGATAAATTTACTTCATACAAAAATATTTTAACTAATATCAATTTACATAATTTATATATATGAAATACTTATTACTTTTTATTTGGATAAATTTTATTTCACACAAAATCATTTTAACTATCATATGAATTTACATGATTTATATCTCAGACATACTTATTTTTTTTACGTTAAGAAAGTTTAACTCACCCAAACACATTTGTGTTGTGTAATTTATATATAAGAAATGTTTATTATTTTTGAATTGGATTTATAACCCATGCCTGAGTTCCTTTCCTTATTTACTTTATTTATATTTATTATTTTGTACTTGGATTTATATTCCATGCCTTATTTCCTTTTCTGATCAATAATATTATTGTGTATTTATGTTCTTTTGTTAAAATGTTTAAATAAGTCAACATATTCAATATTTTTATTTGTAATTCTTTAATTAGTTCACATGTATTTTTTTTAATGCAATGTTAAGTGATAACATCTCTAATATAAAAAAAGATATTTCTATATAGAACATGATTAAATACTTTAAGATATGCCTTAAGTAAAATAGTTTTAATAAAATATTTTGATATTAATTATATAGATAGATGAAGCACTACTGAGAGATACTTCCCAAAATAGGAGGCATATTTAAAATCATATTAATGGAAAAAAATTGTTTAATACAAACAATCTCGTTCATAAATAAAATATGTTTTGTTCATTTTATGTAAAATATTTTAATGTAAAATATGTATGTTATATAAAACAAAATAAAAATTTGTGGTTAAAACAATTTATTGATGTCAAAAATAAAATAAAGGAGTTGTGCAATTTCTTCCATTCTTAACATGAAATTGATTCATGACATATGTATATATATGTTCATCTTAACTCTTGCATTTAAAGAGTTTATAGGGATAAAAAAATTTGAGGAACAATTTTCTTCTAAAGTTCAAAATATCAAGAAATATATGTATGAGAGATTTGCTTTCTTTCAATATTTAATACAGTGAGAATTAAAATAAATATACTCTCAGTTATATATCAATATTACTAATAATATATATGTTGGAAAATTTAATTCCTACTTGTCTCAGTTGTGATTATTTCTATCTAGAGGAGTCTATTCCTATTCCTTAGGATTGTTTTATCTAGATGTTCCTAGATTGGTGTGTGGTTGAAATATTCTCTCTTGTGTGTCAAAGACAATTTCTGTATCTCAAAACAACACTTCTTGTATATAAGTAATATCATAATTGATCAATAACATAGTTTTACACTATCAAATTATATCTTAGTATGAGAGCCTGTTTGGACATGGGCCTTGGCCCCTCGTAGGCCAAGGAAAATAAGAGAATATATTTAAATGGTTTTAGTTTTTTTTGGTTGGTCAAAGGTTGTACGAATTTAAGTGCCTATGTGTGGTGCGTACCTATTTCAATTATTTGGGTTCTGTTTGTTATATATATATATATATATTTTTTTTAAATCTATAATCGGTAATATTACCACAGCTTTTCACTGGGCCAGAGAGACACCACCCCTACATTGATCGATTGGCGGAAGTCGAGTAGCGGATCGTGGTAGACGAGGTCTTCCTATAGTGGCTTAAGGTGAGGGTTGTCGGTGGTGCCTTTATAGGGGAGCTCAAGTCAGCGTGGCTGGAGTGGAAGCATTCATGTTCGCTTGGCATCGTGGCCAAGGTGGCAGATTGGCTACAGATTCTCGTTTTTTAATCTAGGTGGACGTTCTGTGGTGTTGTGGCAACGAAGTCTGGGCGGAGGGAGTTTTTCCCAGGCATGGTTCCTTTACGCAGGAGGTGGAAGTCGAGTTGTCGTCTGTGCAGAGGAAGTGTTTAGTGGCTATAGGTCTGAACTATGTGGTTGCAGTAGCAATGTTGATATGAATTCGTGTGGTAGTGTTGATCTGAATCTCATTAGCGTGGAGCTAGCAGCGAGACACTGTATTCGCTCCTCGAGCAGCAATTTTTTTTTTTGTTTTTTTTCGTGCAGTGGACACCCTAACAGTGAGGCCAGTTCATAGGTAATTGGTTTTTTTTTTTTTTTCGTGCAGTGGACACCCTAACAGTGAGGCCAGTTCATAGGTAATTGGTTCGTTATTTGAGATCTCCCTATCGTCGAAATCGCTTGGTAGATTCTGAGAGTGGTCATGTTCTTTATTGATGCCCGCATGAATCTTTAAACACTGAGACCAACTTTTTTGATGTGAGCCTATGAATGGGTCTTTTGTAAACTGAATCAGCCAACGATGATTGTGGCATGCTGTGTACTTCTTTCCCATTGAGCCGCTGGTTGATGATGATCGATCTGAAGATCAAGATCTATGATCCGATTCATTGGGGTGTATTTACTCCATTGCCTTGACCTTCTATTAGGAAGAGTTTTGAACTGGGAAATAAATGGGGTTCAATTATTTTATACTTGTAGGATCCATTCAGAGTTGTTTTGGATTTTGCATATGCCGTACAAGCACAAACACATAATAAAAACCTGTTAGGACTGAGCATCATGGATATCATTTGATGAAGGGAGGGAGGATCAATCTCAGGCAGAGCATGTGCTATAACCATAGAAGGAATTGGACGAGTTTTTTTGTCATGGAATACCCTATTCCGACCTTTTGACCCTGCAATTAAATTAAAGAGCTTCAGTCTTGGCTCGACCACCTTTTCTGTTGACTCATTGCAAAGGAGCTCTTATATTGAGAGCCATTGTTTAAATTTTATTTTTTTATAAAGTGTGATGTCAATGATGTAATTTTAGTTAAAATAATACAGTGGCATTTAGTTTGGCTGACTATTTTCACATATTTGTGCCTCATATCGGCCATTCCAACAATAAACAAATTTATTTCTAGCAATGCTTAACTACCAGATATGATAAAGACATGATAGTGAAGATGGCATTAGAGGATGGTTGGAGCTGCATCAAAGATTAAATGATGATGAAAAACTAGTTAAAGTTTGTGGGAGTTTGTAGAATAGACTCATGATCATGGTCTATTATGAGTCACACATTGTAATTATAGAAAATGTACATGTTATCATTTTGTAATAGCTAGTCCTTCAAATGTTTTATATCCCTATTGTAAGACTAAGAGAAGCATGTACACCCTTCGTTATGTTTTCCTTCTATTAGAGAGTTTTAACGCCCTAGAAGAGTGTGTCATGTGGGATGGATACACTTGGGTGGACGGTATTTGTTTTAGACTCCATGACGTGAAATTTTATATTTAGGGGGAGTTCATCGAGAGGTTGGATGAACCATGTATGTGAAGGACTTCTTATTAAACTAGCGGCAGTGGTTTGGAACCCATGCATACCGGTAGATGGTTGTTCTTTTATATGGGCATCCACAATTCCATGAACAAGGTAAAAGATGTAATTACGAAACTGAACCAGATGTTGATATTGCATATTGATATCGAGACAAATAGTTATTAAGGGGGTGTGTTGGAAAATGTAATTCCTACTTGTCTCAGTTGTTATTCTTTCTATTTAGAGGAGCCTGTTCCTATTCCTTAGGGTTGTTATATCTATATGTTCCTAGATTGGGGTGCGGTTGAGATATTCTCTCAACCAGGTAGTTATGTATCCAAAATAGTTTTTCTAAGACAACACTTCTTGTATATATGTAATATCACAATTGTTCAATAAAGTAGTTTTGCATTATTAAATTTTATTTATATATAATTAAACTTGAGGAAATTATAATATAAAAAATAAAATTCAAAAAAAAGAAATTTAACTTTCAATCTGTTGCACCATAAACCATGTTTATGTGTATTGAGAGTATTTTTATATAATATTATTTTTTATATTGCAAATTAACTTATCTATTTTTATAATTTCTTTTATATTATAGCTACTATATTTATTGTTTTTAATTATTAAAAATGTTTTTTTTCCTAATATTAAAATCAATTAGCTAGATATTTGATTTTTCTAATTATTTATAACGTCTCAATTTAGGGAAATGAAAAAAAGATGGTATAAATTTTATAATATTAATGAAAAATATTAAAAAAATATAAAAAATATATTTATTATATTGTAAAAAATAATTAAATTTTTAAAAATATATAATGAAAGAGACATTTAAGTTTCATGTCCTTTCTCCATAGACCAATTTTTATGTTGAGTAAAAGGATTAAAGATTAAAGCTTTCTATAATATGAAATTTAATGTTTCAAATTTAAAATAATTTAAAAAAAATTATAATATTTTTATTTTTAATATAACAAATTGTTTATTAATTTTAATTGATAAAATAGTTTTGTTTTCCTCATGAAAATATTATTTTGTAATGTAATAAGTCAATTTTGTATGGGCGTTTTTTTGTTTACACAGTTATATATCTGAGTGATATCAATAATAATCAAAGAATATATGAGTGATATCAATAATAATTAAAGAATATATGATTACTGTACAAACCATTTTAACAAGAAACTACTTTTTTTAGTACGTAAGATCGAGTGTATTGATTTTATTTTCTTTTAATATACTTCATTATGCATTAATTTTTATTATTTATTTATTTATAAATATATAATTAAAATATAAATGTATAATATTTAAATATTAGTTTTGTTAACAAAAAAATGAGAGATGGATTTTTCATTATTATTCATGTTAAAGGAAAATAAAATTTTATAATTAACAAGTGTTTCGTGGTAGCTTAGTCACTATCACTCAAGTGTAAGTTATGTTTTACAAAGTCATTCAATAGAAATTATGTTTTACAAAAATGCAATATGAAGTGGAAAATTTAATTGGTTATTTAGGGTCAAAGTCTTGAATATATTTTGGTGGATATAACGACCATTAAATTTCCTTATTTATATTTTTACTCCTGCTTATTCAAGTATAAGGAGATTTCTTTCCAATTTTTTATCATAAAAATAATATATTAAAGAGACACAATTAATCTCTTACTTTCTTAAGATCTTATAGACCACATTGGCCTTAGTGGATGTGATTCATCATCATTATCATCTTAAAAAATGATGGGAGTGACTCTTGGTATGTATACTTCTTCTTCATAGCCATTTTTTACGCAAATACTTTCTTAAAATATGGTGGGCAATAATTGGTAGTAAATATGTATAATTACGTGAATATGAGCTACTTTCAAGGATTTAAATTTTGGTTGGTTTTCCTATGAAGGATTTTAATTTTTTTATGATTTTCCTATGAAGCTTAACAACAAAATATCTTTGCAAAAATATGAAAATCATGACATAAATATTGCAACTGTATCAAACAATTATGGAAAAAAAATGATGATGGGGAACTTTTAACATACAGTAAGACCAATATGGCCTATCAAACCTAAGGAAAGTAAGAAATTAATTGAGATTCTTTGATATTTTATTTCTATAATATAAAAGAAGGGAGATAAGTGTTCTTACATCATTATAGTTTGTTGAATTAAATATTTTTAAAATTAGAATGAATGTGAGTAAGAGCAGTGATTTTTACCTTCAACCCACTTAGTATCACAAAGGTGGCAAACTCTTTCATTAAAAGGTGTTTTAAGAATCACCTAGCTCCTTGGTTCACTTTGAAGTTCATGAAAATTAGTTCCTAGCATCCATTCTCTTCTTATAATTAGTAAAGACAAAAGGATAATTATCATTATCAATATTGGGGTTGATTTCCTCCTTATAATATCTTAGCTCCCTTTTCCCCTCTAACTCCTTATCTTGTGACAACTTTTCCTTACATTTGAAAGTAATAATGTTTTTAATATTATCTTTATCATATACATGGAATCTTACTCTACAAAGGTTGAAATAAGGCCTTCAAGTTATGGTCCAATTAAATGTTTTTCGAAGTTAAATATTATAATTTCTATTGTTCAATGCTACATTAGTAATGGTCAATAAAGAGGGACTAATAACAAAGTCAATTTTGTTTTTAAACAAATAAATTAATTAATTAGTATCTATGGATTTTAATTCCAAATAAATTTGTTTAATTTTTATAATAAAATAGTTGATAGTGGAAACTTAGGGAAGACAAATTGGCCTACTCTCCAACAATTCTAATATAATGATATTGTTTTTACTTTAATTAAGTTTATTATTTTTCTTTCCATTCTCTTAAATAAACAGTAAGAAATAATATATATAGATATAAATAAAATCCTGATGGAAAAAAATAATAAAGTCAAACCATTATCAAATTTCATTTGAGAGAGAACAATTTAGTCAAAAATTTTGCATTGAATAAAAATAATAACAACATGTGATATTGGATACAAAATAAAAGGAAACTTGATAGAGAGAAAGTGCAGGCAATATGCTAGAAAGTGAATGAACACGTTGATCTTGGAGAAAATTGACTTCATTTTGAAAGCTAAAAGGAATTCAACCTTGTAGTGAAATAAGTTGAGTTTTACGTGGCTTTGGTTTTGGTTTTATGTGTTGTAGAATTTTTATCTTGTAAATTTATTGGTGTATAGTCTTTTTATGTATTTTTTAGTTTACTTATATTTAGTTATTGTTATTTGAATTTAATGTAGTTTTATTTATGCAGGTTGATTTTTGGATTAATACAAAAAATTAATTAATGTGGTAGCTTTCTGTGTGAGAGATCACCTTTATCTGTAGAGGGAATTTTCTTTCACAACACCTTGAGCATGTCCTTGATTGGTGGTCAACCTTAAACCATCTATGTGGCACTGAGACCTTCATATTCAGGTTGAGTTTCTCCCTCCAAAGAATTGGGCGCATTTCCTTTGGCAGAAGAGTTCAACTTCTTTCCAGTTCTGGAAGAGTTCTAGGAATTGAGCTAAGCATTTCAGATTTTGGTGGTCATTCTTTAACCACCGTAGGTTATAGAAATCCATTGTCTATTTTAAAGTTATCCTTCTCCAAATAATGAGGGACACTTCCTCTAGTATAATATTTCAGCTTCTTTCTAGATTTTGATGAGTTTTAGGGACTGCACTAAGCATTCTAGTGTTCGTGTTCATCCTTAAACCATCCCTTTATACCAACATTTCAGAGAGCACATTCAACCTAGAATTTCCATGCATATTTTTTTGTAAATTTTGTATTTCATCTCTCTTCTTGGACTCACACATACCCCTTCAGATTAAGCGGGGGAATGTTGGACACATAATCCTCTAAGGGTTGGTGTGAAGGTTGAGCAGTCAATGGGAGACAAAGAGACAACTTGGGATGTGAAACAGAGGGTCAATCCAATGTATTATAAATATGTATAATTGTGAATTTAGGTGACGATTGTGATTCACCTATTAGAGTGGGGTAGAGCCCCCCTTCGAACAGTGGGGGGTGGCATCCTCCCTTGTATGGGGGTTTTAGGGGGGTGGTAGCCCCCCTCTAAGGGGTTTGGGGCAAAACCCAATGAATTTGTTTTTTGGCCCTATATTCAGTGGGCTAATGTACCTATGGTTTTGTGCATGGTTTTCGCACATGGTTTTGGGCACAATGGTTTTTGGTCCATGGTATTTTGTATATCCGGTCAAAGGAACTACGATTATGTTCCAATCCAGGGTGAATGGATTGGGGTTTATGGATGCTTCGGTATATATATATATATATATATATTGTAACATTCAAAGGAACATAATGAAAAATCAATCTGGTACTCCCTGTTTTGGAATCCAGGGGAAAATCTGTGTGTATGTTTGTTTTATGTGTTGTGCTCTCGCCTTTGCTTATTTTTCTATTTTAGAATTCGTATGTGGGTAATTTTTGTATAGTGTTAAAACCTACACTCCAAAAATGGGAGATTGAAGGAGGAGAAGAAAAAATCCACTTACTGCAATAAAGAATTTCATCTTGAATCTCGATGCATGGCACATACACTCCAAAAAAACAATATTCGATATTAAATTCTTGATGGTGCTAAAATGAAGGAGAAAGTATGAAATTATTGAGGTAATTTTGATGTACTTGTAGCAATTTATTCTTTGTATTAGTCTTAAATTATTCATAGTGTGGCACCACACCATATCGCTTCCTAAATAGGTTCCCTTTTTACTAGGGAAACATATTTTGGTCCTCCCATAATTATGGGATATAATACCCTTATCCAAGTACATCGAAAAATTAGAGTAGATATGAAGAATGGTTGCTTTAAGGACCTATTCTACTAGACAATGCATTTCTATATAGGAAAGCCACTAGAATTTGTACCTGAGACTGTTACCATCTGTAAGATGACAAATGGCTCTATGTTTATTCTAGGTAAAGTATATATTTTCGCAAGGTTGTATTCCTTTTCAAAATTTTATTTTGTATCTTGTTAAATTATGTTACTAATACATGCAAACCAAGAGGTTCCATTGTGACATGAAATATTTCGGCATTGAATTACAGGTAACTACAACAACTCAATAGAGAAGGAATGGTTATAGGGCATCCCAACATTCAATTTTTTGACGAAGTTTTTCATGGCTATATTATGGGAAAACATCCAGAGGATATTTGAAGAAAGGAAAGGTAACAAGGGCATTATCAACACTCAAGCTTGTGCACAATGATATCACTAGATTTTTTGCCAAACCATCTATGGTGAAAGGTGAGGTATTCTCTTACATTCATAAACAACTAGTCATGTTATATTTGGGTCTATTTTATTAAATCCAAGTTAGAGGTCTTTGCATGTTTCAAGAACATTAAAGAAAACGCAAAAAAAATAGGAAGGGCATCAAAATGTTGCACATAGATAATAGGGGGGAATATGTGAACAAAGGTATTGAAAGGCTTTGTTCCGATGTAGCTATTCAGTTACAACACATATTGTCATACACTCAATATGATGTCATAGAAAGGAAGAATAGGAGACTAAAAGAAATGGCCAACTGTATGATGCATGCACAATCATTACCAAAGTTATGGTTGAAAACAATCAACTATGTTACTTACATCTAGAATAGAATACCGCATAAATCCATGAAAGAGGAAACTCCTTATGAGTCTTGCTACACTAAGTGACCGAAAGTCACGCATCTCCATATCCATGGATCATGAGGATGGGCTTAAATATTAATGGATAAGTGAAACGAGTTATAGCCACAGAGTATGGAGTACATGTTCATTAGATATTCAGATGGAGTCAAAGGGTGTAGGTTGTTATTTATGCCCACAAAAGAAATCTAAATTTCAAAGAAGATCGTCTACGTGCAACTCCATAGGAACCTTCTTCATAGCCTCCACTACTTCCATATGTCATTATTAAAGATTATGATTCTTCTTACACTTCAAACAAAAATTCCAAACCTACTGAATAAGTCATAGAAGACTTAGATTCACCACCACCTTTGGCATAGATGTGGTCCATCATAGTAATTTGTTAGTCTATATTTCCAAAAGATATTAAGTGGAAGAAGTTTTTCATGCACTTATAGCAATGGAACCATGCATGCCCATGCACTATTATGTGGTATTACCTTCTGATCCTCGATTTTATGAAAAGGATAAATAAATCCCAACTGGGAAGCAACAATGAATGAGGAATACAATTTGTTCATTTTAAACCACAAATTGTATTTGGTTCTATTTCTAGAAAGTCCAAATCTTGTTCATTGTGAATGGATCTAAGAACCAGAATACTAGAAAATTGTTGGGAATTAGGATATACTAAGGGTGGTGGGGGTGTGAAGCAATATTTTACAAATTTTACACTCCTTTAAAAAATCATTCAATCTAATAAAATTGGAAAACAGCAGGACTACATTCACATGAAAAATGTACATAGTGATTTTACTTGGAAACCATTCTCGAATAAAAACAAAAAGTTTATTTTTATTATGATTTAAATCAAAAGCCCCATCTTTGATTACATCAATGTGTTGTAGCTACTACAACCACCCTCTAAAAATTTTCCTTAGCTTTTCTTAGAGCCTCTCGTCCAACCATCACAACAACTTCTCTTGCTTCACTAGGTTCACAAGCTTTAGTGTTTTGCTTGCACAAAGGTAGCTTGTTGATCACAACTTGATGCATTCCCCTCAAGGACTGTTCACCTAGACTTGGTCTAGCTACAGGCTAAGAAACTTCCCCATGAAAATTGCACATTTGTGGAGGGAAACCAACCTTCCCTCGAGAAATTGTGCAATCCTATCTGATAGCCTGCTAGGCTCCAAGGTTGCGCAATTCTTCTAGTCAGCAATCCCAGCAGGAATTATGCTATTTTCCCCAGCAGGGCTGCTCAACCCATAATTTATGCAAATGTGGGTAGGAGTCAGCTGATTTACCCAGAGATTGTGAAAATCTCCTAAGCAGCTAGCCAAGCTCCCAACCAGAAATGCGAATTAGTCAAGTAGACTCTGCGTGTACAGATGAGTTGACCAGTTCCCTCTAGGACCGACCAAAACTTGCTTGCATGCATGGGTTGCTTCTCCCAAGGTAACATGCAAAGGCATCCCTTATTTCAGTGATCCTTTTATAGAAATTGAAGGTTACATGCAAGGATCATTTCAGAAACCTCCCACCAAGTGTCGTTTTCCCTAGATTTATGGCATTCATGTCAAAACCTCGACGTTATAAAAAATCATCAATCGAACATTGCAAAGATCATTCCTCACATCAACCTTACAACTCTGATACCCCATACCACATCTAGCAGTAGCTGACACGTTCAGCTCAGGTTTTTTGGGGTAAGCCCGCTTCCCATGCCTTGTATTGCATTTCTGTCACTTTTTGTGTTTTCACCTATATGAGTACTATTTGCTTGATTTCTTTGAACAATTGCTATCATTTACATGTATATTAGCTTGTCCTCGCATGGTTTCTATTTTTTCCAACATCTCACTACTGTCGCATGCCTGAAACTGTTTTTTACGAACATTCGCCGATTCGGTGACTCACCTCACCCACATGCATGTTGCTCCATTTTTTGAATCTGTCATTCACCATTTGCATGCATGATCATTCACTTATGCTTATACTTAGTATCAGCATGCATTTTCACTCACAGTCACTTTCAGTTGCCCGTTGGCGAGTGTGCCCAACCTCGGCCCAGACTCTGCCTCACCAAGAGAACATTGCATGATCCTGAGAGGGAAGGCTCTGCCTTCCTCCCCATAAACATTCATTTATGCCTAGCAACAGTTCCCTAGGCCTGGTTTGGACAAACCTGAGGGACAGTGACTGTTGACCAAGAAAATTATGCAATGAAGTCACTGAGCTTGCAGCCATTGCTAGTTGAGATTGTGAATTGCACAATCCCAGTAGTCAGCAATGAGACTAGACTATGCATTGCACAGTTCCAACACTCAGTCAGTTTCCCAACAGCCTAGACTATGCCTTGTGCATTCTTGGTAGTCAGTCTCTTGACCTCCTAGCCAAAATTGTGCAACCTTCATGATCAGTCACATAGGTATGTTGCAAGTCAGTTCTCAAGTTCATTTTTGTTTTCAACTGACATATTTCTTGCCATGAGTGTTGCCATGTCTCTAGGTATTGTCGGTGTTCATCTACTTCTCAGTAGTGTAGGTACAATGGTTTCCAAGAGAGCAGAGTCGAAGACACCGTTCATAGCACACTTGTAGATGTAGTTGACCAAATGTCTATGAGTTTTCCTACTCATGAAGATAACAAGTTGTTCGTAGACAAGAACATCAAGATGTCACAATGAGAAGCACCATGAATAGCAGCTGAACCCATCATACCAAATTCAGCGAATGCAACAAATTCAAAAAACAAAACAAATGTGGTGAACGTGGGGAATGCAACAAATGAAATGAATGCAAGAGGAAATTTTTTGATAACATAGAGGTGGAACAAAGTTTTGAGCTCAAGAAGATCCACTAATGACGAAAGAAACTTTGGAGACTCAAGCTATGAGGTGACGACGCGACATGAAGGTCGCTTGAAGATAGAGAATGGAACAAGGAAGGAGTTGCATGTGCTGAAGCAGCAACTCTAGGAAGAACATGAAGCTGCATAGACAAACGAATGAGTTGCAGAAGGAATAAGAACAATAGTGGGTGCAACATGCACTCACGGATGCAACTGTGCCCATACAAGTTAAAGATCCATCCCAACAGTTGACACAGAGCAGACATGGTGAGCAGTGTTGTTGATCACGTGCAAGGGATTCAACAACATGCATGTCATTGTGCGCACACATGCAATCCAACCCATTCAACACACTCAGCAAGGTGAATACAAGAAGCAATTCCAACTGGAGTTGAACATGTACTTCGAAAAGTTGATGCACATGAACACCAACACACACTTGAATATTAGCATGGACACTATGCATTAGTTTGTTGCCCATTCAGCCACACCCAATAAGACCATGCACATTGATGAGCCCCAAAAATGGACAATTATTTGGGCTCATTCAACCTCCTAATTTGACTTAATCCACCATTCTCATTAGTTTATTGCATGTTTTTTATTATATTTATGTTAATAGAGTGAATTTGGTTAGTCATTATGCCAACAAGTCTAATGGGTGCTTTGTGTAGCCTTTTTGGTCAACTTGGAGACAAAATTGAAGGTCTTAATGAGCACTTGGCAGCCAAATTCGTGGGAGAACAAGCTAGAGGATTTGTAGGAAGGTGTTCCCCTCATTTATGGGCCCTTACCTCGAATTCTCCACCATCAGCTCGGAGTTCAAGGGCCACCGAATCAATCAACACAAGGGCAGCCAAGCAAGTCAAGTAGGACTGCTGTTAACTCCAAGTCTTGGGCAGCCGAGTCCCTAAATTTTAGGAGGACTGTTGGGTCCTCAAATTGTATAAATAAGAGGGCTTAAGACCTCATTTCAGTTAGTCAATTTGGTAAGCCAGTTTTGGCATGATGTTAGAATCATGATTATGATCTTTTAATAAAGGCAGGCAGCTTTGGATTCAATTCTGAGTTTTTAAGGGAGCTATAGCTCTCAGGTTAGGGCCCAACCTGAGAGCAATAGACCTCCTTTCCCTTGTATTGTTACTTGTTTTCCTTTCAGCACTTTATTTCCTTGCTTTGACATGCATTTGAAAAAACACAGTCTGCTGATTTAATTTCTTTAATGTGATTGATAGGATTAGTTTATGGTTAAAGTGCTTTTAGTTGCTTAGATTAGAGTAGGAGGATTGTAATTCATTAGAAGCTCCAAAAAAGGTTGATAGTGCACTCGCTGCCATCTCTGTTTAGAGATTGGGGGTGTGGGATGTACCAACCACCAAAAAACGCAGTCTTATGCTTTCATGCAAGCTGCCACACAGTCATTTCAATTGTAGATCCATCCATGCATTCTGCTCTTGAGCACTACTGCTTCGTTCCAACACCATGCACGATTTTTCTCCACACTTTACATTGCTGTTCATTGGGTTAATAACATAGTTAGAATAGGTTGATGGAATTCTCGGTTTTGTGCAAGATATAGAGGATTTGTTTCTTTTACACTGCATAGCATCACTTTATCATGTTCTTCTTCTTCTCAACCACGCCTGAAGCCACTTTCTCGACCTTTGTTCAGCTCATTAGCCTTCCAACCCTTCTGCTTCTCACGTAGCTTCATCTCTTTAACTTTTCCTTGCTTACACCCTTCTATCCACCAACCAACTGTACCCACTCTTTCCTCATCTCATATCTCTGTCCCTGAGACATCTCAAGCTCCTCTTTCATCTTACCTATCCACCCATACAACTCCTCCACTCCTTCATCACCCAAAACTCCCACTGTAGCACATCCTGTAGAAGTTAGCAGACTTCTTGTAGAAATCCTGAGCTTCCTGTAGGATCCCCTGCAGACATCCTGTAGAAGATTGAAAACTCGGTTGCCGAGCATCTGAACGTTGTGGACTCCTGTGGAATGATGTTAGGGATCCCCTGGAACCTCTCCTAGCCCTCCTGACCTTTCCCAAGCTTTCTCTCCCTTCGCACTACCCCTGCACAGCCAAACCCTAATAAGAAACAAAATCATAATAACTCCAACCACTTAAGCAAAAATACAAAAATAATGTTCTTTTCAATAGAAGTAGTTTAAGTTCATGCATTTCATATCACTAGAAGTAATGGCATCAGTTTTAGACATTTGCACTCCCACCATTGCATCATAGAGATTAAGCTAGTCAGATTAGGGTTTACTAGGGTTTCCATGTTTTGGTTGGCTTTTAGTTCATTTTTGCAAAGTAGATTAATTTCCTTTGAGATAGCCTTCGTCCATCATTTAGAAAGCTTCTTCTGAGAACATATAGAAGTTGGCTTGAGCCCTAGCGGACTTGTGCCAGCTCACCAGGTGACAGCTGCGACAAGAGCTAGTACTTGTGCATACAGCACCGTCGCTTCCAAGTTTGTTACGAACTACTGGGTTGATAAAATTAGAGATAGGAAGCTCCAGGAGTTGTAGCATTATTGCTACAATACTGGAGCCCACCATCTTTTTGGCGCCGTTGCCGGGGAAGCGTCAGAGTATTGGTGATTGTCGCTTTTCTTCTATTTTCCACTACAATCTTCTTCTAAGTACTTTATTTCGTTTCCATTATGCAATTTCGTTTATGCAAAAGTAGATTAACATTTCCCGCTTTCATAGATTAACATTTCAATTCCGTAATTTCAATTCTGCAAGCGTAGATTAGCATTTCAATTCTGCAAGCGTAGACTAGCATTTCATTCCTGCAATTTCATTTGAGCAAAATAGATTAGTCCTTTCCTGCTTTCATTTCAATTCCGCATTTTCATTTTACCAAGATAGTTAGTTGCAGTTCAATTTTTTCAGTTTTGCATGTAGAAGTAGAAAAAAATGCAAAAATCAACCAAAAAGATTTCATTTCATGCCTTGTAGGAGTAGAGATAATTTAGAAAAATATTTGCACAACACCCCCCACTGCTTCACACAGCCAACCTTCTCTCTTCTTCGATGGCTGTGACTAAGAAGAACCCTTGGGTGGACATCAAGACATATCTGAAGAACCTCTAGGGGAGAAGAAGAAGAAAACATTCCTCTAGAGCAAATGGCTACAAGCAGAAATGTTGGGAGCAGTACCTTATCCAAAAATGAATTTGCAAATCAGATCGAAGATTTCAAGAGTGATATGAGGCAGTTTCTTGCCATGCAACTGGATACCTTGCGGATCCAAAAGAAGCAAGAAGAAGCCAAGAGGGCTTTGGCCATTTTTTGTCCTAGGTGCACTAGAAAGCATCCTAGGAACGAATGTCCATTGTACTCCATAGAAGTGTGTTTTGTCTGTGAAGAATACCATCCTACAGATCAGTGCCCTTCCTTACCCAGATTCAAAGCTGCATATCAGAGAGCCAAAGGAGCCACTGAATCACTCTATTATATGAACCAAAGGAGGCCGCATGGACCTAGAACTTACCAGGAGGGAATTCAAGAGACATCCGAAACCTATTATAACCCCTATCAAGCCACTTCCATGCCTTCTTGGAGTCCCCTTGCTCATCCTTCCTGGTCTAGACCTCCTCCTTGGTCATATTCTCCTTGTTCCTTCACAGATCCATATTATGCCCTACCAGTTGCTCATTCGTTTCACTCTTATGCTCAGCCACAGCCTCAGTGGAATGCACCTTATCAGGAGTGGAGGCCCCAGTACAACTCTCATCCCGCTCATTTTCCTCCACCACCTGCTCATCCACAACCATCGCCTCCTCCTCCACCAAGGCAACCCCAAATGCCTACCCAACCACAATGCCATCCATCTCCATCTCAATTTCACACCCCCACTCAGCTACCCGTACCACGATTTCCAAAACCATACAATGGAGTAGCTCAACCCAATTGCAAAGCCGAGGCACAACATGTGCAAATGACTCCTTTTGAGCTCAATGATGTTCACCAAAGCTCAGGAAGAGTGTTGCAAAACAGAGATTATATTGACAACATTGAAGGACCAAAGAAAAAAGAAGATTCCAAAGAGGAGATCAAAGAACCATGGGCTGCACTTGATGAAGAGAAGAGATCAGAATCAGAGATCGAGAGAGTTCCTTCATGGTTACCATCAAATCCTCCATGTACTAAAGAGAAAGATCAGCGAAAAGAGGAAGATGAGAAGGTCATGATGGAAGGTGACATGAAGAATGATCCAGATCAGCAAAAGGACCAAGGATATCAAAGCTATATTGAGACATGGTTCCAGACAGTCATTAAGTTGCAGCAGTACTCTCTTCCTCAGCTATGTTTGATCCCTTCAAAGTCAAATCATTTTGTCTCTAAAGTCCGGATAGTTGTCCAAGCATGCATTTCGAGCCTTCACATCATTTTTTCTCTAATCTCGATGTGCACATGGCTCCATTGGAAGTATTCTTATACTTGAAAATGATTTTGTTTTTCAAGTAGGGTAGGGTAGAGAAAAAAAAAGAAAAAAAAGGAAAAAAAGTAAAGAAATGAAAAAAATGGAAATAAGAGGAAAAATCTAAGGTGAAAACCTCCTCGGAGGCGCCTTAGATTGGCTCATTGATTGAAAACCTCCATGAGGCGGTCAATGGGTTGGAAAGAAGAGAAAATAAAAAGGCAATAAGATCTTTGGGTGAAAACCTCCCTTGGAGGCGCCCAAGGCAGGCAATTAGGGTGAAAACCTCCATGAGGCGCCCTAGTTGTTTTTCAAAAAAAACAAAGACAAAAAGAAAAAGAAAAAGAAAACTAATTTCCATTGGCTAATTGCAGGTTGCAAGAAGGACATTTCATGATAGGAGGAGCACTCAAATCAAGGTCAAAGGAATTTTTCTTGTGCCTTCTACAGGAAGCTCTGTATTTCTACAGGAAACATCCTGTAGAACCTTTGGACGAACCAAATTCAAGATTAAAATGGAATCTGATGGTGGGAATCTGTTGATTAGGCCTACAAGCACTTGTGTGTCCATCCCTTGCCTTTCTCCATCATTTTTTCCACCTCATTGTGCTTCTCATTGTGCTTCTACAGGAACTTCCTGTAGAAATTGTGGGAAACTAGACATGGATTTCAAAAAGTGGTTTGGCGAACATGGTAGCTTCCTCAAGGGTTCAGAAGTCCTCATGCAATCTTCCAACTCCTCCTCCATCATCTCCATACCTGCATCACAGCCCAAGCTTAATTTTCCCTTCCATGCAAACACTTGCAAAATGCCTTGAAGAAAAAACACATAGAACAAAATTTGTTTTTGCCATAACTTGAAAACCATGCATCCATTTGACAAACCGTTTTATGGGGAATTGTACAAGGGTGATGGCAACATGCTTGAGCAGTTTCAGCCAATTCCGGTGCACGGTTTCCAAGAAATCAGCCTCCATCACCATCAGCCATTTTTGCATTTTCTCCATATCCGTGCATCCATTTTAAAACCTGTTTCATGGGGAGATGCACATGGGTGATAGTAGCCTACCCAAGCAGTTTCAGCCGATTCTGATGCACGATTTCCGAGAAATCGAGCTCTGAAATCTTCAGCCATTTTCCATTTTTCTCGAAATCCGTGCATCCATTGATCACGATTTTTCTATGGGAGATGCATCATGATGATAGAAACATGCTCACCGAGTTTCAGATCAATCCGGTTTACCGTTTGAGAGCAATGGCGAAAACAAGTTCTGATTTTGTGACCATGCAGCAGCAGCAGCTTGAAGGTGCAGATCTGAACGTGAAAACAATTGCATGCAGCTCAGATCTGGCCAGAGGACACCTGCACAAGGAAAAGCAATCAAAATCATCAGCCAAGCCTCATGCAATCAAAGGATCCAAGCATGCAGCAGCAGAATCAGAGCATGCAGCAGCAAAAAGCTTCACAAGCAGCCGTTTGACTTCAGGTACGTGACTAAACCTTGTTCATCTATTGCATGAATCTAGTCTAAGCATTGCATGAACGAATGGAATGGTGAAATTAAGCCATGAATGTAGCAAGACACCCAGTTCTCTAGCGCTCAAGGAAAAATCACGCAGCATACGTGTATGGTCATTCATGGAAAATTTGAAAAACACAGTTAGTGGTAGATTTGTTGAACTTCAGTGCACAGGGCATCAATTAATTAACAAATAGAAGAGTTCATGATAGCACAGCAGTTCATATGGGCCAGCACACGTTTTGCCACCTCACTCCACCAAAAATCACGCAGAAATTAATGAGCGCTCAGCTGAAATTCATGGACTGTTATTCAACTCGCACTTGCAACCTGTTCAACTGAAGATGCATCCTCTTCTCCCACAATCAGTTAACCTATCATCCTTCGCTGATTTTTTTGGCCTGTTCAAAATTCTCCCGCTCATCCAGTTTGAAGCTTGAAGAAATGAAGTCAAGGTTGTTGCAAAACAACTACAGCCCAGGAACAAATGGATTGCTTCTCCGCGGCAGAGTTTGGACAGACTAAACAGGGATAGAGCGCGAAGTCTTGAGCACAAGAAGCACTTGAATGAAAGCAAGGAAAAGAGCTCGAGATTACGAAGTTTTTCCAGATAGAACATTATTTTCTGATTTGAAATGTTCTGCTTCTTCATTGGTGAGTCTTCACCAGGGAATTGATTATGGGACAGAGCTGTATATTTTGAAGTGATTCAGTTGAATCCTTCTTGGAGAAAGCCCCCTGCTTCATTGAACGATATGGAAATCAAAGAGTAAGAATACCTTTGGTAGGTTCTTTCATCTCTTAGGAGTTGTATGAGATTTTCTTCAAAATAATTTGAATTTATCCTAGACCAATATGGAACATGGGGAGAATTAATTGTTGAGGAAAGATGCCATCTCTGCAATATGATCATGAATTCAAAACAGAGTAGTAGAATGATGATAACAGAAATGAATTCAGCAGTGTCTATAACTAAAAATTGTTGACATAAAGTTCTTATTTTCCTTGAAACACATGCAAAGCCATAAATGAAACAATTGACTGCCAATTTTGTTGTCAAAGTTTTGCTAGATGACCAGGAAGAAAGTAATTAATTTCTGCTGAGTTTTTCTAGTAATTATACTTTTACCCATGAATAAAGCAGGAATATATTTTCCAAAAGGGTCAGATGACGCAGAGATTTTGTATCATATACTTCAATAGATGACAAAGATTATTCTTTCAAACATAGATATGGGACATCCTTTAAGTGATGGCATTTTAAAGCTTGTTGCAAGGTATCAAGGTCATTTGAAAAATTTGAGATTGGTGGTGCCTGAAAATTACAGATGGACTAAAGTAAGTTGTAGACTTCAGTCCAAACTTGCAATGTTGGTACCTATCGTTGGCATGTGTTGTGATTGGCATTAGGAAATGTTCAAGATGGCAAGGTGAAGTATGGAGAAGTCATTTTTCATTTTTTATCTGAGCCTGTAAGATCTTTTCTCAGTTGGAAATGATTGCAAGGTCCTGTGCGCTGCAGTGAAAAATGAACAGATGGACTCAAACAAAGTGTAGCTGTCAGTCGAAAAGTTATGAAGATTGGTACCTGTCTTTGGTGGCAGATGGCTTGGTCTATCATATTCTAAGGGGATATTATCAAAGAGTTGCCTTACTGATTGAGAGTTAATAAGGTGGACGATATGCGATTCTTTGAGTCTAGGATACCCACATCCAAGCAGGATATAGTGGTGCTGTCTGTTTCTACTGGAAGCCAGAACTCAGCTACATGACTGTTTCTACAGGAAGACAGAGGACTGTTTCTACAGGAAGACAAAGAACTGTTAGCAGACTGTTTCTACAGGAAGACAGAGAACTGTTTCTACAGGAAGTTTGAAAAGAGGGAAGCCAAAGGAGGAATCAGCCGAGATGTTAGCCAAAGAAGCCACCAGGGCCATCAAAGACAAGGAGAGAGATTGGCTGCTCAGAGGATGAGCAACACTTTCAGTAGGGGGGTGATGATGAGCCCCAAAAATGGACAATTATTTGGGCTCATTCAACCTCCTAATTTGACTTAATCCACCATTCTCATTAGTTTATTGCATGTTTTTTATTATATTTATGTTAATAGAGTGAATTTGGTTAGTCATTATGCCAACAAGTCTAATGGGTGCTTTGTGTAGCCTTTTTGGTCAACTTGGAGACAAAATTGAAAGTCTTAATGAGCACTTGGCAGCCAAATTCGTGGGAGAACAAGCTAGAGGATTTGTAGGAAGGTGTCCCCCTCATTTATGGGCCCTTACCTCGAATTCTCCACCATCAACTCGGAGTTCAAGGGCCACCGAATCAATCAACACAAGGGCAGCCAAGCAAGTCAAGTAGGACTGTTGTTAACTCCAAGTCTTGCGCAGCCGAGTTCCTAAATTTTAGGAGGACTGTTGGGTCCTCAAATTGTATAAATAAGAGGGCTTAAGACCTCATTTCAGTTAGTCAATTTGGTAAGCCAGTTTTGGCATGATGTTAGACTCATGATTATGATCTTTTAATAAAGGCAGGTAGCTTTGGATTCAATTCTGAGTTTTTAAAGGAGCTATAGCTCTCAGGTTAGGGCCCAACCTGAGAGCAATAGACCTCCTTTCCCTTGTATTGTTACTTGTTTTCCTTTCAGCACTTTATTTCCTTGCTTTGACATGCATTTGAAAAAACACAGTCTGCTGATTTAATTTCTTTAATGTGATTGATAGGATTAGTTTATGGTTAAAGTGCTTTTAGTTGCTTAGATTAGAGTAGGAGGATTGTAATTCATTAGAAGCTCCAAAAAAGGTTGATAGTGCACTCGCTGCCATCTCTGTTTAGAGATTGGGGGTGTGGGCTGTACCAACCACCAAAAAACGTAGTCTTATGCTTTCATGCAAGCTGCCACACAGTCATTTCAATTGTAGATCCATCCATGCATTCTGCTCTTGAGCACTACTGCTTCGTTCCAACACCATGCACGATTTTTCTCCACACTTTACATTGCTGTTCATTGGGTTAATAACATAGTTAGAATAGGTTGATGGAATTCTCGGTTTTGTGCAAGATATAGAGGATTTGTTTCTTTTACACTGCATAGCATCACTTTATCGTGTTCTTCTTCTTCTCAACCATGCCTGAAGCCACTTTCTTGACCTCTGTTCAGCTCATTAGCCTTCCAACCCTTCTGCTTCTCACGTAGCTTCATCTCTTTAACTTTTCCTTGCTTACACCCTTCTATCCACCAACCAACTGTACCCACTCTTTCCTCATCTCATATCTCTGTCCCTGAGACATCTCAAGCTCCTCTTTCATCTTACCTATCCACCCATACAACTCCTCCACTCCTTCATCACCCAAAACTCCCACTGTAGCACATCCTGTAGAAGTTAGCAGACTTCCTGTAGAAATCCCGAGCTTCCTGTAGGATCCCCTGCAGACATCCTGTAGAAGCCTGCAAACTTGGTTTCCCAGCATCTGAACGTTGTGGACTCTTGTGGAATGATGTTAGGGATCCCCTGGAACCTCTCCTAGCCCTCTTTACCTTTCCCAAGCTTTCTCTCCCTTCGCACTACCCCTGCACAGCCAAACCCTAATAAGAAACAAAATCATAATAACTCCAACCACTTAAGCAAAAATACAAAAATAATGTTCTTTTCAATAGAAGTAGTTTAAGTTCATGCATTTCATATCACTAGAAGTAATGGCATCATTTTTAGACATTTGCACTCCCACCATTGCGTCATAGAGATTAAGGTAGTCAGATTAGGGTTTACTAGGGTTTCCATGTTTTGGTTGGCTTTCAGTTCATTTTTGCAAAGTAGATTAATTTCCTTTGAGATAGCCTTCGTCCATCATTTAGAAAGCTTCTTCTGAGAACATATAGAAGTTGGCTTGAGCCCTAGCGGACTTGTGCCAGCTGTCCAAGTGACAGCTGCGACAAGAGCTAGTACTTGTGCATATAGCACCGTCGCTTCCAAGTTTGTTACGAACAACCGGGTTGATAAAATTAGAGATAGGAAGCTCCAGGAGTTGTAGCATTATTGCTACAATACTGGAGCCCACCACACATGTTAGTAGGCTAGTTGGATGAAGGGGTTGAACCAATGCACCGATTGCAATAGAGGCAAGATCTCACTTGAGAAATATGTCACCATGAGGTGCATGCACACCATCATAGACAGCCAAGCTTGGCATCAACTCAAAACCTTCACCATCACAAGCATGTCAAAAAGTTGGTCTCATCATAGCGTACTAAGTGTTAGTGACATATTTTATGGCTCACTCAAGCCATGTTGTCTCACATGAGTACATGTTCATTATAATGTTAAGTCATTTCAAGTGTAAGTAAAGTGTCAATAGTTGGATGTAACAGTCATAGAGTAGGTGAAGAGTCATGAGGGTGGTTGAATTCTCACAAAGGGGAATGTCAAGGGTCACCCCACCCTTTGCTATAAATAGTCCCTCATAGCTCATTATATAGGCTTTTGGTCAGCCAAGCTTCTGATAAGAATATCTTAGAATGAGCTTGGACAGTATTGTAACATGCCTTGGCCTCTCCATTACATGGAGCTAGTTCATCTCTTTGGAGGAGTAGGCGGATGTGGTTGTAACGTTCCACTGTTGGGACTAGGAATTTTACATGGATGTATTGTATGATTGGAACTTATACTTCTTTATATAATAAGAGCTAGCACATTTTCACACATGTATTGTATCTATTGTAAGACTGGTCTTTAACACTTGTAATGCATGTTGCTTTAACCTGTGTTCTACATCTGAACTATTTCATTTCTTGTAATGCATAATATATTAATGGAAATGTGTTGTATATGTTGTTAATGTTGTCCCGTCCTTGTCAATTGCTTTGTTAGACATTAGACAGACCTTTCATATGAAGCTCACTGTAATAACCGTTGCACTCGTTCAAACTAATCCATGAGTGTTGTACATGTTATCTTACCTTATATGTTGTGGTTGTCACATCTGTGTGGACTGCTCCACCAGAAGTTGTGTATGTCCTGTGTGTTGTGTGTTCCTAGTCGAGTTGGGACTGATCCCTTTCAACCTGGAAATCACCTTCACCCTCCTCTCAACCCACCTGTGTAAGAACCTATCATACACCTTCCTTCACTCGCTACATTGGTCACACCCTTTCTACTTAAGGAGTTATCTTACTTGTCTCTGTGCGACGTCGCGGTCAAGGCATTACCATACGTCCCACTGTTGGGACTCTTACACCAAACGGTCTGAGGTGTGATTGGGACTTCTTACCGGGGAGATCCCATTACATTTTGCCATGTTCAGCACCATCAATAGTTTGGCACTAGAAGGAGGGCCAGAGGACAAGCTAAGTCCTCACATCTGTTTTGAATCTCTACACATCTATCATGATTAACTATTGAGTTTCTCTTCTAGAATGTATGTCTTATGGAAACAATTTCATCATCCTGAAAAGGCTCTCTGTTAACTTTTCTCATAAAACATTTGATGGTGGAGGCTACGTAGCCTTGGTAAGGCACACGGTCGATGTTGTAGGCTCATGCAAAAGACATGGATTCTTTGAAGAATACATGAGATGCACGTTTTTCATCTACATGCTTCGAGGGCACCCAATGCACTGGTGTGCCACACTACCCAAAAAATCCATTCATTCTCTTACTCATCTGGTCGCAGAGATAGACCATGCTTTCAATCACTTCGACCATCAAGCACTCAATAAAGAAATTATGAAATTACGAAAAGCATCTGATGATTTCGTTAAATAATTTTACACAGGCTTTTGTAATCTTGCATACCGATTCTCATAAGATGATATTGATTGGGAATTTCTTGATGGAACATTTGAGTATCTTCTTCATATACCCGAACCCCACTCAGCACACTTCGGTGATGGAGTTGCACAATCACAGGTAGGCACAGTTGCTATCACAAATGACTATCTACCTTCACCTCATTAAATAGCTCCACCACTGCAGATTGATGTGGGAGATCACACACACACCTCGGTTGAACTGTCACATCCTCCCACCCCATCTACGCTTGATATTTACGTAGACTTGTCTTGAAAGCTTGCTGGTTGTCACATGGACTCGTTCCCTTGACCTTCAACCTCTTGTTTTGTTGATCCTCTAGATTGTACTGTCTTGTGTTCTTCCATTTTGGACTCGTCACCTGCTATGAACGAGAATCAAGTTCTCGATGGAGTTGCTGTTATGCAACCAAGTTGTGCCATAATTCATGATGATTGTGTGCAGGAATCTAAAGAAGAGCCCGTAGTGAAGGGTGACTCCCTTTTGTCTGTGCGTCATCTGCTTCATCCTCACATCCCTCGTGATTTTGCCACTGCTAATTTTCCCTGTGAAAACTCATTTTCGGATGCTTCTACTTCCAATCATTCACATGACACCTCAGATGTCAGTCTGTCATTACAATTTGGAGAGGACACATCTTCCTCAGAAAATATTTTCAGTGTTTCATTTATATTTCTTGAAAACAAAAAGGGTAAACATCTTTGCTTCTCATCTACCCCTCTACCCGATTCATCAAATCATGAGGATGCCGACAAACATCATGAATTTTCTGATCTTGGTTGTCGTGATTTATTCACTTCCTCATCCGATCATGATCTTGATACAACTATTTTTAATCTATCCAAGGCATTGGTCTATGATGATCTATCTATCCATGAGGTCAAAACCCTGTAGACTGTCGAGGCACTTCATTTTGAGCTGATGGTTATGTCAGGCCCTCGCTATCTTGAGGTTGGTCTCACTTCCGGCCAGGAAATTGTTGAAGCACTCAAGGCTCCTCATCACTCTCTTCTTTGCAATAAAGATCAACCAAACACCTCGATTTCGCTTCCCCCACTTGAACTAGATGATCCCACCACTCATGCATTGGACGAATCTTACAGAGCAAGCACACATGCACAACACAAGTGGTCTACCTTTCTCACATTTTCTTGCATGTCACAGTCAAGAGAATGCATACACTCAACATCTACATGCAGTGTAGCACAACATCATGGCAGCACCAAAGAATTCATGTCATGCACTATCACTCATCTTTGTTCTGTGGTCACTTGTAAGCTCACAATGTGTTTGTCGTCAATGTTACATCTTTCTTGTTTGCTGGTTCACACAATTGTCTTGTTCACAAACCTTGCCTTCACCAACATGGGTCAACCAATGTGCGGGTGGCTGCATTAGAAGTATCACTTCACGTGAGATGACCCATGCACTGTTAGCTTAGGAGTAGTAGTGTTTTCGTTTGAGTTTTTTTCTTACATTCTTGTTTGCTTACTTTATTTGTTTGTTTGTTTGTCTCCTTGCTTGCTTGCTTACTTCCTTTGCTTTCACTTTTGCTTCTACTCTTGATTTTGCTTTGTTTTTTGTTAGTTCGCTTGTTTTTCTTCGTAGGATAGTTTCGCATGAAACCATGTATGACTCTTGAAGCAAGCTAGGTAAAGTAAAAGAGGTTGTCAGCTTCTATCACTACTTGGTTATCTGTCATCCTCCCTCTGTATGAAGAACTTGTTACTTTCATTCCATGATATGTCGATGGAAAATACGTACTGTTCGAAGTGAACCTTGGTGAAAGCAAAATTCTTGCACAAGAATAGTGTCACCTACTCTAATCGGTTGTTTTTGGGTTAACCCTTGTTAGATCAGTCATGCAGAGTAAGCTGAGGGGGAAAACCTTAACAGGCACGTCAAATGTACAATAAACTACTTCTCTATAGGAACAACCTCTTCTACTCTTAATAAGTCGGGATCCCTCTTTCAGCTATGAAATGAATAAGTGCTATGCACTGTTACAAAGATGAAAATGAAAAAAATGAAAAAGTGAAAAAAGTTTGAAAATGAATAAGGGAGAAGAAGAGAAAGGATTCTGCACAGAGAGGTGATCCAAGTAACTCTGGAGGGGTACTGCTAGTAGTGAATCCATGCTTATGTTCTTATGTGACTCTATCAGGGAAATGTCCAGGCCTGCTGGCAATGGAGCAACACCAGAGATGAAATCAAGACTTTGACGACTATAATACTTGTGCATCAATATACCCCTTAGTCCCAATTGAAAAAATTATGTTGACTTCACTTCGAATGTGTGTCGATCTACCAAGAGTTTTGCAGATGCTACATCTTATAATCAAGCTAGTGTGAAACCAAGAGGAGCTGAGAACTAAGAAATACATTCGGAGGTGTTAGACTTTCTTTTCACGAACAAGGTCCATTCAGAGAGATGGAGTTCTACCAGTGTGTCTCAAAGTGTTGTAGTGGCTACAACCACACTCCAAACGTTTCCCTTAACTTTGTTTTGGAGCCTCCCTTCTAGCCTTCACACAAGGTTGTCTTGATTCATCAAGTTCACAAGCTTTAGTGTTTTTCTTACACAAGGGTAGCATGTCAATCACAGCTTGATGCATTCCCCTCACAGGTTGTTCACCCAGACTTGGTCCAACTATAGGCTGAATAGCTTCCCCAATAAAATTGTGAATTTTTGGAGGGCAACCAACATTTCATTTAGAAACTATGCAATCCTGTCTGGCAGCCTACTAGGCTCCAATATTGCGCAATTCTGCCAGTCAACACAGCTACCAGGAATTGTGCATTTTTCCCCAGCAGGGCTACTCAACCAAAAATTTGAGCAAATATCGGTAGCAGTCAGTTGCTCTGCCTAGAAATTGCACAAATCTCCTGGGCAGCTAGCCCATCTCCTAGCCAGAAATGCGCATTTTCCCCGAGCAATCGAGAAGTCTCTTGCATGTGCAGTTGATTTGACCGGTTCCCTTTGGGACGGAGCAAGACTAGCTTGCATGCATGGGTTGCCTCTCCAAAGGTAGCATTCAAAGGCATCCCTTGTTTCAGGGATATTTTTCTAGCAGTTGGAGGTTACTGTTATCACCCTAAGAAACTCTCGTAGGTTGTATCTCGGAGATGCTCAGGAACATTACAAACTCAACAAACTGTTGGAAATGGATGAATGGAAGGAATGATGCATATTCAAGCTAGATAACCACTTCTACTATTCTTAACTCCAAATATGGGTGAGCACCCCCAGACTACAAGGCTTTAGACCACCAATTACTCATAGTTTGAGGATTAGGTAAACATGGAGAATACTGACCACACCAGCAGACGCACAAGACCATGTGATGGTCAGTTGCAACTAGTAAACAGGTTTGAAAAACCATTTCCTAATGCATAGACAGGATGACAACTCTCTGACACTATGTAAATAGAAACTTGCATAACACATTCAATGATACATACTAGACTTCAACTCAGAGGTGGGATGACAACCCCTCTAATGCTGATATCAAGAGCACATGAACAAATGTATGACAGGCATATCCTAGAATAGAATAGAAGTGGACAGTGAGCAATTAATAGCAAAAGAAGCTTATATTAGCTAAAAGTGAAGACCAGACGATGCAAGTATCAAAGTAGTTACAGTCTCCAGAAGTTGAACGTTACATCAAAACAACAACCATCAACCTCAATTACATCTGATTTCTGGGTATATATAGAGTTTCATTACAAAGCTATTCTGCTATTCTATGCGTGGAGGGGTCATAATGGACCACCAACCATATTAAATATCTAAAATGGGCTTTTTCTATGATCTATTGCTTCAATGAATGAATTTGACATTGTCTGGTACTCTGTTGTCCTCCTCGAACATGTGGAGTGTAGTATAGAAGACATTCCATGGCTAGTAAATGCTTGTAACTACTTGAGGCACATCCTTTTCTTCTCGACCACTATGTTTATTGAATGTGGTGGTTGAAGATTTGATACAAACAGTACCAGGACTAGTTATGCTTGTCCTTCTCCCTCTCGGGTACACAATGTGTTGAATGCAGTAGTTGAAGTAGTAATGCACCAGACACTGATAGATGGTCGCTTTTGTCCTTCGGGTGCATGTTACAGGTCGAGAACATGGAGACTTCATGGCGGACGAAGGAGCAAGATGGGAACAGATATCAGCCGTTAGATCACATGGATGGACGGCGGAGATCTATCGGTGGGAGAGAAGCGGGAACAAACAGGATCAAACCAACGTGGGCCGTCGGATCACGGGCGGACAGATCTGACGGCGATCGGGTGCGAAAGATGCATGGGAGATAACATGTGGGAGAGAGGACAAGGGCGGTAAGCGGTATGCATCGCACCGCTTTAGGGAGGCAAGCGGTAATTGTATGTGGGGTAGCGATCACGATAGGCGCACGACACATGGTAGATGGGATAGGGGAAAACCGCTTTCCCCACAAGTTAACGCATGGGTGGCTTGTGGCATTAGGAGGAGTGAATTTCGTTAGATTGTGTTGAATGCGATTGTTGGTGGGGAAAGTAAACTGGGTTTAATGAGCAGGGAAAGCAGCGGAGACCATCGGATCATGATGAAATGATTGAAAGGTGTGGTTCTAATCGCACGAGTTAACGTAGGAAAAGGCACGCGGTCATGCTACCATGGTTACATGGGTTTAATCCCTAGCGCCTAGGGGGCCGAAAGAACAACGGCTTTCACAAGAATTTAGAGGTGAAATGGAGGAAAATACATGCAGCGAGGGGATATGGGAGTACAAAAAAATGGAGGAGCAGGAGAAGAACAACTGATGCACATCCTTTTTTGAGAGCAAACGACCCGATCAGGCCTATATTTGATCCTCGAAATGTTGAATTGAATAGAAGAGCTAACACTGGCTCCTTCTAGGGATGAGATCCTTCTTGTGAGGTCTCAAGAACCTATAGACCATTTCCTTTCTGATGAAAACAAATTAACCATAATTCCTAGTGTTCCATTGGGCATGGAGTCTGACTGATCCTACACTAAAAACAGATAAAATAAAATATTGACAACTTTAAGGCCAAAGCCCTTAAATCACATAAATTTTCAGACAACGCCCATTAACTGGGCCATCAAAAAATACCTCTCATTCCATGCTTTTCAGCATGAAGGTATTGTTCCCTTGAATCTGAGAAATGACGAAAGGCCCTGTCCAGATAGCATCAAACTTTCCATGGTTGGCTTTCTTTTCCTTTAGTGCATCCCACTTCAGAACCAAGTCTCCCACTTGAAAATTATCTGAGTTTGTCCCTTTGTCAAAAGCATACTTAATCTTCTTTTGATGTGCTACAGCCTTTTCAACCAGTTGTTCTTTGATTTGGTGTACCTCTACCAAATCGGTGATCCTTTTTGCCATGTCTTCTTCCTTGTTCTGTTCTTGTTCAATCAAAGGAAGGGGCAGAGGGTTTATTGGCCTCAGCTTCTATTTGAAAGGGATTGTGTCTTTCTACAAAGGAATTTTGCGTGGGATGATTTTCCTCTCATATGTTTTCAGGTCACTATATTCCCAGGCATAGACATCATCAAACTACCTCATTAAATTGCAGTATTCAGAACATTGTTCAACAAACAGATCAGTGGACAGATTTACGTATCTAGGCTGACCGGGACTCCCTATATCATGCTTATAGACTGCATACTGATCTACATTTTGGGTAGCTTTATAAGGCATGTCATTCTGGTCAAATATTCTTTCAAGAGAAATTAAACCCTTAGGTATATGATTGCTAGGAAGCTAGACAATACTATCTTTGTCAATTTTGTTTCTAAGCTGGAATTGGGGGTCTTCTTCTAAAGCTTCATTTTCTTGGTCAATTTTCATTTCAGAGAACTCATCAATGACTTGAAGAAACCTATTCATTTCATCATCATCATCAATCTGCTCTTCCTCAGCTTGAACAATTGGTTTCTTGAGCTACAACGAGGACTTCTGAGATTCTTCAATTTGGAGAAAAGCATGCTCCAAAATCAGTCTGCACAACATAAATAGGATGATTAGTAGGATTCTTCTCATCACTGATGATATGTGCCAACTATGCTTCTCTCTATAATCTCCTGCTTTCTCCTCAAAAAATTGGGACAGTGGCATAAGATAGGTCATTTTGCAATGTCCCACCTAGTCTCTTAATCCATCCTCTTGACAACAACATGCCAAATTTGGGAGGGACATCTGCTACCACAATGTCCATCACCATGCTCTTCATGGGTAGCTGGGTTAGGGTAATGGCTAAACCTTTAATCAATCCAAAACATTTTACTTTCCTTGAATCAAATGAGAATAAATCATGATAAGGTCTGGTGATATCAAGGCTTAACTCTTTAATGACAGCTTTTGGCATCAGATTGTGGCTAGCCCCTATGTCTAGCAAGCAATTGTGGAGGATTTTGTCATGAATAGTCAAGGAGACATAAAAGGATGGAGAATTATCATCAGTAGGTTTAGTCATTGGGCTAAGCACAACTGCAGGCTTGTCATCTTGCAAATTGACAGAGTTAGTGGAGGTTTGTGTGGATCTTAGCTCAAGAGCTTCAAGGATAGGCTTTCTAAACACTTCACTCTTTACAAGTTCTACTAGAGGCACATATATTTTTAACTTTTGGACTTCTGATTCAAAGCTGAAAGAGGAATATAACTTTTCAGAACCTCTTACCTCTTGAACTGGAGCTCTAAGGATTACTGGATCAGTTGCTGGTCTTCTCTGTCTGCTATTCTGTGACTCTGTTTGGACAACAGCTCTTTGGACAGGATTCTACTTGACATTACTTGCATTTGAACTCAGGTTATATCTTTGCTACTCCTCTGTTTGTAGAATAGCCTCTCTATCCCACCTTTGACTGTCTTGTTCCTGTAGCAAAGATTCCTCATACGCAGCGAAGGTAAAAAATGGAGCATTGCCTTTATCTTCCATGCAATGAACTTCATCCTCATCTTCAAACTGTCCCTCCTCCATGACTACATTCTAGAAAGGAGATTTAACTTTCTGTTGTTCATTTGGTTCTTTTCCCCTTTGAATGATTTGAAACTATTCATTTTCTCTTCTGAATGGATTTGGATTTCTTGGAGCAAATGTTCTCTGCTGCCTTGTCTTTCCTGAATTCTTCTCAACTTTCAGCTTAGATATTTTTACAGCCAATGACTCTATCATTCTAGTCATTTTATCTATTTTGGGTACTGAAGATGAATTAGAGGAAGAAGAAGCCTTACATCTCTGCCTCCTTCTACCAGCATGGCTTTTAAGATTTATGGCAGCCATAATATTAGATTCCACTTCTAGGGTTTCATCCTGCATGTCAGCTAGAGTGGCACATCTTCTTTCTCTCATCAATAGGCAGAAACCAGAGTCAAAGGCATTGGCATAGGTTAGTTTGGCAGAAGTGGGGCTCGACTTTACCTCAGCTGGTATCTTACTATACATACAATTGAATCTTTTATTAAAATCAGACAATGATTCCCCATTTTCCCTCTTTAGGTTAACAAACTTAGTATGATAATATATCAAGTCTTTTTCATCTCCCCAGTGCTTCAAAAATGCATCATCCAATACTTCAATGTCTGTTATGGACCCATGGGGTAATTCTCTAAACCACTTCCTAGCCTCACCATCAAGGCTCTGGACAAAGACTCTCATCCATACACCATCTTTAGTGATATCTAGGTTATCTGCATAACTATAAAAAGACTCAAGGTGTTCTTCAGCAGTTACTCCCTCTGTACCAGTGAATTTAGGAATATATTTTTGAACTCTCCAGCAGGCATGGCATTCAAAAGGAACAGGAAAAACTAAAGGCCCATACCTAGCAGCTATGATTCTTTGCATCTTGGTGGGAGCTTGTTGGCCTGCCATGACTAGGATATGTGGGAGAATACCAGCAAATTGAACGGTGGGAAACAATGGAACAGATGACAAAGACACAAGGATATTATGGACTATATGGGAATCTTCCTTTGCACTGAGATTCAAAGGGGAAGTAGATGGACCAGGAGCTGTATGAATCTCTGAAGGAAATTTCTCACTAGCAACACTAGGCTCAATATCTTCCAATTGTATATTCTCAACTATAATCTTCTCTTGCATGGATACATAATATTTCTTGGGCTTACCTGATCTTGATGCTCCTTTTTGTGATGTTTTCTTCTGCTTAGCAATCTTCTCAAGGTCAGGTATTTGTTCAGCTGGTTATTTCTGAGGATTTCTTCGAGTGTGCCTCACAAACTGAGCTAGGACTACGATGTGGAGTCGCCAAACGATGGTCTTCCTCCAGTGGAGTCGCCAGATAGATGATTACAACTAGAAATGTGCCCAGACTTTGTCTATCATCAAAACCTGGAATTGTGTCATTCTGCCGAGTACTCTGAGCTTCAATCTCCTCTCCCCGACAACAACGCCAATTAATTTTATCACCCCAAGAAACTCTCCTAGGTTGTATCTCGGAGATGCTCGGGAACATTACAAACTCAAAAAAATGTTGGAAATGGATGAATGGAAGGAATGATGCATATTCAAGCCAGATAACCACTTCTACTATACTTAACTCCACACATGGGTGAACACCCCCAGACTACAAGGCTTTAGACCACCAATTCCTCATAGTTTGAGGATTAGGTGAACATGGAGAATGCTGACCACACTAGCAGATGCACAAGACCATGTGATGGCCGGCTGCAACCAGTAAAGAGGTCTGCAAACCTATTTCCTACTGCACAGATAAGATGACAGGTCTCTGGAACTAAGTAAATAGAAACCTGCATAACAAATTCAATGATACATACTAGAATTCAACACAGAGGTGGGATGACAGCCCCTCTAATGCTGAATATCAAGAGCACATGAACAAATGTATGACAGGCACAACCTAGAACAGAATAGAAGTGGACAGTGAGAAATTAACAACAAAAGAAGCTTGTATTAGTTGAAAGTGAAGACCAGATGCTGCAAGTATCAAAGTAGTTATAGTCTCCAGAAGTTGAACCTGTTGGATACCTATACCAATAGGTTTCATATTTCATGATTGGCAAGAGAAAGGCCAAATATGCTCTGCTTTGGTATCCCAAAGATCCCATATTTCCTAGAAAGCAAGAGGTGGGTAAAGTGTTTTAAGTATTGAGGACCTTATTTCAATTTTGTGGATGATTCAACAGTCTAATCTGGATCATGCCATGTGTTCAATTTTGAGTTATAGAATAGAGAAAGAAGTCTGTCCAAACTGTTTAATCTTGGCAGACAAGTAGTTTAGGTAGAGAAGCAAAGGTTCCCAACAGCTTAATCTGGGACCTTGGAAGAGATAAGGGTAGAAGTAGATAGAAAAGAAAAAAGAAAAAGCCAAAGAAAAGAAAAGGCAAGTAAGGGTTTGCAAGTCCAAATGCACCCTCTATGAAGAAACAAAAAATGCTAGGGAAATAGCTGGGTAGGCAGTTGTGGTTGCAGAAAGGGTATTTTCACCATTACACATATGTCAACAGGTGTTTTGCCAAGGCAAAATCTATCAATAGAAAAAGTGGTTAATTCCATCATATTACAGCAAGGAGCATGACTAACTTCCCTCTTCCCCTTTATTCCATTACTAACACTCCCTTTCTTTCAGCTGAGATTTATGAAGAGAGATCATGGTTTTATGGTGGTTCTAGTTCATTCAGAATCCACATTTCTTGTCTAAGATCTTTTCATTTTGATCTACTCTCAAAACCAAGTCAATTTCAGATAAACTCAGTAAAATCCCTTTCATTTGTTCCCTTCATTCATATTAACCTCTAATTTTACTATATAGCTCCCCTATTTTATCCCTTCCCCTAATAATACTAACACTAAGGTGTATAAAGCCCCAAATCTTATATATACTCCCTCCCCTTGGCATTATAGCCATATGGTCTTCAAAAGGGACCAAAGTGACATTTGGTCACTTTGGTGAACCTGTCCCATCCCATTCCCCCTTGCTGCAAGTCAAACTGCTCCTCAAATCACCATTTGCATTGGAAAACCCTTACAAAACCCTATTCCGCCTTCAAATCCTTTGAAAAAATTACCAAAGTTAAAAAACCCGCCTCTGGCGCATTTCCAAAGGGTTAGCGCATTATTGGTTAACTGAAGAAACATTCGAAAAACCAATAAAAAACCCATAAAACCTAAAGTTCCCCGCCCGCATATAACCCGAGCACCTCCATACTCCGCCCACCGTTGGATCAAGGCCCGAAGATCTGACGATCCACGTCAATATCGGAGCGGCTCCCACTGCTGTCCTTTACCGCCCGAGATGCTGACGTTGCGTCACGTCAGGGCCTCTCCACGCGTCAAGCACTGAGGTATCTCGGAGCCGGGCCTGACAACTTCCGCGCCGTACCCAAACCGCCCCGAGAAACTGTAGCGGTTAGCTTTAACCGTAACCGCTACGGTCCTAACTGCCACCTATTTTCCGCTAATTCATCGCCACGTCGCGTCCGCTCGTACTCACCTCTGCCATTCGTCCACCTGTCCGCTGACGTGGTTGCCACCTCATCGCCCCTTGGACCAATAATCTACTGCCACGTCACCCGACGACGTCAGCTGACGTCACCTCACCGTGACCCACCAATGACGTCATGCTGACGTCATCACTAAAAAGCGCCAAAATGGTAAAAAACCCATATTTACCCAAAAAAGCCGTGTTTTTTCCACTTTCGCTCCTGTCGCTATTGTTCTCCCTGCATGACCGTTTACGTTCGAATTTCCGCCAACCTGTTGATTTAACCCGGGCGACCTCCTCGGCAGCAAACGTGCACACCTGCTCGACCTCTGCTCGCCAATTTACAGGTATTTACAGTTGTCTTGCCCTCCATACCACTGTTATCGAACTTTAATTTGTTCAGAAGGATAAAGGCACCTCAGAAACTATATTTACACCGCCCATTTCCCTCTGCAAGTCCACATTTGCCACTGTGAAGTCGAAAAACACCAGCCGAGCCATAATTCCGGTAAATTCACCCAAAACAATACTCACTGTGTATTCTTGGAAAATTCCTTGTTGGTCTCAATTTACCCACAACAAGAGGACATAGTCAGACCTTAAGAGAAGCTCTGCTCCTAAAAAACAAACAGTATTTCAATTGCTGTTGAGTAAATTCCCCTCTGGTGTCCAAAATACAAACTGTCTTTACAGAGAATCACCTCTATTCTGTGTTGCTTCCATTTTGACCATTCACCTACAATTGTTGCACTTTGAAGAACTATGGAGACTCCTATTGCTCTAAATATCAAGCCCCTCAATGCTCCTCACCAGGAATTAGCATGGAAACCCCTGGGAGACATGGATTACCAAATGCTGGACTGGTTCCCTATGGGAACCAAATACAATATCCAGATGATGAATGAGTTAAAAGCCCAGCACCTGAGTGGGGCAGACATCTTGGGAATTTGGGACTCAAATTTACCCATCTACAACCTTCCCCAAGTAAATCCTATGCCAGAACTCATCTACAGCTGCCAGGAATGTTATGACCCAAGCCAAAGAGCTGTCATCAGCCCCACAGGCTCAATCCTGTTCCAGATTACCCCAGAAAGTATAAATGGAATGCTGCACTTCCAAACTGCCAAGCAATTGACTCCCCTCTTTATGCAGAATTTGATAAACAAAGGGACCAAGCTGTCAAATGACCAAATCATTAAAATCAATCAGTTGTTTGTAAGACCAGGCTCTGAATCAGTCAGAACCCCTCCTATTGGGTATCACTACTTGAATGATTTGGGTAGGATGTTAGTGGATTTAATCAGTTATGTCCTAGGATTCAGGGGGATAGAGGATGTGGATGATAGCCTAATGGCAATGCTGTCTATATTCTCTCCTGGTAAACCCCCAGCTGTACATTATGACTATGCAACCTACATTGCAGATAAAATCCATGAGCAGTTTATGAACTTGAAGAGGGAAAGATTATTCAGGTATACTTCATATATATACCATCTATTCGTGTTCTATCAGCCAGCCACCTTCTCTGTTCCTTTGAAACCACTCAATGCCCAGGGAATTCCAAGGTCAGTTGTGTTCTGGACTTCTGTTTTTCATCATACCTCTGTATCACCTTACACATACACTGAGTTCATTGACTTATTCATCTATCCAGTCATGACAGTATTGCATGGTACTCCTCCTCCTAGACTAACTGATGACATGAGGAGAATTCTCCATTTGAATAAGTCCTACAGCATTGGTAATTGGTACTTCTACCAAAACCACACAGTCATCAGGATATATGGCTGTGAGTTGAACCCATTTAGGTTGCCAAGGTATGTCCCCATGAGGCTTTTTGCCTTGGAATATTTCAGACAGTTTGGGAACTCAGACTATCTTCATTTTCAGAGCAACAACAAGAAGTCACAGTTGAAGGTAAGGAACCAGCTGGGTCCTTTCCTATATAACAAGAAAGAAGAGGGATGGAAAGAGGCAAACACTATCCTGGAAGGCCTCAGACTGCAAACCAGCTTTGAATGGATACCCTATGACCCCAATCATGCTATCTCCCTCAGGAGGATTAGATACAAATTGGGTAGCTATGCACACAAGAGACAACCCGAGATTGAACAGTATGCCAATGCATCAAATTGGGAGGAGGGTACCCTAGAGGAGGAAATTACTAATGAAGAGTTACTTGAGAGAGAGGCTAGAAATATGCAAAAGGAAGCTGACTTGGAAACTTGTGGACAGGTGCCCCTCTCCTACAAAAAGCAACTTGGAGCAGCTGCTACATCATCAACAGCACAGCAGCAAACTGCCGAGAAAGCACCACAGACAGCAAGCAGAGATAAAGGGAAGCAGGTGGAACAGCCACCTCCATTGACAGAAGAACAAGTGGACACTTTGCTACAGCAGCAAGAAGAGATGGAGCAGCAGGAATTCGGGCAGCAACAGGAAGAGGAACAGTTTAGTAAACAGCAGCCCTTGCAGCAAGAAAAAGTGACTGATCCTCCAAGCTCCACTGAGCAACAGGCTCAGACAGTGGTGCCTCCTAGAGCAGAAACCACTGTTGATACCTCGGTCCTCCAAACCCCACAAAAGGAGGACTTCACCAGGAAAAGGGATAGAGAGACTCCCCTGACTTCATCCATTAATCGGGGAGAGAAAAGACAAAGACTAAATGACTCCCAAGAGGATGACATAGCAGTGAGGCAAGCAATGGGCATGGGCCCACCCAGTGGAGAAGTTTCAGCCAGTTCATCTCAGCATGAACATGATAGAACTATAAGAGGAGAGGTCAGCTCCTCCAGCCAGCACAGAGAGGGACAGTCAAGCATCAAGCAGCAATTTATTGACATTAAGAGGAGGAGTGATCCTATTAAAATACGGCTGTACGATCATTTGCTGAACCTGGCTCCTACAAATCAGCAAAGACTCATGTCTGCCTTTGATGTAAGTGAAGGCAAGATGATCATGAGTCACTTCATGCCCACAACACTGCATCCTCAATCTACTTCGGATTACCTAAGAACCAACATGGAGGTGCTGGCCAAAGACATACACCCTATGGATAAGATTGAATTACATAAACAAACTGGTGAAATGGTGTATGCCTCCTTGGCAGGTGAGACATTGGAGAACTACAAATTGAAGAGCAGCCTTGATAATACAGCCTCTCAGCTGGAATTGGAGAGAGCATCATCACAAGCCAAGGACAACCGGATCAAGTCCTTGGAAGAGGTAATTATCGAAATAGGACATGATCCTAAAGATGTTAAGGGTATCCAAGAACTCCTGAAGATAAGGGATGCAGACATGGCGGCTTTAAGAAAGAAAATCAAGCTCCCAGCTACCATCCATCCACAAACAGATGAGGTTGCCCAGCAAAGGCAGGAAAAGGATACTACAGACCTGCTGGTATCCCTGTACAAGGAGCTGGTTCGAACTCAAGACCAGCTAGGACAATCAGAAGCTGCAAAGGCAGCACTACAAACAGCAATGAAGCAAAGAGAAGAGGGCCAACCCTCCCAGCCTCCTCCTGTGATAATTAATCTTGAGGAAGTCCCTCCAACAACTACTCCTCCTCCTCAGCAAACGGGAACTACAGCACCATCTACAGCAACGACTACACCAACACCAGGACAGACTCCCAGTCTGGATATGCAGAAGCTACAAGCTGAGATCCAAATTCTTGAATCCCAAATGAAAGAGCTTGATGAAGTCAAGAAGACTTTGGCCAAGGTGAATGAAAAATTTGACAAAAGCAAGCAGAATGAAGCAACAAAGGAGAGAGAGATAAAAGCTCTAAAAAAGAGAATAGCTGAACTAGAAAAAGAGCTTGCACTAGAGAAGGTAACAGCAGAACTAAAGGCAGTCCTCTGGAGTAACATCGGTCGATCCATCACCAATCAGTGGCAGTACATTGAGACTATGGATGAGCAAATAGCACTCATCACCAAGGCAAACAAGGAAATACACAGAGCAAGAGCAAGCCTTGGCCACATGCCAGATGCTGCCAACAGAATGGTCAATGTTTTAAATAACAAAACTAGCTCTCAACTAGCTGCCATGGGAATTACTAACAGGACTGAAACAATCTCAGTAGTTAAACGAGTCCTGACACTAAGAAGCCTAGTTGGAACACTGGAGAGGAGAACACAGGACATGCAGACTGAAATCAACAAATTCCTGGACAGATTCCTGGCATTACAGAACAGAGGCCTCCCCAGCATTTTAAGCAGTGTAGGAAGACTGCTCACCCTAGAAAATTACAACAAAAGGATTGATGCCCATGCGGTAGAACAAATTGCAAAACAGCCCAGTACCTCAGCAGATACAGGGCCAGCATCGGGGCAGAATCTGTATGATAGGGTGGATAGTCTGTTTTTTATTATGAATGAAATTGATCATCTGTTTGATACACCACCGAATTTCTTTAAGTATACTGAGGCAGATGAGACTATGGGGGCAATCATAAGACACCAATTGCCCACACAGGAAGAGTGGAGGAATCTGACACAGGTAATCTTATCAGGTCCGAACCCGTGAGGTTGGTTTTTCTCCAGCACATGATCAGTCATACGCAGGCACAATTTTGATGAATAAAATCTACAAGGAAGAGGCAGAAGCTGAGCCAACTCAGCAGAGCTATTCTCTCACCACTGCAGCAGTCACAATCACAGGTGACAATCACAGCATACAGCGCACAAGCCATAAAGTCGGGTTCTCCAGCATTCAATCAAAATATCTCAACCGACTCAGCAGATCCCAAAGGCCAAAATATCTTCTGACAGAACATTAAAGCGCCTTTATTTTGTATTCAATGCTGTAATAAATTTCTGATAATAATATCTCAAAGTTGGTAAGAACATTAAGTCTGAGATAACTCAGGACTCAGATATTTTTGTAAACAATCGCAAGTATATATTGGCCCCTCACAGAAGCTTAAGGGGTGGTTGTTATTTTCCTTTTGAAACTCTCACTTGCTGTAAAAATTCTCAGAGAAATAATACAAAGGGAGAATGGAATTTCCAAAGCGTGGTGTATTTGGTGCGTTGTGATGAATGGTGAATGTTGCAGGATTCCAGAGTGTTTCATAAAACAATAAGTTTTCTCAAATCTCTGTATTACATGTTTTCGAGTCTTTTGTTCTCTTATATTGTCCAGATGTTGTACACTTAATAGCAAAGTAGAAGAATGGTTCCAGGACTTAATCCATGATTACCCTGAACTCAAACTGAGCTATTATCCATGTTTTCCTCAGATACAGTAACAGAAGTGTAATTCTTAGTTGCTGCACTTTGAAACTATATCTTTCGCTGTGATAGACATTCCCAGGGATTCAAGTTTGCCCCTGTGACATCTGTCTTTTTCTCATAACCAGTTTGGTGGAAACAGTTAACAACGAGTGAAAATTCTTGAATGCTTTCATTGTTTGTCTTACCTGTTTCCTGTTATTAATCAAAATTTGTTCTATGAAGCATCCAAATGGCCCTGTAAGTTTCACCGGTTCATCTCAAAGTTTCTAGACACCTACTGCTACAGACTCCATTGCCCAATGATACTTGACTCTCTGAATATCACATCACAAGAGATCTGAAGGAAATTCTTCAACCAAAACATAAACAAAACCTGTGCATAATAGCTAGCCTAAAACCCTATCATAAACAGTTACAAATCACAAAGAGAGAGCCCTCTCTGATCACAGTTTGGCTAGAAACAGTGATCCAAAGATTGGTTAGTGGTTACCCCGGCCGTATTCCCTTGGGAGTCATAGGGAACAACCTGGGTGTTAACAGAACCTTACATCAAAACAACAACCATCAACCTCCATTACATCTGAGTTTGTGGTATATATAGAGTTTCATTACAAAGATATTCTTCTATTCTATGTGTGGACAGGTCATAATGGACCACCAACCATACTAACTATCTAAAATGGGCCTCTGCTATGATCTGTTGCTTCAATGAATTAATTTGACTTTCTCTGGTACTTTGTTATCCTCCTCGAACAGGTGGAGTGTAGTATAGAAGACATTCCATGGCTGATAAATGCTTGTAACTACTCGAGGCATGTCCTTTTCTTCTCGGCCACTTTGTTTGTTGAATGCGGTGGTTGAAGATTTGATACAAACAGTACCGGGACTGGCTATGCTCGTCATTCCCCCTCTCGGGTACACAATGTGTTGAATGTAGTAGTTGAAGTAGTAATTCACCAGACACTGATAGATGGTCACTACTGTCCTTCGGGTGAATGTTACAAGTCAAGAACATGGAAACTTCATGGTGGACGAAGGAGCAAGATGGGAACAGATATAAGCCGTTAGATCACATGGATGGATGGCGAAGATCTATCGACAGGAGAGAAGTGGGAACACATTGGATCAAACTGACTTGGGTTGTCAGATCGCGATCAGACAAATTCGATGGTGATCGGATGCGAAAGATGCATGGGAGATAACGCACAGGAGAGAGGACAAGGGTGGTAAGCGGTATGCATCACACCGCTTTAGGGAGGCAAGCAATAATTGTACGCGAGGTAGCGATCACGATAGGCATACGACGAGTGGCAAATGGGACAGGGGGAATTCGCTTTCCCCATGAGTTAACGTGCAGGCGACTTGTGGCATTGGGAGGACCGAACGTCATTAGATTGTGGTGAACACGATCGCTAGTGGGAAAAGTAAATTGGGTTTAATGAGCGGGGAAAGCAGCGAAGACCATAGAATCATGATGAAATGATCAAACAGTGCAGGTTTGATGGCATGGGTTACCGTAGGAAAAGGCGTGTGGTCATGCTACCATGGTTACATGGGTTTAATCCCTAGCGCCTAGGGGGCCGAAAGAACATAGGATTTCACAGTAATTTAGAGGTGAAATGGAGGAAAACACATGCAACGGGGGCCTATGGGAGTACACAAAAATGGAGGAGCAGGAGAAGAACAACTGATGCACATCCTTTTTTGAGAGAAAATGACCCGATCAGGCCTGTATTTGATCCTCGAAATGTTGAATTGAATAGCAGAGCTAATAGTTACATGCAAGGATCGTTTCAAAAACCTCCCACCAAGTGTCGCCTTCCCTAGATTTGTGATATGTGCATCACAACCTCGATGTTATCAAAACTCATCAACCAGACACTACAGAGCTCATTCCACACATCAACCTTGCAACTTTGACATCCCACATCACATCCAAGAGTAGCCGACACATTTGGCTCAGTTGTTTTGGGGTAAGCCCACTTCCCATGCCTTGTGTTCCATTTGTATCGCTTTTTGTGTTTTCTCTTGTATGAGTATTGTTGCATTGATTTATTTGAATTCTTGTTTCCATTTACATGTATATTAGATTGTCCTTGCATCTTTTTAGTTTTCATCAACATCTCACTACTGTCGCATGCATGAAACTATTTTTCACGAATAGTCACTGATTAGGTGACTCGCCTTACCCACATGCATGTTGTTCCATTTTTTGAATCCGTCATTCACCATTTGCATGAAAGATCATTCACTTAAGCTTACACTCAGTATCAACATGCATTCGCACTCACATTCACTTTCAGTTGCCTGTCGGTGAGTCTGGCAAACTTCGGCCTGTACTTTATGTCACTAAGAGCCTCACAAAGACAACATTTCACAATCCTGAGAGGGAAGGCTCTGCCTTCCTCCATACAAATGTGCATTTTTTCCCATGCCTGCTTTGGACAATCCTGAGGGACAGTGACTGCTAGCCAAGAAAACTGCACAATGCAATCACTTATGTTGCAGCCATTGCAAGCTGAGACTGCACATTGCACAATCCCAACAGCCAGCAGCCATACTGGACCATGCATTGCACAATTCCAGCTGTCAGTCAGTCTCCCAGCATCCCAGAGTGTGCCTTGTGCAGTCCTGGCAGTCAGTCTCCTGACCTCCCAACTAAAATTGTGCAACCTTCATGATCAGTCACATAGGTATGTTGTAAGTCAGTTCTCAAGTTCATTTTGGTTTTCGCTTGAGAGATTGCTTGCCATGAATGTTGCCATGTCTCCACGTATTGTAGGTGTTCATCAGCCTCTTAGAAGTTTATGTACAATGGTTTCCAAGAGAGCATAGTCGAATACACTGTTCAGAGCACACTTGGAGATGCAGTCAATCAAATTTTTATGAGCTTGCCTACTTATGAAGATATCAAGTTGTTCATAGACAATAACATCAATATGTCACAGTGATCAGCATCATCAATAGCAGTTGAAGGAAGCATACCGAATGTTGCAAAGACAACGAATGAAAAGAATGCAATGAATGCAAGTGAAGGTTGTTGACAACACAGAGGATGAACAAAGTTACGAGCTCGACCAGATCCATTGATGATGAAATCAAATTTGGAAACTCAGGCTATGAAGTGACGATGTGAGATGAAGATCGCGTGAAGGCAGAGAATGGAACAAAGAAGGATGTGCATGAGTTGAAACAACAACTCAAGGAAGGAAATGAAGTTGCACAAATAATTGAATGAGTTGTACCAGGAACAAGAACAACAGTGGGCACAACATGCACTCACGGATGAAATTGCACCTGTACAAGTTAAAGATCCATCCCGGCAGCTGACACGGAGCAGACATGCTGAGAAGTGTTGTTGATCACATGCAAGGGATTCAGTAGCATGCATGTCATTATGTGCATGCTTGTAATCCAACCCATTCAACAAACTCACCAAGGCAAAGATAAGAAGCAAGTCGAGCTAGAGTTGAACATGTATATTGGCAAATTGATGCGCATGACCACTAATACACACTTGAATATCAACACGAACAACATGCATTAGTGTGTTTCTGGTTCAACCGAACCCAAGAAGACCATGTGCATGTTAGCAAATGATTTGGATGAAGGGGTTGAAACAATGCACCAGTTGCAACGTAGGAAAGAGTTTGCTTCAGAAAGATGTCACCATGAGGTGCATGCACACCATCACAAATGACCAAGCTTAGCATTAGCTCACCACCTTCACCATCACGAGCACGTCAAAGATTTGGTCTCATCACAGCGGAATGAGTGTCAGTGATTTCTTGGATGGCTTGTTCAAGCCATGTTGTCTCACATGAGTACATGTGCATTGTAATGTTGAGTCATGTCAAGTGTAATTCAAGTGTCAATAGGTGGATGTAACAGTCATATAGTAAGTGAAGAGTCATGAGGGTAGTTGAACTGTCACAAAGAGGAATGTCAAGGGTCACCCCACCCTTTGCTATAAATAGTCCTTCATAACTTATTGTATAGGCTTTTAGTTAGCCAAGCTTCTGATAAGACTATCTTAGAAAGAGCTTGGACAATATTGTAATGTGTCTTGGCTTCTCCACTACATGGAGCAAGTTCATCTCTTTGGAGGAGTAGCAGGGTGTGGCTGTAACGTTCCACTATTGGGGATAGCAGGTTTACATGGATGTATTGTATGATTGGAACTTACACTTTTGTATATAGTAAGAGCCGACACGTTTTCACACATGTATTGCATTTGTTGTAAGACTTTAACACTTGTAGTGCATGTTTCTTTAACCTATGTTCTACATCTCAACTATTTCATTTGTTGTAATGCATAATCTATTAGTGGAAATGTGTTTTATATGATGTTAATGTTGTTTTGTCTGTGTCGACTACTCTGTTGGACATCAAACATACATTTCATATGAATCTCACTGTAATAATTGTTGCACTCATTCAGACTAATCTATGAGTGTTGTACGTGTTATCTTACCTTCTATGTTGTGACTGTTGTATCCATGTGGAGTGCTTCGCCAGAAGCTGTATATGTCCTATGTATTGTGTGTCCCTAGCCGAGTTGGGACTGATCCCTTTCAACCTAGAACTCACCTTCACCCTCTTCTCAACCCACCTGTGTTAGAACCTCTCATGCACCTTCCTTGACTCACTATAGTGGTCACACCCTTGCTACTAACAGAGTTATCTTACTTGACTCTGTGCGACATCACGGTCAAGGCATTACCATACGACCCACTGTTAGGACTCCTACACCAAATGGCCTAAGGTCTAATTGGGACTTCTTACCAAGGTAATCCCCTTACATGTTGATGGATCCAACACCATCAACAAAATGTTTATGAGAAGATTCTCACAAGAGGGACTAAACCCCTCAGATCTAAAAGCGCCACTTTTACCACTTTCTCTGATGTTATTGGTACTATTCGTATAAAAAATTAATTTGGCCCCACTTGTATCATATGTATGATACCCAATAGAAATATTGGGAGTGAGAAGACAATTGTTATCTTGATGTTCTTCTAAAGTAATTAGTGTAGGGAATACAATGGCCATAAGAGCCAAAACATGATACCTTCATTAATATGGAATTGTTGTACACAATTTCCTCTATAATGGTACACAATTTAGATCAAAATTGGTTTCAAAAGATATATTTTACAATATATATATATATATATATATATATATATATATATATATATATATATACTAGTTTTATTAATGGGGAAGAACTTTCTAATAGGAAGTACCTTTTAGTAATCCATGTTCACATTAATTGTACTCATAGAACTTTGTAAAACTTATTTAATAATGATGAATTGCAATGCATTACAATAATTACATTTTATCCTCCTTGAAGATCAAAGGTGTTAAAACCCAAACAAAGATTTACACATATCTTCTATTAGGAAATTCCGCACTCAGTAACCTCCAATGGAATAATAATTGAAGGAACATTTAAAGAAGGATAGAGAAAACATAGTTATACACCAAACAAAAGTCACACTATATTTTATTAATCAATCAATAGTTACAAATATTGAAATAGATCACTGATAACAATTACTAAAAATATCTAATGCAAGAAATCAAAACAATTAACAACATGTAACATGTAGGAATTTACAGGGTAAGTTCCTCAGAAAGAACACCAAAAGGACACCGCTCACAACCAGATCTCAAATCAATACACCAGTATTTTTGACGTGGTTAAAACCCTCAAAGTGCAAGGAGGGAAACAGTCCACGGCCTGCGCCAACGTGGCTACTACAGGCAATTTATTAATCAAAGAATGAAAATTTTACATAAGCTTCTCTCATGCACGGATTACCCGAACAATGACCCTCCATGTGATTTAAATAGAACTCATGGACCAATCGGGTGCCAAGCCACGGATCAAGTGTCGGTAATACCGAGGTGAGAGAGAACCGTCGGATCACTACATATCGTGACCGTCGGATTGTAAGTTACAAAATGTACAACGGTAAAGAAAGACACTTTACCTAACTCTATACCTAATTCTATACTAGACCAAGTTGAACTTAACTATATCCTATGTGTCGGAATATCCTAACATCCCCCCTTAAGAACAACTTGGGATAGGATTGAAGGATTTACAAATATGACACAATAGGAGAAGGAAGGAGGCACTAGAGCCTATCCCCCCTTAGTGACAACTTCCTGAACTCCAAGCATATATCGAATTTTAGTGAACTTCGCCTCTGTGAGAGCCTTTGTGAAGATGTCTGCAACCTGATCATCTGTTGAACAATATTGCATTTCAAGAACATGGTCATGAATGAGCTTTCTGATGAAGTGCATGTGTAGTTCAATGTGTTTGCTGCGCTGATGCTGGACTGGATCTTTGCATAGCTGAATGGCACTTTGATTATCACACCAAAGTGTGGTAGGATTCTGCTGCTCAAAGCCAAACTCTGATAGGATCTGACGAAGCCACAAGGCTTCCTTACTAGCTTCCACGGCACCATGATACTCTACTTCTGCTGACGAAAGAGAAATGGCAGCCTGTTTTGTTATGAAACCATCTCACAAAAAGATAGAAAAGAGAGATCCACGCCTTAGAATTCAGCCTCTTCGAGGGGGCAACCTCCTTTACATTACATAAATGAATAATTCTTGGATGATACAAATGACAAAACCTCCTTTCTATATATAGGAGTCTAGGGAGTCACAATATAATCCAGCCGACCTAACAATAATAATATAAAGCCACAAAAATAACAATAGAGGGATTCTATGGGGCACAGAAATAACAATATGGGGGTAATAGGGGCACAACAATATAAATAAGGGGTATAACTACAATAGTAATGGGGTAATCACTAGTATTATAGGGACCCAACATGCCCCTCTCCTTCAAAAAAGTGTTGTCCTCAACGCTTGAGTAGTTCTGGATACTTCTGCATAAAATTCTCATCCTCCCATGTGGAATCTTCAGCGGATAAGTTCTTCCACTTGATAAGATACTCTGAAATTGATCGATTTCGTAGCTGTCGAGTTCTTGTTTCTGTGACTGCTTCCGGTTCCAATATAATTTTTCCTTCCTCGTCAAGTTCTGGCAATATTGTTTGAATTGGGAGCTTGTCACCTATAACCTTCTTTAAACATGAAACATGGAAAACTGGGTGCAATCGAGAAGCTGCAGGAAGCTCCAATTTGTATGCCATAGTACCAATCTTTTGCAACACCTTGTACGGACCATAATACTTTGGTGATAATTTATTATCCTTCTTAGCTTGCTTTAGGGACATTTGCTTATATGGTTGTAGCCGTAGGAATACCCAATCACCTACATCAAAACTTCTTTCACTGCGATGTTGATCTGCCTGTTGTTTCATTCTATTTTGTGCCAACACGAGGTTATCCTTTAAGAGTTGGAGGACTTGTTGTTGATGTTCGATGTGATGTTCCACTGCCTGAACCTTAGAATTTTCTCTTAAATATGATGTGATGGATGGTGGTTGATACCCATAAAGTGCCATAAATGGGGTCATTTTTGTTGCTGTATGGAAGGAAGTGTTATACCACCATTCAGCCAGAGGCAACCATTTGACCCATTGTGTCTGTTTATCAGATACAAAGCAACGAAGATATCCTTCCAAACATTTGTTTACTATCTCAGTTTGCCCATCAGATTGAGGATGATAAGATGAGCTATGAGCTAACTGAGTACCAAGACAAGAAAATAATTCTGTCCAAAAATTTCCAGTGAAAATGGGATCTCTGTCACTTACAATAATCTTTGGGTTTCCATGTAGCTTTTGAACTGTTTCCATAAATGCAGTAGAAACTGTACTGGCTTTAAATGGATGTGATAATGCACAAAAGTGTGCATACTTGGTAAGTCTGTCAACTACCACCATGATGACACTCTTTCCCTCAGACTTGGGTAAACCTGTGATAAAATCCATTGAAACCTCCTCCCAACGTTGGCTTGGAATGGATAAAGGTTGTAATAGACCCGGTGTCTTAATTGTTTCAACTTTATTTTGTTGGCAAACCAAACATTCCGCCACAAACTTTTGAATATCTGATTTAAGGCCATCCCAAAAAAATTCCTTCTTAACCCTGTGGTAAGTTTTTAAAAATCCTGAGTGCCCTCCTAAGGGAGAAGTGTGCAATTCCATAAGAATCTTTTGTTTTAGCTGGGAATTCTTACAGAGGTATAAGCGATCTTTGTACCATAACGAATCATTTTTCCAGCTAAATGTATCAGAAGTACTGGAATCTTGTTGTAGCTTTCGAATAAGTGCCCACACTTCTTCGTCATTCTTCCATTCCTCCCTTGCTTCGTTTATCCAATCTGGTTGGATAATAGAAATGGCACACAACAATGCTTCCACATCCTCATCCTTTCTTGAGAGTGCATCTGCCACCACATTTTGCTTCCCTTTTTTGTAGATGATTTCAAAGTCATAACCCAACATCTTTGTGACCCACTTTTGTTGCTCTTCAGAGGATAATCTTTGTTCTAAAAAGTATTTAAGGCTATCATGATCCGTTTTTACCTTGAAGTGTCTTCCCATTAGGTAGGGTCGCCATTTCTTAAGTGCATGGAGTATTGCCAACATTTCCTTCTCATAAATAGCTTTGCTTAAAAACTTTCCCTTGATTGGACGACTTTCAAAAGCAATGGGTCTTTCATCTTGCATTAGAACAGCACCAATTCCATTTCCTGAAGCATCACATTCCACAATAAAGGTTTTTGTGAAGTCCGGTGTAGCTAAGACCGGTGCTTGGCACATTGCCTCTTTAAGATGTTCAAAGGCCTTTGTTGCTTCCGGAGTCCATGAAAATGAATCTTTCTTCAATAATGTTGTTAGAGGTGCTGCTATTCTCCCATAATTCTTAACAAACTTGCGATAATACCCTGTCAACCCAAGAAATCCTCGCAGATGCTTTATGGATGTGGGGATTTTCCATTCCTTAATGGCTTTAATTTTGCTAGGGTCTACCTTAACTCCTTCATGAGATACAATATGACCCAAATATTCCACCTCCTGGACTCCAAAGAAACATTTGGATCTTTTTGCATATAATTGTTTCTCCTCCAATAGTTGTAGCACCCTGTCAACATGTTCAACATGATCCTTCCAAGACTTGCTGTAGATTAGTATATCATCAAAAAATACTAACACAAATTTTCTAAGGAATGGTTTGAAAATTGAATTCATCAAACCTTGAAATGTTGAAGGTGCATTGGTAAGGCCAAAAGGCATGACCAAAAATTCATAATGACCCTCATGAGTTCTAAATGCCGTTTTCGGAATGTCTTCAATCTTCATTCTGATTTGATGATATCCCGAACGAAGATCCAACTTGGTGAAGTAAATTGATCCATGCAATTCATCCAGTAATTCATCAATGACAGGAATGGGGAACTTATCTTTAATAGTGAGCTTGTTGAGCTCCCTATAATCCGGACACATGCGCCATGATCCATCCTTCTTGTGCACCAATACTACTGGAGCTGAGAAAGAACTTTGACTCGGTTGAATTATACCAGCCTCTAGCATTTCTGCAACCATACGTTCAATTTCACTTTTTTGGACATAGGGATATCTGTACGGCCTGATGTTTGGAGGAACACTTCCTGGAATCAGATGAATAGCATGATCATGATCACGCATAGGTGGGAGACCTTTGGGAGTCTCAAATACCTTGGAATGATTGTCCAGGACTTTTTGGAGATCTGGAGAAATAGATGATTCCAATGTGGAAACATCTAGCGAACATAATTGTGCAATTACACCTCTTTGCTCCTTTTTTAGAAGCTTTGTCATGCCATTAGAGCTGATTATCTTTCCTGGTTTCCCTGCAATACCCCTTAATTCAACTTCCTTTCCTTCCACAGAAAATTTCATGAAAAGTTCTTGAAAATTAAAAGCTATTGTACCCAAGGATTGTAGCCATTGGACTCCTAGTACAACATCAGCACCTCCCATTGGAATGGAAAGCATTGGGCTAGTCAATACATATTCTCCCATGGATAGCTTGATATTATGGCACTTTCCAGAGCAATTTATTGTTCCTCCATTTGCAATCATCACTTGACACTCTGGTGCTGGATATAGGAAGCAATTCAATTCTTTTGCTACCCTACAATGAATAAAATTGTGGGTGCTTCCTGAATCAATCAACACTATTACCTTTTTCTTCTTGATTTGTCCTTCTATCTTGATGGTTTGAGGAGTGGTAATTCCCGCCAATGCATTACAAGATATGGTCGGATTTATTTGTTCTTCATCTAGGCTTTGTTCCTGGAATATATCCTCTTCTTTTGACCTTTCTTGCTCCTTTTCTTCTTCCTCTTCACAATCTATGTAGAATAATTTCTTCTCAGCACACTTATGACCTTTTGTGTATTTGCTATCACAATTGTAACAAAGCCCTTTTGCTCTTTTTTCTTCCAATTGTTGTGGTGTCAACCTTGTAGGTTGTGGAAGACTATGGGCAACAACACTTCCGTCTTTATAGTTGTGAGTGGTATGCTTCCTAGTTGCCATAATTTTGCTTTCCATTTTTCTTGCTAACCTGAATGCCTTCTCTAATGAATCAGGTTCCCAAAGGCGAACATCATGTTGGATATTATCCTTTAAAGACCCTATGAACACATCAATCCTATGCTCCTCTGGAATATCTTTTACCCTTATGTTCAATTTTTGGAACTCCTCAATGTGCTCCATTATTGAACCCTTTTGTTTGAGACTTATCAATTGGCTAAAAAAAGTGTTGCTTTTTGTATCCTCATAATGTGCTATCAATTCTTCCGTAAAAATTGCCCAAGTGATAAATTGTTTACGAGAACAAAGCCATTGATACCATACAAACTGATTTGGTTCCAAATATAAAGTTGCCATACGTACCTTTTGTGTGTTTTGCACATTATTGAGATCGAAGAATTGCTCCATCTGTAATATCCATGTGGCGGGATCCTTGCCATCAAACTTCCTCATATCGATTTTTGGAATATGGTGAGTCTTCGATCCAACATTAGAGTCTATGGAATCATGATTAACATTTCTTTTGTTCTCATCATGAGTTTCCTTTACTACCTTTTCACCATTAGTGACCCTTTCTTGTAGCAACTTCTTCAATTCATCCATCTTATCATCCATGCCATCAAATTTAGCGTCAATCTTAGCTTCCATGCCATCCATCTTAGCTTCCATGCCCTTTATCTTAGATTCCACGCCATTTATCTTAGATTCCACGCCACTTATCTTAGCTTCTGTTAGCTTTTGTGAGCGTGACATTTGTTGCACTTGTTCTTGTAATTTTGATATATCATGTAGCATTTCTTCCTCTTCTTCATGAGTCATGCTAGAGCTTTCAGGTTCCTTACTAGGTGTTTGCATTTTCTTTCCTCGGGGCATCAGTTACCGATAATAATGCTTTACTATGCCCTTTGAATTCCGTTAAACCAAGCTTACACAAAAATTAAAAAAAAAACTACACACCTTTTTTCACTTTATAGAAGCCTGATATTGAATCTGATGTATCTCTGTAATTTCGGATCATCCAGTTCTGAAATTGCTACCTGTAGTAGCCTTCTGCGTCCTCTTTCCAATGCCACAAGTCTGAGCCAAATTGGATTCTCCAAGGAAGAGTTATGTGAAATCTCCCACAGTGACTTGCTTTTAGACTGGTTCAGTAGAGCGAACTTGTACGACGTGCCACGAGTCACTGTTTCAACCTTTGAATCTAAAACACACACACAAGAAACTACAGTCCGTCCTCTTTCTGTACCTTTTTACGAAATTTCAATCCGATCCTCAGAGAGAAAGTTATGACGATTTTCCCCAGGTCACCTGTTTTGAATGTAATTCAGGAGTCTGCAAAAAGACCAACTTCCTCAGATCATATCTCCGAAAATATCGCGCGAAAAGCTCTGAAATTCGGACCCAAGGTTCAGCGCCAATTCTTCTCAAATGGGTTTTTTTTGCGACTTCTGAAACGTCACAGAAAAAAAGTTATAGCGAAAATTCCACGATGACCTGTTTGGAGCAGCGAAACCCTAGAATCCAAAGCTCTGATACCAAATGTTATGAAACCAGCTCACAAAAAGATAGAAAAGAGAGATCCACGCCTTAGAATTCAGCCTCTTCGAGGGGGAAACCTCCTTTACATTACATAAATGAACAATTCTTGGATGATACAAATGACAAAACCTCCTTTCTATATATAGGAGTCTAAGGAGTCACAATATAATCCAGCCGACCTAACAATAATAATATAAAGCCACAAAAATAACAATAGAGGGATTCTATGGGGCACAGAAATAACAATATGGGGGTAATAGGGGCACAACAATATAAATAAGGGGTATAACTACAATAGTAATGGGGTAATCACTAGTATTATAGGGACCCAACATGTTTCTTGCAAGCCCATGTAATAGGTCCTGAACCAAGAGTGAAGACATAACCGGCAGTAGACTTCCGATCATCAGGGTCACCAGCCCAATCAGAATCAGTGAAACCAACTAATAGAGGAGCTGCTTTGGCACTGTAATGAATCCCAAACTGTACTGTACCTCGAACATAACGAAGTATTCTTTTAGTTGCTTTCCAATGACTTTCACGGGGGTTTTGCATAAAACGAGCAACAAGGCCAACAGCAAAGGAAAGATCAGGACGAGTATGGGTTAAATACAAGAGTTTTCCTACAAGTTGACGGTATAAGGTAGCATCAACTTCAGGAGAAGTACAAGAGACTGAAAGTTTGACTCCAGACTGAAAGGGAGAAGGGGCTGGCTTACAGTCTTCCATGTGAAAATGACGAAGAATATCACAAGCATACTTGGACTGGGAAAGGGAAATACCCTCCTTGGATTGCAAGACTTGAAGACCGAGAAAATAGTGTAAGTGTCCTAAGTCTGTCATTTCAAATTTCTTTTTAAGGCTGGACTTCACATGGTTTATAAGGTTGGGATCACTACCAGTAAGAATAAGATCATCAACATAAAGAACAAGGATGATAAGAGAGTTGCCCACTTTCTTGGTGTAGACAGTATTGTCAGAATGACACCTAGAAAAGCCAGATTCTAAAAGAAAGCTATCCATTTTGGCATACCAAGCCCGAGGAGCTTGCTTGAGACCATAAAGGGATTTCTTAAGTCGACAAACAAGGCTGGAGTCTGTTTGTATGAAGCCAATGGGTTGTTCCATATAGATTTCTTCCTGCAAGTCCCCATGCAAGAAGGCAGATTTAACATCCATCTGATGGACTTCCCATTTTAAAGAGGCAGCAAGGGAAAGAACAAGGCGGATAGAGTTCATTTTGGCAACAGGGGAGAAGGTTTCAGTGTAGTCAATGCCTTCAACCTGTGAAAAGCCCTTAGCAACAAGACGAGCTTTATGTTTATCAACTTTCCCATCTGGTCCATACTTGGTTCTGTAAACCCATTTACATCTAACAAGTTTGCGTCCCTTTGGTAGAGGAACAAGATCCCATGTATCATTTGTCATCAATGAATGATATTCTTCATTCATAGCTGCTTCCCAATGTGGATGGCCTGAAGCTTCTGCAAAAGTGTCAGGATCATGATTTACTGGAGCTTGAGCCAGTAAAGAAGAGGCTCTTTCAAACTGAGAACGTGTACGTCGCTGATCTGTAGGATCACCGGCAAGATCACCTGCTGCATCCCGAGTAGCACGGACCCATCTTGGAAGTTGAGGATCCTGAGAAGGTGGGGGAGGATTATCATCCTCGCTTTCATCATCTGAAGAAGAAATGTTTTCAAAAGTAGAAGAGATAGGAAGAGGTGGCACATCCGCCGGACTAGGCTCGCAGGCCGATTTATTTTCATCAAATTTTACATCTCTTCTAATGATAACATTTTTGGACTTAAATGGAATAAGTCTATAACCTTTTACATCTTCAGAATATCCAACAAAAGTACATTTCTCACTCTTAGGTTCTAAAGCTTTATGCTTTTCATCTGGAATATGGGCCCATGCTTCACTTCCAAACACACGAAAGTGACTTACATCTGGTTTAATGGAACTCCAAGCTTCTTCTGGAGTGATATTCTCTAGAACCTTAGTAGGAGTGCGATTGATTATATAATTTGCACAATTAATTGCTTCGGCCCAAAAACTAAGACTGAGTCCTTTAGATTGCAGCATACAATTAGCCATTTCCTTTAAGGTGCGATTTTTCCTTTCAGCTACACCATTTTGTTGTGGAGTGTATGGAACAGTATGTTGCATTTGAATTCCATTTTCGGTGCAAAAGTTGATGAATGTGTTTTTAACATATTCTCCACCATTATCAGTTCTTAGCTTAAGAATTTGATGTCCAGATTGTTTTTCAACAAAGGCTTTGAAGGCCAAAAATGTGTTAAATACTTCGCTCTTGAGTTTTAAGAAGTATACCCAAGTGCGTCTGGAGAAATCATCAATGAAAGTTAAGAAGTACTTGCAGCCAGAGAATGAAGCAACAGGAAGAGGACCACATAAATCACTGTGCACAAGCTGTAAAGGGGCTGAGGCGTGCCAAGAGGCACGTTTGTCAAAACTGTCCCGATGATGTTTTCCGAGTACACATCCGGAACAAACACCATCTCTGCAAGATACCATAGGAAGACCTGTCACCATATTTTCTTTACATAGATGCTGAAGGGAGCGATAGTTTAAGTGACCAAATCGCTCATGCCAAAGTTTGCTCACTTCATCATTATGAGCAACAAATACTGAGGGAAGATTGGATGACCCAAAGTTGTGAAACTTATACAACCTTGTGGAATCATCAGCAAGACCAGTAGCTAGAATCTGTTTAGGATCTTTTAGATCCTTGATTACAACATCATGAGGTGAAAATTCAACAATTTTACCTTCACCTGAATGAGTTATCTGATAGACAGATAGAAGGTTGCAGGATAAGGTTGGAACACATAATACATCATTAAACTGACCATTGTCTAGATGAACAGTTCCAGTCCCTACAACATTAAGAGATCTATCATCACCAACATATATATTTTTGGTGTTACAATCATTTAAAGAAGAAAACATGGCTTGGTTTTTGGCCATGTGATAAGAGGCTCCAGAATCAATGAGCCACTCATGAGAATGAGAAGAAGAAGAAGATACATTTAATGCATAACCAGACTGAGATGATTGACAACGACATGCAGAAAGTGCCATTCCGGAAGTTGAAGTTGAAGTAGGCTCCACATGGATGTTATGTTTCTTCATTGCGGCTTCCAAGGCTTCCATCTTCTTAAAGCATTTAGATTCTAAGTGGCCATCTCGATTACAAAAGTTACAATGTCTATCAGTCTTCTTCCATTTGTTTTTATTGGTCTTATCATTTTGCTGAAATGATCTTTCATTTTGAGGCTGAGTTGGTTTAGGACCATTCTTTTGAGGATATGACTTCTTAGGATTCTTTGAATTTGGTTGCTGCTGGGCTAACGCTTTCGTGGAAGAGTTTCCAAGATTAAGAAGACCAAGGTGTAAGAGTTTTTCTTGTTCTCTTATTAAGGAATCACAAAAGGAGTCAAAGGAAGGGGCCTTGTAGTCTTTTCCTTGACAAATGAAAGCTTCCCTTGTAGAATGGAAAGTGGAAACAAATACAGAGTAGGCTGGTCCCAACTTAGTAAGGATGGAATAAATAAGGTTACCATCTTCTTTCTTAACTTTAACACCTTCCAAGAGATATCTAAGGGTCTTGAATTTGGACAAGAAATCTTCAATGCAAGAAAAATTATTAGGATCCAAAGTAAGCAACTCATTTTCAAGTTGATGGGCTCTAATTTCATTTTTAATCCCAAAAACTTTAGCGAGTTTTTCTAATGCTTCATGAGGAGTCTCAAGTTCTGCAATGTGGAATCTAAGATCAGGAGAAATAGACATCCCTATCAAACCACGTGCTTGATCTTGTCTATTTTCCCATTTTGCAGCCTTGTCTTCATCTTTTGGTTTCTTCTCTTGGTCTGTGGCTATTCTGAAGAGACCTTTACTTCTAAGTAAATCTTCCATGTAGGCTACCCATTGGAAGTAGTTAGTGCTGTCAAGAATGACTTGGCATGGACTTTCCATTTAAAAAAAAAAACTGAAGCTGAAGATGCTGAAAGTAAGTGTTCCAATGGATAGATCTCGAAAAAATAGGCGGTTTTAAAAAAAACGGCTCTGAAAAAGGCTTCCGGATGAAGAAGTTATGGCTTTTTGAAAAAAAATTGTTGACGTTGCCGGCAAAGTGCGCGAATGTGCGGGAATGAAAAAATCCGCCCCCACAAAATGGAGACTTGAACCCAAGACCTCTACTCTCTTAAAATAGCTTTGAACCAATTGATCTATACAAAAAATTTGAGAGAGAGAGAGAGAGAGAGAGAGAGGGGGGGGGGGGGCTTTGGTTTGCGTGCTTGCCTTGAGAAAGCTCTTTTTCCCTACAAAACACAAAACACAAAACCCAACACGAATATGCAAAGAAAAACGAACCTTGCGGCTCGAAGTTAGCTTTAGCCAAAAAACTAGAAATTTTTTAAAAAAAATCTCAAAGTTAGCTTTAGCCGAAAAACTAAATATTTTTCTCAATGTTTCTGATTTTCCGAGATCACACTAAGGTGCAGGGAAAAGAGCATACGCATGAGAAAAATCCTTCCTTTCTGTTTCTGATTTGCCCAGATCGCACAGAGTCGCAGGGCAAAGAGCATACGCAGAAATGAAAGGTATAGATCCGGTTAAAAAAAAAGGCTAAATAAACCGAAACGAAATAAGCAGAGAGAAAATAACAGTAAACTGCAAAAAAAAAACATTGTATACCTCCCGATCTGAAAAATGACGCAGCTAGGGCTACCGGAAACCTTTTCGCGTGAAACGAAAGGGGTTCCTCACTGGAACAGATGCTCCGAACGCAACAGAGCAGTCCTCTCGGCCCGAAAGCAGTCAGAAACAGCAGATCTAGGAAACGACAGCCGCATGCAGTTCTACCGGCTTCAGATTTGGATCACCAACGGACGCGGCCCTCAAATAGCTCTGATACCATGTAGGAATTTACAGGGTAAGTTCCTCAGAAAGAACACCAAAAGGACACCGCTCACAACCAGATCTCAAATCAATACACCAGTATTTTTGACGTGGTTAAAACCCTCAAAGTGCAAGGAGGGAAACAGTCCACGGCCTGCGCCAACGTGGCTACTACAGGCAATTTATTAATCAAAGAATGAAAATTTTACATAAGTTTCTCTCATGCACGGATTACCTGAACAATGACCCTCCATGCGCTTTAAATAGAACTCATGGACCAATCGGGTGTCAAGCCACGGATCAAGTGTCGGTAATACCGAGGTGAGAGTGAACCATCGGATCACTACATATCGTGACCGTCGGATTGTAAGTTACAAAATGTACAACGGGAAAGAAAGACACTTTACCTAACTCTATACCTAACTCTATACTAGACCAAGTTGAACTTAACTATATCCTATGTGTCGGAATATCCTAACATAACACACATGTAATACACATGGAAGTATTACTTCCAAGTCTTTCCCTTAATGTTTACATGTCAAATATTAAAATCACAACTTACAATAGCAATATTGATTTTTTTTATGATCTTCACTAACCCGTACATCCACTCTAGCGTTCCACATACTACACTCTCTTTCCACCAAAACTTCAAACATACCACGTGGCCATTTAACTGCTTGTGACCATCATTAACATATTTGTATGACCATAAACTCTTGACAACGAGAAAAATAATATCGATATTGAATCAGTCTATGGACTTACTTCTATCTAGCAAAATGCACTAAATTACAATTTTGATAATTATATAGGTAAATGGTTTGGGTATTCTATTTTTTCAGAAGTCAATCATACAACTTGACGATTTTTGGCATATAGACAAAGATAACTGATAATTTTTAATATTGAAGCACTCAAGAACAATTTGACCACTAACATATAATGGAGTATAAACATAATCAAACTAGTGGTATTTTTTCTTCGAACAAAATAATGTAACAACTAACTCAAACTCTATTACTTTTTTCAATAATGACTCTTCATTTGATCATTGCACACTTCAATAATAGTAATGACATACTACAACATAAGAAAACTATAGCCCACACCACAAAGTTTTATGAGGATTTCATACAACTTCATATACATACAAGAGATCCCACTCAAATGCAATATCTCAACACTTCAAAATAATAACCATGATTTTCCCTACTTATCTCTCTATATCTCATCTAATATGTACAATCAAAGGAATACGCTTAACTGTTCCACTCATGGATTCATCACTAGATGAAAATTCACGATATCCACATCAAATAACAATAAGACAATGATTGCTTCTTTAATTCAACCCTAGAACAAGGCACGTGCACAAGCAAATATAACACATGAAAAATACATAATCCCCTCTTCTACACTATCCCATGTATAATAATTTAAATTTGTAGAATTTGCATAATCATAGCATGTCTCCTTCGAGAGTAATGGTTGAACTAGCTTTAGTACCAATTTAGAAAAACTACAAAAAATAAACATAGTTACACACCAGACGCAAATCACACTATATTTCATGTTGGGTTGTGTTATATTTTTTCCATGACTAGACCATCTAGTTAACCGGGGGGGTTAGAAGTGGGGCAGAGCCCCCCCTTCGTTGCGACAATTTCATAGTGGGGGTAGTCACAGGGGGTTTGAGGGGTCCAGGTAACCCTACACTATGGGGTCTGGGGCAGTGCCCCAGAAAATTTTGGTTTTGGACCCTATGTTATGTTGGGCGGACCTACCTATGGTTTTTTGCATGATTTTCTGCACATGTTTTTAGACGCGGGGGTTTTTGGTCCATGGTTTTGGATGCGAGGGTTTTTCGGTCCATAGTATTGGTTTCTTTGGCATGTATAAATATGTATTGTTACATTGAAAGGAATATAATGAAAAATCAAGCTGGTAGTCCTGGTTTTGGGATCCAGGGGAAAATCTCTATGTATATTTGTTTTATGTGTTATTCTCTCACGTTGTTTATTTTCTATGTTTTAGAATTCGTATGAAGGTAATTTCTGTATGGGGTTAAAACCTACATTTCGTATCAAAGTTGTTTTGGCTTCAAGGGGACACCTTTGTTGCTGAGGGGTTCCGCTCAGGCCTGTCGTAGACCCTGTTTTATGGGAGATTTATGAGATCAATTCTGGTGGTGAAAGAAGATGATGATCAGTGGAAAGATAGAGATCGAGAAATCTAATGGTCAAAGTTTTGAGTTGTCGAAACTCAAGATGGAGGATCTATTGGTGGATAAAGATCAGTGTATCGCAGTAGATTCAGGTAGTAAACCAATGGGAGTGTATAATGAAGAATGGAAGAAGTTGGATCGGAAGGCAAAGAGAATAATACAATTGTGTGTCTGAGATTTAGGGGAAGCTATGGCGAAGGCATTGTGGGACAAGTTAGGGACTTTGTACCAATCTAAGTCTTTAGTGAATAAATTATTCCTACAAAAAAAGCTTTATAACCTGAGGATGAGAGATGGAGACTTGATGACAGAGCATCTGAATGCATTTAACACTATGGTAAGTCAGTTATCGTCTGTTGATATTAAAAATTTAGATGAAGATAAGTGAATCAGTTTGTTGTGTTCTCTACCAGATTTGTGGGATAGTTTGGTTATTATAATAGGTAGCAATACAACTGCCTTGCAGTTTGATGAAATAGTCTCATCCTTGCTGACGGAGGAGATGAGACAGAAAAATATGGAGAGCCATAATGGTGATGCCTTGTTTGTATGAGGATGGTCTTAAAACAGAAACAATATAATCCATCGAGTGGGAGATCTAATTGTAGAGGGAGATCTAAATCTCCAGGAAAACATGTAAAGGTGGTGTGCTAGAAATGTAGATAGGAAGGGCACTACAAAAGGGACTATAAATCTAAAGCACCCGATAAAATAAAGGGATCTAATGATGCTCCTTCTGCAGAGGCAAAAACCACCTTAGATGAAGGTGGGAATGTGTACTTGGCTTCTTCAAGTACACATGTAGATCATGAGGCATGGTTGATTGACTCAGATGCATCCTTTCACTTCACTCCCCATAGAGAGTGGTTCTACAAGTATGAGAAATACAATGGTGGTGATGTCTTTTTAGGGGATGATAGGAAGGCTAGAATTGTTGGTCGCAGAAAAGTAAACTTGAATTTGCAAGGTGGAAGGGTTAGAACACTTACGGGTGTTATACATATTCCTCCATTGGCCAGAAACCTAAATTTTGTAAGCAAGTTGGATGATGCAGGTGTAAAAGAAGTGTTCGAGAAGGATACCTACAAGATGGTTTGTGGGGCACCGGTATTGATGCAAGGAGTTTGGATTGAAACTCTGTATAAGCTGTAAGGTAGAACTGTTGTTGATGGGTGCAACAATTCTATGGTTCTAAAAAGTAGAGAAGAAAATCTAGTGGTCTCTAGAGACAAGACCATGTTGTGGCATCAAAGGCTTGGATATATTGGAGAGAAGGGCCTTCGAATACTTCATGGTAAAGGTATGGTAGAAGGTATGACTAATAGCTCTCTAGATTTTGATTTATGTGAAAATTGTGTATATGGCAAGAAAAATCGGGTGAGTTTCCCCTCTGGTGGGAAAAGGGCGAAACAGATATTAGAGCTTGTGCACAGTGATGTGTTTGGACCTATGAAGGTTCCATCACTGGGTAAGTCTATGTACTATGTATCATTTATAGATGACCTCTCAAGGAATACATAGATATATTTCCTTAAGAATAAATCTAAAATCTTTGAGAGGGTTAAGGAATTTAAGGCTCTGGTGGAAAACCAAACAGAGAATAAGATAAAGGTGTTGAAGACAAATAACGGTGGAGAGTTTTTCATTAAGGAATTTGAAGAATTCTATAAGAAGTGTGGTATAGCATGATAGAAGACTACTCCATATACACCTCAGTAAAATGGAGTTGCAGAAAGATTGATCAAGATGTTGATGGAAAGGGCAAGAAGCATGCTTAGTGGTGCTAGGTTAGGATAAGACTTCTGGGCAGAGGCGGTGGAGACAACATGTTACCTAGTCAATAGATCACCTTCATCAACGTTGGAGGATAAGGCTCCACAAGAGGTATGGACTAGTAAGAAACCCTCTCTTTCACATTTGAGAGTATTTGGATGTGATGCATATCTACATGTTCCAAAGGAGAAACGAACCAAGTTGGATAGTAAATATGAAAAGTGAATCTTTATTGGGTATAAGGATGGTTTAAAGGGTTATAAGCTTTGGAACCCAGCTATAAGGAAGGTTGTGTACAGCCGAGATGTGGTGTTCAGAGAGGTGAAAGATGTTATTAAACATGAAGTCCAACCAAAGGAACCTGAGAAGATAGAGTTTGAGCTAAAGGAAGAAGAATCAAACTCTACAGCAGAGGAGGAATCAAAAGATGAAGAGCCACAAACTTCGGGTGTGAGAAGACTAGTTTCAGAAATAAGATAGGCAGAAAGGCATAGTCCATCTTCTTTCTATTCAAATTTTGCTTTATCTATTACTGATGATGATCCTAGAACCGTTAAGGAAGCGGTAGATTCAGAGGATGGAAAAATCTCAAAAGAGGCCATGGTAGATGAAATGGCATCTTTGCACAAAAATGAGGCTTGGGATCTAGTTGAGTTTCCAGCTGGAAGGAAACCCATTGGTAGCAAATGGGTGTTCAAGAAGAAGACATGCAGAAGGAAAGGTGGAGAAATAAAAAGCTCAGTTGGTAGCGAAAGGTTATTCCCAGGTGTCGAGAATTGATTTTGGTGATATTTTTTCTCCTGTTTCCAAGGTAACTTCTATTAGATTACTTTTATCTGTTGATGTTGCTTTTGATTTGGAGGTAGAATAGATGGATGCAAAGACAACATTTCTTCATGGGGATCTGGAAGAGGAGATCTACATGAAGCAACTTGAAGGCTTTGCGGTGAATGGTATGAAATAACTAGTATGCAAGTTAAAGAAGTCTCTGTATGGGTTAAAATAGTCACCAAGGATGTGGTATCAGAAATTTGATACATTTATACGGGGGCTTCGCTTCACCAGAATCAAAGCAGATGAGTATGTGTATTTTAAATTAATTGGTGACTGTGTTATTTATCTAGTCTTATATGTGGCTGATATGTTGCTTGTTGGAAACAACAAGGAAATTACCCAGGATTTGAAGAACCATTTGTCCTCCAAATTTGACATGAAAGATCTTGGTGCTACAAACTATATTTTGGGCATGGAAATTAAAAGAGATCGGACAAAGAGGAAGCTCTAGTTAATCCAAAGGAAGTATGTTGAGACAATATTGTAGAGGTTTAATATGTAGGATAGTTAACCACTGAAGGTTCCTATTTCTATAGGTGTAAAATTATCTATTGAATAGTGTCCCAAGACACACCAGAGGAAGAGGACATGTGCCGTGTTCCATATGAAAGTGCAATCAGTAGCCTAATGTATGTGTTGGTCTGTACTAGACCAAACATTTCACATGCAGTGGAAGTATTGAGCAGGTTTATGTCAAAACATGGGAAGGAGCACTGGACAACAGTGAAGTGGGTTTTTAGGTATTTGTGTGGCACTAGTGATTATGGTTTCTGCTACCAATGAAGACCGGGATTGGACGGAGTGTTGGATATTCATGGTTTTGTTGATGTAGATTGGGTTAGAGATGTGGATCAGAGAATATTTACAAGTGGGTATGTGTTTAACCTATTTGGAGGTGTAGGCAGTTGGATGAGTAAGAAACAATCTATAGTGGCACTATCAACTATAGAGGTAGAATACATGGCAACCACTCATGTAAGCAAGGAAGCAGTTTGGTTGCAGAGATTGTGTTCAAGTATGGGGTTAGTATAGGGAGCTATAAGGATAGACTGTGACAGCCAAAGTGCAATTTTCTTCGCAAAGAACCCTGTATATCATTCAAATACAAAGAACATTGATGTTTAGTATCACTTTTTGAGGGATATGATACAAGACAAAAAGGTGTTACTGGTAAAGGTGGACACTTTGAAGAATACTGCAAATGCATTGACAAAATCTATGAGCTCTGAGAAGTTCTTTTGGTGTAGAGAAAAAATGGGTGTTGTAGGGTTGGATAAATGACTAAGGTCTCTTGTGGCCCCTTGTGGAAAGAAAACAACAAGTGGGAGAATGTTGAGTTGTGTTATATTCTTTCCATGACTAGCCCACGTAATTAACCAGGGGGTTAGAAGGGGGCCGGAGCCCCCCCTTCGTTGCGTCAATTGCATAGCGGGCGGAGTCACAGGGGGTTTGAGTGGTAGGTAACCCTACTCTATGGGGTCTAGGACAGCACCCTGGAAAATTTTGGTTATGGACCCTATGTTAAGTTGGGCAAACCTACCTATGGTTTTGCGCATGATTTTTCGCATATGGTTTTCGATGCGATGGTGTTTGGTCCATGGTTTTGGACGCGATGGTTTTTTAGTCCATGGTATTGGATGCTTTGGCATGTATAAATATGTATTATAACATTGAAAGGAATATAATGAAAATCAAGCTGGTATTCCCGGTTTTGTGATTGAGGGGAAAATATCTGTGCATATGTGTTTTATGTGTTGTTATCTCGCGTTGTTTATTTTCTGTGTTTTAAAATTCGTATGCATGTAATTTCTGTATGGGGTTAAAATATACATTTCATTGATCAAGCAATAGTTACATAAATAAAAATAGATAACAAACTAAATCCAATAAAATTCTAACTTAAAAATTTTCCACCATTAACAACCAACTTGTAATAGACACCTATGTTATACACATCTATGTTATAGACGTAAACATTATTTAAGATAAAATTATGTTGTTGAACATTAGTTCTTATTATTGTACTTTAATTTCCATTCCATTCACCTTAGTTCTTATTACTACACTTTAATTTTCATTCTATTCACATTTAATTTCTATTCCATAGTATCAGCTTTTGTCTTCCCATAAAATCCCTTTTCCACTTCGCTCATTGAAAAATATATCCCTTTTCAGCTTCGCTCATTTGATAAAAACCTTGTATCTTTTCCACTTTGCTCATTTGATAAACATCTTGTACCTTTCCCTTTTCCACTTCACTCTTTTGATAAACGTCGTGTACCTTTGCCTCCTTTTCTCGAGGAGGAGACGATGTATCACTATCATTGTTATTCTTTTTCTAGTGTTTGTAAATAAAATACAGAATCAACAGCAATGCTCTGAGTGCACTTGTAGACCCATTTGGTACCTATGGATTCATAAATCCATTGAAAAATTTAACAGATCCATCCCATTAATACAATGCTAACATAGAGTTACGTTATAATAGAGTTATCTAAATTTAGGTCTTACAAGGATTTTAGGTTGCAACGGTGAATATTGCAGGTAAAGACATATAATAGAGGCTCACTTTACTCTTCCCCTTTGTAGTAAGAGAACCTAGACACAAGTTACATTACACACTCACCAAGAACACTTACCTTGTTGTTTGAAGATACCAACGTAACACTCTCATGTGGTGACAACGAGAGCCAAGGAAAATCTATAAGTATATGGAAGCTAGGACTTTGTGGGATGGGACTCCTACACCAAATAGTGTGTGGTCTAGTTGGGACTAGATATTGGGGAGATCCCCTTGGTTGACAGGTTTCCAGCACCATCAACAAAATGGTGCTAGAAGGAGTGTCAGACGATAGGTTCTTTCCATAGAGTCTGGTTTGAATCTCTTCTTTCAAATCACTCTGTTTAAAATCATAATCTCGTGGTTTTTTCTAAAAAATGCTAATTGTACCATCCTGTTGATGCCTCGAAAATCGTTGCAACAACAATGGGGAATAACCACCCGGTCCGGACCTTAAAGCAGCTCCTTTTCCGTTTGGTGTGGTGGCTCTGACTGGTTTAACTAGGTTTAGTTACCTTCTCCCTATTACTATTGGTTTATAATGTATCTTTACCTACCAATAGACAGGGATATCAGATCACTTCTTCTTGCTGATCAAGCAAGAGAATGACCTTTAAGCTGATTTGGGTTCAGCCAAGCCACAACTAAAGTTTTGCCTTTTTGAGGAGAGGACTTAAAAGAATGTAGAATTTACTCTAAATGCAAACTTATTCTAAAATGCAAGCAAAATAAATTAATCTTAATCCTATCTTAATTCGGCAGATATAGATCTAACCCAACTAAGAGCAAGATAATTAAAGTATTGGGATTTAAATATGTCTTGTTTATAATGAATATCAAGTTAATGAAGTAGTTCAATTAACTGATATTATGGTTACCAAAACACATCCTATTGAGACCTCTTAACTGAAATAATAAATCAACAACATTCAGGAAGTAGTTCACAAAAATGATATTAATTACCAAATCAATAAATCCAATAATTGAATAATGATATGTGGAAATAGTTCACAACACATTATTATTCAATAAATCAGTTTTATAAGACATATTTCTGAGTAAGTAGTTACTCAAAAATGAGAAATTAATCCATAAAAACAGAAATACATAATAACAAGATTGAGACAAATTACCCATATTGAAAATAGTGCACAAACATGAATAAAATGACACATTCCTGTTACCATAAAAATAAAACTGATATTTGAAACAATAGTATTACAAATACCAATTTATTGCATCCATCTCTCTGTCCCTGGTCTCCAACAGTCTTTTACATTGCTTGAGCTTCTACTTTCAAAGCTAAAGCCACAATAGTGCAAACTTTGCCCTTCATGTATAATTCAAGATACAAAGGAAAAATCCTCAATAATCCCGAGATCTGAGATTTTCTCTCCTCTCTCCTACAACTATAAATTTCTATTACAGTAGTGCTTTTAGAAGTCTAGAATTACAGAGGAGAGCAACCCTTCATTACATTCTGCAATCTATTATTTATACTATTTGCAAAGGAATTTTGGAGAGGAGAATTTGTTGAAGAGAAATATGCCCAATACAATTTTATTTGTTCAAAATTCCAATCTTTAATTGTTGGAGCATTCGCATTGATTGAAATAATTTTCTCCATATCTCTTCTACTATTTTCCTACAAGAAGAAATCAAAATAAATTAAAATGCAACAATACAATCAAAATGGCATTGCTGGCATTTAAATCAAATACAATCAAATTCTATTTAAATAAATAATTGGAAATAAAATATAAGCTTTCTCTTTGATGCCTGAGATGTTTTAATTGGCCAAGGATATTATTGACGAATGGATCTGCAAATAGAAGAGGCTTAAACAAATGAAAATGCAGAAAATAACTCGCAAAATTGATTTTGTTTTTAGAAATTCGGAACTTGATCTTCTTCCTGATTTTCGACCCAATAAATAACCAAATATATTAACGAAACCTCCTTAGAAATGTTCTCCTTGATTTTATCTTTCCAATGAGCTATCCTAGGCCTCATTTGGCTAAGTAAAATTCATTTTATGAGCTTCTAAAGTTGATGGGTCATATCTGGCATACATTTGGAAATTCTATCGTTAGGCTAAAAATCATAATTTTTAATTAAAAATCTAATCCTAAATTAGAATTCTGATTAATAATTAATTCTAAATTAATTATTAATTATGAATTAAACTATTTAATTAATAAATTATTTATTAATCTATAATAAACTATTTATAATCAAATTTAATCTAATCAATAACTAATTAATATTAATTTAAATGATATTTTAAACTTTAATTTAATCAAATTAATTAAATGTTATAAATTAATTAATCTGATTAATTTAAAATTTATTAATTAAGTATTAAATATTTTAAACTAAACTAAAATATACCTACCTTACTTTACTCATTCCTAACTGACTTACCTCTCAACGAATGAATGAATGTTGCTTTAAACATTTTAAAACAAAACTTACATTGTTAGTGTTTTTCAATATATGTTCCATGACTCTTATTTATGAGTAAGTCGAAACTTAAAACAAATATTAAGTTCATGCTTCTTTCCCATTACGTTTATTGGCAAATCGGATCTGGAGATGGCTATCGGGGTTTTCAAATTCATTACAATGTAAAATCCCCGATCCGATGTAAAGAAAATCGGCATCGGGATATGGTCTATATTGGGGTTCTTAAAATATGTCCAATACAAACTTTTGACCCAATCCTTCGATGCAATGAGAATTTTTTTAATTTTTTAATTTTTTATACTATATTTTTTTATTTATATATTATTTTTTTATATATTAAATTTTAATATAATTAAATTAATTATATATTAATTTAATTTAATTAAATTAAGATTTAAAATTATTTTTTTATTTTAATGAAATTTAGTTTGGTTGTGAAATTATCGAAACTACAGCCACTTGAAAAAATAAATAATAAAAATAAACTATAGCCACTTGGATGTTATGGGTTTTTAAGAATAGTAATTGATTTGGAAATTGGAGTAAATTTTTTAAATCCCAATACTTAATGATTTGACTGCATAACTAAAAATGGAAAAATGTTAGTAAAAAAACTCGCTATGGATTAATATTTAAAATGACTACGTTATTGAACTAATTTATTTACAAAATGCAATATTGTACATTTTATGTATTTTTAACCTAGGCTACATAAATAATCAGACTTTCAAAGGAGTACCATTTTCAAACCAGTTGACCAAATGAGGCGAAACAAGCGTCAATGGGAATCTTATAAAAAATCGATCTTAACAAAGAAATCAAAACAAGAATTCAAAGAAAATGAAAAATTAACAAAAGCGTAGGGCAATCGACTAAATAAAAATCTAAAAAGGTGTTTAGCCAAAATTTTTATAGAAAGGGTGCCCATTATTTGAAGTGAACACATCAATAATGGGGGGTTGTGTTTTTATCACAATAATGGCGACACACGGGAGAAGAACCAGTTATCTCTGTTTAATATGAATAAGATTTTTCTAAAATTAAAGTAAAAATAATTAAATAAGAGAGAATTATGCTTGAAATGCTTGACTAGGTTCATTAGTCTAAATAAAAGCAATAATCATCTAACTGTAATTTTTCTTAAAATTTCTCATAAATTAAAATATTTCAAAGTTCTATATCAGTCCTTAATTAGTTGTAGAGATAAAGCAGGGGTCACTTTACAGCTTAGCTTTTAAAATATACTCATTTGCCACAGGTAGAGCCACTGCTGCCAGTAAACATCTATAGTCTCGATAGGGTTACCTTTTAATCATCAATGATTCAGAATCCCATCTCATTAAAAATTATTGACCTAGAGATAAAACCATATATATGTTTATTTTTTTTTATTTTTAATTTTTTTAATTTTTTGTTATAAATCTTAAAAGCCATTGTCCTCGTTTGGTGGCCAGATAGTTGACAATGTCATTCACTGGTTATAATCGGACTGAACAAGCTGGCTTGTGATGAGACCCCTTGTCTTATAATTGTTTGCAATCATAAGCCATTACCCTGGTTTGTTTAGCAGTGTTGGTAATGTCAGCCTATTTTTCCCCTATGATCATGGTAAGCAGGCTCATGATGAGACCTCTTATCTTTTAAGTTTAAATATATTTCTGGATTACTCTAGAAAAATAAGAATCTTTGGGACAGGGAGACTCATTGACTCCTTAAGAGTTAAGAATGACAATTTCAGAGTTAAAGGTGCTTTGCTGTAAAGTGTCTTTACTTGGTTATAAATAACTTTTCTTGACTGATAATAAAACTTTGAAAGATCTTAATAAAATATTGAAATCTCAAAATAATTACAATTTCGATGAAAAAGAATTTCTCCAGATTTTATGATACTTTGCCAACTTCTCTTGATTGGTAATCTCTTCCTTAAGTATGTCTACCTTTATAATAAGAAAATCAAACTTTACTAAGAGATTTAAGAAAACGCCAATAGGTAACTATTAACAATTTTTCTCCATGAATACTGACCATAGTTAGGTAACAAGAAGGCCTTCCATATAAATCACGGCAAAGTCACCAAAATCAAAACTGAAAACCAAAAGAAAAGAATTCTTATGCTAAAGTGAGAAAAGAAATCAGCAAACAAAATAAAAATGAAGAAATTTTAAAAGTGGAAAGGAAAATCCAAGTTTCAAAAGATAAACTCAAATAAGAACGTTTATACCAATGTCTCAACAATATTAAGAAAAAGAAAGTAATCGCGTAATCATTTCTTCTTATGTCGAGATTTAGAAAAATAATACCTTGCAGGGTTGTAAATGCTTTAAGCTTTTTGGATAGCAGTGACGATTAAAATTAAACCATAATGAAAACTTTCTGTCTGATATTATTCTTCTTGTTTCAAAGCATCATCTTAATCATTTTCTAATAAAATGAATTCTTAAAGAAACAAACTAAAGGTTCAAAAACTTCCTGGTATAGTTGTTTTGATGAAGATTATTTCTGCTTCTTGAAATAAAGCCAAGAGAAGAGTATAAGACCTCGAAAATCTGATTCGGTAGAGGATTGAAAGCTTCAAATGGAGAACTGCAAAACATATTTTTTATATCAGCAAAAACAAAACTGAAACTAAAGTAACGAAATGGAAATTAATGAAAGTGGGTACATGAATCTTACCATTGGACAATTTCTTTTGATCTTACCTGAAAGGTATTAGTTTCTCCAAACTAGCTGACTTCTTATTTTAATTAACATTAAAAACATGAAGAAGTCAAACTAACTGAAATCCTGTAATCCAAAATCATTATTTATTTTATTTAAACTAAAGCAAGCAGTAAAATGTAAAAATGGAATGCTTAGTGCTCAAGGGAGTTGAAATTAAAACAAATGCATCAAAAATGAGATTGAGAATTTGGAGTAATGACTGTTTCTCAAAATATTATAAGTTTCATATAAATTCCATGATTTTATAAATTGTCCAGAATCAAGACCAAATCCAAGATAATAAAATTTAAATATGAATATAGAGAGGTCTTGAATTTCATTTTTAATTATGGAATTATATATTTAAAACTATAATGTATGAGAAATCAAAATGGTTTAAATATGCTGCAAATTGGTCATTAACTACTTTCTTACCATAGTGGTTACCCAAGCTCGCTTTTAAAATAACACATCGTCGTATCGGATGAATTGCATCACATGTCTCTTCACCATGCTTGAATTTTAATTTTCAAGACTTCACTTTTGTTGCTATGCCATATATCGATTAAATGTTAATGTATCAAAGACATGCATTGGAAGCTATCGCATCGAAGATTACAATGGCAAATTGCCGATAAGAACATGTGCAATGATATGAAGCGATCGCATCATTAAAGAAATATTATATCGGGGATCGGAGAATATTTACATTGTGCTCCCCATATCACAAAACGCACATTGTAGATTCATAGAAGTGACGTGCGCATAAAAGATGCGACGAAATGATTGCAATATCGGTGATGCGATGGATGATGTAGCTAATCGGCAATCAACAAACTTAAACATCCGATGTAACACAATATATTTCTTGTGATGTCGATATGCGATGAAGAGTGGACCCGATAACTTTTATGATGAAAATTTGATAACCTATCAGATCCGAGACATCAGTCCTTTAAAATTATTCTCTTATCACTATTGCGATAGAACGGTCGTGATATCTCTTGTGAACTGGATTTGAATTTCATATCTGGTCCGGAATTATGTGGTTGTTGTAATATCGGTAAAGTCTATTATTAGAGATCGGCAATTCATGATAATGGAAGTATACTTCACTTGCAAACCTCCGATATGCGAAATGCGATATGAGTGAGGTAATGCATCCGAGATCTTTTATTAGCAATATGAAAATCAGGTCGAAACATTTCAGACATGGGTTTTGCGATAATGTTTTAAATTTCATTTGGGTATTATAATGAATGAAAGAAAAGCTAAAAATTTCTTAAATTCTAATGAAAAACAAATAAAATTTCCCTAAACCTATTGCAAATTTGAAATGGGTTTGCTGCTTACTTAAAATTTGGAAAACAAATAAAAATCTGCAAATAAAACAGAACACGAATAAAAAATAAACTAAGGAAAAGAGAAACTAATAAGAGATGAGAATGAACTTGTGAATGCATACCTGGAAGGAAATTCTCTATAGTTTTTACCTCATGAATTTTCAAATCCTTCGTTGGATTTATCAAAATTTTGACTTTGTTCAAAATCATCTCATCATTTATTCTAAATCTAAGTGTGCAATTAGCCTAAATAAAATCTGTTTATTCATGTTCAGGAAATGTAAAATTTACCAGAAATAAATATGAAAATAGTCTTCCCTTTTGAATTGAAACAACAATTTATTACCTCTGCTTATTCCAAGTAACTTTAGAAGAATCTGTATTGTTATAATGACTGTTCAATAATGCCTTTAGTAAATGAATATGATGTGTATTGCAACATTAGATAATAAACTTAAAGGTTCAAATGGGATAAAGCCACAAATTGTGGAAGAATATCAACACAGATTTGAATGTGTGCACACAGCCGAATGGACATCCTTAGCAAATTTCAAGGAAGATAATATGAACTTCATATGATTACTGTGAAAGGTTAGACTGACTAATAATGATTGAATTAGAATTAAGTTTATCATAGACAGTCATACATTTCATGGGATAATGGGATCATGAAGTTTTTGTATCCTCAAATCCTTACCATATAAATTTCAAAAGAAAATCTTAGAAGGAAATCTCGAAATAAAGAAAAGTGGCTTTGAGGCGATTGATACCAAGTGCAACCCTAATTCAATTTAAACAAGAGATTATTCAGAATAGGAAGAGTAGAGGTATTGCTGTAAGAAATTAAGAAAAGAAGGAAAAGAATAATTAAAACTTTCTGATAAGGAGAAAATGTTTTTACTGAACATGTATGAAAATGGCTGATCGCTTTGTTTTATTTTTTAATCTACAAAACTATTAAAAATAAATTAACTATATAAAACAAACAAACTGAACTAATTCTACTCCTATTCTAACCATATACATGAAGATGACTAGGTATAGTCATATTTGCAGTGTAACCATTCTCTCACTTTTATTCCCGCGTATATGTACAGTTCAAATGTTAGTAATAAAAATACAAATCTAACTAAATTAAGGAAAATAAATATTAAATCAGAATGTACAGTTATTGTTAGCAACTTAATTAAAACCTCTTTCTCTTGAAATTTCCTTTCCAATTGAATACCAATTGGATCATAGAAATCTGGATAGATCTCTATTAATGATTGGGAAATGTTCAAAGGAAGAAATAACGGGCCAGATTGTGAAGATGAGCTTTTAAATTCAAAGGTCTGGAAAAAATCATTAATGTTATATGCAAATGTTAAATTATTAACAATCTTCTTTAAAGGAAAAACTTCCAAATATTTTTCAAATGAGTCAATGAAAAATGAATGGAAATATGTTAAATACAATTGAAAATTATTAATTAAATTAGATTGCTGGCCAGATTGTAAAAATACATTCCCTTGTTGATATTGTCTTTGAGAAAATAGAAGCTTTTGATAAGAAATGAACATCAATTGATATTGACATGTTAACAGCGTTTGATGTTCATGGTTATAACATGAAACTTCAATTTCCCAGTAAAGCAATTCATCGATTGTGTGTTTGATAGTAAAGTTTTCAATATGGCAGCATAAAGTGTTAAAATTCTGAAAAATAAAATCAAAAAATAAATCTAAATTTAAACAAAATAAGTGTGAAATAAAAACTAAAATGAAATCACTATTTGTACAACTAATGTTACAGCACAATTGAGATCATTTTGGAATAATTTCATTTTCACAAGGATTGGCCAGAATTATGGAATTTGAGTGATTTTGAATTCCAACTTGTGAATTAGAAAACGAATTATGATTATGAGTAAGAATGAGAGCTTGATCATGATACGAATCATAAATTGGAAAGTTTTCTCGAATAATGAAATCATGAAGATAATTTGCTGCTCTAAAATGAGGATTAGTTGGGATAATTTTTAAATTGAAGTGTTCCTCATTCTCAAATGTTATCTGAATTTTATGATGATGATTCTCTTGAGAAGAATAGAAATCAACATCCTCAAAGTCAGAGTAATTATCATAAATGACTTTACAAGATTGTCTAGAATTCTCTTCTATCTTATCCAATATACCAAAACAAGGAGGAACAATAATTTCATGTTCATTCATGGCAAAAGAATGATCATTAATTGCTTCTCTATCTTGATAAAAACTTAATGGTAATTCATTTAGATCAGCCTCTGTATTTTCTAAAATATCATTAATACCAACAGGGGAAAAATTACCACCATTAAAAATATCAAGATAAAGGAAAAAATGTGAACCTGAAACAATGCATTTAAAATTGTCTCTGTTTGAGAACTTTTGTGCATTATGCTCATTGTAAATTTCAGATTCTGAATCATTCCTTTGTGTACTCATGCTTTCTTGAAGAAGGCTTCTTTGCCGGTCTGATTTCGGCATTCGCTCATCATGGAAAAATTCAGAAATTTGTACAGCACGTTGCGTATTATTATTTACTTTGACTGCTGCTTGTACTTGTTGATTTGCGATCTGATTTTCTGAATTTACCTCAAAGTAGCTTTCAAATTCCCATTCAGGTCTTTCTCCAAAATTGTTGTTGTTGTCTTCTTGCATTTGATGTTGGGTTGTGTTATATTCTTTCCACGTAGTTAATAGGGGGTTTGAAGGACACTCGTAACCCCACTTTATGGGGTCTGGGGCAGCGCCCAGGAAAGTTTTTGTTTTGGACCATAAGTTAGGCTGGGCGGACCCACCTATGGTTTTGTGCATGATTTTCGCACATGTTTTTTGGACGCGATGGTTTTTCGGTCCATGGTATTGGACGTGATGGTTTTCGGTCCATGGTATTGGATGCTTCGGCATGTATAAATATGTATTGTAACATTGAAAGGAACATAATGAAAAATCAAGCTGGTAGTCCCGCTTTTGGGATCTAGGGAAAAATCTCTAAGCATATGTGTTTTATGGGTTATGCTCTCACATTATTTATTTTCTTTGTTTAAGAATTCGTATGAAGGTAATTTCTATACAGGGTTAAAACCTACATTTGGTATCAGAGCTGTTTTGGCTTCAAGGGGATGCCTTTGTTGCTGAGGGGTTTTGCTCGGGCCTATGGTAGACCCTGTTCAGTGGCAGATCTGCGAGATCGATTCTGGTGGTGAAAGAAGATGGCGAGCAGTGGAAATATAGAGATTGAGAAGTTCAATGGTCAGAATTTTGAGTTGTGGAAACTCAAGATGGAGGATCTGTTGGTGGATAAAGATCAGTGGATCGTGGTAGATCTGGGTACTAAACCATCGGGAGTGACCGATGAAGAATGGAAGAAGTTGGATCGAAAGGCAAAGAGCACAATACGATTGTGTCTCAGATTCAGTATTGCTGAATGTATCAGGGGAAGCTACGGCAAAGGCTTTGTGGGTCAAGTTAGGGACTTTGTACCAATCTAAGTCTCTGGTGAATAAATTGTTCCTGCGGAAAAAGCTGTATAACCTGAGGATGAAATATGGAGACTTGGTGACAGAGCATCTGAATGCATTTAATACTGTGGTAAGTCAGTTATTATCTGTTGATATTAAAATTTCAGATGAAGATAATTGCATCAGTCTGTTGTGTTCTCTACCAGATTCGTGGGATAGTCTGGTTATTGCAATAGGTAGCAATGCAACTTCTTTGCAGTTTGATGAAATAGTCTCAGCCTTGCTGACGGAGGAGATGAGACGGAAAAATATGGACAACCAAAATGGTGATGCCTTGTCTGTATGAGGACGGTCCCAGAACAGAAACAAAAATAATTCATCGAGTGGGAGATCTAAATCTAGAGGGAGATCTTAATCTCCAGGAAAACCTACAAAGGTGGTGTGCTGGAAATGCAGAAAGGAAGGGCACTTCAGAAGGGATTGTAAATCTAAAGCTCCTGATAAAGGAAAGGGATCTGATGACAGTCCTTCTGCAGAGGTGAAAACCACCTCAGATGAAGGTGGGGATGTGTACTTGGCTTCTTCAAGTACACATGTAGATCATGAGGCATGGTTGATTGACTCAGGTGCATCCTTTCACTTCACTCACCATAGAGAGTGGTTCTGCGAGTATGAGAAATATGATGGTGGTGATGTCTTCTTAGGAGATGATAGGAAGGCTAGAATCATTGGTCGGGGAAAAGTAAAGTTGAAGTTGCAAGGTGGAAGGGTTAGAACACTTCGGGGTGTTCTACATATTCTTGCATTGGCCAAAAATCTGATTTCTGTAAGCAAGTTGGATGATGCAGGTGTAAAGACGGTGTTCGAGAAAGATACTTGCAAGATGGTTCGAGGAGCACTGATATTGATGCGGGGAGTTCGGATTGGAACTCTGTACAAGCTGCAAGGTAGCATGGTTGTTGATGGGTGCATTAGTTCTATGGTTCCTGAAAATGGAGTAGAAAATCTAGTGGCCTTTGGAGAGAAGACCATGTTGTGGCATCAAAGGCTTAGACATATTGGAGAGGAGGGCCTTCGAATACTTCATGGTAAAGGTATGGTAGAAGGTATGAATGATAGTTCTCTGGATTTTGATTTCTGTGAAAATTGTGTGTATGGGAAGCAGAATCGAGTGAGTTTCCCCTCTGGTGGTAAGAAGACGAAACAGATATTAGAGCTTGTGCACACTAATGTGTTTGGACCTGTGAAGGTTCCATCACTGGGTAAGTCTATGTACTATGTATCATTCATAGATGACTTCTCAAGGAATACATGGATATATTTCCTTAAGAAGAAATCTGAAGTCTTTGACAGGTTTAAAGAATTTAAGGCTCTGGTGGAAAATCAGACAGAGAAGAAGATAAAGGTGTTGAGGACAGATAATGGTGGAGAATTTTGCAGCAAGGAATTTGAAGAATTTTGTAAGAAGTGTGGTATAGCACGGCAGAAGACTACTCCATATACACCTCAGCAAAATGGAGTTGCAGAAAGAATGAACAAGACGTTGATGGAAAGGGCAAGAAGCATGCTCAGTGGTGCCGGGTTAGGACAGGAATTCTGGGTAGAGGCGGTGGATACTGCATGTTACCTGATCAACAGATCACCTTCATCAGCGTTGGAGGATAAGACTCCACAAGAAGTATGGACTAGTAAGAAACCCTCTCTTTCACATATCAGGGTATTTGGATGTGATGCATATGTACATGTTCCAAAGGAGAAACGAACCAAGTTGGATAGTAAATCTGAAAAGTGCATCTTTATTGGGTATAAGGATGGTTTAAAGGGTTATAAGCTTTGGAACCCAGTCACACAGAAGGTTGTGTACAGCCGAGATGTGTTGTTCAGAGAGGTAAACGATGTTATTCAACATGAAGTCCAACCAAAGGAACCTGAGAAGATAGAGTTGAGCCAAAGGAGGAAAATCAGACTCTGTAGCAGAGGAGGAATCAGAAGATGAAGAGCCACAAACTCCGGCTGTGAGAAGATCAGTTCGAGAAAGAAGGCAGCCAGAAAGGTATAGTCCATCTGCTTTCAGTTCAAATTTTGCTTTGTCTATTACTGATGATGATCCCAGAACTGTGAAGGAAGCAGTGGATTCAGAGGATGGAAAACTCTGGAAAGAGGCCATGGTCGATGAAATGGCATCTTTGCACAAAAATGAGGCTTGGGATCTGGTGGAGTTGCCGACTGGAAGGAAACCCATTGGCAGCAAATGGGTGTTCAAGAAGAAGACAAATGCAGAAGGAAAGGTGGAGAAATACAAAGCTCGGTTGGTAGCAAAAGGTTATTCCAAAGTGCCAGGAATTGATTTTGGTGATATTTTTTCTCCTGTTGCCAAGGTAACTTCTATTAGATTACTTTTATCTGTTGCTGCTGCTTTTGATTTTGAGGTAGAACAGATGGATGTGAAGACAACATTTCTTCACGGGGATTTGGAAGAGGAAATCTACATGAAGCAACCTGAAGGCTTTGCGGTGAAGGGTAAGAAAGAACTGGTATGCAAGTTAAAGAAGTCTTTGTATGGGTTAAAACAGTCACCAAGGATGTGGTATCAGAAATTTGATACATTTATACGGGGACTTGGCTTCACCAAAAGAAAAGCAGATCATTGTGTGTATTTTAAATTAATTGGTGACTGTGTTATTTATCTGGTCTTGTATGTGGATGATATGTTGCTGGTTGGAAATGACAAAGAAATTATCCAGGATTTGAAGACCCAATTGTCCTCCAAATTCGACATGAAAGATCTTGGTGCTGCAAACTATATTTTGGGCATGAAAATTAAAAGAGATCGGTCAAAGAGGAAGCTTTGGTTAAACCAGAGGAAGTATGTCGAGACAATACTGCAGAGGTTTAATATGCAGGATAGTAAACCGGTGAAGGTTCCTATTCCTGTAGTTGTGAGGTTATCTGCTGAACAGTGTCCCAAGACACAAGAAGAGGAAGAGGACATGTCTCGTGTTCCATATGCAAGTGCAGTGGGTAGCCTGATGAATGCAATGGTTTGTACTAGACCAGACATTGCACATGCAGTGGGAGTATTGAGCAGGTTTATGTTAAAACCTGGGAAAGAGCACTGGACAACAGTGAAGCGGGTTTTCAGGTATTTGCGTGGCACTAGTGATTATGGTTTGTGCTACCAAGGAAGACCAGGATTGGATAGAGTGTTGGATATTCATGGCTTTGTTGATGCAGACTGGGATGGAGATCAGGATCAGAGAAGATCTACAAGTGGGTATGTGTTTAACCTATTTGGAGGTTCAGTCAGTTGGATGAGTAAGAAACAATCTGTAGTGGCACTATCAACTACAGAGGCAGAATACATGGCAGCCACTCATGCAAGCAAGGAAATAGTTTGGTTGCAGAGATTGTGTTCAAGTATGGGGTTTGTACAGGGAGCTATAAGAATAGACTGTGACAGCCAAAGTGCAATTTTCTTGGCAAAGAACCCTGCTTATCATTCAAAGACAAAGCACATTGATGTTCAGTATCACTTTGTGAGGGATATGATAGAAGACAGAAATGTGTTGCTGGTAAAGGTGGACACTTTAAATAATACTGCAGATGCATTGACAAAATCTGTGAGCTCTGAGAAGTTCTCTTGGTGTAGAGAAGCAATGGGAATCTCAGGGCTGAAAAATGACTAAGCTCTCCTGTGGCCCCCTGTGGAAAGAAAACAACAAGTGGGAGATTGTTGGGTTGTGTTATATTCTTTCCATGTAGTTAATAGGGAGTTTGAAGGACACTCGTAATCCCACTTTATGGGGTCCGGGGCAGCGCCCCAGAAAACTTTGGTTTTGGACCATATGTTAAGTTGGGCGGACCCACCTATGGTTTTGTGCATGATTTTCGGACATGTTTTTTGGACGCGATGGTTTTTCGGTCCATGGTATTGGACGCGATGGTTTTCGGTCCATGGTATTGGATGCTTCGGTATGTATAAATATGTATTGTAACATTGAAAGGAACATAATGAAAAATCAAGCTGGTAGTCCCGCTTTTGGGATCCAGGGAAAAATCTCTATGCATATGTGTTTTATGGGTTATGCTCTCACATTGTTTATTTTCTTTGTTTAAGAATTCGTATGCAGGTAATTTCTGTACAGGGTTAAAACCTACATTTGATTAGAAATATTTTCCAAGCTTTTTGAAACCACTTTATCACAATTTATTTGCATATCCAAATTGGAATTCTCATTTATTTTGGAAGAGAATGGAACAAAACTTGAACTAATTTCATATGGATTGGGAATGGGTGGAAGAGAACAAATATATTCAAACCAATCTAGAGATTCTTCTTCCGTGGGTTGATCTTCAACTTTAAATCTTAAACAATTCAAGTGAAATCGAATATTAAAATCATTAACAGATTCATTTTAAAACCTTCGTAGATATTCAATTTCTTCACATACCTGTTCATAATCATAGCCGTCAAATTTAGAAATGAAAATTGTAACAAATTGATCACAACTATGGATTGAGGCAACTGGAAGAGCTCTACACCAGTTTCTGGCTTTTGCCACAAATGTGAGAGTAAAAATTTTGCATAAAATGCCTTCATCAATTCCTTGAAAATTATAATTTGAAACTTTTTGAATAAATTCAAAGAAATGATTAAAAGCAAAAGAATTTCTCTTACCATTAAACTTTACCTGAGACAAGAGTCTTACCACTTTGGGTGGAGCATTGGAAGATGCACGTCCATGGATGCAACTCCAAATTGGAAGTTTAAGAGGAGCCGTCACATTAAATAAAACATTATAATTGAAAAGACTCCAATAGACAAAATCTCAAGCCCTCCTTCTAGCGCCAAAAATGTTGATGCCTCGAAAATCGCTACAACAACAATGGAGAATAACCACCCGGTTTGGACCTTAAAGAAGCTCCCTTCCTGTTTGGTGTGGTGAATTCGACTAGTTTAACTAGGTCCAGTTACCGTCTCCCTATTGCTATTGGTTTATGATGTATCTTTACCTACCAACAGACAGGGATATCAGATCACTTCTTTTTGCTGATCAGGCAAGAGAATGACCCTTAAGCTGATTTTGGTTCAGCCAAGCCACAACTAAAGTTTTGCCTCTTTGAGGAGAAGACTTAAAAGAATATAGAATTTACTCTAAATGAAAACTTATTCTAAGATGCAAGCAAAATAAACTAATCTTAATCCTATCTTAATTAGGCAGATATAGATCTAACCCAACTAAGAGCAAGATAATTAAAGTATTGGGATTTAAATATGTCTTGTTTATAATGAATATCAAGTTAATGAAGTAGTTCAATTAACTGATATTATGGTTACCAAAACACATCCTCTTGAGACCTCTTAACTGAAATAATAAACCAACAACATTCAAGAAGTAGTTCACAAAAATGATATTAATTACCAAATTAGTAAATCCAATAATTGAATAATGATATGTGGAAATAGTTCACAACACATTATTATTCAATAAATCAGTTTTATAAGACAGATTTCTGAGTAAGTAGTTACTCAAAAATGAAAAATTAATCCATAAAAACAGAGATACATAATAACAAGATTGAGACAAATTACTCATATTGACAATAGTTCACAAACATAAATAACATGACACATTCCTATTACCATAAAAATAAAACTGATATTTGAAACAGTAGTATTAGAAATACCAATTTATTGCATCCATCTCTCTGTCCTTGGTCTCCAACATTCCTTTACATTGCTTGAACTTCTACTTTCAAAGCTAAAGCCACAATAGTGCAAAGTTTTCCCTTCGTGTATAATTCAAGATACAAAGGGAAAATCCTCAATAATCCCGAGATCTGAGATTTTCTCTCCTATCTCCTACAACTCTAAATTCCTATTACAATAGTGCTTTTTGAAGTCTAGAATTGCAGAGGAGAGCAGCCCTTCATTACACTCTGCAATCTATTATTTATACTATTTGCAAAGTAATTTTGGAGAGGAGAGTTTGTTGAAGAGAAATTTGCCCAATACAATTTTATTTGTTCAAAATTCCAATCTTTAATTGTTGGAGCATTCACATTGATTGAAATCCTTTTCTCCATATCTCTTCTACTGTTTTCCTGCAAGAAGAAATCAAAATAAATTAAAATGCAACAATAAAATCAAAATGGCATCGCTGGCATTTAAATCAAATCCAATCAAATTCTGTTTAAATAAATAATTGAAAATAAAATATAAGATTTCTCTTTGATGTCTGAGATGTTTTAATTGGCCAAGGATATTAATTACGTATGGATCTGCAAATAGAAGAGGCTTAGACAAATAAAAATGCAGAAAATAACTCAAAAATTGATTTTGTTTTTAGAAATTCGGAGCTTGATCTTCTGCCTAATTTTTGACCCAATAAATGACCAAGTCTGTTAATGAAACCTCCTCAGAAATGTTCTCCTTGATTTTATCTTTCCAATGAGCTATTGTGGGCCTCATTTGGCCGAGTAAAACTTATTCTATGAGCTTCCAAAGTTGATGAGTCATATCTGGCATAAATCTGGAAATTCTGTTGCTAGGCTAAAAATCATAATTTTTAATTAAAAATCTAATCCTAAATTAGAATTCTAATTAATAATTAATTCTAAATTAATTATTAATTATGAATTAAACTATTTAATTAATAAATTATTTATTAATCTATAACAAACTATTTATAATCAAATTTGATCTAATCAATAACTAATTAATATTAATTTAAATGATATTTTAAATTTTAATTTAATCAAATTAATTAAATGTTATAAATTAATTAATCTGATTAATTTAAAATTTATTAATTAAATATTAAATATTTTAAACTAAACTAAAATATACCTACCTTACTTTACTCATTCCTAACTAACTTACCTTTCAACGAATGAATGAGTGTTGCTTTAAACATTTTAAAACAAAACTTATATTGTTAGTGTTTTTTAATATATGTTCCATGACTTTTATTTATGAGTAAGTCGAAACTTAAAACAAATATTAAGTTAATGCTCCTTTCCCCTTACGCTTATCGGCAAATCGGATCGGGAGATGGCTATCGGGTTTTCAAACTTATTACAATGCAAAATCCCCGATCCGATGTAAAGCAAATCGGCAATCGGCATCGGGGTATGGTGTGTATCGGGGTTCTTAAAATATGTCCAATAAAAACTTCCGACCCAATCCCACGAAGCGATGATGAATTATTTTTTTTATATTATATTTTTTTATTTATATATTATTTTTGATATATTAAATTTTAATTTAATTTAATTAATTATATATTAATTTAATTAAATTAAATTAAGATTTAATATTATTTTTTATTTTAATGAAATTTAGTTAGGTTGTGAAATTATCGAAACTACGGCCACTTGAAAAAATAAATAATAAAAATAAACTAGAGCCACTTGGATGTTATGGGTTTTTAAGATTAGTAATTGATTTGGAAATTGGAGTAAATTTCTTAAATCCCGATACTTAATGATTTGACTGCATAAGTAAAAATGAAAAAATGTTAGTAAAAAACTCGCTATGGATTAATATTTAAAATGACTGCGTTATTGAACTAATTTATTTACAAAATGCAATATTGTACATTTTATGCATTTTTAACCCAGGCTACATAAATAATCAGACTGTCAAAGGAGTTCCATTTTCAAACCAGTTGACCAAATGAGGTGAAACAAGCGTCAATGGGAAGCTTATAAAAAATCGATCTTAACAAAGCAATCAAAACAAGAATCCAAAGAAAATGAAAAATTAACAAAAGCGTAGGGCAATCAACTAAATAAAAATCTAAAAAGGTGTTTAGCCAAAATTTTTATAGAAAGGTTCCCCATTATTTGAAGTGAACACATCAATAATGGGGGGTTGTGTTTTTATCACAACGCATCCCCATGAAAGTTATCCATGACCTCCCCAAACTCAAGTTCAATGGTGAGGTTGAGCCATTTTTTCATGTGCATGTGCTTCAAGTTATGACTTTTTTTCATCGTCACCAAATAAAGTCCGAAGAGGTCTGGGTTGTACTACTCACCCTCACGTTCGAAGGTCATGCTAAATGTTAGTGTCATATATTACTGACGGCTTCTATCATTTCACTTGGACAACTTATCGAGATGATGATGAAAGCTTTTGATAATTATATCCACCGGGATGTCTATGAAAATATATGTCATTTAAGAATGGAACCTGACAAATTAGTTTAAGAATTTACTGATCATTTCATTCACCTTTGTTGCGAAATTGTTGAACAAATTTTGAAGTTGGATTTCTTGATACAAGAGTTCAAATGCTTGGTTAATGTTTCCTAATATGGTGAACCTCCTAATTTCCATTCTTCCCCAACTCTTGTGGATCATGAGGTACCTCATATTGCAGAGGAGGATCCCAACACCATGTTTTTTCCTTGTCCTCCTCCTTCTCCGGTCCAGATGTGGGTGCCCCCTTATGGTGATCATGAAGTTGAGAAATCTGTGTAGCTTGTCCCCAGTCCATCTTCTCATCCATCTCTCACTTCAATGGAAGAAATTTCATAATGGCTCAGGAAGACTAATGCAAATACCTACTCCTTCATTCCACAAGAGGACATCAACATTCATAACTCAAGTCTCAAATCTGATCTGCATCTCAGTTATCCTCTATCATCTACAAGCCATGACTCCTAATACCATGAATCTCTTGATGAATCTGTTTCACAGCTAGTTGTTCGCCTTCTCTTGATTCTTAGGCTACTGGCTCAAATTTTGATCTGGTGCAATGCAATGACATTACACATGCAGAGGAGGAGAAAGGTGAGGATACTATCAATATTCCCTCTCCGTTTCAAATTTTTTTGCATCAAAACAATAAGCTTCCATTCTTGAATGATCCTTAGCCTGCTAATCTCGATGGAAAATCATGTGAAATTAATTCATTCAATCAATCCCCAGTCTTGGGTGGTAGTCATCCCAATGATGATAACTTCATGACCATATGTCGTGACAAATTCCCAAGAACATCACGTGATCTTCCTATTTCCCATGAAGATTCTAATTCAGATCTAGAATGTGCTCTAGTCAAAGAATATGTTTCTATCGAAACTTCCTCTTAGCCTCACTTTCCCTTGTGTCCTACCATTCACAACGCATCTACATGTGGCGAAGATACTCCATGCTCCTTTGTTTCTCCATTTGATGAGCTATCTCCTCAATTGAAACAAGATGCTGAGGTTTTCCAAGATAAAATTAAAAACAGTCTAATCACATTGGAAACTTTCCATCCCTCATCATCTCTTATGTTGTATGAAGACAACTCATCAAATCAACTTTCTCATGTGAGCTCACCATTCATTTATCTTTGGACATACCATCAGAAGAGCCTCTTCAATTGAGCAATATGATTGTTTTTGAAACCTATGACACAGATGGCTACCATCCAAAAAGCAGTTTTGAAACTAGCAGCAACAATGACCCTAAAGTCATGCATGATCTTGTTCAAGCTTCAAGATGCGATTTTGCAATTCTAGAAAATTTTGGGGCATGCCATGGACTCGAGGCATATCAAACCCCATTGATGGTTATGTAAAAAATTTATGTCTCTAGTAAGTCCCCCGAACCAAATCATATCTAGTTTCTCATACACACTCTATATTATTTGCAAGGTTGCACTCAATGTGAATTCCCATGTGATAAATGTTTGATATTCCGAGTGTGATCTCTAAAATATTGAAAATTTCACTTATGATCAAATTCATGAATCTATTGCAATGCATCTGTCTTCATCTAAATATATCACATAAAAGTCAGGTTCAGAATGTTCATCTCTCATGAAGTCATGGAATTATGAATTTTATCATCTCAAAGACTATATTTTCCCGCAATCATACTTATCAAATTGCCCCCTTCACAATCAGCTCCTCGGTCTTCTTGCGAATATTCTACTACAAATTTGTCCTCTCATCACACAAGAAGTCTCCTTATGTGATGACGTATGCACAAGCTATTACACGAATCAAGTTCCTCTTCATTCACCATACCTCAACTGGTTTCATGCATTCATGGTGCTAGCATCCCTCTTAAACTCTTGTGATGACTATGATGCCTGTGCAATTGGTCACCAGTTGCAGGAAGGTGGCCTGTCATATCTATCTCACATTGGACATGGTTCCATTGTTTAGAGCGTTCAAAAGATTGTTTGAATGCCTTTTTCCTTATTCATTACAATCTAAGAATTTTATGTCTCAAATATCTCATTTTATCATTTCTCTATCTTGGGTGACTGTCAATAGGATTATAATTTTCCCATCAACGCATTCGATGACAATTGCTTCATGCTCTCTGTTATCACTCATAATTTTCTCAAGGTTAAAGAAAGAAATTTCCGAGGTAACCAGAAACCAATCTTTTAGACTTGGGTTCTAGCCAACCTAAGTCCAAAGAGGGATCTCTCTTTATAATTTAACTTTGTTTTGGTGGGATTTTAGGCTAGTTCTTAGTGCTCATAAGGTTTTGATTTTGGTTGGGTGGTGGAATTCTTGGAATAGATGGACATAGCAAGGCTTTCAAGCCATTGTGCTATGGAGTCAATCAAAGGATGGCTTAACTGGATCAGATCAATCACTAAAGGAAGAGTTCATAGGGCAGGCTAGCAAAGAAAAAGGAAAATATTTAGGTTCCAATGGATGAGGTAGTCCTAACTAGGGTGAAAGGGCAATGAAGAATCCTTAGACTAGGATCAATATGAAGAGCAAAAGGAGATCAGTAGCAAAGGGCAACTAAGAATCCTTTACTATGGACCTAGGGGGAAAACTACAGAAGTAAGGGAGCAATTAAAAATTCCCAGACCAAGATAGTTTAGCAGAAAACATAGAGAAAGTAAACAATCAAGATAGAGAGCATTAAAGCTAATTCTGAAATATCATTCCTTGTTTACCATTCAAATTTCATAGAGACATATGTGAATATTTATAAACATGAACAGAAAATAGTAATAAACATCAATGATAATACTTATTTGGTTTCCGCTGTGCACAAGAATCCTGTGAAATGTGTTTAAATTTATTCCATGATCCAGCAAGCCAATCTAGTATTGATTACAATAGCTCCTTAACTTGATAATAAATGTCTACAGAAATGTCTTTGAATCCACCCAAAATTCTTCAATTGAAGAAGTATTTATACTAATTCTAAAATGAAATATCTTGAAGAAATATCAAGATTGGTTTTACAAATATCTCAAACTATTTTACATTAATAGAACTTAAATAAAGGACACTCAAAGCTAATGAATCTATTTGGAACTATGTTTATGGATTTATGGTAAAAAAGAAGAGAAATTCGAATTTGATAGCAACTCTTAAGTGATGATGAGGCATCCCATTCACTAACTTCATCATTTCTTTGTGCATTCTACCCCAATAATTCTACAGAATTAGGGTCCATTGATACCTTTGTATATCTCAATCCGAGATAGATATGTAAAATGTGAAAGATTTTATTGTAGATAAGTATGCTTTTGAGATAAACCTCTCTCAGTTTCCTAAAGTTTAGCTCCAGCTGTTCAAAATATGATTTGCAAAAAGATGTCAAGAACAGGACTTTGGACAGTCCAAAAAATAGGCTGTGAAGACATGCCCTTATCTCAATTTTGGTAATACCTGTGTAAAAAGTGAGATAGGTTTTTTGGATTAGCCTTTTATGAACAAAATAATCCTCTAATATATCAAAATACATCTTACATTGGTGACAATAGTTTCTGCAAAACTATGACTTAAACAGGAAATTTTTGAAGAATGTACCATTTCTTCTCTGATTTCATCTTTTAACCTTAAATTTTCTTTTAACTATTTTTCACTTTTACTTTGGATAAACTTCAGTGTTGTTGGTGAAAGTGTTTTCATCTCTATTTAACCCTTATTGCCTCCATGTTTACTTTTACTGCTCTGTTTTTTCATCTATTTTCACTTTGACATGAATCTATGTGCTTTGTAACTGTCTTCCCTGCTATTTGTCTTCACGCTAGTTGCTTTACTTCATTTGGTCTTCAATCTAATACTCTTTAACACTGATACACTTTGATTGTTCTTTACTTTGTCCTTTTACCTTCATTTATTTTGTAATCTATTTTGATGTTTCCTCTACATGTATTTTAACTGTATGCTTTATTTTCCATCTATGTTTGAATAGATTTGATAACAATCTTGGAGTAAACAGGTCTTATGATTAGTATTAAGATTGTTTATCCAAGGCTGTTGTCTTTTGATCGCCTGTAAAACAAAACAAAGTGTTAGGAAAATGTTAGGGTGACAGGGAGGGTCATTAATGGCTTTATCAAGATTTATAGGTCTATGGAGTGAGTTCAAAGTGATTTCGGGAGGTAAACCATACTTGAATTGGCTAACAGAGGCTTCTAGTGGAGAAAAAGGATTTCATAAATTTACATAGTAGAATGGGTGAAGGCGAAAACAAATGGGTTCTTGTGGTTTGAAATTTAATGGGCAAACTTCTAAAATATGGCACGAATTGAGCAGTAGACAGTTTGTCGCGTAGTGGGCAGGCGGTAAGCGTTTTGTTTCACACATCTTTTGGACACTTGGTGGTATTTGGGGAAGGCCGTTTGATGCCATTCATCGGGTGCCACATTGCATTAGGGTCCAACAAGAAACCACCCATATCGGGCAGGCAAAGGTTGGTCTTCAGAGGCCTTGTGAAATCAACGAGGATTGTTAGATTTGATGAGGGAAGATCAGGCAGTGGTTGGTTCCATGAAGATGCACGAACGATAGTCGAGGGGCCTGACGAGGGTTTAAAAGCAACGGGTTTTAATTAATCATGGATTATGGTGGATTAAGGGCATCAGGGGTGATTTTATTGGTAGATGGTTTGACTTGTAATTAACCACAGATTGATTAATTATCTCAGGTTTTATTCATAAAGTTTATATTTCGAACTTCCATGGTGGGGTATTAATATAGGGGGATTTATTGATATATATACGAGAAGGTTTTATATTTCTTTCTGGGATTTAATACATATATAAGTGTTAGAAATCAATATTAAGATGGCAAAGAATGGGTTTTAGCACTAAGTGTAATATATTTAATACATTTGCTTTTCATAAACACATTGTAACTGAGGCTAAAAAGGTAATTTTTGAGGATTTTCTAAGAAAAAGGGTTTGCATGGGAGTGATTGCTTTCCCTTAGGAAAATAGAGTTTAAAACTTAAGAAAAGGGGTTTTATGAGGGGAATGAGGGGGAGTGAACAGGGGTAAATGTTTATGATGCGATTTTTTGTACTTAAGGTCTATAAGTCATTAGGTCGAGGGTCCGGTCCCTCCAAAAGTCAGAGAAATGCTCTGAACTCCTTTGACTTAAGATTTTAGGTACTTAAGACTTTTCTTGGAAATTAATTAAGTGAAAAGTGTAATGAGTGATGGAGGTTACTCATTTTGACATTGTGTATCTGATACATGCCCAATTATTATCCATACTTGGAACTTTGATGACGAAGGTGATCAAGATGCTTTTATCTAACAATAATCACAATTCTGCAACCATTCTTCTACTTATCCACCTACTCATCCTACAATATTTACTTTTCTTTATTAGGGTGCACGTAAGCTAGCAAAACCCTTTATCAAAATTTTTATTTTTTTAACAATAGAAATCTATCTAAATCTAAACTTATTACATCCAAGGGCTCACATTAAACAGTTGAGCTCTATTTATTTACTCTACCTATCTACTTATCTGCCAATATTAAACAGTTTGGTCAAATTTTATTCTCTATCTTTAAGCATAAAATTGAAAATCTGAAATAGCTATGTTTAAACATTTTGACTATCCATGGATTGTGACAAAGGTAACAAGCTACACACAATCTTTTATTCTGCATCAAAAGTAAATAGTAGTGGCATTTTGACTTGCACACTTTCATGGTCTTTTTCTTTCTGGGGTTCATATTTTCATCTTTTTTGACCTTTTTCTTTATTCCTTTTGTCCTTCGATTTCTCTTTTAGAACATGCCCTCTTTACATTTTTTTCATTTTTTGAATATGAAAAACATTTGCAGAAAGCAAAGGTATGTATATATTATAGTTTTGATCTCAGCCATTCAAAATTTATGACACCTATTGGTATAGGAACATAACAGTGGCTCCACTTGTGGATGACATTTCCTGGTGAAATGTCAAGAACTAGTAGATCAATGGCCTTCTAAATTACTATGGATTTACTCTGAAACTTTACCTTTTACTTTGTTGCTTTATTAATATTTATGACAATGAAGCTTTTGAAGCTTAGGGCCTTCTCTTCGGGCTTCAACTCCAAAATTTACCATCCAGTCAACACTAAAATTTGTGAAGGATATCTTATGTACAATTGGTTAGTGAAATTAGTGACTGGGATCTATATAGTGCTTAAGCATTCAACCATTAACTAGTCCTCCTTCTACTTCTGCACCATCCAATTCTTTGAGAAAATAAGCATTATTACCTCTGAAAGCAAAAATGATGTAAGGGCCTTTCCATAGGAAGTCAAACTTCCCATTACCTTTTTCCTCCCTTCTTGAGTCCCATTTTAGAACTTTATCTCCTAGATAGAAATCTTCTGCCTTGGTTCTTTTGTCGGAATCTTTCTTGATTCTTTCCTGCATACTTTGGCATCTAATGTACACTTCTTCCACTCTCTGCTGCAAGTGAATTTTCTGGTTGATCCTCCTTTGAATGTCATTTGGCTCAACCTGTGCTTCTTTGAGCAATTTCATTACTGGTGTTCCCAAGGAAGATGGGAAAATAGCCTCCATTCCATAGAATAGTTGATAAGGGCTGGTACAAATGGATTTCTTAGTGGTGAGCCTATCTGCCCACAAGGCATTTACTAGTTCCTTATTTCATGTTTTCTTGTTATCTTCCAACAACTTTTTGATGATATTCGTTAAGCTTTTGTTGGAAGACGTTGCTAGTCCATTTCCTTGGGGATAGTAGGAAGTGGAGTGACCCAGGGTTATATGATATTTGTTGCAGAAATCAATCATCCTCTTAGATTTAAAAGTTGTCTCATTATTTGTAATGATTTTGGTGGGACAATCGAATCTGGACAAAATGTTGGCCTCAAGGAAACCTATTATGATAGTATTAGTATCTTTTCTTGAGGTTATGGCTTCTATCCATTCTGTAAAATAATCTGTGGCAGTCAAGATCCATCTATGTTGGGCAGAGGAAGGGGGATGAATTTCACCATTGAAGTCAAGACCCCACTGTTGAAATGGCATTTCGGTAGATATAGGTTTCAAAGGTAATGCGAATAGTTTTCTTTTCCCTTCAAAAATCTGGAATTTGTGGCATGAGTTTACAAATTTCTTTACATCATAAAATAGAGTGGGCCAGTAAAAACGAGCGCTTAAGATCTTATCAGTTGTTGTCTTCTAGTAAATATGTCCCCCACAGTCACCTACATGAATCTCCTGTAATATTTTGTCATATTCTTACTTTAAAAAACAATTTAGAAGGATGCCTTCATGATTTTTCCAAAATAAAGCATTGTTAATTATGCAAGACTTCAAAGATTTCATTTTAAGAACCTACTTTTAGTTCTAGACAACTCATGAGGAGCTCAAATATTTTGTAGAATGTATATAATGTCACCATACCATGGTGAGTCTATAAAGTCCTGGCTGATCTGTGGAGTTTCCATCTCTTCTTCGTTATCCATTTCTTCAATGAAATTTATGTCTAGGGCCTAACAATTTGATTCAACCATGAGCTTGGCTAAACCTTGGCCTTTGATCAATCTTGTAGGTCTAATTTCTAAATCATACTGTAATATGTTAGCTATCTAGTTCCCTCTCTTTCCATCTGGTCCATCTTGTGTTAGAATGTCTTTGACTACAGCATTGGGAACATAAGCTAATATATGAGAATACAAGTTATAAACTCTGAAATCTTTAATAGGTTTAACCAGAGCAAAAGCTTGTTTTTCCATTATATTATACTTTAAAGGTGCATCTCTCAGGGCTTAGCTAAACAAGGCTATCGGTTGTTCAAAACCCTGATCATTTTTCTGCAGTAGGACTACAGCAATTTTATGTTCTGAGGTGAAAAGAAAAATGATGAAATCCCTATCAAAAATTGGACTGATGAGAACTGGCATTTGTGTTAAGGCTCACTTTATATATTAAAAATACCTTTTATCCTCTGGATTCCATTTAATAGTTGAATATTTCTTTAACATGTTGTTTAGTAATCTAATTAGTTCAGCTAAATTAGAGATAAATCTTCTCAAAAAGTTTATTTTACATAAAAATGCTTGTAGTTCTTTGATGTTCCTAGGACGTGGTGTCTACAAAATGGCTTCAATTCTTGTTGGGTCAATCTGGATACCATCTTTGGAGATTATGTGGCCTAGTAATTTTCCCTCTTCCAACCCAAATAAAGGTTTTTAGAATTCAGAGAAATTCCATACTTCCTACACTTGGTGAAGACCTGGTTGGGATGATCGAGGTTTTGGTGATTTGATTTAGAGAATATTGTGATATCATATAGGTATATTACCAGGAATTCATGGATTTTCTTAGCAAAGGCTATGTCCATTGCTTTTTGAAAGGTGGCTCCCGTATTTTTTAACCCAAAAGGCATTTTCACATACATGAAAGTGCCCCATGGAGTAGTGAATGCAGTTTCTAATTGATCATCTGGGTGGACTAGGATCTGGTTATAACTAGAAAACCCATATAACAGTGAGATTCTGGTTGAACCTACTACCCTCTATAATATGTGATCGATTTTAGGAAGAGGGTAGTTATCTTAAGTGAAACTTTATTTAAATTCCTAAGGTCAACACAGTCTTATTTCGCTAGTTTTCTTTCTTGTAGTACCAAAATTAAAAACCCAGTCTAAGAATCTAATTGGTACAATAATCTTGGCTTCGTACATTCTTTTGATCTCCTTTTCGATACAATATAATAGAACAGGGTTAATCCTTCTAAGCTTCTATTTAAAGGGATTCTCGTTTTCTTTTAATGGAATGGTGTGTTGTATTATGCTAGTATCATAGGACTTCAGGTCCTCATAATTCCAAGAAAAAACATCTTGGAATTATTTTAACAGTTCTATGTATTTCAACTTTTCATTGGGAGGTAAAGACTTTGAAAGTTTTATCATTTTGGGATCTTCTTCAGATCCTATGTTAAATTCCTCAATGTCTAATTTTAAAGGTTCCATTTTAATCTTTTTAGGGACATCATTTGAGTCAAACAAGTCCTCCAAGGAGTCAATCCTTTGGGCAAAAAATTGTCTTTAAGATCGATGACTTCAAATTCCTCATCAATTGCTTCATCAACTTCCATTTGCTTTAGGTTTCAAATATCTAATTTTGTAAACTTTGTGGGATGGAAATTATCTATCTTTTCATCTTCTACTCTGTTAGTTTCTACTTCATCCGTGTAATTAGAATCGAATGTTATATCTATATTTATGTTGCTATCTACAAATTCATCATCTAAAGTGAGAAAATTGTTAATTTGTTGATCAATATCACATACTTGCAAGTTCTTTAAGTTGTCAAGAATTGCAGGTCTATGCTTAACCTCACCATTGTGTTGATGGTTGGGCCGAAATGGTAACTTACAAGTAATAGCAAACATCGCGAAACTGTGAGCTTGCATATTCTGTTTTCTTGGAATAACAACAAGTTTAGTTTCTAAAAAAGTATTTAGTATTTCTACAATTGTTCCTCTATAAAATCCTATCCTAGGATCCCTAGTCATATAAACAGCGTTAATTTGTTTTATTACCAACTCTGAATCTCCCATAATAGAGACTCTTATGGCTCCTAACCTTTTGACCAATTTCAGACTTAACAGAGGTTCTTCATATTCAGACATGTTGTTTGTAGATTTAAAGTTCAATCTATAGGCATGACCTTCTGAATGATCATTTTCTAAGTTGTAAATCCATACTTCTGCTTCTGCACCTAGTTTGTTCACTGACCCATCAAATTCAAGATGCCATAGAATTTCATGTTCATAATTCTTACTGTCTGGGGGAATAAAATCTTCTTTGACTAAAGTACCTAGGTCATCTTTATTATCTGAAATCTCATGAATTTGAACACTTTGATTTTCTTTTGTTCTTGTATTCTTTTTGGTTCTGCCATAATGTTGTTTGAAGTGTTTTCTTGGTTACATTCAACATTGTAAAGAATGAAAGAATCAATATCATAATGCATTGAATATAGAGGAAAGTTTTGAGGCCTCTCCTGGGTACTCACTACATACTTCATCAGAGTCTCTCTATATAGTTTCTTGGGATGTCCAAAGACTGATATGGTAGCATACAACATGCCAAGTTGTAGAGATCCCTGGAGTTTGGCACCCACAGATCTAGACAACAACATACCATAGTTAGGTGGTATATAAACAACAACTATGTCCATAAGAATGGTCATATCAGGGTACTGCACTACGGAAACACACAAGTCTTTTATAAGTCCAAGGCACTTAACTTGGCTTGAATCAAATGAAAATAGGTCTTTTTAGGGTTTAGTGATATCCAATTTTATCTTCTCCATAACGGATTTAGGCATAAGATTGTGCGAAGCCCAGCGTTTAGCATGGGATTATGTAGGATTTTATCATGGATGTTAAGGCTAATGTAGAAGAGTGGTATCCCTCCTTCCACTAGTTTTCCATTAACATCAGGACCGAAAATTAACTCAAGTTGATAATCAAATAGGTTAACAGAGTCTTCATTTTCCACAAAGTTTAAAGATTTGCTTATTTGAGATCTGTAAGTTTCATGTTTAACTAGTTCTGCCAAAGGGACCGAGATTTTATGTTTGGCCACCTCTACTCCCAAGTTGAACGGCAGAGGGGATTTTTGTGTTCGAAAATTTGAAATCTTAACAGCAGGGTTTGGAGCAGTTTGTTCTTCTTTTTCATTGTTTGGAGTCTTTTTAATTGGATTTTCCAATATAATTTCTAGAGATTGTTCCACTATTTCCGTAAGGGGAACTGAAGTGGAAGGTTGCTCATTAGAAGGTTGGTCGTTGGTTACATCCTCAATGGTAGGACTGGGAGGGTTCTGATTTGATCTAGAAAGGATCTGTAGAGTTTTTGTAATTGAAGGATTTTGATTCGTAGCTTTTATTTTCTTACGCTGATTAGGTACTTCTTTCTATTTTTGGTTTGGGACATCAGCGTTCTTTTGCTCCTTAGATTATATTTTTTATGGACTTCGAAAATAGAAGAGTCATACCCTTGCTTGTAATCGAAATATTCTCCAGTTTGGGTGTGTAACTGTTGAAGCATGTATAATTCCTAATCATCCTAAGTTAGAAAGATAGTTTAGCTCAAGGTCTTCTTGATGGGAAGTTTCAACATAATTCTCTTGGAAAGGAGGTCTAATGTTCTGATCAGGCCCAATTTTACCAGTATTTTGATTGTGGTTCATCCTAAAATTTGGATTCCTCACTAGAGGTGCCTGTTGGCTATCCTAGTGAGGTTTCCTTTCAATTTTTTCTATTCTATCTATCAATTTTCCATTCCTTTAGCTAAAGCATCCATTTTTTGATCAAAGGGTGAAATTTCATCTTTCATAGGTGTTCTTCTCTCGTTTCTAACTGTAGCTCTTTTGGATAGTAGATTAGCTTCTATTCTAACTACAACACTGTGCATATCTTCTAGTGTAGGGGGATTCCTTTCTCTAAGTTGAAAAGCCATATCTATGTCAAATCGGTCTGGAAACTTAATCAGGGCTAATCTAGCTAGAGGTCAAGGGTCAAATGGTATTGCATTATATACATTGTTAAACCTAGTGCAGTAGTCCTGAACGGTTTCATTTGGTCCCCTCTTGAGGTTTTCATATTCAGAAAGAATTTGAAGAGGGTTGTTTTTCTTCTCCCACCTATGCAAAAATTCTTGGTAAAAAAGTTTTAAACTATCTATACTATTAGGAGGTAAAGATCTAAACCATGTTCTCACTTCTCCAGCTAGAGTTTGGTCAAAATTTCTCAATTGGACATCTCCTATTTCAATTTCACGCAGTTCGAAATAATCTGTCATTTTCTTTCTGTGTTGTTGTGCTGTGTAAGATCTAGTGCCATCAAATAAAACAATTTTACTGATAATCTGTTGGTAAGGCTCCTTGAGGAGCACGCATCATAAGAGGGGCATATCTAAGTGCCATAGCTCTAAGTTGGACAAGATTGAGAACAACAGTTGGGGTAACAGGACGATTTAGGACAACAAGGGGGAATTAGAGTAACTGGGTTAATGGGTATTTGAAGGGTAGTAATAGGCTGATGGGGAATTGAAGGTATGAATGGAGATGAGGAATGAACTTCAGAAGTATGGGTAAATGATGGTGAGCTAAAAGAAGTTGATTTGCTATTTTAGAAAGTTCAGGGATTCTATCAGTAGTAAGGGATGACTGAGGGGAGTTCAGAAGGTACTAATCAATTGACAAGTTCACTCATTGGAATTCAAGTGCAGCTATGAATTCCGGATCTGGAACTGTGTCTTCAAGTTCACTCTCAGACTTGGTTCTAGATAGGGAATTGTCAAAATACTCGTCAAAAGGAAGTTCTTCTATGAACAACCACTCAACAAGACAAGAATTGGATCTGAGTAAAGGTCTTAGACTTACTGGACTTTCTTTTCTTCTGATTATTCTAGGAATAAGGTTGGGATTGTCAGATATAGGGGGAGGATTTGGATCAGGGTTGGCCTTGGTATAGTGAGTTCTCCCTGAAGCCAGTTTTTGACTTTTTTTTTTAATTAATTTCTTTTTTATGAATTTTTTAAATAACTTATAATAAACCCTTTAAGAGGCTTAAAAATAAAAATTTGAATTTCTCAAAGGTTTATTAAGACTGGGGGTCTGAGTCCCCAGTATGGTTGCCACTATGTTATCGATAATAATTTTCTCAAAGTTAAAGAAAGAAATTTCCGAGGCAACCACAAACCAATCTTTTAGACTTGAGTTCTAGCCAAGCTAAGTCTAGAGAGGGCTCTCTCTTTATAATTTAACTTTGTTTTGGTGGGATTTTAGGCTAAGTCCTAGTGCTCATAAGGTTTTGATTTTGGTTGGGTGGTGGAATTCTAGGAACAAATGGACAGAGCAAGGCTTTCAAGTCATTGGGCTATGGAGTCAATCAAAGGATGGCTTAACTGGATTAGATCAATCACTAAAGGAAGAGTTCACAGGGTAGATTAGCAAAGCAAAAGGCAAATCTTCAAGTTCCAATGGATGAAGTAGTCCTAACCAGGGTGAAAGGGAAATGAAGAATCCTTAGCTCGGGATCAATATAAAGAGCAAAAGGAGATTAGTAGCAAAGGGAAACTATGGACCTAGGGGGAAAACTACGGAGGTAAGGGAGCAATTAAGAATTCCCAAACCAGGATAGTTTAGCAGAAAACATAGAGAAAGTAAACTATAAAGACAGAGAGAATTAAAGTTAATTCTGAAATATCATTCCTTATTTACCATTCAGATTTCATAGAGAGATATGTGAATATTTATAAACATGAAGAGAAAACAATAATAAACATGAGAGAGAATACTTATTTGATTTCCATTGTGCACAAGAATCCATGCTGCCTGAATTTATAGTGCAATGGAGGGAAGTTACTAGGTCCTCCTTCAAAGGGTTAAAGCCCTCCTTCAAAGGGATAGCTCCTCTCATCAAGGGATTAGCTCCTTCTCTTTTGGGATGCATGAACCACCTAAGAGCGGTCAATCCACGTCAAAATTCCTTCTAGAATCATCTAGAATTAACCCAAAGTGAGTTTTTTAGAATAAACTTGCGCCTTTTTGACTTTTGTAGGGGTCAGCACCCACACCTTTAGGGACAGAGCGGGCAGGTCAGCAGATTTTGTAAACAGAAAGCACAGGACCGCAGAAAATAGTGAGAGAAAGTGCGGAACCAGAGTTTTATTGATTTTCAATGTCTTTCTCTCAATTTCAAAGCTTTACTTGAAGATTTGAGGTCTGAGACTTGCTTAGGAGGATAGTACAAGTGATGATAGACCCATACTGACTGCAAATAATCATAGTGACGATATTTTTGTGTAACAGATTGCCCCCTAAAGTGCGAAGTGTATAGTAGATGAGGATTTCATTTATCTTTTAGGAAGAGTGAAGTACTTTGTCATTTCGAGGATCGTCTTGTGGAGAGCCTGGTTGGAACCTGTAAAAACATTCAATGCAAGATATATATATGAGATCATATCATCGCTGAGGTAGGCATTCCCATACTCAGATCAAAAATTGACTTAGAAAACTAACTACTGCTCTGGTACAGGAATGATCTTGTAATACATCACAAGTATAGACTCATGTGGACACAGTATGGACGCAGCCATCTGTTTATGAATAGTCCATTATATAATGAATACAAAATTCCTCGCAGCCTGGATTGTGGAAACTAGATCCAGGGTCTTCATTTCTACTTCCCGAAACAGTATGATTCTATCCATGCGAATGAATGTGTTGAAGTCGAACATGGTAGAAACCACTTGATTACCAGTCAATGATGTAAACTGTTAACAAGTGTGAGAGAAACCACCAGTGATGTCAATGGCTCCCAAAGTACCCAGTACAATCCATGAGAAGTGAATAAATGTGTTGATGTCGAACATGTCACGGAATCCTTTGATCGAAGGTCAATGATACAACCTGTCGTCAAAGGCGAGAAACCTGCCATTGAGGCATGGAGATCCCAAGGTACTGACAATTTCTAGATCATCTTTCTAGATAATGAGATGAAGTCGATAGAAAGCGATCCGTCGCAGGCAAGCCCACAACACGAAACCATAGATATGGTTGAAGAAATCTAGTTGCAAGGACTGACTCAGGGATGGTCAAGATGGATGACACATATGTTGCAAATGAATGGATTATTAGCAGTTGCCTCTTGAACACATAATGACATGACAGATGGCTTGGTGAGAATTGGCCCAAAGTTAATACCCAAAACCGGCTGAAGACTTTCAATGTGGTTTGATCAACTGTTAGGCAAAGGATTTCCCAACCCAGGTGAATAAAAGTGTCGTGTTCAAGAGTGGTTACAAAGTATGACAAACAGGCTCATTTTTCTCTCTTCTCCCCCACCATTTCTGGCAAGTACCTCTTTATTTTTGACAAGCTTGAGGAGGATAACATTTGCTTGATTATAAGCTCATCCTTCGGATGAGTTCAACTTAGTTTCAATTTGAACCCTAAGAAGGAGTGGTTCGTTCCTGTTTGTAATTGAACAGGTCCTTTACTGTGAAATTTTAAAGAGTCTAGTATAGGAGAAACTCGGCGTTTTTCAATTTTAGAGAGTCTGAAAAAACTTAAGTAGACTCTAGGGTTGACCTTTTTCGTAAATTTGTGTCTCCCAAGCCCGAAAAAGTATAAAATAATACTTGAGAGAACCACTTGATCTTTACGACCAAGGAGTACTTTTTGTAATTAGTTCCCTTGATCCGAAAAAGTAAAAAAGCGATCAATGACATGTTGTTTTATAACCAATATCGAATTTGAAACGACAAAAATCCAGCAATCTTTTCATGTTTTTACGGTTAGAAAAGAGCTGTAAGTGGACTGTCTTTTAGTTCCGTTTTAACGAGTTTAAAAGAAAAACTTGGCAATCTTTTCATGTTTCAGGAGTCAGAAAAGAGCTTAAAGATGACTCTAACTTTTTTTCATCGAAAATGATAGATTTCTCCTGAATAATCCGTTATCCTGAACAAAAATGCAAACATTACTCATACCTATTTGAAATGAATAAAAATGTTGCAAAAATACCTTTCCAAAGTGAAACATAAACAAATTTGCAATTTATTTACTCAAAAAACTTATAAAAAGGGCTTTCTTCAATTCATTTTTACCGTTTGAGTTTTGAGTGAGAAAATAGTGCTTTTGTTAAGAAAACTTCCCGTGAAGATTGCGGAAAATCCAACCGTCGGAATCAAACGCCGTCTTCTCCAGGTAATCCACATCATCCCTCTCTTCATATTTAACCATTTCATTTCTTATTTTAGGCTTTCATTTTATTTTTTGGAGAGTTTTTAGGCTTAAAACCCGCGCGTGGGGGCCCGCAGGTGTTCCACTGCCAGCCCACGGACCCAGACTTTTTCTCCATTGGGAAAAAGTCAGGGGTCTACACCTTCCATGTAGGCAAGGTGCGGACCCATGCACTGTGTCTAACCCAGAGGGTGCGGTCCTCGCCGCAAGGGTTTTTAACCCAAAAATTCTCAAAATTGACCCAAACAAATTAATTTCTAGCATTCTAATTTATCTTTTTACTTGATGCAGAGAGTACATCATGCTAGATTGGCATGAACGAGAGCATGAGGACATGGGTGCTACCGCATTGAATCACCAACCTTCAATTGATGCATTGAAGGCCTGCGACTTGTACAAATTCTGGGCCATTCCTGGCATGAGGGCCCAGGTGGATTTCTTACAGTGTTTGGTTGACAGATGGAGCATACAGGACCAGTGCTTCTTCATTGGTTGCCACCAGGTCAAAATCGAGCCAGTAGATATATATTTTTTGGCTGGTTTGCCTAAGAGAGTCGAAGACTTGACTCTATTCGGGGCTAGGCCAGGTGGCCAGTCTGTCGATAGCCTCCGGCTAGAGTTCTGCAACAGCCAGGCTAGAGACAAAGGGATAGACATAAAAACCATATCCCTTCCTGAACTCATGGTGATCGCTTTTACTGTCACCAGACTTTGCGGGAGTGCCTCCTTACATGTTGCCACCGGATCCCAGATGCATATGGCAGTTGATTGCTTTCGAGGCACCATCTTCAACTGGTGCAATGCTGTGTTGGCCAATGTGAAAGGCCAACTGACCAGAGCCAAGAACGGACAACTAAAGACCTTTAGTTATGGGGCTTTGGTTGTGAGCTTTTGTCTGGAGAGGGTTCCCATGTTGATCCTGTAGCACCTTACTGTTGGAGCTGGGCTTCCTCGAGAGACCAAACTGATGCGATGGGTCGCAGTTATGGCCCGTCATCTGGAAGAGGGGACAAAGGTTGTTCGATTCAAACCTGAGTATTTCCAGTGGTTGGAAAATTAGGTTTTTTCTATTTAGGACTTCCCTTACGTTGGGGTAGATTTTCGTGGTGACCTAGACAAGGCTCTTCCACTAGGAGAGCAGTGGGATGACTCAGGTAAAATTATTTTCAACATTTTTCCTATTTTAATTTTTTTATTATTTTTCCATCGTCCCAAAACTGATAGTAAAAGTTTCAAATGTAGATGTGGGTCCATAGCGACCCGCCGCTCCCCGGCCTTACGAGAGGAAACAACCAGTTGCAGCCGCGCCAGCTGCATAGGACGAATCAACAGAGGTTTTGACCGAGTTGGAGAGGTTTTGACCGAGTTGGAGGGTCATCTCGAGCACTTGACAGGAGATATTCCAGAGACCACTATAGATGACATTCCTCGTCAACTTCAGTGCTACATGATTGGGGTCCCAGGACCTTTTAGGAGGTTCCTTTACAAGGTGGCCCATGAAATGGTTTCTTTTCGAGATCATCACCAATGATAGGATGATCGCCTATTGTGGGCACATATGACATTTTGTTTTTTGTACTTGTCATTTTTGCCGATCATAAGGTGTTTTTCAACCTATGATCGAGGACGATCTATTTTTTGACACACTCCTATATATATATATATATATATATATATATATATATATATATATATATATATCACTATTACCGGCTTATCTTGTAAATCATGTTATGGAATGGTTTTAAATTTACATGTATGATTATTGCAAATGTCTACTTAACATTCGAGAAGCAATTGCATCTACTAATGTATTTAAATATCTTGGAATATGCTGATACTCAATATAATCAAATTCACGTTCCAAGAGACGCACTCTCAAAAATAATCTTAATAACAATGGATTTCTAATGGCATACACTCAGAATCTAACCTCAATATCAAACTCCGAATCCCAAATGAAAATAACTCAATCACTGCACTATACTCGGCAATGTTGTTCGTTGTTTGATCGAGGCTTACCCCATGCATAGATACTAACTCGTTAGAGGGCGAATAGATAACCCAAGCTACAGAAGAAATGTTCCGTGTATTACGACAAGTACCATCAGCGAAACCAATGTATGTTTGGAGAGGCATCGACATCTACAATATCAAGAGTAAAACCAAGATAAGCAGGAATAATGATGAAAAAACACTCTCTAAGCTAAGCACACTGTTTAAACTAAAACACACCAGCTAGAAAGAAAAGCTATCCTAACTAAAAATCTCCATACCCATTCTTTAAGCATAATACCTCTTCAGGTAAAGACCATTTCTGGGTTTACCCAAAGAGTCCCCGTCAAAGTCGACCAATTCATAGTCCCCTTTTGCTAGCTTTTGCTTGACAACATAGGGACCATGCCACATAGGAACGAATTTTCCAGTGCCTAATTTATCATTAGCTTGATCGTAAACTAAGACTAGATCTCCTTCCGAAAAATTTCGAGGGGTCACATTTCAATCATACTGAGCTTTCATACGTTTTGCGTGAGTCTTGATCGCCATTGCAGCATCACGTCGATTCTCATCTAATTGAGCCAAGTATAACAAACACTTTTCCTCTTCGGAAGTGGCTGGAAGTAACTCGATGGCCATTTGCAATGACGGGATTTCGCATTCAATGGGTAACACAACTTCGAGACCATAAACTAGTTGGAAAGGAGTGAACCCTGTTGATGTTTTTACTGAAGTTCGGTACGCCCAAAGCGCTGAAAATAGCATGTTATGCCAATTCAACCGATGAATCCCAATGATTTTTCGGATCAGGATGACTAAAACTTTGTTGATGGATTCAACCAGACCATTAGCTTGTGGATAATAAGGAGTTGAACTATCGTGATGCAAACCAAGCTGGCCTGTAAGTTCGGTCATCATAACGTTTCGAAAATGACGCCCATGATCAGTGATTATCACTTGTGGGACACAAAACATAGCAATTATATGATTGAACACGAAAATTGTAGTTTTCTTGCCATCTGCCTCAAATGTAGGCATCGCCTCGGCCCACTTAGTAAAATAATCTACTGCAAGGATGATATACGCATGCCCCCCAGCCGAGTGAGGGTTACATGTAAGAAAATCGATACCCCATTTGGCAAAAGGACCAACGGCAATTATAGGGTGGAGAGGAGCAGGTGGAGCGCGCATATTTCGATAAAAAATTTAGCAGTGGTAGCATTTTCGGACCGCGGTAATACAATCTTTAAACAAAGACGGCCAGAAGTAGCTAGCGCGCAATATATTTTGGGCTGTGGCATACCTAGACATATGACCGCCACACGCTCTAGAGTGACAGTCATTTAGAACCCTTTCAGGTTCCTCGTGAGTTAAACAACGTTGAAAAACAGAGTCCGCCCCATGGCGATAAAGAGTATCTCCAATAATCCTGAATTGTTGGGACTGGAATCGTATTTTCCGACGTTCTGACCTTGAAATTTCTGGCCGAAAGGATTGGGTCTGGAGATAAACGATGATATCCCCATACCACGGATCTAAAGTGCTGATTAGAAACAAGGATTCGTCCGCAATGGGCTCCTTCGCCACTGTTTCTGTGTCAGCACGCGGGAAATCACACATGAACTCCGCAAAAACTAAAGATTTCTTAGACTTAGATTTTTCAAATTCCAAGTGGAACTCCTGCAGGATAACAATCCATTTAGAGTACTTGCCCCCTAGCAATTGCTTGGTCAAAATGTAGATCATAGAGTTGCAATCCGAAATTACTGTAGTTTTACGTAGTAAAATGTAGTGACGAAAACGTTGGACAGCTTGAACAGCTGCCAATGCCAATTTCTACACATGTGAGTATTTTAACTTAGTTGGATTTAAAGTTCGACTAAGGTAATATATCACATGTTCAGTTCCGAATTCATCTTCCTGAACTAAGACCATTCCAATGGTGGAATGAGAGGTGGCGAGATACAAGAAGTAATCTTGGTTGTAGTTGGGAGGATGCAATAACGGTGCATGGGTCAACACGTGTTTGAGTGCACCAAAATATTTCTGAGCTATCTCATCCCAATAGAATGGAGTATTCTGTTTCAACAACCAGGTAAAACCCTTTGTAACCTTGGTGTAGTTAGGAATGAATCGTCGTAAAAAGTTTGCTTTCCCTTGCAAACTTTGGAGTTGGTGAAGACTCGAAGGAGGACCTTCCTAGAATCTAAAGAAGACCTAATGACAAGCAAACCAATCACACACTATCTTTCTCTAAATATGCTTTTATAAACAAGGGCAAACAAGTGTTTTAGGCCTACCTTAGGTCCAATGCAAGTTTGTGGAAGCCTTCGCTCCTTCAATCCAAATGAGCTCCTTTGTTGCGAATTTGCAAACACAAACAAGCAAAAAAATTAAATATCACCTGAAAAGCCAATATCATAAAACATATTTAACATGAAAGTCAAGGAATTCATGAAGCAAATGACATGAGACAATTTGTTGAGAAAAATGAGTTTGATTGTATTAATTCAAATCAAGAAGAACTTTACAACCTGTGCCTGGACACTGTACAAGCTCCTCCCAGGGTCCAGCAAGAAGTCTCCTCTACTTTGACAAGTTTCACTCTCTTCCCAATGAAGCCAAAAAGGTATGCGATATCTCCTCTTAAGCTCAACTAGGAAGTCTTAATTTCACCAGCATTTACCCTCAAAAATGTTCAGCGTCTAACCTCCCCAGCAACCAGCCCAATGCCTGAATTTATAGTGCAATGGAGGGAAGTTACTAGGTCCTCCTTCAAAGGGATAAAGCCCTCCTTCAAAGGGATAGATCCTCGCATCAAGGGATTAGCTCCTTCTCTTTTGGGATGCATGAACCACCTAAGAGCGGCCAATCCACGTCAAAATTCCTTCTAGAATCATCTAGAATTAACCCAAAGTGAGTTTTTTAGAATAAACTTGCGCCTTTCTGACTTTCACAGGGGTTCACACCCACACCTTTAGGGACAGAGCGGGCAGGTCCACAGTTTTTGTAAACAAAAGGTGTGGGACCGCAGGCAATAGTGAGAGAAAGTGCGGAACCAGAGTTTTATTGATTTTCAATGCCTTTCTCTCAATTTCAAGGCTTGACTTGAAGAGCTGAGGTCTGAGACTTGCTTAGGAGGACAGTACAAGTGATGATAGACCCATACTAACTGCAAATAATCATAGTGACAATATTTTTGTGTAACGCTATGTAAAACGTGAGATAGGTTTTCGTAGACTAGCGTTTTATGAACAAAAACCTCCTCCAGTATCTCAAAATACATCTTGCATTGGTCATAATAATTTCTACAAAACTATGACTTAAACATGAATTTTCTGAAGAATGTACCATTTCTACTCTGATTTCATCTTTTAACCTTAAATTTTCTTTTAACCTTTTTTCACTTTTACTTTGGATAAACTTCGTTGTTGCTAGTGAAAGTGTTTTCATCTCTGTTTAACCCTTACTGCCTCAATATTTACTTTTACTGTTTACTTTTATCGCTTTGTTTTTCATCTATTTTCACTTTGACATGAATCTGTGTGCTTTGTAATTGCCTTCCTTGCTATTTGTCCTCATGCTAGCTACTTTACTTGACTTGGTATTCAATCTAATACTCTTTAACCGTGATACACTTTGACTGTTCTTTACTGTGTCCTTTTACCTTCACTGTAGATTTTACGTTTTTTACTGTGTATTTCAACAGTGAATCATTTATTTTCATGTTTCCTCTACATGTACTTTAAATATATGTGTTATTTTCCATCTATGTTTGAATAGGCTTGATAACGATCTCTGAGTAAATAGGTCTTATGACTAGTATTAAGACTATTTATCCAAGGCTGCGGTCTTTTGATGTCCTGTAAAAAAAAAAAAACTGTTAAGAAAACGTTGGGATGAAAGGGAGGGTCATTAATGGCTTTATCGAGCTTTATAGGTCTATGGAGTGAGTTCAAAGTGATTTCGGGAGGTAAACCATGCTTGAATTAGTTAGCAAAGGCTTCAAGTAGAGCAGAAGGTGTTAGCTAGCTATACCAATAGGTTTCATTTTTCATGATTGGCAGGGGAAGTGCTAATATGATCTACTTTGGTGATGCAAAGATCTCATATTTTGTGGAAGATACATATCTACAGTTGGCTGATGCTGTCCTACTTCTGAATGGGTGATCCAACAGCCCAAGCTGGGTCATGCCATGTTTCAATTGTTTGTTGTAGATTAGAGAAAGAAATATGTCCAAACTGTTCAATCTTGGCAGATAAGTAGCTGGGTAGAGAATGAAGGTTCCCAACTATTTAATCTGGGGCCTTGGAAGTAATAAGGCTAGCTTTAGATAGAAAATCAAAAGAAAAAATCCAAAGGAAAAGAAAAGGCACATGAGGGTTTGCAAGTCTAAATGCACCCTCCTTGAAGTAACAAAAAATGCCAGGCAATAGAATGGGTAGGTAGATGGGGTTGTAGAAGCATGATTTATGACATTTCATTGGACTAAGCAAAGGAAAAACATGGTGTCAGTGCAGATCTTCCTATTCAGCAGTGTTGTAGCAGCAAAATGATGCATGTCTAACTTCCCAATCATTCCCCATCACATTCATTGCTAACATCCCAATACCACCTTTGCTCACGAGATAAATCAAATTCATGGATTGATCCATATTGCATAAAGAGCCACATTTCCTGTGTAAAATTCTTTTCATTTTGATCTACTCTCCTAACTAAGTTTGTTTCCTATAAAACTTAGTCTTTGCATCCTCTTCTCCATACCTTCCATCCAATACTAACCACTAACTCTATCTATGCTTAATTCCCTATTTTCCCCTTCCCCTATTACTATAGCACCATGGTGTATAAAACCCCAAAAAAATTGTATATATTCCTCCCCTTTGGCATTATAGCCATATGTCCAAATATTGGACAAGCATGCAGAATCTAAGTCTGGTTCAAAATGTTTTGTTCAAAATCAAGGATTAAACAAACCCCACGTTGCTTTAATAACCTAGGCCCTATCCCTTTTTCCCTTTACAACCCCTTTGAACTGTTTTACCTGCATTATTTGCAAAAAACATTGGAAAAAACCCATATTTTCTTTGGTTTCCAAAGTCCCGCCCGAGTGCACATTTCAAGAAATATAATTGTTTATTCCTCGCCTCATTGTCGTATCGTCCTTTCATATTTATAACCCGTCGACCGTCGGATCTGGGCCTTCCCATCCGACGGCCCAGATCAATATCGGGTCACCCCCGATGTCCGGACATTACCTCCCGAAAAGTGTCAGAGGGTGACGTCAGGCCAGTGCCACGCGTCGCTCCCAAATCATATCGGGAGGCCGCCTACCAATACCGCCACTGTACCATAAGCGGTCCGATGGAACCGTATACCGCCTACCCACGTCACGCCAAGTCGGCCCCGCATCAGAGCCCGGCCCGCCATCGCTCCGACCTGTCCGCCACCTCACCAGTCCCCATGGACCACTCACAGGCTGCCACTTCACCCTTCCGTACCCAACCACACCCTATGATGTCATGCTAACGTCATCCAAAAAAGCACCATTAGCCCAAAATGTCCATATTTTCACCAAAATTCGCGTTTTTGACCACTTTTGCCAAAAGAACTATTTCTGCTCTCTGCATGCAAATTACGACCATTTTGCCGCCAACCTGCAGAAATTGACTTAAAGACCGTGGGCACCCTGAATCTGCCTGCACTTGCCGCCATTGCCAAAGTTCACCAGGTATTTATCCAAGTTTCCCCTCCGCGCCTGGTTTTTTGTATAAATTCGCCAAAACAAGTGAGAAAAGAGAGAGAAATCACTGTAATTACCAGTAAATCCCCAGTGACCACCATTTACTTTCAGTTATAAGGTCGAAATTCACCTACAGAAGTCCACATTGAGCCAAGTTTCCATCAATTTACAGTCAGTTTGCACATTCGTGAACTTAAAACCTTTGCTGCACTAATTCACCGGGAAACAACTTTTTAGTCCCAGCATTTGCTCATTAGACTTTCTTGGGAGCATTTCAATTTGTTCTCACCATAATTCACCCTGTTTCCCCTGCAAATTGCCTTACTTCTGCAAAAAATACCGCTCTGTGTTGCTCTGCCCAGTGAAACAAGTTCTAGTACAATTCAGAGTACTAAGTAACCATGGAAACACCAGTAGCACTAAACATTCCACCCTTGAATGCCCCACACAGAGAGTTGGAATGGCAGGCCCTGGGTAATAGAGATTACCAGATGACAGAAACACTCTCAATGCACACCAAATATAATATTCATGTGCTCAATGAGCTGAAGGCCAAGCACCTCAATGGAACTGATATTCTAGGGATTTGGGACTCCAATTTGCCCATTTATAACCTCCCTCAAGTCAATGTCCTTCTAGATTTAATTCACAGATGCAGTGCCAACTATGACCCATGTCAAAGAGTTGTCCTCAATACCTCAGGTTTAGTTTTGTTCCATGTTACCCCTGAGGCTATAAATCAGATGCGGAACTTTCACTCTACAAAGCCATTGATTCCTCTTTCCATGATGGACTTGCTAAAGAAAGGAGGCAAGTTGTCTAGTGCCCAAATCATAAAGATTAATCAGCTATTCATTGAATCAGGCTCTGAAACTGTGAGGACCCCTCCTATAGGAAATGTATATTTCAATGAGTTGGGCAAGTTGCTTGTAGATTTGATCAGTTATGTCCTGGGTTACAGATCAGCTGAGGATGCTGATGAAACCATTCTGGCAATGATGTCTATTTTCTCCCCTGGAATGCCTCCTGCTGTGCACTATGATTATGCTGCATACATTGCTAATAAGATTCATGAGCAATTGATGAATCTAGAGAGGGAAAAGGTGTTTAGATACACTTCATACATCTATCACTTGTTCCTATTTTATCAACCAGATAGCTTCCCTATTACTCTCAAGAAGCTTGATGCTCAGGGAAACCCAAGGTCTGTGGTATTTTGGACTTCAGTCTTTCATCACATATCTTATTCACCATACAGCTACTGTGAGTTCATAGACCTCTTTATCCATCCAGCTATGTCCTTGCTATTGGGTACCCCTCCTCCAAGATTAACAAATGAGATGCAAAGGATTCTCTAGCTCTCAAAGACCTACAGCATTGGGGATTGGTACTTTTACTGAAACCATACAGTAATCAGAATATATGGCTGTGAATTGGCCCCATATAGACTGCCAAGATATGTCCCTATGAGACTCTTTGCCTTAGAATATTTCAGGCAATTTGGAAATGGAGACATGGTCCATTTCCACAGCAAAAACAAGAAAGTACAACTCAAAATCAGAAACCAGCTAGGCCCATTTCTTTATAACAAAAGAGAAGAAGGATGGAAAGAAGCAAATAAGATCCTAGAGGGCCTCCAATTGAAAAACCAGTTTCCTCTGGTCACCCTATGACCCCAATCATTTCATTAGTCTTAGAAGGGTCAAGTTTAAATTGGCAAGCTATGATCATGTCAGGCTGCCCCACATTGAGCAATATGCCAATTTGTTAATATGGAAAGAGGGCACTTTAGAGGAAGAAAGTCCTAGAGAGGAAATACTACAAAGAGAAGCGAAGAATCTTGAGAAAGAAGCTGACTTGGAAACTTGTGTGCAGGTTTCCTCTTCTTATCAAAGGCAACTTGGAGCAACTGCCTCATCCTCTACAGCCCACCAGCGAACAGCTAAAACTACTCATCAGGCAGCCAGCAAGGGTAAAGAAAAGGAGATGGAGTAGGAACAGCCACCCCCTACAGTAGAACATCAAATAGAGCAGCCAAAGCAGCAAGAAGAAACATCTGAGGCCCCAATATCTACAGAGCAACAGGCTCAGGAGAGTGTGCCTCCTAGGCAAGAAACAGTAGTGGAGGCCTTGGTGCTCCAAACTCCACGCAATGAAGAACGAAGCAGGAAGAGGGATAGAGAACAGGAAACTCCCCTCACCACATCCACAAATCAAGGGGAGAAAAGGCAGAGACTAAATCCTCTTTCTGAAGAGGAGATGCCTATTGGGCAATCCTTGGGTATGGGCCCTCCTAGCATGGAGGCATCTGCCAGTTCCTTTCAGCAGGAACAAGAAAGAACCCTTGGAGGAGAGGTCAGCTCCTCAAGCCAGCAAAGGAGAGCTGAATCAGGCATAAAGCAGCAGTTCATTGACATCAAAAAGAGGAATGAGCTGGTGAGACTTCAGCTATACAACCATTTACTAAAGATGGCTCCCACAAACCAACAAAGGCTTATGTCAGCATATGACATAACAGAGGGAAAAATGACCGTGAGTCATTTTATGCCTACCATGCTGCAGCCACAGTCAGCTGCAGATTACATAAGGACCAACCTTGAGGTTCTTGCAAAAGACATCCACCCTATGGACCAAATAGAGCTTCGTGAGCAAACGGGTGAGATGGTCTATTCAACACTGGCAGACAAGACCTTCCTGGCACATAAATTGCAAAACAGACTGCATAATACAACAACCCAACTTGTGTTGGAGAAGTCATCCTCTCAGGCCAAAGACAACAGGATCAGGTCTTTGGAAGACATTATTATAGAGCTTGGGCATGACCCAAAAGATCCGAAAGCTGTACAGGCACTGCTAAAGGTAAGAGATGCAGATATTGCAGCTTTGAGGAAAATGGTGAAGATCCCAGCAACCCTTCACCCTCAAACGGAAGAGGAAGGGCCGGGATGTAGCAGCCATGTTGCTAACACTGCACAAGCAATTGGTCCAAACAGAAATCAAGCTGGTCCAGACAGAAGGCAAATTAGTAGAAACAGAGGCTGCATTACAGGCAGCCCTGCAGCAGAAAGAGGGAGGCCAGAAATCTCAGCCCCATCCATCAGTGATAAACCTTGAGGAGCCCCCTCAAAACATCACTCCTCCCACAGGACAGACAGCTAAAATAGGCCCATCAACATCAACACCAGCAATGACATCAGAACATGCTGAAAGCCTAGACATGCAAAAGATGATGAAGGAGATTCAAGTCCTAGAGGCCCAGATGGCTGAACTGAATGAAGCCAAGGAGAAATTGGCCACACTTAATGAGAAATATGATAAATCCAAGCAAAGTGTAGCTGAAAAAGCAAGAGAGGTGAAGGCTCTTAAGGAGAAGATAAAAGAGCTGGAGAAAGAGCTCACCCTTGACAAGGTTGTGGCTGAGATCAAGAAAGTTTTGTGGGCCAATATTGGCCAATCAATAACAGATCAGTGGCAGTACATAGAGACTATTCATGAGCACATGGAGCTCATAGGCAGGGCACACAAGGAAAGCCAAAGGGCAAGGGAATCTCTAGGCACTATGCTTGAAATAGCCAACAGAATGATAAATGTCCTCAATAACCGCACAGGCCCTCAGCTGGCATCAATAGGGATCACCAATAGAACTGACACCATCTTGATAATAAAGAGGGTCCTAATTTTGAGAAGTTTTGTGCAGACATTGGATAGAAGGTGCCCGGAGATGCAAACAGAGGTAAATACGTTCACAGACAAATTCACAACCTTACACAGCAGAGGCCTTCCCAGCTTACTGAACAGCGCAGGAAGGCTACTATCCCATGAGAACTATGCAAAAAGGGTGAACACATTTGCCACTAATCAGATCACTGCAGGATCAAGCACCCCAGAAGAAGCGGGGCCTGCATCTGGGCAGAGCCTCTATGAGAAAGTAGAGAATTTATTTTTTATCATGAATGAAATCAGACATTTGTTTGAAGTACCTCCTAAGCACTTCAAATATACAGAGGCAGATGAAACATTAGGCACAATTTTGAGGCATCAGTTGCCTACACAGGAATGGTGGACCAACATGATACAGTTATTACTGTGAGCCAACAGGTCTTCATCAAGTTTTTTCATATCCTCTTCAGAAAAATTAATGCATTCAGTATGACTGGAAAAGACTGGGCTGAGCCAACTCAGCAAACCAATTCAGCCACTAAAGCAACGCTGATAGGTACAGATGACAGGGCCGAGAAAGCTACAGCGCGACAGAGCCACCAAGACATATTATTCAGAATTAATGCAGAGCACTCAACCGACTCAGTGGCCTCCAAAAGTCAAAAAAGCTTTCTGACAGAACCAAAGAGTATTTATTATGTATTTAGAGCAGCAATAAATTCCTTATCTGCTATTTTGAAAGTTGGTGAACACAATTATTGAGTGAATGACTCGGCGTTCAGATATTTTGTAAAAACTGATTGTATATATGTCCCCTCGCATAAGCTTGCAGGGGTTGTTGTTTTTCTCTTCAAAAAAGCCTATGTTGTAAATTTCAGAGTTGAATACAGGGAGCTAATGGAATTTCCAAAGTTATGTGTTGTCTGATGCGTTGTGGTGTGTTTGCTGACTGCTACAGGATTCCTACATATTTCATCGCATAATAAGTTTCTTTAACCTTCTTGTTATGTATTTCATTCTTTCATAATCTGTTCTTGCTCTATGTTTCAAAGTTTGATAGCACAGAAAAAGAATAGTTTCAGGATTTATTCATTGAATACCCTGAACTCAATCTATGCTGTTATGAATGTTTTCCTCCAGTTATAGTTATGAAAGTGTAATTCTTAATTGCTGCACCTTCAGACTAAAACTTTCACAGTGACTATTATCCAGGAATTCAAATCTGCTCCTGGGTGATACATTTCTTTCTTACATCACCAGCTTAGTGAAAAATTCTTAATTGCCTTTCACTGGTTATTCATATTTCACCATCACAATTTTAAGTTGTTTCATGATATATCTAAAGGCCCTGTAGTTCCAAGCAATCTTACTCAACACCTCAAACAAACCATAGTCACAGACTCCATTGCCCAATGGACTGACACTGCCTGAAGATCGCATCTTAGTTACTGGAAGACATCATTCAACCAAAATATTAAAATCAAAACCCATACCTCATAGCTAGCCTAAAATCCTCAAAGAACAAAGTTAAAATCAAAAGAGAGAGCCCTCTCTGATTACAGGTTGTCTAGAACCTGTAATCCAAAGCTTGGTTAGTGGTTACCCCGGCCGTATTCCCTTGGGATTCAAAGGGAACAACCTGGGTGTTAACATAAATGGCGACTCCACTGGGGACCTGAATGAACTTAATAACCCCCTGTCTGATTCCTAATATTGTAGATAAAGCCTGAGTGACAGCCAGACAGCCTTAAAAACTGCCTCTGCTTTGAATTTGCAGGAGTACATAAATGCTGCCTCAGTCAATCTTTATTCAGTCTTAAGTTCCATACAGTTGTGCTATGCCTGATCAGTCCTTGTCAAATACCACCATCCCTTAGAAAATTCTCCTAAAAGAAACTCATAGAAACTGGCTCCTAAGAAGAAAACTCGCCACACAAGGTCAAACCCAGACCCTGATCCATCATCTGAATTCCAAAATCCAAACTTGATTTCAAGAATCCTCAAGAGACACAAATCAGAAGGGACTTTATCAGATTCAAGTTCTGAAGCAGGTCTTCAAACTGACATTCCAACCCCTGTTAAGGTTTCTCTACATCCTCACACCACTGTCCCACAACCTCCTAGTTCTTCATCCACCTCACAAGGAATCCTTTCAGCCACTCCATCAACTACACAAACCCCTCTCATCCCCGTTCCTCCACTTGTCCCATTCGTTCCTGTTATCCCTATTATCCCACCAAACATGGCTAATAGATATGCTCCACTACAGTTACCTGCAAATCCAGGGCCTATACCTCAAGATTACCAAAGCAAGATTTCATATTTTGATGGTACTGGCTCTTATCTAGCCCTTCAACATACTAAGAAAATGCAGGACTACTTTGAAAATTATGAGATAGATGATGATGGGGTTAGGATGAAAATTTTTGTGCAAAGCCTAACAGGAGAGGTAAGAACATGGTTTAGGTTACTCCCAACAAACTCCATAGTCGACCCTGAAGCCCTATATCAAACCTTTATCAACAGATGGGAGAAGAAAAAGGATCCACTCCATATTCTATCTGAATACAATACCATCAAAAGAGGTCCCCAAGAAACTGTCTTGGATTATTGTGCTCGGTTCAACAATGTCTACAATGCCATTCCCCAAAATCTCAGACCCCCACCTGACCTAGCTTTATACACTTTTCCTGATGGGTTTGATTCATATATGGCATACCAATTAAGAGAAAGAGCTCCCCGAACTCTAGCTGAAATGCAAGACATAACAGTGAGCATAGAAGCCAACCTGATAGCTAGGATAAATAGGACCAGAACTGAAAGAAAGACTACCTTCAAAGAAGAGCCTTCAGGATGGGATCAGAAATTGGATGCAATAATCACTGGCATGCATAGGTTAGGTGACAGAGTAGAATCGGTTGAGAGGAAGTCATCACGGGAAGCACCACAGAATAATCCAATCAGGAATCCCAATTTTAGAAGAAATCAAAATCCTAATGTTGGCAAAGCAAGCCCTGAACCAGAAATTAGACCTCCATTCCAAGAAAACTATGCCAAAACATCCACTTCTAATGAGCAGATAGATGACACCCACATCAATTTGATGGGCCTCAACAATGATCAACAAGTCTTTTTGAGTCAAGAGGATCATGAAGATGAAGACATCAAGCAGTTCCAAACCAAGTCAGGTGAGTCATTTGACTTTAAACAAGGCTATGACACAGTTGTTTACGAAGTTCATAAGCAATACAAGCTAAGGAGCAGAACTATAAATGTGACACAGCCTGAGAAAACAAAGGATAGCCTGCAGCCTAAGAAAGCTATTGCCACTGAACCTACTAACAAGACTGATTCAATTACAGAGGAAGTAACAGTTGAAGAGGTGACAGAACCATTTCCATGGAATAGACAACCAATGGTTACACCTCCTTCATAGCACAATCTAAACAACACTGTTCAAAAGGCAAAAAGAAAGGACAAACCTCAAGATCAGAGTGAGAGTCATGAAGAAAACTTAATTAACAAAGAAAAGGTTGTTAAACAGGACACCAAGATACAATCTGAAAAACCTTTTGACTTAGAAGCTGAAATTGGAAAATTGAAAATAGCCATTCCTCTTTCAGAGCTAGCCAAGCATGACATTTACAAACAACAAATCAAGAAGTCCCTTCAACTGACCCACCACAAAGATGATGTCAATGTATTGGATGACACCCCAGAACTACTTTTCGGTCTAGAGGTTGATGGAAAGACAACAGTTACTGGAATCCTACCTTTTTATGTCAGCTTGCATGCTCATGATAAGATATTACACAATGCAATGTTTGATTCAGGTGCTTCTCATAACCTTATGCCTAAATCAGTGATGGAGAGGTTGAATCTAGATATTACAAGACCATATAAGGACCTATTTTCATTTGACTCCAGCCAAGTTAAGTGTTTAGGCTTGATAAAGGATCTATGTGTGTCCCTAGTTCAGTACCCAAACAAAACAATCTTAATGGATGTTGTAGTTGTTGATATCCCACCCAAATATGGAATGCTGTTATCAAGATCATGGGGGGCTAAACTCCAAGGTTCCCTGCAATTGGATATATCATATGCCACTATTTCTGTTTTTGGGCAGCCAAAGAGGCTATACAGAGAGTCACTCATGAAATACATGGTGAGCAGTGAAGAAAAACCTCAAAATTTCCCCATTTATGCAGTCCATTCAGATATGGATTCCTTTATTCTGTTCAATGATGATATAAGTCCAATGAGTGGTAACGAATCTATCATACTTGAACAAGATCTACACATGAGTGAGCAATCTAGTTCCCAAGAAATCAAGGTTGTGCAATCAAGTGATGAAACTGTTCTAGAAGGCAAACCAGGTGAAAGACAAGAACTCCAACTTATAATCCCAAGTCATAGAGAAAATGTTGAAACTCCCCTAAATCAAGAGATCCTATGGTTTCTTGAGTTTGATGGATCAGTCAACAAATTAGGGGCAAGAGCTGGAGTGTGGATTCATAACAAACAAAGTAATCATGCAGAAGGTCGAGCCTATAGGCTTAACTTCAGATGTAATAATAATATGGCAGAATATGAGGCCCTTCTGTTAGGCCTCAAACTGGTAAAATCATTTCAGGCCACAAAAGTTTCAATCATGGGAGATTCAGACCTTATTATTCAACAAGTAAAAGGCAATTTTGTCACAAATGACAAAAGACTAAGATCATACAGATCTGCTACTATCGAAATACTCAAAGCTTTCACTGAATTTCAAATAACCAAAATACCTAGGACTCACAACCTTCATGCTCATAGCTTAGCTACATTTGCCAGTACATGCAAATTTCCTTTTGAACCCAATCACTGCTTTACAGTTGAGATAAAACACAGACCTTCTGTCCCAAACAATGTCAAAGATTGGCAAGTGTTTGAGGATGACACACAAATAAACAGTTTCTTAACCTTGCAGCATGAATTTTCAGGCTTGAACATTGATGTTGATGCTATAAAAGACACACAGCCATTGAGTGAACAGGACCTAACAACAATGTCACCCAAAACAGCAAATCAAACATTCTGTCCAACAATCTTTGACAAGGAAAAAATACAAGAACTTGAACAATTGCATTTTGATGAAGCAACTGGTACAAAGGCTCAAATCATGGAGCTGAAAGATAACTTTCTACCAACAGGCCTAACTCCATTAGAGGACATTTTTGACTCAAATGATGTTCCTAGAAAACCAAAAATGCAACCCCTTAATGCTGCCATTGAAGAATGCAGCATTGGAACTGCTGAAAAACCAAAGATAATAAAATTGTCTGCCTCTATACCCCCTGACCAGAAGCCTAAATACATTGACCTCTTTAAAGAGTTCCAAGATGTGTTTGCATGGAGTTATGAGGACTTGAAATCCTATGACACCTCTGTTATTCAACACACTATCCCTCTCAAGCCCAATCAAAAGCCATTCAAGCAAAAATTGAGAAGAATCAATCCTATGCTCCTCCCTTCAATTGAGAAAGAGGTGCAAAAAATGTTCAAGGCTGGTGTCATAGCACCAATCAGGTTTTCAGACTGGATTTCAAACTTGGTTCCCAGAAGAAAGAAAACTGGGGAGATAAGGCTTTGTGTTGACCTAAGGAATTTGAATCAAGTGTCCCTTAAGGACAATTATCCCTTACCAAAAATGGATCACATTCTCCAAAGAGTGGTGGGGGCTTCAAGAATCTCATTACTTGATGGATTCTCAGGCTTTAATCAGATCCTAGTCCACCCTGATGATCAAGATAAAACAGCTTTCACAACCCCATGGGGGACTTTCAAATATATTAAAATGCCTTTTGGATTGAAAAATGCTAGAGCTACATTTCAAAGAGCAATGTATATTGCTTTTGCCAAAGAGATTCGTGACTTCCTTGTCATCTACCTAGATGATCTCACACCTTTCTCAAAATCTGACCAAGAACATCCAAAACACTTAAGACAAATATTCATAACATGTAGGAAATATGGAATTTCCTTAAATCCTAAGAAGTCTCTATTCGGTTTGGAAGAAGGTAAGCTGTTGGGTCATATTATTTCAAAGGATGGCATTAGAATTGACCCAGACATAATACACGCCATCTTGGAAATGCCCCATCCAAGAAACATTAAAGAACTACAAGCCTTCTTGGGGAAGATCAACTTTTTAAGGAGATTTATCCCAAACTTAGCAGAATTGATCAGATTACTAAACAACATGCTAAAGAAGGATTCAAAAGTAAAGTGGACAATAGAAGCAAATCAAGCTTTTGAAGGTATTAAATTGGCCCTTATTCAAACCCCAGTCTTAACAAATCCTCAATTTGACAGAGAATTTATCATTTTCTCTTTTGCCTCCCAGCATACTATTGTTGCTGTCTTATTGCAGAAAGATGATCACGGGAATGAAAAACCCATAGCTTTCTTTAGTAGAGCCCTTAGAGATGCACCTCTGAAATATCAGATCATGGAAAAACAAGCTTATGCGTTGGTTAAAGCCATCAAAGACTTTAGGATTTACATTCTATATTCCCATGTTATTGCCTATGTACCAAGTCCCATTGTGAAAGACATACTGACTCAAGAAAACTTAGAGGGCAGAAGAGGAAAATGGATTGCTAACATTTTAGAATTTGATATTGAAATAAGACCTACGAAACTGATAAAAGGGCAAGGTTTGGCTAAACTGATGACAGAAGCAAACTTCCAAGCCTTGGACATTAACCAACTGGACAATGAACCAGAGCTGGCGACTCCAAAGATCAATGTAGCCTTTGAACAATCCCTGTGGTATTCTGATATCTGTTATATATTGCAAAACCTGTGTGCTCCCCCAGGATTGTCCAGAACCAAATCTAGATTTTTAAAAATGAAAGCTTCAAAATTTTGTGTTATAGATGGTAATTTACTATGGAAAAATCATGAAGGTATATTGTTAAATTGTCTAACTATGGATGAAACAAGCAATGTTATGAAAGAATTTCATGCAGGTGATTGTGGTGGACATTTGTACTGGAGGTCCACTGTGGATAAGATATTAAGGGTAGGTTACTATTGGCCCACTATGTTCTCTGATGTCAAAAAATTTACCACTTCATGTCACAAGTGTCAGGTGTTTGAGGGAAAAAGAAAGTTACTACCACTTCCCTTAAGGCCTATTGCAACAGAAAGGCCCTTTCAGCAATGAGGCTTGGACTTCATTGGGGAAATTCATCCTTCATCCTCAGGCCAACATAGATGGATTCTAACAGCCACAGATTACTTTACTAAATGGATTGAGGCTGTTCCATGTAGACAAGCAAATGATTCTACTATCATTCAGTTCCTTGAGACTAATATCCTTTCTAGATTTGGTTGTCCTGACAAGATTATAACAGATAATGCTGCTGCTTTTAGATCCAAGAAAATGGTGAATTTTTGCCACAAATTCCACATTACTTTGGGACATTCCACTGCATACTATCCTCAAGGCAGTGGCTTAGCTGAATCATCCAACAAAAGTCTTATTAGCATCATTAAGAAGATACTAGAAGAGAATAAGAAAAATTGGCACAAGAAGCTTGTAAATGCCTTATGGGCAGACAGGCTAACAACCAAGAGATCCATTGGGGTCAGCCCATATGAGTTGGTTTATGGGATGGAAGCCAAATTCCCCTCATCATTAGGGGTCCCTGTTATGAAGCTACTTCAAGAAAGTCAAGTTGAACCAAATGACATGCAAAGAAGAATCAATCAGGTTATCTGTTTACAGCAAACTAGAGATCAAGTTTATAGCAGAGTTCAAGTCCTACAAGAGAAGCTGAAGAAAGCCTTCGATAGAAGAACCAAAGCTGAAGATTTCTTCATTGGGGATAAAGTGCTTAAATGGGATTCAAGAAGAGAAGACAAGGGTAAGCATGGCAAATTTGACTCCCTTTGGAGGGGGCCTTTTGTTATTCAAGCAGTGCAAGGAAATAACACCTATTTCTTGAAGAATTTGGATGGCATTGAAGCTGAAGAGGGCCCTGTGAATGGCCGGATGCTAAAGCACTACTTTGATTACTTTCCATGTATATAGCATGAATTTTCCCCTATACATAATCAGATGTATATACTATTCTCTTTCAGCCTAAATAGTTTAGTTTAAGTAGCTTTGTAAATAAGCAAGAAAAGGCTTTCATTTCAGCAAGTTCTACAATAGTGACAGATTCCAGTTTTGAGGTCCAAAGAGACAAGTTTGTAAGTTTTGAGAAAAGATCAAAAGCCAAGGCATTCTGACCTGCTGTTCTTGGTCTTTCAAATAGAAAAACCATCCCCAAGTGGAGCCACTGTTAGCTACCTATACCAATAGGTTTCATTTTTCATGATTGGCAGGGGAAGTGCTAATATGATCTACTTTGGTGATGCAAAGATCTCATATTTTGTGGAAGATACATATCTACAGTTGGTTGATGTTGTCCTACTTCTGAATGCGTGATCCAATAGCCCAAGCTGGGTCATGCCATGTTTCAATTGTTTGTTGTAGATTAGAGAAAGAAATCTGTCCAAACTATTCAATCTTGGTAGATAAGTAGCTAGGTAGAGAATGAAGGTTCCCAACTGTTTAATCTGGGGCCTTGGAAGTAATAAGGCTAGCTTTAGATAGAAAATCAAAAGAAAAAAGCCAAAGGAAAAGAAAAGGCACATGAGGGTTTGCAAGTCTAAATGCACCCTCCTTGAAGTAACAAAAAATGCCAGGCAATAGAATGGGTAGGTAGATGGGGTTGCAGAAGCATGATTTATGACATTTCACTGGCCTAAGCAAAGGAAAAACATGGTGTCAGTGCAGATCTTCCTATTCAGCAGTGTTGTAGCAGCAAAATGATGCATGTCTAACTTCCCAATCATCCCCCATCACATTCCTTGCTAACATCCCAATACCACCTTTGCTCATGAGATAAATCAAATTCATGGATTGATCCATATTGCATAAAGAGCCACATTTCCTGTGTAAAATTCTTTTCATTTTGATCTACTCTCCTAACTAAGTTTGTTTCCTATAAAACTTAGTCTTTGCATCCTCTTCTCCATACCTTCCATCCAATACTAACCACTAACTCTATCTATGCTTAATTCCCTATTTTCCCCTTCCCCTATTACTATAACACCATGGTGTATAAAACCCCAAAAAAATTGTATATATCCCTCCCCTTTGGCATTAGAGCCATATGTCTAAATATTGGACAACCATGCAGAATCTAAGTCTGGTTCAAAATGTTTTGTTCAAAATCAGGGATTAAACAAACCCCATGTTGGTTTAATAACCTAGGCCCTACCCGTTTTTCCAATTACAACCCCTTTGAACTGTTTTACCCGCATTATTTGCAAAAAACATTGGAAAACACCCATATTTTCTTTGGTTTCCAAAGTCTCTCCTGGGCACACATTTCAAGAAATATAATTGTTTATTCCCCACCTCGCTGTCGTATCATCCTTTCATATTTATAACCCGTCGACCGTCGGATCTGGGCCTTCCCATCTGACGGCCCAGATCAATATCGGGTCGCCCCCGATGTCCGGACATTACCTCCCGAAAAGTGTCAGAGGGTGACGTCAGGCCAGTGCCACGCGTCGCTCCCAAATCGTATCGGGAGGCCGCCTACCAATACCGCCACCATACGATAAGTGGTCCGATGGAACTGTATACCGCCCTCCATATACCGCCTACCCACGTCACGCCCACGTCACGCCAAGTCGGCCTCGCATCAGCGCCCGACCCACCATCGCTCCGACCTGTCTGCCACCTCACCAGTCCCCGTGGAACACTCACAGGCTGCCACGTCACCCTTCCGTACCTGACCCCACCCGATGACGTCATGCTGACGTCATCCAAAAAAGCACCATTAGCCCAAAATGTCCATATTTTCACCAAAATTCGCTTTTTTTACCACTTTTGCCAAAAGAACTATTTCTGCTCTCTGCATACAAATTATGACCATTTCGCCGCCAACCTGCAGAAATTGACTTAAAGACCGTGGGCGCCCTCAAGCTGCCTGCACTTGCCGCCATTGCCAAATTTCACCAGGTATTTAACCAAGTTTCCCCTCCGCGCCTGGTTTTTTGTATAAATTCGCCAAAACAAGTGAGAAAAGAGAGAGAAATCACTGTAATTACCAGAAAATCCCCAGTGACCACCATTTACTTTCAGTTATAAGGTCGAAATTCACCTACAGAAGTCCACATTGAGCCAAGTTTCCATCAATTTACAGTCAGTTTGCGCATTCCTGAACTTAAAACCTTTGCTGCACTAATTCACCGAGAAACAACTTTTTAGTCCCAGCATTTGCTCATTGGACTTTCTTGGGAGCATTTCAATTTGTTCTCACCATAAATCACCCTATTTCCCCTGCAAATTGCCTTACTTCTGCAAAAAAATACCGCTCTGTGTTGCTCTGCCCAGTGAAACAAGTTCTAGTACCATTCAGAGTACTAAGTAACCATGGAAACACTAGTAGCACTAAACATTCCACCCTTGAATGCCCCACACAGAGAGTTGGAATGGCAGGCCCTGGCTGATAGAGATTACCAGATGACAGAAACACTCTCAACGCACACCAAATATAATATTCATGTGCTCAATGATCTGAAGGCCAAGCACCTCAATGGAACTGATATTCTAGGGATTTGGGACTCCAGTTTGCCCATTTATAACCTCTCTCAAGTCAATGTCCTTGCAGATTTAATTCACAGATGCAGTGCCAACTATGACCCATGTCAAAGAGCTGTCCTCAATACCTCAGGTTCAGTTTTGTTCCATGTTACCCCTGAGGCTATAAATTAGATGCTGAACTTTCACTCTACAAAGCCATTGATTCCTCTTTCCATGATGGACTTGCTAAAGAAAGGAGGCAAGCTGTCTAGTGCCCAAATCATAAAGATTAATCAGCTATTCATTGAATCGGGCTCTGAAACTGTGAGGACCCCTTCTATAGGAAATGTATATTTCAATGAGTTGGGCAAGTTTCTTGTAGATTTGATCAGTTATGTCCTGGGTTACAGATCAGCTGAGGATGTTGATGAAACCATTTTGGCAATGATGTCTATTTTCTCCCCTGGAATGCCTCCTGCTGTGCACTATGATTATGATGCATACATTGCTAATAAGATTCATGAGCAATTGATGAATCTAGAGAGGGAAAAGGTGTTTAGATACACTTCATACATCTGTCGCTTGTTCCTATTTTATCAACCAGATAGCTTCCCTATTACTCTCAAGAAGCTTGATGCTCAGGGAAACCCAAGGTCTATAGTATTTTGGACTTTAGTCTTTCATCACATATCTTATTCACCATACAGCTACTGTGAGTTCATAGACCTCTTTATCCATCCAGCTATGTCCTTGCTATTGGGTACCCCTCCTCCAAGATTAACAGATGAGATGCAAAGGATTCTCCAGCTCTGAAAGACCTACAGCATTGGGGATTGGTACTTTTACCGAAACCATACAGTAATCAGAATATATGGCTGTGAATTGGCCCCATATAGACTGCCAAGATATGTCCCTATGAGACTCTTTGCCTTAGAATATTTCAGGCAATTTGGAAATGCAGACATGGTCCATTTCCACAACAAAAACAAGAAAGTACAGCTCAAAATCAGAAACCAGCTAGGCCCATTTCTTTATAACAAAAGAGAAGAAGGATGGAAAGAAGCAGATAAGATCCTAGAGGGCCTCCAATTGAAAACCAGTTTCCTCTGGTCACCCTATGACCCCAATCATTTCATTAGTCTTAGAAGGGTCAAGTTTAAATTGGCAAGATATGATCATGTCAGGCTGCCCCACATTGAGCAATATGCCAATTTGTTAAGATAGGAAGCGGGCACTTTAGAGGAAGCAAGTCCTAGAGAGGAAATACTACAAAGAGAAGCGAAGAATCTTGAGAAAGAAGTTGACTTGGAAACTTGTGGGCAGGTTTCCTCTTCTTATCAAAGGCAACTTGGAGAAGCTGCCTCATCCTCTACAGCCCACCAGAAAACAGCTAAAACTACTCATCAGGCAGCCAGCAAGGGTAAAGAAAAGGAGATGGAGTAGGAACAACCACCCCCTACAGCAAAACAGCAAATAGAGCAACCAAAGCAGGAAGAAGAAACAGCTGAGGCCCCAATATCTACAGAGCAACAAGCTTAGGAGAGTGTGCCTGCTAGGCAAGAAACAGTAGTGGAGGCCTCGGTGCTCCAAACTCCACTCAATGAAGAACGAAGCAGGAAGAGGGATAGAGAACATGAAACTCCCCTCACCACATCAACAAATCAAGGGGAGAAAAGGCAGAGACTAAATCCTCTTTCTGAAGAGGAGATGCCTATTGGGCAATCCTTGGGTATGGGCCCTCCTAGCATGGAGGCATCTACCAGTTCCTTTCAGCAAGAACAAGAAAGAACCCTTGGAGGAGAGGTCAGCTCCTCAAGCCAGCAAAGGAGAGCTGAATCAGGCATAAAGCAGCAGTTCATTGACATCAAAAAGAGGAATGAGCTGGTGAGACTTCAGCTGTACAACCATTTACTAAAGATTGCTCCCACAGACCAACAAAGGCTTATGTCACCATATGACATAACAGAGGGAAAAATGACCGTGAGTCATTTTATGCCTACCATGCTGCAGCCACAGTCAGCTGCAGATTACATAAGGACCAACCTTGAGGTTCTTGCAAAAGACATCCACACTGTGGACCAAATAGAGCTTCATAAGCAAACGGTTGAGATGGTCTATTCAACACTGGCAGACAAGACCTTCCTGGCACATAAATTGCAAAACAGTCTGCATAATACAACAGCCCAACTTGAGTTGGAGAAGGCATCCTCTTACGCCAAAGACAACAAGATCAGGTCTTTGGAAGACATTATTATAGATCTTGGGCATGACCCAAAAGATCCCAAAGCTGTACAGGCACTGCTAAAGGTAAGAGATGCAGATATTGCAGCTTTGAGGAAAATGGTGAAGATCCCAGCAACCCTTCACCCTCAAACGGAAGAGGTTGCTCAACAGAGGAAGGACCAGGATGTAGCAGCCATGCTGCTAACACTACACAAGCAATTGGTCCAAACAGAAAGCAAGCTGGTCCAGACAGAAGGCAAATTAGTAGAAACAGAGGCTGCATTACAGGCAGCCCTGCAGCAGAAAGAGGGAGGCCAGAAATCTTAGCCCCCTCCGTCAGTGATAAACCTTGAGGAGCCCCCTCAAAACATCACTCCTCCCACAGGACAGACAGCTGAAATAGGCCCATCAACATCAGCACCAGCAACGACATCAGAACAGGCTCAAAGCCTAGAAATGCAGAAGATGATGAAGGAGATTCAAGTCCTAGAGGCCCAGATGGCTGAACTGAATGAAGCCAAGGAGAAATTGGCCACACTCAATGAGAAATATGATAAATCCAAGCAAAGTGTAGCTGAAAAATCAAGAGAGGTGAAGGCTCTTAAGGAGAAGATAAAAGAGCTGGAGAAAGAGCTCACCCTTGACAAGGTTGTGGCTGAGATCAAGAAAGTTTTGTGGGCCAATATTGGCCAATCAATAACAGATCAGTGGCAGTACATAGAGACTATTCATGAGCACATGGAGATCATAGGTAGGGCACACAAGGAAAGCCAAAGGGCAAGGGCATCTCTAGGCACTATGCCTAAGATAGCCAACAGAATGATAAATGTCCTCAATAACCGCATAGGCCCTTAGCTGGTAGCAATAGGGATCACCAATAGAACTGACACCATATTGATAATAAAAAGGGTCCTAATTTTGAGACGTTTGGTGCAGACATTGGATAGAAGGTGCCAGGAGATGCAAATAGAGGTAAATAAGTTCACAGACAAATTCACAGCCTTACACAGCAGAGGCCTTCCCAGCATACTGAACAGCGCAGGAAGGCTACTATCCCATGAGAACTATGCAAAAAGGGTGAACACATTTTCCACTAATCAGATCACTGCAGGATCAAGCACCCCAGAAGAAGCGGGGCCTGCATCTGGGCAGAGCCTCTATGAGAAGGTAGAGAATTTATTTTTTATCATGAATGAAATCAGACATTTGTTTGAAGTGCCTCCTAATTACTTCAAATATACAGAGGCAGATGAAACATTAGGCACAATTTTGAGGCATCAGTTGCCTACACAGGAATGGTGGACCAACATGATACAGTTATTACTGTGAGCCAACAGGTCTTCCTCAAGTTTTTTCATATCCTCTTCAGAAAAAATAATGCATTCAGTATGACTGGAAAAGACTGGGCTGAGCCAACTCAGCAAACCAATCCGGCCACTAAAGCAACGCTGACAGATACAGATGACAGGGCTGAGAAAGCTATAGCACGACAGAGCCACCAAGACATATCATTCAGAATTAATGTAGAGCACTCAACCGACTCAGTGGCCTCCAAAAGTCAAAGAATCTTTCTGACAGAACCAAAGAGTATTTATTATGTATTTAAAGCAGCAATAACTTCCTTATCTGCTATTTTGAAAGTTGGTGAACGCAGTTATTGAGTGAATGACTCGGCATTCAGATATTTTGTAAAAACTGATTGTATATATGTCCCCTCGCATAAGCTTGCAGGGGTTGTTGTTTTTCTCTTCAAAAGAGCCTATGTTGTAAATTTCAGAGTTGAATACAAAGAGCTAATGGAATTTCCAAAGTTCTGTGTTGTCTGATGCGTTGTGGTGTGTTTGCTGACTGCTACAGGATTCCTGCATATTTCATGGCAAAATAAGTTTCTTTAACCTTCTTGTTATGTATTTCATTCTTTCATAATCTGTTCTTGCTCTATGTTTCACAGTTTGATAGCATAGAAAAAGAATAGTTTCAGGATTTATTCATTGAATACCCTGAACTCAATCTATGATGTTATGAATGTTTTCCTCCAGTTATAGTTATGAAAGTGTAATTCTTAATTACTGCACCTTCAGACTAAAACTTTCACAATGACTATTATCCAGGAATTCAAATCTGCTCCTGGGTGATACATTTATTTCTTACATCACCAGCTTAGTGAAAAATTCTTAATTGCCTTTCACTGGTTATTCATATTTCACCATCACAATTTTAAGTTGTTTCATGATATATCTAAAGGCCCTGCAGTTCCAAGCAATCTTACTCAACACCTCAAACAAACCATAGTCACAGACTCCATTGCCCAATTGACTGAAACTGCCTGAAGATCGCATCTTAGCTACTGGAAGACATCGTTCAACCAAAATATTAAAATCAAAACCCATACCTCACAGCTAGCCTAAAATCCTCAAAGAACAAAGTTAAAATCAAAAGAGAGAGCCCTCTCTGATTACAGGTTGGCTAGAACCTGTAATCCAAAGCTTAATTAGTGGTTACCCCGGCCGTATTCCCTTGGGAGTCAAAGGGAACAACCTGGGTGTTAACAGAAGGGTTTCATAAGTTTACACAGTAGAATGGGCAAAGGGCGAGAAAACCTGGGTTCTTGGGGTTTGAAATTTAATGGGCAAACTTTTAAAATATGCCATGAACTGAACAATAGATAGTTTGTCGCGTAGCGGGTGGGCGGTAAGAGGATTATTTTACCCAAATTTTAGGTGCGTCGCAGTATTGGGGGGAGGCCACTCGATGCCATTAATCGGGTGCCATGTAGCATTGGGACCCAATAGGAAACCACCAATATCGGGGGGGTAAATGTTGGTCTTCGGAGGCCTTGCGAAATCAATGAGGATCGTTAGATATGACGGGGGAAGATCAGGCAGTGGTCAGTTCATGAAGATGCACGAACAGTAGTGTGGGGGCCCGACAAGGGTTTAAAAGCAGCGGGTTTTAATTAATCATGGATTATGGTGGATTAAGGGCATCAGGGTTGATTTCATTGGTGGATAGTTTGACTTGTAATTAACAACAAATTGATTAATTATGTCAGATTTTATTCATAAAGTTTATATTTCAAACTTTTGGGGCGGGGTATTAATATAAGGGCTTTATTGATATATATATATATATATATATATAGATATATATATATATATAGATATATATAGATATGTACGGGAAGGGTTTATATTTCTTTTTGGGATTTAATACATATATAAGTGTTAGAAATTAATATGAAGATGGCATAGAATTGGTTTTAGCGCTAAGTGTAATGTATTTAATTCATTTTCTTTTCATAAACACATTGTAGCTTAGGCTAAAATGGTAATTTTCGAGGGTTTTTAGGAAAAAGGGTTTACATGAGAGTAATTGCTTTCCCTTAGGAAAATAGAGTTTAAATGCTAGGAAAAGGGGTTTTATGAGGGGAGTGAGGGGGAGTGAAGAGGGGTAAATGTTTATGAGGGGATTTTTTGTACTTAAGGTCTATAAGTAATTAGGCCGAGGGTCTGATCCCTTCAAAAGTCAAAGAAATGCTCTGAGCCCCTTCAACTTAAGATTTTAGGTACTTAAGACTTTTCTTGGAAATTAGTTAAGTGAAAAGTGTAATGAGTGAGGGAGGTTAATCAATTTGACTTTGTGGATTTGATACATGCCCAATTATTATCCATACTTGGAACTTTGATGATGAAGGCGATCAAGATGCTTTTATCTAACAATCATCACAATTCTGCGAGCATTCTTCTACTTACCCACCTACTCATCCTACCATTTTTACCTCTCTTTATTAAGGTGCACTTAAGCTGGAAAAACCCTTTATCAAAAATTTTCTTTTCTTTTACAATAGAAATATATCTAAGTCTAACCTTATTACATCCAAGGGCTTAGATTAAACAATTGAGCTCCTTTTATTTACTTTACCTATATACTTATCTACCAAGATTAAATAGTTTGGTCAGATTTTATTCTTTATCTCTAAGCATCAAATTGAAAATATGAAATAGCCAAGTTTAAACATTTTGACTATCCATGGATTGTGGCAAAGGTAACAAGCTGCACACAATCTTTTATTCTACATCAAAAGTAAATAGTAGTAGCATTTTGACATGCACACTTTCATGGTCTTTTTCTTTCTAGGGTTCATATTTTCATCTTTTTTGACCTTTTTCTTTATTCTTTTTGTCCTTTGATTTTTCTTTTAGGACATACCCTCTTTACGTTTTTTAATTTTTTAATTTATTTTTTGAATATAGAAAACATTTTCAAAAAGTAAAGGTATGTACATATTACATTTTTGATCTCATCCATTCAAAAATTATGACACCTATTGGTATAGGAACATAACACTCTCTGATCTTCATTACTTAACATCTCTCTCTTCAGATTTTCGTCAAGCAAGTGAGGCACTTAAGCTTCTATTGATGGTTATGGAAGGTCCTCACTGTCATGGCATGACCATCATGGATGAACAGATCTATTTTTCTTTACAATATTCCCATCGTGATCCTTCTTCTCCAATTGAAAATTCATCTTTTCAAAGATCACAAGGCTTTCAAGATGACCATATTAATTCTATGATCTAGTCGTTGAATTGATGGAACAATATTACCTGGGAAAGCTTTGTTGTAGGCAGCAAGTTACAATCCTTCCTCGTTCTTGCTAAGACTCTTCATGTAGATAAGGATGCACCTGCAATATTCTTTCGAGGTTTATTGGAAACAGGTACCCATCAAAGAGGTAAGCATGTCCATTGGGTAAAAGTAGTGGTTGTGACATGTCTTTCTGCACATAGGCAAGACCTTCCTTCCTATGTGCAAATTTTTCAGGTTTCTCTATTTTCTGTTACACGTCACCTTTTATCCATTTAACCATATATCTTTGTGGATGCAGGTTGGGAATGACTACGATAGCTTGAATAGAAATTTCATTATACGTAACCTCGACCATGTAGCTATTAGGATAGTAGTAGGATTAGTTGCATCTTAGTTTTCCTTTTCTTGCACTCATCTTGCACTCATTCCTGGTAGTTTGTTCTTGTTTTCTTATTCTTTTTTTACATCATGTTTGTTTTAGTCATTTTATTGTCTTGTATTTAGATTTTGGTTTCCTAGTTCCGTGTCTTCTTTATTTTTTCTTTGTTTCCTTCCTTTTTTAGTTTTATGTTTGTTTTCACTACGGGAATAAGTGTTGTGTGTGGACCTATGTCCTTGCTTCTGAATGTGTATATGGTTAAAATTCGAAGAGTCTTATGACATTGTAGCCCTTGGCTAGTCTAGTGTTTGTCTTCCTTGTGTATCATTGTAACTTTTGGCTGATGAAGTCTTGACGGAAAATATGATTCGTCCATAGGAGAGATTTGGTCCAACCACGAACCTTTGCCTAGTCTACGAACTTCATGCATGTCCTCATTTTTCTGATTTGGTGTATTCAAGCTTATCCAACTAGTAGAAATGAAGTGGAAAACTATAAACGAGAAAACGTAAATCATAGGTATTTGCATGCTTCTCTAAAGGAACAACCTCCCCTTCTCTCAATAAGTAGGGATCCCTCTTCTGCCCCAAGAATAAATAAGTTTCTATCGATAGTTCTCTTTCAAAAATAACAAAGAAAAAAGAAGAGAAAGCCTTCCGACAGAGAGAGGTGAAGCAAGCAACTCCACCAGGCTATTGCCCAGGCTTGATGGTAGTGGGGCAATGCTTGTGTTGCTGCGTGACTCTGTCACAGTACTGTCCAGGCCTATTGGTAGTAGAGCAACACAAGAGATGAAAAAATATACTCTGAAAATATTAACCTCAAGCTAAACTACCCTTCCCAATTCGAAAAAATTATGATATGGTTGAATCTTGTGTTGTTTTAAACTGAGTTGGTACAATGCAAACCATGTTTGTCCATGGGGTAAGTGGGGAAGATGAATTAATCTACACGAGGTGTTATGCTCCTATAGCAATAGGTGTCATATTTCATGATTGACTGGTTGAGATCTGTAATATATTCATCCCTTTCCTTGTTGCAAAGGTTTTCCATATTATCAAAAAATCAAAAAATCAAAAAATGTAAAAAATGTAAAGAGGGTATACCATAAAAGAAAAATCAAAGGGTAAAAAGAATAAAATGGTAAAAAAAAAGTGAAAGAAATGAACCCCAAACAAAGAAAGACCAGGAAAGTGTGCAAGTACAAAATGCCACTACTTTTTCATTTTCTCCAAATAAAGCATTGTGTGCAACTTATTAAATTCATGCCACAATTGATGAATGGCCAAACAACTCAATCTTGGCTAGTTCATGTTTGAATTTCATGTTTTAGAGATAGAGAATAAAATCTATCCTAACTGTTTAATCTTGGCAGATAAGTAGATAGGTAGAGAAGCAAAGGAGCTCAATAGTTTAATCTGAGCCCTTTGAAGTAATAAGTGCAGACTTAGGTAGGCTTCCCATGAAAAGTAAAAGAAAAGTTGATGAGGGTTTGCTAGTCTAAGTGCACCGAAAGAAAGAAGAGAAAAAATGCTAGGCCAAGTATGCTGGGTAGGTAAAATGGTGTTGCAGAATGATAATTGTGATGAATTTTGTTTGTAAAAATGTGTGCTAACTTTCACTCCCATCACAAGTGTAAGGCAAATATTTTTGATGCATCTCAAGTGAGGCAGATTTCATAACTAACTCCCTTTCATACTTTTCCCTAAATCATTCTCTAACTCCCCCAAAGGTATTAAGATCTGCTTAATATCCACGAACCACTCATTCCGTTTCAAAATGATTGCCTAAGTAAAAAATTGTTTTACTTGGAGAATAGTCATATTTCTCATATAAAACCACTTTTCCATTTTTAGCCTAAGTTTTTAACCATATAACTTAGCGCTTTCCACTTCGAAATTCATATTAACTTTAATTTTTATTATTTAAAAAATCCCTTACAAATATTACCCTATACCATATTATGTATATATAATAAAAAACCCCAAATAGTATGTATCCCCTCCACTGGTCGAATACGACCATATCGTTGTTTAAAAGGGATTAAATTTTTATTTGAATCCTTTTAATAGCCTTACCGCGCGCTCAAAGGATTAATTAACCACTTGGGTTAATTAATAACTAACCCCGCAGACCAATAAAATTTCCCCTGATACATTTAAAACATGGTTTAATATATCAGACCCGAAACATAACCTCCCGCCATCTCCAAAGCACACCCGCTATCCGATCTCCGCTCCATCATCCGACGGTCTGTATCCATTTCGCGACCCTCTCCATCACCGAACATTAACCCATGGGGAAACAATGGTTTTGCCACCATACACCCACCACACATCGCTCATCCCACTTGTTTTCTTGCCCTCCGATCAATACCACTCAGCCCCAAAAGTGGGGCGGGCAAAACCATTTACCACCCCTCCCCGCTGACATCTTCTGCTAATGTCAGTTGTCCTGTGTTCACATCACCCACCACATCACCTGCCATGTCACCTCCACATCATCTACCCCCATACTCCTGCTGACACCATCCGTACTACCATGTCATCCATCCTTCAAATCGTCAATTCCCACTAAAACTTCATTTTCGTCAAATAAATGGTAAAAGTGCCATTTCTTCTATAGTTTTCTGCATACAGCACCCCAGGCATTTAAAACTTCCAAGTTGACAGTTCATTCCCGACCAACTTTGGACCAGAAAAAGCTCCATCGATGAGCTCCTCCACCTATCAGCTGACCCTCCAGTGTACGGTATTCCTCCTCAAATTACAGGTACCCTTTCAGCTATCTCAGAAAGCCATGATTTCGTGCGTTGTTCGCCAGAAACTTATCAGCAATCCCCACAGAAAGACCTAAGTGTTAGTGGCACTGTTACCATTGGAAAAGGGAGATTTTGGGCTAAAAACCAGACATAGATGAATAAACATCACAGTCAAAGAGTATCAGTTCAACATTGAAGTGTATCAGATCCGCATGAAAGTAAGTCAAAGAGTATCAGAGCAGAATTAAAGGCAAAGCAGATCATAACTAAAGTGTATCACATCAAAATTAATGTAGCAATTAAGACAAGTAGTCGACGTAAAGCTACTATAGAGGACATCTGCAAACCAAACCCTAATTTCCTACCTCCAGCACAACATCAATTCATCTTTCGCTTGTTGTCTCTATTCTTCTTGTAAATTGTTTTAGGTTAAACTTAGATATTATCTCATAGATGTTATGAGATTTTTTGTTGTACATATTTTGTTGTATAAATACCCCCTTCATTAGAGTTTTGGAGAGGTTGGTGTGGTGTGTGATTTCTTAGACTGTGATGTAATACTGAAATTTTGGAATAAAAAGCTATTAGAAACATCTGTTGTATGGCCTACTGGATGAAGAATTGAAGCAAAGGACTTGTCACAAAATTCTTGAATCAATCTCTGGATCAATAAGTCCCCAATACCTTGTGTTTTATAGTTTTCTGGTTTACTATATCATCTGTGTTTCATAATCTAAATGATAAAGTAAATGGTTAATATCAGAATTTGCTTCATTGCACTCTGTTTTCTGTCTTTATTGTTCTCTGTGTTTTCTTCAGAATCAGCATAAACAGTGAACTCTTAATTGCTCCTATTTCCTGATTCTTTCATTCTGATTATTTTCTAAGGAATTCTTAACTGCTCCTTATCAGTGATCATCCTTTTTCCCTCTTTCAATATGTTGAAGGATTCTTAACTGTCCTTCACCCATTTGAGCCCATTCCATCTATTTCAAGCCTTCATTTGTTCCTTGTTTGACTACTTTGCTCTATGAAGCCATCCTCTGTTTAGAAACCAAATCCATAAAGCATTATTCTTTGACTCCATCATGCCCAATGGGCTGAACTATTCTTTCTTACCTCTCCGTTCTATTGAATCTCACCACCCAAACTCAAAACAAAACCCTTGAACTTCATAACTAGACTAATACCTTTCAAAAACAAAGCTAAATAATAATTGTGGAGTACTAAAAAGGTATGTTTTTAATGATCATTTTAGTGGCTTTTAGTAGGACTTATGAATCTTTTACATCATGAATGAGGAAAACAATAGAGAATTGTGGTAGAATACGTGGAATTAGTATGTAAAGACTTATTCGCTGATAATTGTCATTCTCCTGTGCAGGAAAGGGTAGAAACGAGGAGCTGCTGTTCCAAAGAAGAAGATAAGAACAGGGTAACTGTTGTCCCTTTAATGAAGGACCGAGTGCAGACGAGGCAAAGCAAGTTGAAGCAAACTGGTCCGGAAAAGGAGGAGAAGGCACCAGCTCGGCAGAAGAGAAAGAAGTGATTAGGGATTAACAGTTTTGCGAATCCCTCAGGATCTTCGATCCTGAGGGATCGCTGCTTTATTTATCTTATCACTTAGACATCTCTGCCATTACCCTTATATAAAGGGACGACACTGTTAGTCTGGGGAGGAGATGCTTTTATGTAACTTTTTGTTAAAATACTTAACTTTGATCATCGAGTCTCGTTGAACTTGGCTCATTGTACTTTCTGTTTTATGCATTAATATAAACTTGGTGATTATCTCATCTTCGCATCTAGATTAGCTTAAAGCGGTGTACCCTTGAGGCTAAGGGCCTGGTCCTAGAGGACACTTGCTTCTGTATCACTACAATTTGATTTCTGCGTGGTTTGCTTGTCGTCACTAGTTGGTAATCTGATATGCTTTATAAGTTACATCACATGCTCTGCTAAGATTCGTTCATTAATGTTCTTTCCATTGACTGTGCATTATATTATCAATACTTTCAGAGTGGATGAAATCTTATTAGACCCAACTGCACAGTGTTATCCTTGTGTTATGAAGCTTCTATGCTAAGTATGTGTGTTAAGGTAATTATCTGAAAGGTGTGTTATTTATGATTCAGGATTCATGCTGTTCCATTTTGAAACACAGTTATAATTCCTATTGATGATTGGTATTAAATCAGATTACTTCCTTAGAGTGTTATGTGTGTATGATTTTCACATGTTGTTCCATAATTAAGAATTATTGTTGTTCCTTTAGTTGGTTGTGTGATTTTCTTGGAGAATGAAAGATTAGAGTTTTGATTACAATAAGAGCTTTTGAGTTGATAGGATAAAGTTTGATTGTTACTCGTGAGGTTTAGTTATAGTGATTGCTATTCCATTTCAAAATTGTTGTTCCATTTTAAGCATTGTTGTTCCTTTCTATATTTACTGTTTAATTTCCTATTTGTCGTTCCATTTCTATCTACCATTTCATTTACTTGCATTTGGTGTGAGAGACGATTTGTGGCTGTAGTGAGCCTCTGCATTTACTGCCTTGCTCCCAGACCCGTGATCCATGCTCTAGTTTCTTTTCCATCAGTTTCCAAAGGGATGGACTATTGCTGTTGAACCCCTGACAGATAAAGTTGCTTAATTTTAAGAGTGTATGCTTTAGTCATTTGAAGGAACTTAGTTATAGACAAGCATCAATTTACTCTTGTGTTTTGTAGGACGCTGTACTACTAGCATTACTCTGACAAATAGCCTCGGATTGAGTCACTCTTTGAAATAACCAAACGTTCCCGGATTGACATATTAATGTGAGGTAATTAGGGGTGAAAGTGACCCTTTTTATAGCTCTACATTTTGATGCCATTGCCGGGGAAAGAGTGTAGCCATTTGTTTTTTCAGAGTAGTGTACGAACCTGCTAGGAAAGAGTTGGATTTTAAAAACGAAAGGTAAGAACCTGCGTATGGAGCATGTAAAAGCCCTGCTCCACTGTCCGCTTTCCTAAACAGATTTTCTTTTGCTTTGACTGAATAGAATTTAGCAGTTTATTTGAGTGCATGACTAAGCAAAAAAACCTAGAAAAGGATATCAAGCTTCCATCCAAACCTGAAAAAGCTAAGGGGCCGGTGACCCTTGGCCGAACAACTTTCATAGACGAAATCTATAAGAAAACAGAATCTCAGCCATCAGTAGGTTTTAGGAAAACCATTTCTAAGCAGCCTACTAGTTCCCTTCAGGCCACAGGATCACCATCTGTAGCCTTTGCTGAGGTGCATAGTCAAACTGAGGAGCAGGACTTTCAGGAAATTGAAAATTCTACTGCAGAACTATTGCAGGAAGGGAATTTCAGTAACTTTTTTGAAGGAGAAGGAGAAACAGGGGAAACAGAAGAACCAAAATCTCCTATTGAAACAGATGAGCCATTAAACAGCCCAGATAAGGGGAGTGCTACGAAAATCATTGTTGAAGGAATTCAATCTCCTCAGACATCAGGTATTCCTCTTATCCCAGATAAAGGAAGTGCCATTAAAACTATCCCTGCTAAAATCGTTCCCTCTCAACCTAGGAATACCCTCCTAGATATCCCAGAAGGTTATTGGCACATATTTGATCCTATGGCTCAGAATCAGCCAAATACTCAAATCTCTACATTACAATATCCTATAGTGGATTCTGCAGCAACTGCACCCATGAAAGCTATCCCTCTTCAACATATCCCAACCTTTCACGGTCTTACATCAGAAGATCAGGATGCATTTTTATTCGAATTTGATGTGTTGTGTAGGGTATATGATTACACCACCGATCCCCAGAAATTGAAATTATTCCCCTCAACATTAAAAGGGGCTGCTCTAAGATGGTTTATGGGACTAGGTGGTGGAGTCATTAACAATTGGGATCAGATGAAAGAATCCTTCTGAAAAAAAATATCAGGATTATTGTAGGTCTAGAGAATTGAAAGATGAAATATTTCAAATGACAGCCAAACCAAATGAAACATTAGAGGAATATGTGGAATGTTTTCAATATAATTTACAAAGATCTCCTTATGCATCACTACCTTTACCTGATAATGTGTTAAAAACTGCATTGATAAGGGGCATGAAGGAACAGTGGATCAAAACATTAAACATTATGGGAAAAGGGGATATTTATCAAGAGAATTTTTCTGGCATTATTGATTTATGCATCAGAAGTTCGAGAGGCAGCACAAGAATAAAATCGGCAGAATATGATCGGTTTGCAAGAGACAATAAGATAGCAACAGTGTTGGGTGTGGAGCCTGATTATCTTCTATATTCAAAGGTATCGCCACATAGGACACCAGTTCGAAATGGGGGCGGCAATGCCGCCCATAAAATATTCGCTGCAGGGGGGGTCCAGGGGGGGGCGGCTGTAAAATTGCCTTGTAAAAGTATAGTAATTTCTAGTCAATCTGGGCCATTCATTAGGCGGATGATCTGACGGTAGAACTTATGTTTAGTTTACGGTTTTTTGCCCTAGAAGGCAACCCCTCTCTTTGTATGAGGGTATTGTATTTGAGGCTGTGTGATAGATGCGTATTCAGTGAGAGAGAAACAGAGAGGTGAGACTGTGAGAGAAAACAAAGGATATTACAGCGGATTTGCTGTAGGTTGTGTCTCTTCATTTTGCTGGATAATAGAAAGGAAGAACTGGCTGAACGTAGCCCAAACTGGGTGAACCACGTATATCTGTGTCTCTCTTGTTTTGTGCGTTTTCTGTGATTATATTTCTGCAATATTTTATGTGTTCCATTGCTCCGTAATATATAATTTTCTAACAACTGGTATCAAAGCCGAAGGTCTATTTGGCTGATAAACTCGCAGGAAAGAAGGGTTCCTGGTTCGAGTGGGAGCAATGGCGGAAGATGGTAAGTTTAGGGTCGAGAAATTTAACAGCCAAAACTTCTCGCTGTGGAAGATGCAGATGGAAGATTATCTGTATCAGAAAGATCTATACCTACCATTGGGCGGAAAAACAAAGATGCCGACGGGTATGAAAGACGAAGAATGGAACCTTCTCGATAGAAAGGCACTCGGAACAATACGGTTGTGCCTTGCTACGTCAGTTGCCTTCAATATTTCGAAGGAAACCATGAAAGAGGGTTTGATGTAGACGTTGTCGAAACTATATGAAAAACCCTCGGCCTCAAACAAGGTATTTCTTATGAAACGGTTATTTAATATGAATATGTCGGAAGGTGGATCTGTTGCAAACCATTTAAATGATTTTAATACAGTTACAAGTCAGTTAAGTTCTGTAGGGGTAAACTTTGATGATGAAGTTAGAGCTCTGTTATTCTTGTGCTCACTACCAGAAAGTTGGAATGGTTTGGTAATGGCCATTAGTAACTCCGTTTCTGGATCTAGTACTTTAAAATTTGATGATGTTGTCGGTGCTATCCTTAGCGAGGAAATGCGATGGAAAAGCTCTGGTGAGACATCGGGAAATGCTTTGAGTGCAGAGTCTAGAGGAAGAAAAATGGAAAGAGGAAAGAGCTCAGGATATTGCAGTAAATCAAGGAAAGGCAGATTCAAGTCCAGATCAGGGATAGTGTGTTGCAAATGTGGAAAGAAAGGACACCTAAAGAAAGACTGTAGATCTCGAAAGGGAAAAGAAGGAGATGCACAGCAAGAAAACAATCATGAAGCAAATGTGACAGGTGAGGTGTTACAAGATGCTTTGATTCTTTCTTTTGAAAATATTACTGACTCTTGGGTGGTAGATTCAGGGGCTTCATTCCATGCCACACCTGATAAGAAATGCTTTCATGACTATGTTCAAGGAGATTTTGGACAAGTTCGTCTGGGTGATGATAAACCCTGTAAAATCGTTGGAATGGGTAAGGTTCTTGTAAAACAGCAGAATGGGAACCAATGGCTATTAAAGGAGGTAAGGCATGTTCCAGATCTAAAGAAAAATCTGATTTCAACAGGGCAGTTAGGCGGTGAAGGTTGTGTGACAACTTTCAGAGATAAAGCTTGGAAGGTCACCAAAGGAGCCCTGGTAATAGCAAAAGGCGAAAAGGTTGGTACATTGTATTTATGCAATGGTATTTCTAACTCTGTTAATGCTTTAACTTCCAAAGGAGCAGATGCAGCATTATGGCATCATAGGCTCGGACACATGAGTGAAAAAAGGATGAAGATTCTTCACTCAAGGAATTTGTTGCTGGGTTTGAAGAATTTTGATTTGGACTTCTGTGAGAATTGCATTTATGGAAAACAAAAGAGAGTCAGATTTCTCAGAGTTGGGAAAGAAAAGAAGAATGAAAAATTAGAGCTTGTGCATACAGATGTATGGGGACCTGCTCAGGTATCATCTCTTGGTGGCTCTCGTTATTATGTTACTTTTATTGATGATGCACCTAGAAAAACTTGGATTTATTGTATTAAGAATAAATCTGATGTATTTGATACTTTCAAGAAATGGAAAGCTTTGGTTGAGATTGAGACAGGAAAGAAATTGAAGTGTCTTAGATCAGACAATGGAGGTGAATATTGCAGCAAAGAGTTTGATAGGTACTGTTCAGAGCATGGAATTCGCAGAGAGAAGACAGTTCCAAGAACACCACAAGAAAATGGTGTGTCAAAAAGGATGAACAGAACAATCATGGAGCGTGCAAGGTGCATGAGATTGCATGCAGGATTGCCCTTACAGTTTTTGGCAGATGCTGTAGATACTGGTGTTTATCTAATAAATAGAGGGCCTTCAAGTTCCTTGGATGGTGGTGTTCCAGAGGAAGCATGGACAGGTAAAAAGGTAAACTACTCTATTTTAAAGCCTTTTGGTTGTGAGGCCTTTGTCCATATTGATAAATAAAATAGAACAAAGCTTGAGGCAAAGTCAAAGAAATGTACGTTTATTGGATATGGTGTTAATTATTTTGGTTATCGCTTATATGACTACGAAAATCACAAAATCATTAGTAGCAGAGATGTAATATTCAATGAAAAGGTCTTGCATAAGAATCAGTTGCAGGAAAAGAAACAGGAAAAGGAAAACAAAGAATACGTAGTTTTTGATGAAATCACTGAAAAAGTAAAGGTGCCTGAAAATAATAATAATCAACAACCACAACAACAGCAACCACCACAACAACGACAGGCACCCGAAACACCTGAAAGTGGTGTTAGAAGATTTACCAGGATAAGTAGACCCCCTAAACGATACTCTCCTTCATTATATTATTTATTGCTTACTGATTCTGGTGAACCCGAATGTTATGAAGAAGCAATGCAGGTTGAAAGCAGGAAGAAGTGGGAGGTAGCCATGGAAGAAGAGATGGACTCCTTAATGCATAACTAGACTTGGGATTTAGTCAGGTTGCCTGTAGGAAAAACTACATTGAAGAATAAATGGGTTTACAGGTTGAAGGAAGAAGATGGAGGAAAACAGAGGTATAAAGGTAGACTTGTGGTGAAGGGGTTTGCACAGAAGAAAGGTATTGATTTTGATGAAATATTTTCTCCTGTTGTTAAAATGACTTCAATCAGAACTATTTTAAGTCTTGTAGTAGCTGAAGATTTGCATCTTGAGCAGTTAGATGTAAAGATAGCCTTTCTCCATGGGGATTTGGAGGAAGAGATATATATGCAGCAGCCACAAGGATATGAGGTGAAAGGGAAGGAGAAACTAGTGTGCAGGTTGAAGAAGAGCTTGTATGGCTTAAAACAGGCTCCAAGGCAGTGGTATCTAAAATTTGACAAGTTTATGTCTGAACAAGGTTATACTAGATGTCACTCTGATCATTGTGTTTATTTGAAAAAGAAAAATGATGGCAGCTATATTATATTGTTATTGTATGTAGATGACATGCTTGTTGCAGGATCTAACATGCAGGAAATAAATGTGCTCAAAAGAAAATTGGCAAATTCATTTGCAATGAAGGATTTGGGAGCTGAGAAACAAATCCTTGGTATGAGAATAACTAGAGACAGGAAAAATCGTAAATTAACATTGTCTCAGAATGAGTACATACAAAAGGTGTTGAAAAGATTTAATATGCACAATGCAAAACTAGTTAGTACACCTTTTGCTAGCCATTTCAAACTTAGCAAGGAAATGTGCCCAAAGACCCAAGAAGACATGGATTATATGTCTAAAGTTCCATATGCATCAGCAGTTGGAAGCTTAATGTATGCAATGGTCTGCACAAGGCCTGATATTTCACATGCAGTGGGAGTTGTAAGTAGGTACATGAACAATCCAGGAAAGGAACATTGGATGGCAGTGAAATGGATTCTCAGATATTTGAAAGGTACCACAAATCAAGCATTATGCTTTGGTGGTTCAAACATCTCCCTACAAGGATATGTTGATGCAGATATGGCAGGTGACAGAGATAACAGGAGGAGCACTACAAGATATGTATTTACTGTTGGTGGAACAGCTGTCAGTTGGGTTTCAAAAATCCAAAGTGTTGTTGCACTTTCAACAACAGAAGCAGAGTATGTTGCTGCTACAGAGGCTAGTAAAGAAATGATTTGGTTACAAAGGTTTATGGGTGAATTGGGTAAGGAGCATGATATGGGCACGTTATACAGTGATAGCCAAAGTGCCATTCATCTTGCAAAGAACTCAGCATTTCATTCCAGGACTAAACACATACAGCTCAAGTACGATTTCATACGATCAGTGTTGGAAGATGGAGAGTTGAAGCTGGAAAATATACACACTAGCCAGAATCCTACAGATATGCTAACAAAAGTTGTAACCAGGGAGAAACTGAGAATATGCTCAGTCTCAGTTGGTCTTCAAGGATGACGATGAAGATGAGAAACAGCCAGGTCCAAAGAGGAGTCATTTTCCAGCAAATGGAGCAGCGGTGGAGTTGCTACAATCAGTCTCCAAGTGGGAGATTGTTGGGTGTGGAGCCTGATTATCTTCTATATTCAAAGGTATCGCCACATAGGACTCCAGTTTGAAATGGGGGCAGCAACGCCGCCCGTAAAATATTCGCTGCAGGGGAGGTCCACGGGAGGGCGACCGCGACCTTTGGGAGCCCCCCCCTGGCGGGGGGTTTCGGGGGCGCTGCCCCCGAAGCTAAAAACAACTGTAAAATTGCCTTGTAAAAGTATAGTAATTTCTAGTCAATCTGGGCCGTTCATTAGGCAGATGATCTGACGGTAGAACTTATGTTTAGTTTAGGGTTTTTTGCCCTAGAAGGCAACCCCTCTCTTTGTATGAGGGTATTGTATTTGAGGCTGTGTGATAGATGTGTATTCTGTGAGCGAGAAACAGAGAGGTGAGACTGTGAGAGAAAACAGAGGATATTACAGCGGATTTGCTGTAGGTTGTGTCTCTTCATTTTGCTGGATAATAGAAAGGAAGGACTGGCTGTTCGGGGTGGACGTAGCCCAAACTGGGTGAACCACGTATATCTGTGTCTCTCTTGTTTTGTGTGTTTTCTGTGTTTATATTTCTGCAATATTTTATGTGTTCCATTGCTCCGTAATATATAATTTTCTAACAACTGGTATCAGAGCCGAAGGTCTATTTGGCTGATAAACTCGCAGGAAAGAAGGGTTCCTGGTTCGAGTGGGAGCAATGGCGGAAGATGGTAAGTTTAGGGTCGAGAAATTTAACGGCCAAAACTTCTCGCTGTGGAAGATGCAGATGGAAGATTATCTGTATCAGAAAGATCTATACCTACCATTGGGCGGAAAAACAAAGATGCCGACGGGTATGAAAGACGAAGAATGGAACCTTCTCGATAGAAAGGCACTCGGAACAATACGGTTGTGCCTTGCTGCGTCAGTCGCCTTCAACATTTCGAAGGAAACCACGACAGAGGGTTTGATGCAGACGTTGTCGAAACTATATGAAAAACCCTCGGCCTCAAACAAGGTATTTCTTATGAAACGGTTATTTAATATGAATATGTCGGAAGGTGGATCTGTTGCAAACCATTTAAATGATTTTAATACAGTTACAAGTCAGTTAAGTTCTGTAGGGGTAAACTTTGATGATGAAGTTAGAGCTCTGTTATTCTTGTGCTCATTACCAGAAAGTTGGAATGGTTTGGTAATGGCCATTAGTAACTCCGTTTCTGGATCTAGTACTTTAAAGTTTGATGATGTTGTCGGTGCTATCCTTAGCGAGGAAATGCGACGGAAAAGCTCCGGTGAGACATCGGGAAATGCTTTGAGTGCAGAGTCTAGAGGAAGAAAAATGGAAAGAGGAAAGAGCTCAGGATATCGCAGTAAATCAAGGAAAGGCAGATCCAAGTCCAGATCGGGGATAGTGTGCTGGAAATGTGGAAAGAAAGGACACCTAAAGAAAGACTGTAGATCTCGGAAGGGAAAAGAAGGAGATGCACAGCAAGAAAACAATCATGAAGCAAATGTGACAGGTGAGGTGTTACAAGATGCTTTGATTCTTTCTTTCGAAAATATTACTGATTCCTGGGTGGTAGATTCAGGGGCTTCATTCCATGCCACACCTGATAAGAAATACTTTCATGACTATGTTCAAGGAGATTTTGGACAAGTTCGTCTGGGTGATGATAAACCCTGTAAAATCGTTGGAATGGGTAAGGTTCTTGTAAAACAGCAGAATGGAAACCAATGGCTATTAAAGGAGGTAAGGCATGTTCCAGATCTAAAGAAAAATCTGATTTCACAGATAAAGCTTGGAAGGTCACCAAAGGAGCCCTGGTAATAGCAAAAGGCGAAAAGGTTGGTACATTGTATTTATGCAATGGTATTTCTAACTCTGTTAATGCTTTAACTTCCAAAGGAGCAGATGCAGCATTATGGCATCATAGGCTCGGACACATGAGTGAAAAGGGGATGAAGATTCTTCACTCAAGGAATTTGTTGCCGGGTTTGAAGAATGTTGATTTGGACTTCTGTGAGAATTGCATTTATGGAAAACAGAAGAGAGTCAGATTTCTCAGAGTTGGGAAAGAAAAGAAGAATGAAAAATTAGAGCTTGTGCATACAGATGTATGGGGACCTGCTCAGGTATCATCTCTCGGTGGCTCTCGTTATTATGTTACTTTTATTGATGATGCAACTAGAAAAACTTGGATTTATTGTATTAAGAATAAATCTGATGTATTTGATACTTTCAAGAAATGGAAAGCTTTGGTTGAGATTGAGACAGGAAAGAAATTGAAGTGTCTTAGATCAGACAATGGAGGTGAATATTGCAGCAAAGAGTTTGATAGGTACTGTTCAGAGCATGGAATTCGCAGAGAGAAGACAGTTCCAAGAACACCACAAGAAAATGGTGTGTCAGAAAGGATGAACAGAACAATCATGGAGCGTGCAAGGTGCATGAGATTGCATGCAGGATTGCCTTTACAGTTTTGGGCAGATGTTGTAGATACTGCTGTTTATCTAATAAACAGAGGGCCTTCAAGTTCCTTGGATGGTGGTGTTCCAGAGGAAGCATGGACAGGTAAAAAGGTAAACTACTCTATTTTAAAGCCTTTTGGTTGTGAGGCCTTTGTCCATATTGATAAAGAAAATAGAACAAAGCTTGAGGCAAAGTCAAAGAAATGTACCTTTATTGGATATGGTGTTAATGATTTTGGTTATCGCTTATATGATTACGAAAATCACAAAATCATTAGGAGCAGAGATGTAATATTCAATGAAAAGGTCTTGTATAAGAATCAGTTGCAGGAAAAGAAACAGGAAAAGGAAAACAAGGAATACGCAGTTCTTGATGAAATCACTGAAAAAGTAAAGGTGCCTGAAAATAATAATAATCAACAACCACAACAACAGCAACCACCACAACAACAACAGGCACCCCAAACACCTGAAAGTGGTGTTAGAAGATCTACCAGGATAAGTAGACCCCCTGAACGATACTCTCCTTCATTATATTATTTATTGTTGACTGATTCCGGTGAACCCGAATGTTATGAAGAAGCAATGCAGGTTGAAAGCAGGAAGAAGTGGGAGGTAGCCATGGAAGAAGAGATGGACTCCTTAATGCATAACCAGACTTGGGATTTAGTCAGGTTGCCTGTAGGAAAAACTACATTGAAGAATAAATGGGTTTACAGGCTGAAGGAAGAAGATGGAGGAAAACAGAGGTATAAAGCTAGACTTGTGGTGAAGGGGTTTGCACAGAAGAAAGGTATTGATTTTGATGAAATATTTTCTCCTGTTGTTAAAATGACTTCAATCAGAACTATTTTAAGTCTTGTAGCAGCTGAAGATTTGCATCTTGAGCAGTTAGATGTAAAGACAGCCTTTCTCCATGGGGATTTGGAGGAAGAGATATATATGCAGCAGCCACAAGGATATGAGGTGAAAGGGAAGGAGAAACTAGTGTGCAGGTTGAAGAAGAGCTTGTATGGCTTAAAACAGGCTCCAAGGCAGTGGTATCTAAAATTTGACAAGTTTATGTCTGAACAAGGTTATACTAGATGTCACTCTGATCATTGTGTTTATTTGAAAAAGCAAAATGATGGCAGCTATATTATATTGTTATTGTATGTAGATGACATGCTTGTTGCAGGATCTAACATGCAGGAAATAAATGTGCTCAAAAGAAAATTGGCAAATTCATTTGCAATGAAGGATTTGGGAGCTGCAAAACAAATCCTTGGTATGAGAATAACTAGAGACAGGAAAAATCGTAAATTAACATTGTCTCAGAATGAGTACATACAAAAGGTGTTGAAAAGATTTAACATGCACAATGCAAAACCAGTTAGTACACCTTTTGCTAGCCATTTCAAACTTAGCAAGGAAATGTGCCCAAAGACCCAAGAAGACATGGATTATATGTCTAAAGTTCCATATGCATCAGCAGTTGGAAGCTTAATGTATGCAATGGTCTGCACAAGGCCTGATATTGCACATGCAGTGGGAGTTGTAAGCAGGTACATGAACAATCCAGGAAAGGAACATTGGATGGCAGTGAAATGGATTCTCAGATATTTGAAAGGTACCACAAATCAAGCATTATGCTTTGGTGGTTCAAACATCTCCCTACAAGGATATGTTGATGCAGATATGGCAGGTGACAGAGATAACAGGAGGAGCACTACAGGATATGTATTTACTGTTGGAGGAACAACTGTCAGTTGGGTTTCAAAAATCCAAAGTGTTGTTGCACTTTCAACAACAGAAGCAGAGTATGTTGCTGCTACAGAGGCTAGTAAAGAAATGATTTGGTTACAAAGGTTTATGGGTGAATTGGGTAAGGAGCATGATATGGGCACGTTATACAGTGATAGCCAAAGTGCCATTCATCTTGCAAAGAACTCAGCATTTCATTCCAGGACTAAACACATACAGCTCAAGTACCATTTCATACGATCAGTGTTGGAAGATGGAGAGTTGAAGCTGGAAAAGATACACACTAGCCAGAATCCTGCAGATATGCTAACAAAAGTTGTAACCAGGGAGAAACTGAGAATATGCTCAGTTTCAGTTGGTCTTCAAGGATGACGATGAAGATGAGAAACAACCAGGTCCAAAGAGGAGTCATTGTCCAGCAAATGGAGCAGCGGTGGAGTTGCTACAATCAGTCTCCAAGTGGGAGATTGTTGGGTGTGGAGCCTGATTATCTTCTATATTCAAAGGTATCGCCACATAGGACCCCAGTTCGAAATGGGGGCGGCAACGCCGCCTGTAAAATATTCGCTGCAGGGGGGGTCCAGGGGGGGCGGCTGCGACCTTTGGGAGCCCCCCCCTGGCGGGGGGTTTCGGGGGCAGCGCCCCGAAGCTAAAAACAGCTGTAAAATTGCCTTGTAAAAGTATAGTAATTTCTAGTCAATCTGGGCCGTTCATTAGGCGGATGATCTGACGGTAGAACTTATGTTTAGTTTAGGGTTTTTTGCCCTAGAAGGCAACCCCTCTCTTTGTATGAGGGTATTGTATTTGAGGCTGTGTGATAGATGTGTATTCTGTGAGCGAGAAACAGAGAGGTGAGACTGTGAGAGAAAACAGAGGATATTACAGCGGATTTGCTGTAGGTTGTGTCTCTTCATTTTGCTGGATAATAGAAAGGAAGGACTGGCTGTTCGGGGTGGACGTAGCCCAAACTGGGTGAACCACGTATATCTGTGTCTCTCTTGTTTTGTGCGTTTTCTGTGTTTATATTTCTGCAATATTTTATGTGTTCCATTGCTCCGTAATATATAATTTTCTAACAACTGGTATCAGAGCCGAAGGTCTATTTGGCTGATAAACTCGCAGGAAAGAAGGGTTCCTGGTTCGAGTGGGAGCAATGGCGGAAGATGGTAAGTTTAGGGTCGAGAAATTTAACGGCCAAAACTTCTCGCTGTGGAAGATGCAGATGGAAGATTATCTGTATCAGAAAGATCTATACCTACCATTGGGCGGAAAAACAAAGATGCCGACGGGTATGAAAGACGAAGAATGGAACCTTCTCGATAGAAAGGCACTCGGAACAATACGGTTGTGCCTTGCTGCGTCAGTCGCCTTCAACATTTCGAAGGAAACCACGACAGAGGGTTTGATGCAGACGTTGTCGAAACTATATGAAAAACCCTCGGCCTCAAACAAGGTATTTCTTATGAAACGGTTATTTAATATGAATATGTCGGAAGGTGGATCTGTTGCAAACCATTTAAATGATTTTAATACAGTTACAAGTCAGTTAAGTTCTGTAGGGGTAAACTTTGATGATGAAGTTAGAGCTCTGTTATTCTTGTGCTCATTACCAGAAAGTTGGAATGGTTTGGTAATGGCCATTAGTAACTCCGTTTCTGGATCTAGTACTTTAAAGTTTGATGATGTTGTCGGTGCTATCCTTAGCGAGGAAATGCGACGGAAAAGCTCCGGTGAGACATCGGGAAATGCTTTGAGTGCAGAGTCTAGAGGAAGAAAAATGGAAAGAGGAAAGAGCTCAGGATATCGCAGTAAATCAAGGAAAGGCAGATCCAAGTCCAGATCGGGGATAGTGTGCTGGAAATGTGGAAAGAAAGGACACCTAAAGAAAGACTGTAGATCTCGGAAGGGAAAAGAAGGAGATGCACAGCAAGAAAACAATCATGAAGCAAATGTGACAGGTGAGGTGTTACAAGATGCTTTGATTCTTTCTTTCGAAAATATTACTGATTCCTGGGTGGTAGATTCAGGGGCTTCATTCCATGCCACACCTGATAAGAAATACTTTCATGACTATGTTCAAGGAGATTTTGGACAAGTTCGTCTGGGTGATGATAAACCCTGTAAAATCGTTGGAATGGGTAAGGTTCTTGTAAAACAGCAGAATGGAAACCAATGGCTATTAAAGGAGGTAAGGCATGTTCCAGATCTAAAGAAAAATCTGATTTCAACAGGGCAGTTAGGCGGTGAAGGTTGTGTGACAACTTTCACAGATAAAGCTTGGAAGGTCACCAAAGGAGCCCTGGTAATAGCAAAAGGCGAAAAGGTTGGTACATTGTATTTATGCAATGGTATTTCTAACTCTGTTAATGCTTTAACTTCCAAAGGAGCAGATGCAGCATTATGGCATCATAGGCTCGGACACATGAGTGAAAAGGGGATGAAGATTCTTCACTCAAGGAATTTGTTGCCGGGTTTGAAGAATGTTGATTTGGACTTCTGTGAGAATTGCATTTATGGAAAACAGAAGAGAGTCAGATTTCTCAGAGTTGGGAAAGAAAAGAAGAATGAAAAATTAGAGCTTGTGCATACAGATGTATGGGGACCTGCTCAGGTATCATCTCTCGGTGGCTCTCGTTATTATGTTACTTTTATTGATGATGCAACTAGAAAAACTTGGATTTATTGTATTAAGAATAAATCTGATGTATTTGATACTTTCAAGAAATGGAAAGCTTTGGTTGAGATTGAGACAGGAAAGAAATTGAAGTGTCTTAGATCAGACAATGGAGGTGAATATTGCAGCAAAGAGTTTGATAGGTACTGTTCAGAGCATGGAATTCGCAGAGAGAAGACAGTTCCAAGAACACCACAAGAAAATGGTGTGTCAGAAAGGATGAACAGAACAATCATGGAGCGTGCAAGGTGCATGAGATTGCATGCAGGATTGCCTTTACAGTTTTGGGCAGATGCTGTAGATACTGTTGTTTATCTAATAAACAGAGGGCCTTCAAGTTCCTTGGATGGTGGTGTTCCAGAGGAAGCATGGACAGGTAAAAAGGTAAACTACTCTATTTTAAAGCCTTTTGGTTGTGAGGCCTTTGTCCATATTGATAAAGAAAATAGAACAAAGCTTGAGGCAAAGTCAAAGAAATGTACCTTTATTGGATATGGTGTTAATGATTTTGGTTATCGCTTATATGATTACGAAAATCACAAAATCATTAGGAGCAGAGATGTAATATTCAATGAAAAGGTCTTGTATAAGAATCAGTTGCAGGAAAAGAAACAGGAAAAGGAAAACAAGGAATACGCAGTTCTTGATGAAATCACTGAAAAAGTAAAGGTGCCTGAAAATAATAATAATCAACAACCACAACAACAGCAACCACCACAACAACAACAGGCACCCCAAACACCTGAAAGTGGTGTTAGAAGATCTACCAGGATAAGTAGACCCCCTGAACGATACTCTCCTTCATTATATTATTTATTGTTGACTGATTCCGGTGAACCCGAATGTTATGAAGAAGCAATGCAGGTTGAAAGCAGGAAGAAGTGGGAGGTAGCCATGGAAGAAGAGATGGACTCCTTAATGCATAACCAGACTTGGGATTTAGTCAGGTTGCCTGTAGGAAAAACTACATTGAAGAATAAATGGGTTTACAGGCTGAAGGAAGAAGATGGAGGAAAACAGAGGTATAAAGCTAGACTTGTGGTGAAGGGGTTTGCACAGAAGAAAGGTATTGATTTTGATGAAATATTTTCTCCTGTTGTTAAAATGACTTCAATCAGAACTATTTTAAGTCTTGTAGCAGCTGAAGATTTGCATCTTGAGCAGTTAGATGTAAAGACAACCTTTCTCCATGGGGATTTGGAGGAAGAGATATATATGCAGCAGCCACAAGGATATGAGGTGAAAGGGAAGGAGAAACTAGTGTGCAGGTTGAAGAAGAGCTTGTATGGCTTAAAACAGGCTCCAAGGCAGTGGTATCTAAAATTTGACAAGTTTATGTCTGAACAAGGTTATACTAGATGTCACTCTGATCATTGTGTTTATTTGAAAAAGCAAAATGATGGCAGCTATATTATATTGTTATTGTATGTAGATGACATGCTTGTTGCAGGATCTAACATGCAGGAAATAAATGTGCTCAAAAGAAAATTGGCAAATTCATTTGCAATGAAGGATTTGGGAGCTGCAAAACAAATCCTTGGTATGAGAATAACTAGAGACAGGAAAAATCGTAAATTAACATTGTCTCAGAATGAGTACATACAAAAGGTGTTGAAAAGATTTAACATGCACAATGCAAAACCAGTTAGTACACCTTTTGCTAGCCATTTCAAACTTAGCAAGGAAATGTGCCCAAAGACCCAAGAAGACATGGATTATATGTCTAAAGTTCCATATGCATCAGCAGTTGGAAGCTTAATGTATGCAATGGTCTGCACAAGGCCTGATATTGCACATGCAGTGGGAGTTGTAAGCAGGTACATGAACAATCCAGGAAAGGAACATTGGATGGCAGTGAAATGGATTCTCAGATATTTGAAAGGTACCACAAATCAAGCATTATGCTTTGGTGGTTCAAACATCTCCCTACAAGGATATGTTGATGCAGATATGGCAGGTGACAGAGATAACAGGAGGAGCACTACAGGATATGTATTTACTGTTGGAGGAACAGCTGTCAGTTGGGTTTCAAAAATCCAAAGTGTTGTTGCACTTTCAACAACAGAAGCAGAGTATGTTGCTGCTACAGAGGCTAGTAAAGAAATGATTTGGTTACAAAGGTTTATGGGTGAATTGGGTAAGGAGCATGATATGGGCACGTTATACAGTGATAGCCAAAGTGCCATTCATCTTGCAAAGAACTCAGCATTTCATTCCAGGACTAAACACATACAGCTCAAGTACCATTTCATACGATCAGTGTTGGAAGATGGAGAGTTGAAGCTGGAAAAGATACACACTAGCCAGAATCCTGCAGATATGCTAACAAAAGTTGTAACCAGGGAGAAACTGAGAATATGCTCAGTTTCAGTTGGTCTTCAAGGATGACGATGAAGATGAGAAACAGCCAGGTCCAAAGAGGAGTCATTGTCCAGCAAATGGAGCAGCGGTGGAGTTGCTACAATCAGTCTCCAAGTGGGAGATTGTTGGGTGTGGAGCCTGATTATCTTCTATATTCAAAGGTATCGCCACATAGGACCCCAGTTCGAAATGGGGGCGGCAACGCCGCCCGTAAAATATTCGCTGCAGGGGGGTCCAGGGGGGGCGACTGCGACCTTTGGGAGCCCCCCCCTGGTGGGGGGTTTCGGGGGCAGCGCCCCGAAGCTAAAAACAGCTGTAAAATTGCCTTGTAAAAGTATAGTAATTTCTAGTCAATCTGGGCCGTTCATTAGGCGGATGATCTGACGGTAGAACTTATGTTTAGTTTAGGGTTTTTTGCCCTAGAAGGCAACCCCTCTCTTTGTATGAGGGTATTGTATTTGAGGCTGTGTGATAGATGTGTATTCTGTGAGCGAGAAATAGAGAGGTGAGACTGTGAGAGAAAACAGAGGATATTACAGCGGATTTGCTGTAGGTTGTGTCTCTTCATTTTGCTGGATAATAGAAAGGAAGGACTGGCTGTTCGGGGTGGACGTAGCCCAAACTGGGTGAACCACGTATATCTGTGTCTCTCTTGTTTTTTGCGTTTTCTGTGTTTATATTTCTGCAATATTTTATGTGTTCCATTGCTCCGTAATATATAATTTTCTAACAACTGGTATCAAAGCCGAAGGTCTATTTGGCTGATAAACTCGCAGGAAAGAAGGGTTCCTGGTTCGAGTGGGAGCAATGGCGGAAGATGGTAAGTTTAGGGTCGAGAAATTTAACGGGCAAAACTTCTCGCTGTGGAAGATGCAGATGGAAGATTATCTGTATCAGAAAGATCTATACCTACCATTGGGCGGAAAAACAAAGATGCCGACGGGTATGAAAGACGAAGAATGGAACCTTCTCGATAGAAAGGCACTCGGAACAATACGGTTGTGCCTTGCTATGTCAGTCGCCTTCAACATTTCGAAGGAAACCACGACAGAGGGTTTGATGCAGACGTTGTCGAAACTATATGAAAAACCCTCGGCCTCAAACAAGGTATTTCTTATGAAACGGTTATTTAATATGAATATGTCGGAAGGTGGATCTGTTGCAAACCATTTAAATGATTTTAATACAGTTACAAGTCAGTTAAGTTCTGTAGGGGTAAACTTTGATGATGAAGTTAGAGCTCGTTATTCTTGTGCTCATTACCAGAAAGTTGGAATGGTTTGGTAATGGCCATTAGTAACTCCGTTTCTGGATCTAGTACTTTAAAGTTTGATGATGTTGTCGGTGCTATCCTTAGCGAGGAAATGCGACGGAAAAGCTCCGGTGAGACATCGGGAAATGCTTTGAGTGCAGAGTCTAGAGGAAGAAAAATGGAAAGAGGAAAGAGCTCAGGATATCGCAGTAAATCAAGGAAAGGCAGATCCAAGTCCAGATCGGGGATAGTGTGCTGGAAATGTGGAAAGAAAGGACACCTAAAGAAAGACTGTAGATCTCGGAAGGGAAAAGAAGGAGATGCACAACAAGAAAACAATCATGAAGCAAATGTGACAGGTGAGGTGTTACAAGATGCTTTGATTCTTTCTTTCGAAAATATTACTGATTCCTGGGTGGTAGATTCAGGGGCTTCATTCCATGCCACACCTGATAAGAAATACTTTCATGACTATGTTCAAGGAGATTTTGGACAAGTTCGTCTGGGTGATGATAAACCCTGTAAAATCGTTGGAATGGGTAAGGTTCTTGTAAAACAGCAGAATGGAAACCAATGGCTATTAAAGGAGGTAAGGCATGTTCCAGATCTAAAGAAAAATCTGATTTCAACAGGGCAGTTAGGCGGTGAAGGTTGTGTGACAACTTTCACAGATAAAGCTTGGAAGGTCACCAAAGGAGCCCTGGTAATAGCAAAAGGCGAAAAGGTTGGTACATTGTATTTATGCAATGGTATTTCTAACTCTGTTAATGCTTTAACTTCCAAAGGAGCAGATGCAGCATTATGGCATCATAGGCTCGGACACATGAGTGAAAAGGGATGAAGATTCTTCACTCAAGGAATTTGTTGCCGGGTTTGAAGAATGTTGATTTGGACTTCTGTGAGAATTGCATTTATGGAAAACAGAAGAGAGTCAGATTTCTCAGAGTTGGGAAAGAAAAGAAGAATGAAAAATTAGAGCTTGTGCATACAGATGTATGGGGACCTGCTCAGGTATCATCTCTTGGTGGCTCTCGTTATTATGTTACTTTTATTGATGATGCAACTAGAAAAACTTGGATTTATTGTATTAAGAATAAATCTGATGTATTTGATACTTTCAAGAAATGGAAAGCTTTGGTTGAGATTGAGACAGGAAAGAAATTGAAGTGTCTTAGATCAGACAATGGAGGTGAATATTGCAGCAAAGAGTTTGATAGGTACTGTTCAGAGCATGGAATTCGCAGAGAGAAGACAGTTCCAAGAACACCACAAGAAAATGGTGTGTCAGAAAGGATGAACAGAACAATCATGGAGCGTGCAAGGTGCATGAGATTGCATGCAGGATTGCCTTTACAGTTTTGGGCAGATGCTGTAGATACTGGTGTTTATCTAATAAACAGAGGGCCTTCAAGTTCCTTGGATGGTGGTGTTCCAGAGGAAGCATGGACAGGTAAAAAGGTAAACTACTCTATTTTAAAGCCTTTTGGTTGTGAGGCCTTTGTCCATATTGATAAAGAAAATAGAACAAAGCTTGAGGCAAAGTCAAAGAAATGTACCTTTATTGGATATGGTGTTAATGATTTTGGTTATCGCTTATATGATTATGAAAATCACAAAATCATTAGGAGCAGAGATGTAATATTCAATGAAAAGGTCTTGTATAAGAATCAGTTGCAGGAAAAGAAACAGGAAAAGGAAAACAAGGAATACACAGTTCTTGATGAAATCACTGAAAAAGTAAAGGTGCCTGAAAATAATAATAATCAACAACCACAACAACAGCAACCACCACAACAACAACAGGCATCCCAAACACCTGAAAGTGGTGTTAGAAGATCTACCAGGATAAGTAGACCCCCTGAACGATACTCTCCTTCATTATATTATTTATTGTTGACTGATTCCGGTGAACTCGAATGTTATGAAGAAGCAATGCAGGTTGAAAGCAGGAAGAAGTGGGAGGTAGCCATGGAAGAAGAGATGGACTCCTTAATGCATAACCAGACTTGGGATTTAGTCAGGTTGCCTGTAGGAAAAACTACATTGAAGAATAAATGGGTTTACAGGCTGAAGGAAGAAGATGGAGGAAAACAGAGGTATAAAGCTAGACTTGTGGTGAAGGGGTTTGCACAGAAGAAAGGTATTGATTTTGATGAAATATTTTCTCCTGTTGTTAAAATGACTTCAATCAGAACTATTTTAAGTCTTGTAGCAGCTGAAGATTTGCATCTTGAGCAGTTAGATGTAAAGACAGCCTTTCTCCATGGGGATTTGGAGGAAGAGATATATATGCAGCAGCCACAAGGATATGAGGTGAAAGGGAAGGAGAAACTAGTGTGCAGGTTGAAGAAGAGCTTGTATGGCTTAAAACAGGCTCCAAGGCAGTGGTATCTAAAATTTGACAAGTTTATGTCTGAACAAGGTTATACTAGATGTCACTCTGATCATTGTGTTTATTTGAAAAAGCAAAATGATGGCAGCTATATTATATTGTTATTGTATGTAGATGACATGCTTGTTGCAGGATCTAACATGCAGGAAATAAATGTGCTCAAAAGAAAATTGGCAAATTCATTTGCAATGAAGGATTTGGGAGCTGCAAAACAAATCCTTGGTATGAGAATAACTAGAGACAGGAAAAATCGTAAATTAACATTGTCTCAGAATGAGTACATACAAAAGGTGTTGAAAAGATTTAACATGCACAATGCAAAACCAGTTAGTACACCTTTTGCTAGCCATTTCAAACTTAGCAAGGAAATGTGCCCAAAGACCCAAGAAGACATGGATTATATGTCTAAAGTTCCATATGCATCAACAGTTGGAAGCTTAATGTATGCAATGGTCTGCACAAGGCCTGATATTGCACATGCAGTGGGAGTTGTAAGTAGGTACATGAACAATCCAGGAAAGGAACATTGGATGGCAGTGAAATGGATTCTCAGATATTTGAAAGGTACCACAAATCAAGCATTATGCTTTGGTGGTTCAAACATCTCCCTACAAGGATATGTTGATGCAGATATGGCAGGTGACAGAGATAACAGGAGTAGAACTACAGGATATGTATTTACTGTTGGAGGAACAGCTGTCAGTTGGGTTTCAAAAATCCAAAGTGTTGTTGCACTTTCAACAACAGAAGCAGAGTATGTTGCTGCTACAGAGGCTAGTAAAGAAATGATTTGGTTACAAAGTTTTATGGGTGAATTGGGTAAGGAGCATGATATGGGCACGTTATACAGTGATAGCCAAAGTGCCATTCATCTTGCAAAGAACTCAGCATTTCATTCCAGGACTAAAAACATATAGCTCAAGTACCATTTCATACGATCAGTGTTGGAAGATGGAGAGTTGAAGCTGGAAAAGATACACACTAGCCAGAATCCTGCAGATATGCTAACAAAAGTTGTAACCAGGGAGAAACTGAGAATATGCTCAGTCTCAGTTGGTCTTCAAGGATGATGATGAAGATGAGAAACAGCCAAGTCCAAAGAGGAGTCATTTTCCAGCAAATGGAGCAGCGGTGGAGTTGCTACAATCAGTCTCCAAGTGGGAGATTGTTAGGTGTGGAGCCTGATTATCTTCTATATTCAAAGGTATCGCCACATAGGACCCCAGTTCGAAATGGGGGCAGCAACGCCGCCCATAAAATATTCGTTGCAGGGGGGGTCCAGGGGGGGCGACTGCGACCTTTGGGAGCCTCCCCCTGGCGGGGGGTTTCGTGGGCGCTGCCCCCGAAGCTAAAAACAACTGTAAAATTGCCTTGTAAAAGTATAGTAATTTCTAGTCAATCTGGGCCATTCATTAGGCAGATGATCTGACGATAGAACTTATGTTTAGTTTAGGGTTTTTTTCCCTAGAAGGAAACCCCTCTCTTTGTATGAGGGTATTGTATTTGAGGCTGTGTGATAGATGTGTATTCAGTGAGTGAGAAACAGAGAGGTGAGACTGTGAGAGAAAACAGAGGATATTACAGCGGATTTGCTGTAGGTTGTGTCTCTTCATTTTGCTGGATAATAGAAAGGAAGAACTGGCTTTTCGGGGTGGACGTAGCCCAAACTCGGTGAACCACGTATATCTGTGTCTCTCTTGTTTTGTGCATTTTCTGTGTTTATATTTCTGCAATATTTTATGTGTTCCATTGCTCCGTAATATATAATTTTCTAACAAACAGAAGGAGTAACGTGTGTGGAGATTAGAAATTTATTAGAAAATTTTAAAACTGATATTCTAGGGACACTAATTACACAACTTGATATTATGCAGGCCAAGCAGAAGCAGATGGAGGAAAAACAGAATTTGGCAATCTTCTGCCTCCGATGCAAAAAAAAACATAGCCACAGGGAGTTTCAACTGGATACAGTCCAAACATGTGCCATCTGTACAAACGATCATCTTACGGAAAGCTGCCCCTCACTTCCTGGATTAGAGGCAGTATATGAGGAAGCAGAGGAAGAACCAGAATCAGTGTACTTGATCAACCAGCGCCGCCAGTGGCAGCAAAGACAATCTGGTATGTTTTCAGACCCAACCTCTTCTTTTCAGCCTCCACAATATAACGTTCAACAATATAATATGTGGCAAAATCAGCCCCCACCCCCATTCCCAAATTGGTCACCACCACCGTTTCCTTCTTCAAACCCATGGCTGAATCATCCAAATTAATCTAGTTGGCCGAATTTCCCTTATAATTCACCATATTGGCAAAATAGCCCATATCCTCAGCAATGGATCCCCTCTACTTCACAAGGTTCATCCTAGCAGACAAACTGGAAAATACCGATGCAACAGCCAGTAGGAACTATTCCGCTCCCTCAACCTACTCTGCCAGCTCTACAACAAAATCCCTAGTCTAATTTGAGACCGCAACTCCCAGCCCAACCCAACCCTAATCTAAATAACAGACCAGTTCAATCTCTTCAAATCATTGAATCACCAGAAATAGGACCTGACCTACGGGAGTGCAATGATCTTCAATTACGATCTGGACGTATCATTCAAAATGAGGGAGATAAAACAGTTCATAATGAAGATCAGTTAGTAAGAGAACATCAGTTGCAACGAGAGGATGTAAATAATCAGGAGTCTCATAATCAAGCAACCACATCATCTCCCCCATTCCCAAAACAATTAGTCATACCTCGACCTTTACAGTATCCTGAGTTTGACATTCTGGGGGAATTACAAAATTTGTACATAAAAATTCTGTTCCTCCAAGCCATTCAAGATATTCCTATATATGCAAAAACCATTAAAGAATTATGCATAAAGAAACCAAGGAGGAATATAACAACTAATCCAAGAGTCCAAGTAGTCGGTACTTTATTTGATCTCTTATCTGGGAAAGAAACACCCATCAAATATGAAGACCCAGGAAACTCAATTGTAACTATTCAAATTTACGGTCAGACCTTGTCTAATGCCTTAGTTGATCTAGGAGCTGCAATCAATATTTTAACAACCACCACCTGTCAAAAACTTGACATTACATCTGTAGAACCTACCTCTACTTTGTTAGAATTAGCTGATCGATTTGTGATTAGACCAGAAGGTACTCTACATGATGTCATGGTCTCTGTAGACTCCTGGGAATATCCGGCCGATTTCCTAATAATTAATCCAAAAACCCGACTTGATGGACACCCGCTAATCCTAGGAAGGCCTTGGCTTGCCACCGCCGATGCTTACATTGGTTGCTGGCAAGGAAATATGACCATAACTAAAGGACCCGATATTAAGAATTTGGTTCTATACCCTCCAGCGGAGCCAAGTCTTACAATAATTAAAACTAACAAGTATCCTATATCATACCTTACTGATAACATTAGGTCTCCATTGATGTTGCAAGAGGCACTTGATTTTAAAGATCAAACAGAAGATGATGCCATTAATAATTTCATCAGTCAAACTGAAGCTGAATCCTGCACACAATGTCACATGAAAGAAGCAGCATTTGATAATGAATTAGAAGAAGATCCTCTGAAAGAAACACATGATCAAACAATACCTTTTACTTCTGTCGCAAATAGTAAAATTGTGGAAATTGAATCGGGAAAAACTTTAAATATCAATGCCAACCTCACATTTGAACATGAAACTAAGCTCATCAATGTATTAAGAAAATATCAACAGGCATTTGCATGGGATTACCCTGATATGAAAGGAATCGACCCACATTTGTGTACACACCACATCTATATAGAAAAAGATGCTAGACCTGTCCGTCAACCGCAGAGAAGACTCAATCCTCATTTAAAAGATGTGGTTAAAGCAGAGCTTCAGAAACTGTTAGATGTTAATTTTATTTATCTTATTTCTGACAGTAAATGGGTCTCTCCACTCGTGGTCGTACCAAAAAAGAATGGGAAATGGAGAATTTGTGTGGATTACAGGGAACTCAATAAAGCAACACAAAAAGACCATTTTCCACTCCCATTCATAGACCAAGTGCTAGATACTTTGGCGGGGAAAAAGTTCTTTTCCTTCCTGGATGGCTTCAGTGGATACAATCAGATTCAGATTGCCCCTGAAGACCAGGACAAAACAACTTTCACTTGTCCTTGGGGGACATTTTCCTATCGAGTCCTACCATTTGGCCTATGTAATACTCCCGCCACATTCCAAAGGGCTATCCTTAGCATTTTTGTAGATTTAATAAATGATGGACTTGAAGTGTATATGGATGACTTTACACCCTATGGAGATGATTTTGATCCAGCACTAAATACCCTAGAAAACGTCCTACAATGTTGTATAGCTACCAGGCTCTGCTTAAGTCACGGAAAATGTTACATGATGATGACTGAAGGACTTATTCTAGGACACTATATTTCAGCAGCCGGCATTCAGGTAGACCCGGCCAAAATCCAAATACTTTTGCTTATTCCCACTCCTACTACTCAAATAGAGGTACACAACTTTCTTGGATTTTCTGGATATTATAGACGATTTATAGAACATTATTCACATATTATTGCTCCTTTATATGCACTAATTGGTAATGTTGATTTTCTTTGGACAGACAAATGTGAACGTGCTTTCAAGGATTTAAAGAAGCTTGTATCCACAACCCTAGTCCTACGAGGACCAAACTGGGGCCTGCCATTTCAAATATTAGTTGATGCCTTAGATACAGCCATTGGCGCAGTCCTTGGGCAGGAAGAAGATAAAAAACCATATGCTATCTATTACATCAGCAAAAATTTATCCCCTGCTGAATTAAATTACACTGCTTTGAAAAGGAATTCCTAGCTGTAATACATGTTGTCAATAAATTTAGACATTATATTACAGGCTATCCAGTTATTTTGTATACGGATCATTCCGCCATAAAATACTTAGCAAATAAGCCTATCACAAATGCCAGAATAACTAGATGGTTGATTTTATTGCAGGAATTCGATATCGCAATCAAGGACAGGCCTGGCAAAGAGAACCCTGTAGCCGATTTTCTCTCGAGAATACCAAAGCCAGTTGATGCAGTAGCAGTTGAAGATCAATTTCAGATGAACATCTGTTTGCTATTACTGTTCAAATACCCTGGTATGCCAATGTTTCCAATTACCTTACAGTAGGTAAACTACCAAAACACTTAACCCCTAATGAGCGAAAACAGATTGTTCAGAAGAGTACTCGATTTTCCTGGATTGGGGACTATTTGTTTCATACAGGGGCAGACATGCATATTAGGAGATGTGTTCAGGAAGATGAAATCTTTGACATCCTAAAATCTTGTCACGACGGACCATGTGGGGGACACTTCGTTGAGTGCAAAATGGGACACAAAGTATTACAGATAGGATATTACTGGCCCACAATTTTCAGAGATGCAAAGAAATTTGTCCAAGCCTATGACAAGTGCCAGCGAGCAGGATGTCCTAGTCAAGCTAATGAGATGCCTCTCAAACCTCAGTTAGTCATCGAACCATTTGAGCGATGGGCTCTTGATTTCGTTGGACCCATCAACCCCTCGTCAAATCAGAGAACATATATCTTGGTGGCAACAGAATATGTCATCAAGTGGGTTGAAGCAGAAGCATTGCCAAGAGCCATAGAGGACTCTGTTATACAGTTCCTCTTCCATCTATTTGTACGTTATGGCCTTCCAAGGGAAATAATCACAGATGGAGGACCACAATTTGCTGGCCATAGATTAGTAGCAACATTTAATAATTATCATGTCCAGCACAAAATTACTACTCCATATCACCCATAGGCAAAGGGACAAGTAGAAAGCAGAAATAAGATAATAGAATTGATTCTAACAAAAACCATTGCCTCACATAGGTATGATTGGGCTACCCGACTACCTGAAGCACTTTGGGCCTATAGAACAACATGGAGAAGCACCACTGGTTACTCACCTTATCAATTAGTGTTTGGAAAACAACCCATTTTCCCTATAGAGTTTGAAATCCAAACATTACGAATAACACAGGAAGTCGGCTTAGATTTAATTGAGGCACAGATTAATCGACTACAACAGATCAATGAATTGGACGAAATCAGGCTCTCCGCACTACAAAATACATCATTGATTCAACAACAACGAGCTAAATGGCATGATGCCCTTATCAAAAACAAAGTCTTCCATGAGGGAGACTGGGCCCTATTATATGACTCTCGATTTCAGGATTTCCGTGGGAAACTCTAGACTCGTTGGTTAGGACCATACGAAATCCAGAAGGTAGGTGACAATGGGACCATCACTTTAACTACCATTGACGGTTTTGGATATACCTTCAAAGTGAATGGCCACCGGGTTCGTCTCTATCATAAACCACTCACTCGGGAATCCTTCTGCTAACAACTACGCAGAGACGCTGATATGGAGATCTTAGGAGAGGAAGAGAAATCTTCCTCACATGTAATTCATTAAGGAATTCATTTCTTTTCACAATTTGTATATAATCTCTTTTTTTCAAACTTCTTGTGCATACATAGATTTCAATTTTTCTGTTGAATGGCATTTGCATGTTTCTGTTGTTCCTTTTCAAAAGGAACAACACTTTTTGATTTTCTGCTGTTCCTTTTCAAAAGGAACAACACTTGTTGATTTTCTGTTGTTCCTTTTCAAAAGGAACAACACTTGTTGATTTTCTGCTATTCCTTTTCAAAAGGAACAACAATTTTTTGATTTTCTACTGTTCCTTTTCGAAAGGAACAACACTTGTTGATTTTCTGCTGTTCCTTTTCAAAAGGAACAACACTTGTTGATTTTCTGTTGTTCCTTTTCAAAAGGAACAACACTTTTTTGATTTTCTGCTGTTCCTTTTCAAAAGGAACAACACTTGTTGATTTTTTGCTGTTCCTTTTCAAAAGGAACAACACTTGTTGATTTTCTGCTGTTCCTTTTCAAAAGGAACAACACCTTTTGATTTTCTGTTGTTCCTTTTCAAAAGGAAAAACACTTGTTGATTTCCTGCTATTCCTTTTCAAAAGGAACAACACTTTTTGATTTTCTGTTGTTGCTTTTCAAAAGGAACAACACATTTTGATTTTCTGTTGTTCCTTTTCAAAAGGAACAACACATTTTGATTTTCTGTTGTTCCTTTTCAAAAGGAACAACACTTTTTGATTTTCTGTTGTTCCTTCTCAAAAGGAACAACACATTTTGATTTTCTGTTGTTCCTTTTCAAAAGGAACAACACATTTTGATTTTCTGCTATTTTTTTTCAAAAGGAACATCACTTTTTGATTTTCTGTTGTTCCTTCTCAAAAGGAACAACACATTTTGATTTTCTATTGTTCCTTTTCAAAAGGAACACCACATTTTGATTTTCTACTATTCCTTTTCAAAAGTAACAACACATTTTGATTTTTGCTGTTCCTTTTTCAAAAGGAATGGCATTGCTGTGTTCTGCTGTTTCTTTTTCAAAAGGAACGACATTTGCACTTTTCGAACTTATGCTCCTTTATTGATCTAGTATACTTCTTCTCTCTTTGTGACACAACTAACCTCTTGCTGGTCCAAGTATGGATGCTTATTGCCCCTATTCTTTCAAAGTCTTTTAGAGACAAGCGATGCACTTATGCAATGAATCCAAATCACAACACACTGAAATCAGCCAATTATAAATTGCTATCTTTATAAGGCTATGTATTGGTAGAGGACAGAAGGAACGATGCACTTATCTTTTGTTATCATTGTCTTACTAATCTTTCCCTGATTAGTTATCTTTTATCATGCCATTCTTTTCTTTGATTTTGTTCAGGAATAAGAGCAAAGGGTTTATATCCTCCTATTGAGATGATAAGACTTCTTCCACCATTCCTACTCTTAAGGAGTGTTGAACCACCCTTTGTGGATATATAAGGAATAGTGCCTTATCAAAAAAGAGAAAGAAAAATCAAATGAATTATAAATTGTCAAATGCAGGATAGGGGGTCTCATCAAGAGCCAGCCTACCATGATCATGAGGATGGAAGCGAAGTGGCATTCCCACTATGGCTGCCACACCAGGGATATGGTCCAAAAGGTATAGTAAAAGAAAAAAACCTTGGAACAGGAGGTCTCATCATGAGCCGGCCTGCCCACTTTTCGCCCCCTCCTCGTGAATGGCATTATGGCTACCTGGTTACCAAGCCAGCATGATGGCCTACATTTTGACATCACATTCCTTAATATGCACATAAAGGATCATGGTTCCGGGGGTGAAATAAACAACTCTGCCAAGGTTATGGACACCTGTCGGCAGCAGAGCACTGTTAATGGTATTGAAGTCACATTAATTACACCAATAGGTAGGATACTAATACTCTTTTGTTTCATATATCCTAGGCACTAATCATACATTATCTCCTGACTTATATACCGCATGGACATTTATTACACCAATCATGGCAAAGGATGTGACAATGACCACTTGAGACTTGGCAAGTACGACAGACGTCCTATCCCCCAGCCTTGCATCATATCACAGCAACCTCTTACCTAATATGCGATCTAACTTTACGCCTCGGTTTCTGCAAACCGTTGTTTTTCTAAACATGGCATATTTTCATACGCTATTCCTTTATGACTTGGTTATAGATCGGGGTGCCGCTCCTTTCTTTGACGGCTAGGGCAGCCTATCGCATTGCGGGGGGGAGGTTCACCTCATGATTCCCCGGGTTATGTGTCAGCTCACTATTCGGGAAAGATAGCATACCAGGAAATGGCACGGTTTAACGGCATGAAATTTCTATTTTTTCTATACAAGTTGCTATTCATAACTCATTTTTGTTGCATACTCTGTGTTTTTTTCCAAATCCGACGATCACTACTCTCTCTGTGTTTCAAACAGCACAAGCAGCTGTTGTTCCATTGTGAATCCACAGTGAAACCATGGGAGGCATGGCAGTTCGAAGCGAACCACAGAAGTTGACAGTCTCCGTTGCTGCTCGGGAGATCCTGGAAAGAGCAGGGTGGCTGACTTATCTCAGTTGCCTGAAGGAGTCCAATGAAACAGTAGCGATGGAATTTTTGCTGAACCTGCAGGAGGATCACTCCACGGTGCGGGGGAAGCGAATAACAGTCACCGACGATATAATTGCTGAAGTCTAGGGACTACTAGCCGCCGGACCTGTATGGACATTGAAGAAGGAAAGACTCTAGAAGATCATGGAAATTTTCCAGGACGAAGGCCAGAGCTTAACAATTAAAGGGAAGGGAGTCCTGCCAGCAACGCTAGGAGAACCCTGGGCAGAATTAGCGAGAATAGTGCAAAGCTACATCACTTGCAAGGGGAGAAAAGACGTGGTAAGGCAATGACACCTTAAACTCTTCGCTGTTTTAAAGCAGAAATGCTCTGTAAACCTTCCTGCACTTTTGAATCTTTACTCCATGAAGCCGCACGAAGCCTAAAAAAGGCACATCATGTAGAATCAGTTGTCAGCCACCATGGATTAATCCGACTAATAGTTAGTCATAGTCTCACCCAGCAGCAAAGCAGCTGGAAAGAATTAATTGCAATAATTGAGGGGAGTGTGACAGCACCTTTCCCAAACCGTAAACATATTCTAAGTGCACTAGAACGTCCGGAAAAACGCATAGAATTAAGAAAACAAAAACCTGTTGCAAGCACATCCGAATGACCAGAAACCCGCCAGGAATAAGCAAAGTGTAAGCATGACACTAAGACACCGGAACAGCCAGAGAAACGCAGAAAATCAGTCCAGTTAGCCCGGATAAGAGGAAGGCTAGAAAATCTCCAAGAAAGCACTAGCCAGCCAGTGGTAATTGAGGATGAACAATCCTCACGACCAGACATAGAAGAAGAACAAGTTGAAGGAGAAAAGGAAGGGGAGGTCGAGAAGGCTAAGTGATCCGAAGAAGAAAACGATGAAGTAGCTGAGCATTCGGAAACAGAAGTTGAGCCTCCTGAGACAGAAGCCGAGCCCCCTGAGACAGAAGTTGAACATCCTGAGACAGAAGCCGAGCCCCCTGAGACAAAAGTTGAACATCCTGATATAGAAGCCGAGAACCTTGAAATGGAAATTGAGCATCCTGAGGCAGAAGATGAACAATTCAGGCAGGAGGAGGAAATGGGACAACAGGTAGGTAGCCCACCACAGGACCCAGTGGGAGAAGAGGAATTGGCCGCAATCTTGGCCAATATGGGTGACTATGGCCAACCTTCCACTCCACCATACCTTCGCAACAAACCCCAGGAAGAAGATGAACTTGAAAAACCACATTCAGAAGAGGCAGAGGAAGGAAATCTGCCTGTTCATGATGAAAAAAAGATAGGAGATACTGAGAGGGAACAATCTATTCCCACGGCACCAGAAGAAATTCCAGAGGAAGCGAGAATAGAAAGCGAAGCCACGGAATCAATTAGGGTTCTTACCCCGAAACAGCTAGCACAAAACAGTGAAGAAGTACCCCAGGAGAAAGATCAAGGGACTAGTCACGGCCCAGAATGCAGCAAAAAGCTTGATGTTCCTTCTAATAAAACATTGGAAATTAGAGAATTACGAAAGGAACAGTGGAGGTTATTGAGCATAATAGCCCAGCTCCACCAGTAGATCAGGATTCTGAAAGTGAGGCAGAGGACAAGGAAGACCGCTAGTAAGAAAAAGATGACCACTACAGTAAGAAACCGCAGGATAAAATGGCAGAGGACTAAAAATCGCTTTGTTGATCAAAACCCTGCCCAAAATCCAACTGTTGTTCCAATTGAAGCTGAAGGCCTAGCTATTGTTCCAAAGGAAGTCGAAGGCCCAGCTGACGTTCCAAATCAAGCTGAAGGCCTAGCTGTTGTTCCAAATGAAGCTGAAGGTCCAGCTACTATTCCAAATGAAGCTGAGGGACAGACTGCTATTCGATTTGAAAAGGAACAGCTGCCAGCCGATATTCGTGTTAAAAAAGAAAAAGACAATAAGGAGATTCAAATAGAGGCATCACCCTCAGGGGTGATAAGGTTTCTGAACTCAAAGCAATGCAATAAGAAAGTTCAGGTAAAACTCCCGGCCTCCACTGATGCATGGAAAAGAGATCCAAAGACAAGGACCTTGCACAAAGGATTGAAAGAGGCTCAACAAGAAATGGAGAGGCTTAGAGAGCAGACAGTCCCTCGTGAGAAGTATGAAGAACTCCAACAGCAACTACGGAATGCCAATCAATCTGAAAGCCAGGCCTTTGAAGGGTGGCAAAAGGAACAGGAGAAAGTTGCAAAGGTAACCCGTAGGTTAGATACTGTTATCAAACAAATGGATACCTTGTGTTCTTCATACAATGATGTTTTAGCATGTAGGGCCCCTGCCAAAAACTATGCTTTGTTTTTATTGGAATGATACTTACAATTAAAGATAAAGGCTGTTAAAGAAGGTGCCATGATACAAATTAATATTGTCAATGACTTTATAGATTGTTGTAAACATTATGGAGTGAAGGTCCAGAGACTGCTATGTGAATTCTATTTGCATAACCTCGTGCTAGATCAGGAAACTGAGTTGAACCCTGGCCCTTTTGTTGGGGACATTCAATTGCAAGCATTCATCTCATTCGGGGTCAATCAGATTAAATGGCTCAAAGCCTATAACACTTTTCAGAGACAGGAAAATGGCCTAGACTTGTGGGTAAGGGCTAAGCCTAGGGACCCAGCACAACTATGGAGAGCACATAGAAACCTTATGAGAACTCCGGGTGTCATTGAAACGTTAGGACTCATGCACGAGGCACTCATTCAACAAAGTTTAGAATATTTTCTTTCTATCAAAGACCTCGCCATTGATGCAGCCAAATTCCGGTACCGAACCTCTAATCCAAACATCCAGCTCAGGGAGCCATTTAAGTATGAGAATTTTCAATTAGCCGCCAATCGTTTGAACCTCTATGGCGAAAGCATTTTGAGGGCAGGACCATCCTGGTTAGGATATAGATTCCACAGTCCAATTATTTGGCATCCTGCACCCGGATATGAAGCCCTATATGAGATGCCTGAGGGTCAAACAGGCCAGTTCTTTGACTACCTAGTCACTCACCATGGCTGTAGGCCTCCACATGCGATTCCTTCTCCAGCCTACTCTCTCATTGCTTTGCATGTCAACTACAACGTTTTCATGAGGGCATGAAACAGGGTAAGCAGGGGGGTGTGTGGAGTACTAAAAATGTATGTTTTTAATGATCATTTTAGTGGCTTTTCAGTAGGAATTATGAATCTTTTACATCATGAATGAGGAAAACAATAGAGAATTGTGGTAGAATACGTGGAATTAGTATGCAAAGACTTATCTGCTGATAATTGTCATTCTCCTGTGCAGGAAAGGGTAGAAACGAGGAGCTGCTGTTCCAAAGAAGAAGATAAGAACAGGGTAACTGTTGTCCCTTTAACGAAGGACCGAGTGCAGACAAGGCAAAGCAAGCTGAAGCAAACCGGTCGGGAAAAGGAGGAGAAGGCACCAGCTCGGCGGAAGAGAAAGAAGTGATTCAGGATTAACAGTTTTGCGAATCCCTCAGGATCTTCGATCCTGAGGGATCGTTGCTTTATTTATCTTATCACGTAGACATCTCCGCCGTTACCCTTATATAAAGGGACGACACTGTTAGTATGAGGAGGAGATGCTTTTATGTAACTTTTTGTTAAAAGACTTAACTTTGATCATCGAGTCTCGTTGAACTTGGCTCATTGTACTTTCTGTTTTATGCATTAATATAAACTTGGTGATTATCTCATCTTCGCATCTGGATTAGCTTAAAGCGGTGTACCCTTGAGGCTAAGGGCCCGGCCCCAGAGGACACTTGCTTCTGTATCACTACGATTTGATTTCTGCGTGGTTTGCTTGTCGTCACTAGTTGGTAATCTGATATGCTTTATAAGTTACATCACATGCTCTGCTAAGATTCGTTCATTAATGTTCTTTCCATTGACTCTGCATTATATTATCAATACTTTCAGAGTGGATGAAATCTTATTAGACTCAACTGCACAGTGTTATCCTTGTGTTATGAAGCTTCTATGCTAAGTATGTGTGTTAAGGTAATTATCTGAAAGGTGTGTTCTTTATGATTCAGGATTCATGCTGTTCCATTTTGAAACACAATTATAATTCCTGTTGATGATTGGTATTAAATCAGATTACTTCCTTAGAGTGTTACGTGTGTATGATTTTCACATGTTGTTCCATAATTGAGAATTATTGTTGTTCCTTTAGTTGGTTGTGTGATTTGCTTGGAGAATGAAAGATTAGAGTTTTGATTACAATAAGAGCTTTTGAGTTGATAGGATAAAGTTTGATTGTTACTCGCGAGGTTTAGTTATAGTGATTGTTGTTCCATTTCAGAATTGTTGTTCCATTTTAAGCATTGCTGTTCCTTTCTAGATTTACTGTTTAATTTCCTATTTGCCGTTCCATTTCTATCTGCCGTTTCATTTACTTGCATTTGGTGTGAGAGACGATCTGTGGCTGTAGTGAGCCTCCGCATTTACTGCCTTGCTCCCAGACCCGTGATCCATGCTCTAGTTTCTTTTCCATCAGTTTCCAAAGGGATGGACTACTGCTGTCGAACCCTTGACTGATAAAGTTGCTTAATTTTAAGAGTGTGTGCTTTAGTCATTTGAAGGAACTTAGTTATAGACAAGCATCAGTTTACTCTTTTGTTTTGTAGGACGCTGTACTACTAGCATTACTCTGACAAATAGCCTCGGATTGAGTCACTCTTTGAAATAACCAAACGTTCCCGGATTGACATATTAATGTGAGGTAATTATAGGTGAAAGAGACCATTTTTATAGCTCTACAATAATGAGAGAGCCCTCTTTGGATACAGATTGGCTAGATTATGCATCTAAAAGATTGGTCTATGGTTACCTCAGTAGTATTCCCTTTCTTACAACTTTGGGGAAAAACCTGAGTGATAACATCATTGGTGACTCCACTGGGGACACTGAATAATTGTTTGTTAGCCTTTGAAATGATTTTTCTTTGCAATTGCAGAAGTAAATGAATGCTACTTCAGTCTATCTCTGGTCTAGCTTATAGATTGGATAGTCGGTTTCAAGTACTTGATCAGTTCCTCTTTTCAAAAATATTTAGGAAAGTTCAAAACTCCCACATCTAAAAACTTCGTAGAAGAGACTACTAAAGTTGTATTGTCAAATCTATGTCAAGAAAAAACCAAAACACACCTACAAACTGGCTTCAAAAAAGATTCATTACACCATATCAAATCTTGATTCTAATCCCCCCCCCCCCCCCGTGTTTGAAAATCCTAATCTGATTTCCAGGATTGTTAGAAGACAAGAGACCCAAGAAAGTTCTGTTACTTCACACCTTGACAAACTTTTGCAGAACCCCATTCAATCTGAGCTTACCTCTGAAAGAACACCAAACCTTTCTGTGATTACTACAACATCTCCTAGGTTACCATCAACACCTCAAGCTACCCTTTCCACTCTTCCATCTACAACACACATCCCCATTGTTGTCCCTGCTCCTCTAGTTGTAACATCTATTTCTGCAACCATGGCAAACCGATATACTCCTCTAAACTTGCCTGCCAATCTAGGGGTTATGCCCCAAGATTATCAAAGAAAAATCCCTTATTTTTATGGTACTATTACTTACACAGCCCAACAACATACCAATAAAATGACCGACTATTTTGAAAGATATGAGGTTGATGATGAAGATGTTAGAATGAAAGTATTTGTTCAAAGCTTAACTGGAGATGTTAGAACATCGTTTACAGCCCTCCCTACAAACAGTGTCAATGACCCACAAGCTCTTTATCAAACCTTCTTGAACAGATGGGAAAAGAAGAAAGATCCTCTCCACATTTTATCAGAATATGAAAACCTAAGAAGAGGCACACAAGAAACTGTCCAAGATTACTATACCAGATTCAATAACATTTACAATACTATTCCTCAAAATCTCAGACCTCCTCCATATTTGGCCTTGATCAAATTCCCTGATGCATTTGATTTTGATATGGCATACCAATTCAGGGAAAGAGCTCCTAAAAACTTAGAAGAGATTCAAAGCATAGCTGTCAGTGTTGAAGCCTACCTGATATCTAAACGATCTAGAGCTAGAGCTGAAAGGAGGACACCATTCAAGGAAGAACCTTCTGCCTTTGAACAGAAATTAGATACTATTATTAAAGGAATGGACAGACTTGGAGATAGAGTAGAAACAATCAAGAGAAAATTCCCTTGGGATGGTCAGCTAAGCAATACTGTGAGAAACCCAAATTTCAGGAAGAACCAAAATCCTAACATTGGAAAGACTGGGCCTGACCAAAATATTAGGCCTCCTTTCCAAGAAAATTATGTTGAAGCCTCAACTTCTGGTGAACCAACAGAAGACACTCAAATTAATTTAATGGGAGTCAACAATGAACAAGAAGTTTTCTTGACCCAAGAGGATCAAGAAGATCACATTGTTAAGCAATTCCAAAATCAATCAGGTGAATCATTTGACTTTAGGGAGGGATATGATACAGCCATTTATGAAATCCACAAACAATAAAATCTGATCAGAAGGATAAATGTCCTTGAAATCAGTAAACAGAAAGATACCAAGCAGCCCAACAAACGTAAAATCAATAACCCCCTGTACATATTCTTGCTAAAATAGATCCTAACCGTGATAATCCAATTGTTGAAGATGTATCAGATGAAAAACCACCTAACAGACAACCTTCCACTTCTACCCCTGCTAAAGGAAAAGTAGGAGAGCCTCTAGAACTTGGTTTCAAACCAACTTCAATCCATAATCCCACTCATGAAGAGGAGAGAAATGCATAAATTCCAGTTGTTCGAAATGCAAAAACTCAGACCAAAAAACCTTTCAATCTTGAGACAGAAATAGGCAAACTAAAGATAGTTTTTCCATTATCAGAATTAGCTAAACATGATCTCTACAGAAGTCAAATCAGTAGATCACTCAAAATTTTTGTGAATGAAGATTCAGTAAATGTTTTTGATGACCAACCTGAATTGATATTTGGCCCAGGAGTGAATGGAAAAACAGTAGAGGGAGAAGTTCCTCCTTTCTATGTAGGTCTAAACGTACATGATAAAATAATTCATAAAGCCATGCTTGATTTATGTGTTTTCCATAACTTAATGCCTAAATCTGTAATGGAGAAACTTGACCTTGACATCACCAGGCCATATAAATACCTTTTCTCTTTTGATTCAAGTCAGGTCAAATGTTTGGGATTAATCAAAGACTTATGTGTGTCACTAGTCCAATATCTTTCCAAAACCATCTTAGTGGACATAGTAGTAGCTAATATTTCACTAAAGTATGGTATGTTATTGTCTAGATCTTGGGGTGCAAAGCTTCAAGGATCTCTGCAGTTAGACATGTCTTACGCTACTATTTCAGTGTTTGGTCAAGCCAAGAGACTATACAGAGAAACCTTAATGAAGTATGTAGTAAGTAGTCAAGACAAACCTCAAAATGTCCCTATCTACTCAGTGCATTCAGATATGGATTATTTTATCCTTTACAATGCTGAAATTGATCCCCCACATGGAATGAAAGTTTTGGCAGATGAAACAGAGAAAATTGCAAATGAATGTTCGAATGTCTGAATCCAAGAAATTTCTGAAAATCCCGAAACATTAAATAAAACAGAAGAAACTGAAAAACTAGACCTCCCTATTGAACAGATCCCTAGAACTCCTGATACTAAATATTAACATGAAACTCTTTGGTGTTTAGAATTTGATGGTTCTGTGAACAAATTAGGAGTAGGGGTAGGAGTCTGGGTGCACAGTCTTGAAAAAAATCATGCTGAAGGCCATGCCTACAGGTTAAATTTTAGATGCACTGATAATATGGCTGAATATGAAGCTCTACTGCTAGGTCTTAAACTGGTTCAAGGAATTGGGAGCAACTAGAGTGTTAGTCCCGGGGGATTCTGATTTAATCATTCAATAGATAAAAGGGAAGTTCTTAACAAATGATGCCAGATTAAGAGAGTACAGAGGGACAACCATAGAGATCCTTAATACATTTCGAGAGACTCGGCTTGCCAAAATCCCGAGAAAACACAACTTGCAAGCTCACAGTCTAGCGATTTTTGCCAGCACCTGTAGATTACCATTTGAACCAAATCATCAATTCATAGCAGAAATCAGACACAGTCATGCCATACCTGATAATGTGAAGAATTGGCAAGTGTTTAACAGTGATAATAAAATCAACAGTTTTCTAACCCTAGAAGAGGAATTTTCCAGCACTAACATAGATGTAGATACAGTTAGTGAGTTTGATCCGACCAATCAGATAGAAGTAGACATTTCAGTAGAAAGTGCAACTCAAATGCTTCATCCAATGAAATTTTCCAAAGAGGAAATACAGGATGTTAAAGGAACAGACATTGATGAGATCATTGAAGGAGAAACTGAAATTATCAATTTGAAAGACAATCATTTGCCCAAAGGTTTAACTCCTTTGGAAGATCTCTTTGATTTCAATGATATTCCAAAGAAACCCAAAATGGAACCTCCAAAAGTAGACATTGAAGACTACAACATAGGAACTACAGAGAATCCAAAAATGGTAAAATTTTTCAAATCTTTGCCCCCTGATCAAAAACTTAAGTACATTGAACTGATCAAAGAATTCCAGGATGCTTTTGCTTGGAGCTATGAAGACCTGAAATCTTATGACACCTCTATAATTCAATATACAATACCCCTCAAAGAAAATAAAAAACCATTCAAACAAAAGCTCAGAAGGATCAACCCTGTTTTGCTTCCTTTAATTAAAAAGGAAATCAGGTGAATGCATGATGTAGGGATAATTGCCCCAATCAGATTTTCAGAGTGGGTGTCTAATTTAGTGCCTACCAGAAAGAAAATAGGAGAGATCAGATTATGTGTTGACTTAAGGAATGTAATCAAGGTTTCTTTGAAAGAAAATTACCCTTTACCCAAGGTGGATCATATTTTACAAAGAGTAGTAGGTGCTTCTAGGATTTCACTTTTGGTTGGGTTTTTAGGTTTTAATCAGATTTTGGTTCATCCTGATGACCAAGAAAAAACTGCATTTACAACACCATGGGGTACATTCAAATATGATAAAATGCCATTCGGACTTAAGAATGCAGGGGCAACCTTTCCACGAGCAATGGACATAGCTTTTGCAAAAGAAATTCACACTTTTCTGGTTATATACCTAGATGACCTCACTGTATTTTCTAGATCAAATCAGCAACATTTAGATCATTTGAGACAAGTGTTTTTAAAATGCAGAAAATATGGTATTTCATTAATTCCCAAAAATTCTTTGTTTGGTCTAGAAGAAGGAAAACTGTCAGGCCATATCATCTCCAAAGATGACATCAGAATTGATCCTACCAGAATAGAAGCTATTCTGCAAATATCCCACCCTAGAAATGGCAAAGAACTTTAAGCTTTCCTAGGAAAGATTAACTTTTTGAGAAGATTCATAGCTAATTTGGCTGAATTAACTAGATTGTTGAACAACATGTTAAAAAAGGATTCAAAAGTTAATTGGATAGTAGAATCCAAGCAAGCATTTGAAGAGATCAAAATGGCTTTGACCAAAACACCAATCCTCACTAGTCCAAAGTTCGATAGAGACTTCATAATTTTCTCATTTGCATCAGAACGCACTATAGCAGTTGTTTTACTACAAAAAGATAATCAAGGATGTGAAAAACCCATAGCCTTTTTTAGTAAAGCACTTAGAGATGCACCTCTGAATTAGAAAATCATGGAAAAACAAGCCTTTGCACTTGTGAAAGGTATTCAAGACTTGAGAGTCTATGTATTATACTCACATGTAATAGCTTATGTGCCAAATGTTGTTGTCAAAGACATCCTGACTCAGGATGGAATTGAAGGAAAGAAGGTAAATGGATAGATAAAATATTTGAGTATGATATTGAAATAAAACATACAAAGCTAATAAAAGGATAGGGATTCGCTCAACTCATGACTGAAACAAACTTTCAAGCCTTGGATATTAATGAACTAGATAATGAACAGGAGATGGCGACTCCACAAATCAGCCAGGGCTTATTGGAATCACCTTGGTACATTGATATAATTCATGTATTATTAAACTTACAGGCTCCTACAGGGTTATCCAGAACAAAGACAAGGTTTTTAAAGATGAAAGATTCAAAATTTTGTATTTTAGATAATTCTCTTTTTTCAAAAAATCATGAAGGTAATCTATTGAATTGTTTAATAAAAGAAGAAGCTGACAACATCCTCAGAGAATTTCATGCAGGGGACTGCGGTGGAAACCTTTACTGGAAATCAAATGCAGAAAAAATCCTAAGGGCTGGAATTTATTGGCCAACCTTGTTCACTGATGCAAAGAAGTTTGTCACTGCTTGCCACAAATTCCAAATTTTTGAAGGTAAAAAGAAACTGTTACCTTGCCCTTGAAACCAATTTCCACCGAAAAGCCATTTCAACAATGGGGTTTGGACTTCATTGGAGAAATACACCCTTCCTCTTCCGACCAACATAAGTGGATTCTTACTGCCACAAACTATTTCACCAAATGGATAGAAGCCATTCCTTCTACATAAGCCAATGATACAGTGATTATAGGATTCCTAGAAAACAACATATTGTCTAGATTTGGCTGTCCTGAAAAGACCATAACCGATAATGCTGTTGCCTTCAAGTCCAAGAAAATGATAAATTTTTGTAACAAGTACAATATCACTCTAGGCCATTCGACAGCCTATTACCCTCAAGGTAATGGTCTAGCTGAATATTCCAATAAAAGCTTGATTAATATTATTAAGAAGTCGTTGGAAGAAAACAAGAAAAACTAGCACAAGAAACTTACAAATGCACTATGGGTAGATAGACTTACTACGAAGAGATCTATTTGAACTAGCCCTTATGAGTTAGTTTATGGCATGGAGGCTGTGTTTCCTTCATCTTTAGGAGTTCCTGTGATGAAATTATTGTAAGAAGCCTAGGTGGAACCCAATGACATTCAAAGGAGAATAAATCAGACCATCCATTTGCAACCGACCAGAGAAGAAGTGCACCAAAGATCCCAAGTGTTACAAGAAAAACTCAAGAAGGTATTTGACAAAAGGACCAAAGCAGAAGAATTTTACCATGGAGACAAAGTTCTGAGATGGGATTCCAGGAGAGATGACAAAGGAAAACATCGGAAGTTTGACTTCCTATGGAAAGGGCCATTTATCATCCATGCGTTGCAAGGGAACAACACTTACTTTTTGAAGAACTTGGGTGGTACAAAAAAAAAAGAAGGACCAGTGAATGGTCGAATGCTGAAACATTACTTTGATCTAGTTTTTTGATATGTTCTGACTCTAACATGTACATAAGGAAATTCAGGTTCAACAACTTGAAAGAAGTGATCAGCTTGTTTATTGCAGCAATGAAAATGAGGAGGAAAGTGTAGAAAATATTGAAATCAGTGAAGGAACTCTACCATTTTGTTTTGCCTCATTTCAGTTTGTCACATTGCGGAGGAAGATTTGGAAGCAGGAAGCATATGATCAAATAATCCAAACTTTGAGGGTCAAAATCAAGATGACAATGGTTTTTAAAGATAGAAATTACAGTCAGCAGAAATATCATCACAAAGAACAGTTGAAAACATGCAGAGTAATAAAGATAAAAATGACATTTCGGTTTCATGGCATGTAAGCTATCAAGAACAGATGTACAGTTGTTTGAATTAGCTCAAGAATAGTGTATATATTTTACATGATCCTTTTGTACATTTTCTAGATTCAGCAAAGGGAGATTTCATAACAGAGTCTAAGTTTTTGAGAAGGCCATCTGACCTCCTATTCTTGACTTTCCTCCAAGGAAAGCCATCCCCAAGTGAAACCACTTTTATGCTCCTATAGTAATAGGTGTCATATTTCATGATTGACTGCTTGAGCTCTGTAGTATGTTCACCCATTTACTTATTGCAAAGGTTTTGCATATTATCAAAAAATTAAAAAATCAAAAAATGTAAAAAATGTAAAGAGGATATACCCTAAAATAAAAATCATAGGGTAAAAAGAGTAAAATGGTAAAAAAAAAAAAGTGAAAGAAATGAACCTTAAACAAAGAAATACCAGGAAAGTGTGCAAGTCCAAAATGCCACTACCTTTTCATTTTCTGCAAATAAAGCATTGTGTGCAGCTTTTTAAATTCATGCCACAATTGATGAATGTCCAAACAGCTCAATCTTGGCTAGTTCATGTTTGAATTTCATGTTTTAGAGATAGAGAATAAAATATGTCCAAACTGTTTAATCTTGGAAGATAAGTAGATAGGTAGAGAAGCAAAGGAGCTCAATAGTTTAATCTGAGCCCTTGGAAGTAATAAGTGCATACTCAGTAGGCTTCTCATGAAAAGGAAAATAAACATTGATGAGGGTTTGCTAGTCTAAGTACACCCAAAGAAAGAAGAGAAAAAAATGCTAGGACAAGTAGGCTATGTAGGTAAAATGGTGTTGCAGAATGATACTTGTGATGAATTCGGTTTCTAAAAATGTGTGTTAACTTTTACTCCCATCACAAGTGCAAGGCAGATATTTTTGATGCAGCTCAAGCGAGGCAGATTTCATAACTAACTCCCCTTCATACTTTTCCCTAAATCATTCACTAACTCCCCCAAAGGTATTAAGATCTGCTTAATATCCATGAACCACTCATTCCGTTTCAAAATGATTGCCTAAGTAAAAATCTGTTTTACTTAGAGAATAGTCATATTTCTCATATAAAACCACTTTTCCCTTTTTAGCCTAAGTTTTTAACCATATAACTTAGCGCTTTCCACTTCAAAATTCATATTAACTTTAATTTTTATTATTTAAATCCCTTACAAATATCACCCTATCCCGTATTATGTACATATAATAAAATACCCCAAATAGTATGTATCCCCTCCCCCGGTCAAATACGACCATATCGGTGTTTAAAAGGGGTTAAAGTTTTATTTGAAACCTTTTAATAGCATTGCCGTGCGCTTAAAGGATTAATTAACCACTTGGGTTAATTAATAACTAACCCCGCAAACCAATAAAATTGTCCTCGATACATTTAAAACATGGTTTAATATATCTGGCCCGCAGCATAACCTCCTTCCATCTCCAAAGCGCGCCTGCCATCCGATCTTTGCTCCATCATCCAACGATCCGCAACCTCCATCACCGAACATTAACCCGTGGGGAACCAATGGTTTTGCCGCTGTACACCTGCCACGCGTCACTCATCCCGCTTGTTCGCTCGCCCTCCGTTCAATACCGCTCAGCCCCAAAAGCAGGGTGGGCAAAACCATTTATCACTCCTCCCCACTGATGTCATCTACTGATGTCAGTTGTCTTGTGCTGACATCACCCGCAACATCACCTGCCACATCACCTCCACATCATCTTCCCCCATACTCCCGCTGATTCCATCTGTATTGCCATGTCATCCGTCCTTCAAAACGTAAATTCCAGCCAAAAATTCATTTTCGTCAAATAAAGGGTAAAAGTGCCATTTCTTCTATAGTTTTCTGCATACAGCGTCCCATGCATTTAAAATTTCCAAGTTCGTAGTTCATTCTCGACTGCCTCTAGACCAGAAAAAGCTCCATCACTGAGCTCCTCCACCTATCAACCGACCCTCCAGTGTATGGTATTCCTCCTCAAATTATAGGTACCCTTTCAGCTATCTCAGAAAGCCATGATTTGGTGCGTCGTTCGCCGGAAACTTATCAGCAGTCCCCATAGAAAGACCTAAGCATTAGTTGTGTTGTTATCATTGGAAAAGGGAGATTTTGGGGTAAAAACCGGACAAAGATGAACAAACATCACGGTCAAAGAGTATCAGTTCAGTATTGCAGTGTATTAGATCCACATGAAAGTAAGTCAAAGAGTATCAGAGTAGAATTAAAGGCAAAGCAGATCAGAATTAAAGTGTATCACATCAAAATTAATGCAGCAATTAAGAAAATCAGTTGGTGCAAAGCTACTATAGAGGACAACTACAAATCGAACCCTAAAGGCCTGCCTCCAGCACAACATCAATTCATCTTTCGCTTGTTGTCTCTATTCTTCTTGTAAAATGTTTTAGGTTAAAGTTAGATATTATCTCACAGCTGTTATGAGATTTTTTGTTGTACATATTTTGTTGTATAAATACCCCCTTCATTAGAGTTTTGGAGAGGTTGGTGTGCTGTGTGAGTTCTTAGACTGCGCTGCAATACCAAAATTTTGGAATAAAAAGATGTTAGAAACATCTGTTCTATGGCCTACTAGATGAAGAATTGAAGCAACGGACTTGTCACAGAATTCTTGAATCAACCTTCAAATCAATAAGCCCCCTATACCTTGTGTTTTACAGTTTTCTAGTTTACTATATCATTTGTATTTCATAATCTGAATGATAAAGCAAATGGTTAATTTCATAATTTTCTTGATTGCACTTTGTTTTCAGTATTTATTGTTCTCTTTGTTTTCTTCAGAATTAGCATAAACAGTGAACTCTTAATTGCTCTTGTTTCTTGATTCTTTCATTCTAATTATTTGCTAAGGAATTCTTAACTGCTTCTTCTCAACAATCATCCTTTTTCCCTCTTTCAATATGTTAAATGATTCTTAATTGCCCTTCACCCATTTGAGCCCATTCCATCTGTTTCAAGCCTTCATTTGTTCCCTATTTGACTACCATGCTCTATGAAACCATCCTCTGTTAAGAAACCAAATCCTGAAAGCCTTATTCTTTGACTCCATCATTCCCAATGGACTGAACTATTCTATCTTACCTCTCTGTTCCATTCAATCTCACCACCCAAAATCAAAACAAAACCCTTGAACTTCATAACTAGGCTAATACCTTTCAAAAACAAAGCCAAATCATAAAGAGAGAAACCTCTCTGGATACAGATTGGCTAGATTCTGTATCTAAAAGATTGGTCTGTGGTTACCTTGACAGTATTCCCTTTCTTACAACTTTGGGGAAAAACCTGAGAGATAACAAGAGGAATCAATACTCCATGATGGACTAAGGCCCTGCATTGAATGAACTAATATAAAGAAGTTGGAATTCAACCATTGTTTCGCCAAGTGTTGTAGTGGCTGCAACACCCTCTAAAATTTTGGCCTGTACTCAAATTTTGAGGCCCATTGTGTTTCCTGTGATCGATCATTCCTTATTTTCTTATTTTTTAAGATGATGATGTCAATATTACCTCTTCAATCATAAGAGCCACTTGTGCTTTTATATTTATATAGTATGTGTCATCTTTGGTCAGGGGATTATCATTTGTCATGCAAAGGGAAGATTGTTTTTCTTCAAGGGGAAAGCTTTGTGAGAATGGGTTGTCCTCACCACATAGAGATGTTTCACACTCATCTCAAAAAATAACTACACAATGTGTAGAAATCATAGCCTCCCTTAGCATTAAAAATGGCACAATGGAATTTCCCCAATGTTCTTCCCTCAGCTGAGACCCACTGTCTCCAAAAATGCACAGTTTTTCCCTCAATTTATCTAGTCTATCTTGCATATTGAAACTGTGCAAAGGTTTCCTCCCAAGACCTAAACTCACAATAATGCCTTGCATATGAAAAATACATTATTGTATCTTAGCTGCTCAATATCCCTTACATCCTGAAATAGCGTAGATGTGTCCTTCGAGGGCCTCATTCCATAGTAGTCACTGCCCACTGAAACTGCACAAATGTGTCTCTCAGTGATAACAAGAAGGATGACATTCCAGAGGACACTCAAGAATCTAAGGAGGAGGACATACATTAAAAGGAACCCAAGGTATCATAGAAGATTGGTAGCACATGAAGACTCCATTAGATTTATAACCCTTTTGAGGGTAGGTATGGAAAACAAGGCACATATTTTGAAATACACATCTTAGTTTAGCTTGAAGGACTAATTATCATTCTCATATCATTATGTATTCAATGACATGCATGGTTGCAAGCAATGAAAATCATTCCATCTATTTCCTCTATGTGTCTTTCTCCCTTTCGCTCGTTGGATCAATTTTTGTCTTTTAACATGTTTGATTGTTATGCCACGTTTTCTAACCATTCTAGTGACCATGAAGGTTGGTATTTTTGTATACGAGTTGTCCTAGCCATGTGAACACCTATCAGACTCATACACAAATTTGTAAGCACTGTTGCACAAGTGTCATCACAGTTGTCCAAAGGTTTATCCAAAGTGTTTCACTTGTCACTTTCAGCTCCAGAAAGTCCCACAAAGGTTCATGGTTTGCTCTATTTTCCTAGTGTTCAATGTTATCATGTTGTTGAAGTATGTTAAGTGTGTGATCACAATGTCGAAGTTCTCACTTGTTCACTTGCCTCTCACAATAAGGCATTTTCCTAAAAATCTCTTGAAGAAACATCTTCACTTCCTTAGACCTCAATTGAGTTGCATTGTGTAGTCTCAACCCTCAGTGGTGATGCTCTTATATCTAGAACTACATAGTGCTTGAGGATTTCCTCCTTTGTTAGTTGCATTATGTAATCCTGGAGGTGAGCAACCTATTTTTCTTCCCATAACTACATAGAAACTACCTCACTGCTACCGAAACTTGCTGGAACCCCAAATTGCATAGAGACCTAAACATCCACTGCTCCCAGAAATTGTGTAGAGAAATCCTCCCAGCGACTTCCCTTAGCTGGAACTAACGTCTCTAAAAAATAGTGCAAAACTATCCTTTGGTACCTCTGATGTCATGCTTTGTCTTCCCTTTGGAAACTCCACAGAAGTGTCCTTCAGGTTCCCACCTTCCACCTTCCACTAGTGTCCTTAACTGCGCAATTATGCCTCCTAGTCACCTATACACAATTTTCCCAAACATTGAACACTGTGCTACGGAGTTCCCTTTCAATACCTGAGTTTCTCTCTACATTGTCTCAGTCATAACTCCCCCCTCTTATCAGCTAGAACTGTGTAGTATGCAGTTACTGGGCCCTCTTCCCAACCTATCATCCATCCTAGGCTTAGAAAATGGAAAACAATGCATCATGTTAGACTAGAAGCTTTTGGATTTGATTACGACTCGTCATGAGTGAACTATAGGAATATGTACACTAATAGATCATGGCGAGATGATGAATGGTATTGTTACACAACATTTTTTCATTGGACCTATACTCCCCATTCCTTAATCCAGGAGGACCACTACAGTGAACCCTGCATGGTTTTCCTTCATGGAGAAACTCCCATTATGTCCCTCTCCATGAGCAGATCATTTCCCTTTAGCACCATTTTCGCTGGAACTTCTAATTTTCCTAGCTTACAAGACCGATGCTAATGAACTTTGTCTCCCCCATGCTAACGTGAAGAGATTAGCACTATTCACTATGTCGACCAGTGTGATCGAAATGTGTTCCAGTCACGCTAGTCCTGGTATGGAAATTTTTTTAAATTAAAGCCAAAGCTTCCAGCTCTACAATCTCCTTAACAAATGTCTGGTAAATGGTTTGGCCGGATGGGGTCGAGGATGACAGTTTCGGCTCCTTTCCCCTATAATGATGGAACTACCTCAAGGGATAAGTCCTTCTCCCATGAGAAAATAATCCATCTCCCATCCATATTTCCTATATAAACCTCCCTTTTTCCCAAGCACAAACTAGTGATAGTTGCAGTTAGAGTGTTGGCTGAGTGTGAGTATCATATTTTGATTTGACAAGAAAGCTATTACTAGTTGTAGCCATCTAGTTGTGTGAGGGAGAAGTGTGTTTGGTTTGGAGTGAAGCCCAAAGGGAAGAGTCTTTAAACTATTTTTGTTTGAAGCCATCATGAAGTTCTAGCAGAAGTGTGTGTGAACTTGGTCTTGTCAGAGGAACACTGTGACTTCAAGACAAATGGTTGTAATTTGTCTTTGATATTAATATATCCAAATATCTTTTGGTTTCCTACATGTTTTGTAATATTACATATTCGTGTCTTGATGCTTCTTGACTCATTAAGTAGGTTGAATTGCAATTTGTCTATTATTATGTTTGTGTGTTGTTGTTGTTTACTTGTTTCGGGAACTTCAAGAAGGAAGTGAGAGATTTCTAGAGCAAGCAAGAGAGGACATCATCAAGTAGGATAAGCGACCAAGATGTAGGCCCTCTTGATTGATTCTAATATAAGAAAATCTTCCATAGAATGTACCTATTGTGGCTAGATGCATTATCGGGCTAGAGGAATTCGTTTGTGTCCACACTTATAATTTCACTTCACCACAAATTGGTGACTCCATTGGGGAGATCCCATATCTTGTTTATTTTGGATTTCATGATTTTGTTAGAAATTCTCTAGTTTCACATTTTCCCTTTGGTTCTATTTATTTTCTCCTGCTTACTAGCCTAAGTCTAAAATTCATAGTAGTAGATTTGGTCCCTGTTTTGATTTTTTTATTTATTTTTCTATAGTTACCTTGACCAATGCATTTAATCCACTAACAGTCACGTAAACTAGCGCAAATTGTGTAGGAACAGTCACGCTGACGAGCCTCTGGTGCTGGTTACCAATTAGGTAATCGCCTGATGCCTGTAAGTGAAGATTACGGCTTGACCCCAATCTTGGCCAATGTGTTCTACTCTTATGATTTTGACCCCGTAAGCCTTTTGGACCATTTTCTCCCTAACTAGAAAGCTTCATTTAGCTTGCTTTGTGTGCATGCCTGGTTCAGGCCACCCTCTGATGTGTTATGTCTGGCCCTATATGAAGTTATTTTTTATTTTTTCTTCGAATCTGTCAATCGACACTATTTTTTTCCAAAATGTAGCATGAATCAGCCATCAGTGCTAATCATAGTATTGGTTAGTCATGCCGATCGATGCTAATTTTGGCAAAAAACTTGCTCCGGTCTCAGGGGTAAGTAAAAATTAGGATTTCTCCCATTCTAGTGCCAGTGTGTCTTGACCCTCAGACTCCCTTCTTCCTCCGAGAAGTGACTAGGATGATTTGTTTTCAATTGAATAGTGAAAAAGTCTCATTTGTTATCTTATTTCAAGTGTCTCTTTTCTCTTTCCAAGCATAGATTACATTGCTTGGTTTTTCAATTGAAGAATTTATGTGTTTGTTTTGTTCGATTTAGGGAAGAAGTTCCCTTTAGTTTCATTTATAATGCTTTGGATTTGATTGATGCTTATTTGTTCGGAATTGTGAAAAAATTGATTTAAAGTGATTTATGTGAAAGATTCGTTTTGCATTTTATGAAAAGGAGAACATCATTCTAATTTACTTAACTGAAAATATTACATTCGTAGCATTATTGAGAAGCTAGGGTTGCATCATCATCAGCATTGGAAATGAAATGAAACTTATTTTGTTGTTATAGGAGGATTAAGTGCATTTAGGAGTTTTATTAGTGAAATTTTTCATTCTTTGTTTGTTGCATTGATTGCATGCTCTCTATCCCTCAATTAGTTAACTTTCATCGAAGACAAAGATCTCTTTTCTCATATAGCTGCGTGTAGGAGTTTTTTTAGATGATAGCGGTAGGGCCTTGTAATTGAAACGTAATTCAAGATCAACCATTAAAATATATTGAATTAAACTAAGGAAGCATTGAAACTTAACACTCAAATTTAGTGGTCTAGGCTAGAGACGTTCTCCGACATCTGAAAACCTAGAAGCTGTTGTTCGCTTCAGCACTAGATAATGGTAGTATGGATTTGTCCTCCCCATACAGTCGAGTATATAATGGGAGAACCCACTAGGTAGCATTCCTTTATCCATAGGGAGCTGAGCCTTCCACCTTGTAAACATGATACACCGAACACAACATTTGGGCAGATTGTCTGCCTGTACTTCTCGGTTCACCAAGAAGTATTCTGCAGTTCACAGTTACCTAGTAATCCTTCATGCCTAGATTACCTTGAGCAATCACTTTGGTCTTTTTGACTCTTTAAACTTAAAATATCATTCTAGCACTTTTCCTTTCGAGCTCATTTCCAATCGAAAGTCATAGAGTCACCTTTCGTCCTTTTCTTGACTCTTAAAATATGAAAAGGCAAAGTTTTGTTTCAGTCTCTTAAAATTACCTTCCCATGAAATATTCCTGGTAAAAGTTATCTTGCTTAGTGTTTATTTAAAATTTGATTCCAATGGAAACAATCCTAGAGTCTACCAGTCAAAGGTTCCCCTCAGATGGGAATCTTGGCCCTTTTCCTTCTTTTGGAAATGTTGTCTCTCCCCTGGTTAACCATTGGTTTACATATTTGGTTATTTTTGACCTCGGTGATCTTGAGTGTCCCAACTCCTATGCCACCATCTCCTTTATTTGAATCACATCACGTTGATTCTAAGGTTGACCTCTCCTCTTCTTCCCTTGTTTCTTCCTCTTCCTCTTCTACTTCGCTTGGTGAAAGTTTCAAATCTAGTAACCAGGAGGCTAAGAAGAAGAAGAAGAAGTCAGATAAGCGAGAGGCCAATCGTCTGGCTATTACTACAAATGCACCACTTATAGAAAAACCTTCTGATCCTCCACGGAAGTTTAGATTCCCTTGTAGGCTGCGTATGGGTGACCATCTCCCTCGAGATTTTCCTAGAATCCCTAAAGTCTTAGAGGTATGGTCTCAAAATCTCGATCAACCATCCCCATCAACCTCTGGAGATCATGTCAATGTTGCACCCTCAGTTAGCGATGGTAAGAAGAAAGGAAAGATTAGACTCCCTTATAGGTGATGTTAAGGATAGCATATTCTTCACCTTTGTCCTCTTATGGATAAAGCTTTGAAAGTTTTGGAAATCCTTGCAGCTCCTCAACCCAAACTCCCTGTTGGTTATCACAGGCTTTCTTCTGACCCTCTCCCAGTTGCTAAAGAGATTGAATTAGATTCATCTCCTTCCCGTCCTGTTCTTCCTACGTGAGACTCTCTTGTGTCTAATCCTTAACAACCATTAGTCAAAAAGAGTGTCGACTTGGTTTTTCCACCAGTTGCTCACTCTATTCCGGAAGAGAGTAGTGATCATAATGTTCATGTTCTTCTCGTCTCCTCAGATTCTCATGACCCTGCCATAATGGTTGTTCAGAAGATTCCTTCTCTTATTCTTGTATGGCATGGGGGCAATCATATGATACCCCCACCAAGTAGTTTTGTTGTCTCTTTCAATTGGGGTCCATTGATTGCTTTCTGCCTTCCATCTTATGTGCATTTCCAAATCACAGTACAAGCCTATAATATGGTAGTACTTGGTGTTATAGACATATTTAGGCACTGCAACCCCAAACACATATGTCCATAAACCAAGGGCTTCTAAACCCCTAAAAGTGTTGTTTCATAGCCTAAAGGAACAAGGTTAGCTAATTACATTATCTCCTAGAAGTTCTCCATGAAAAAATACTTAGAACTAGTCAAAACAGGACCATATAGACTGCTACATGCATAGGGTGTGATGCATCTCACCTATTACACACGGGGGGTGCAATGCATACTGGAAAGCCCTTCTGTAGGGTGCGATGAGTGAGAGAAGACAAATGGTAGAAGCAGTTTTCAAGGTGGAAACCCAGAGAATCTTCTAGAAACTGCTCATATGACACTTGCCTCTCTGAATTCACCTAGGGATGAGTAAAAGATCTGAAATCTCCAAGTGGAACCAAGAACTATCAGTGAAATGACACTAATCAAAATCCTAGAAGCTGACTCACTCTCTTGTAAACATCTATATATGGATTCCTCATCTGAGAGATCCAGAGCCTGGAATTTTGTAATTTGCAAGGAAGTGTTGCTGGTTTCTCTTTGAAGACAATGTGGGTGATCTTGCTTTATATGAGGTGAAGAGGGCTTTCATGCTGGGAGGATGATACTAGATCAGATAACCTGGTTGTAATCCTCTCTTCTACTGCTTCTATCAATAAAGCTATTTGAGTTTTCCTCCATATGCTTGTATATCTCTGAATATTGTATTTGTATATGCATTTATATGGTTAATGTACATCTGATCCTACATTATTTATGGTTATAGATCTCTATGATTTGATGGTATTTTGCTGCCTTGACTCTACAGGTGTTCTTTGAAGTGGGACAAGTGAGAAAGGAGTGGTGAAATATCTATCAAGGGAGAGAGGAAACGAGCAAGGAGACTAGTGAAATACTGAGGTTGGTACTCTCTGTTTCTCTCTCATCTATCTCTCATAAAGTAACACAAGTGAATTTAGTTTGTTTGTTTCTAAGATAGCTACCCATCTTAGTGGGACTAGCAACTCTGAATGGACCCTAGTTTTCCGGATAACAAAATGGTGACTCCACTAGGAAGCAAATAGTTTGTTTGTTTTGTTACTGTTGTTAATGCTTTATAAACCACAGTTGGAGCATGAAGTCAAGCCAGCTAGCCTTCCAACTGCTTTTGCTATGCAACTGCAAAGTAGATCAATGCTACTTCAATCAATCTCTGGGTTGGTTTATGAACTAAACATCTAGCTTGCAAACATCCCAAGTTCCCTGGTGGTAGCTCAAATAACCTCATTAGATCAGCCCCTATACTTTGGTTTACTGACAATCATTAGCTTAGCCTAAATCCCTGAACTTAGCTGCAAATTGTGAGTGAAAACCAAGCACAGTCTCATCCCTGGACCATCGCACTATCTCTCCTTGGCAACCTAGAGGCATTGAATCTCCCACGTGTTGTAGGTGAGATGCATCCATATTTCCCTGTGTTACAGGTGCGATGATTCACTAAGATTGTTTCTACCTCCAGAATTTGTTTTTTTCTTCATTATCTTCAACTTTATTCAGTAGTTTTGCTGTCTATGATGAGTATATCTCTGTTGAAACCATGTTCCTTTGCATTACTCAACCTCCATCAGAGAGAATTGTGAATGTTTTTTAATGTTTTTTTCATCATTTACAGTTATCCTTTGCAAATAGTGGCTTAATCAAACTGTCGTCTCTTGATTTGAAAGTGTCACAAGTGTCATGTTTAGTCAAGAAAAAGAGTGTCACAAAGCATTCCTCTTTTAGATAGTCGGTTAAAATTTTTCCATTGTATTTGATTTGAATCATTAGTATTTCAAGTGTCAAAAGCAATTTTAAATTCAAAATCGCAAAGTGTTGTCTTGGATTTACTTTCATTTTTTGAAAATAAAATTGTTAGTATTTTCGCTTTGAAAGAAGACATTTCATATCTATACTTGGTTATCTTTTTGTCATTCTCACATTAAGGAAACTGAAAAACAATACATGCATGTGCATTTGCATTAAGACTGCATGCTGAAGTTGATTTAGGAAAAGTGCATCTAGTGTGTGCTCTCTGCTCTATGTTGAAATAATTTAATTTCTCTTTCCTTAGTAGCTAGGATTTTCATTGCAAAAAGAAAGTAAATGACTGTTTATCATCTTAGATTGCATATTTAGGAATTTTATATCTACATCACGTGGTGAACCTTAAAGGAAAACTTCTTAAGAAAGATCAATTGTAAAATAACCTTCAATGAACATAAAAATGTTTTGGAATGTAACACACAACATTTAGAAGTCTAGGCTAGAGACATATTCTGGCATCGTAAAGCCTGGTAACTATCGCTTTCATTGTAGGTTGGGTGATTCCTCCTATTTGAGACGACAAGTGCTAGTACGGACTTGTGCTCACATATCGTCGAGTATATATTGGGAGACCACAATAGGCTACATCCTTTATCCTTGGTAATCCGTGTCTTCTGCCCTATCGATCGTAATGCACTAAACATAGCATTCGGGAAGATTGACTACCTTACCATAAAAAGTATTCTTCAGTTTTGTGATGGTTTGGTAATCGCTCTATCTAGTTTTCGAGAGTAGTCACTTTTGTTCCCTTTGGGACTCATTAAAAGAAAAGGTCCATCTAAGCACTTGTCACTTCAGGCTCATTAAAAATCAAAGGTGACTCGAGTCATCTTTAGCTTTTTCTCGACTCTTAAAAATTGAAAAAGCAAGTTGTGTCAAAGCATCATAAAATTCATTTAATTCGGAATAAAATTTTCCCCTTTTTATTTTGAGTTGATTAAGTAATCCGCAATCATGGAAGAAATTCAATCAAAACCAAGTCGTTCATGGAGACTAATGATTCAATTGTCTTTGACTCCAGAAATGAAACCATTCCAGGCCAAGCGATCTCATTTAACTGTGTCAAAATCTCCTGCTTTGTTTGAAACTTGTGTTTCAACATCCTCAGAAACTGTAGTTACTCCAACTATTTCTGGTATGCCTGCCTCTATAGAACAAGTTCCAAAGTTACAAGAGGACACTATAACTGATCCTACTGTAATGGTAAGCACATCTATTCCTGAACTAGTTCCATCTAGGAATGATTCAGAAGGTGTTAACCCTCCAACATCTGTCACTGCAGAGTGTGCACCTTCTTCGGCACCAGAAATAATTTATGGATCTGATAGTCTGCCTCGTCCACCTGGACTAATTGCAATAGAAGATATTGTGGAGGATATTCCATCCAGTACCCCACTGCATTTTGGAACTGGGATTCACCTATATCCTTCTAATTCAGAAGATAGTCAACCTTCATCGCAAGTTCCTATAGAATCGATAGGAAGTCTTTTGGATAGACTCAATATGTCTGAAAAACCATCGACATCTAGGACTGTGTCATCTGATACAGTAGTAGCAGAACTTCCTACCACTACTCCGACAATGTTCGCTGGTGTACCATCTATCCCAACTAGCTCTCAATTGCTAGATGGAGTCCACCCAGGGACTATTTCGACAGTATGGTCTTTTCCCATTTGTTCGTCCGAAATAATATCTAGAATTTCTTATGTTGAGTCTCAGCAAATTGATCCTCCACAACCATATCAATTAGGGCAGTCCAGTCTACAAGGATCAATTTTTCCCTTGAACATTGGATTGTCACCATATGGGGGGCAGTATGCCTTTTCATTATTCCCTCCAGGAGAACAACCATATGAGAGTTCACAATAGAATTCAGGTCAATCTGGAATTGCATCCAGTGGTTGGGTGAAAATACTGCCTCAACAGCTAAGAGTTGTATATTCAATGCAACCAAATCTACCTGTGTTGAATATTCCCACTACACCAGCTATTGTAACGGTGTCGCAAGTATAGGCACTGCCTATTGTATGTCAGCCTCAAGTCTCTCCGATCGTAATACAACAGCCTCTTGTCTCAATGACTCAACCACAATCACTTATTAGTGGCCCCTTAACTGAAGCAACTCAGGCTCAAACAGGTACTATCACCCCTCATCTTGGTCAAACATCTAGTATTAGACAACAGCAAATGGCTTCGCAACCATGACAGGTGCAATATCAACAACCGTAATTCTAGCAAGCTTACCGAGGACCTGAGCAACAAAGCTTTGTGGGTAATGGGCAATCATATATTCAAAATGGTTACCATCAATCATATCATAATGGTTATGCCCATCAACCTTATCAAAGTTATCAACATTAAATACATTATGCTGGTATGCAAAGACCCACTGCTCAGGTGATCCCATCTTATCCTAGGTATGCTTCACCAAACCTGAATCAATAGTTTCCTTTCGTCACAATGTTGGAGTTACCAAATATGAATCGGATAAAAAATGATCCAATTGCTTACGCCCCTTAGTGGCCAGCCATTCCTCATAAAATTTCGTCAGATATTCCTAAATTCAATGGAAATCTGGGTGAATATCTGTCGAATCATGTGATGACCTTTCATCTGTGGTGTTCATCCAACACTCTCAATGATGATTCGATTAGACTTAGCCTCTTTCAGCGAACGTTAACTAGTCCCATAGAAAAATGGTACATCGAATTTCCTAGAGCTTCATTCGATAACTTCAGCGCCCTTGCCACCACCTTTTTAACACATTTTCAGTTACCCATAAGGTACGAAACAAGAATGGAGCTTTTTACTAATTTTAAGCAGACGACAGCCACTCACATATCTGATCATATTCATAAGTGGCGACATCGTCATCGAATGGTGAAAACACATCTTCTTGATCAGATGCTAACTAAATGGTTTATTAAGTCATTATTACCTTCTATTACAGAAGATGTGGTTAAAGGGGAGTTGTCACTAAACAGCAATTCATTGCTCATGCGCAATATCTAGACTTGATTTATACTCAGTATGGCATTCTCTACAGTAAAATCCCTGATGGTCCTAGACCAAAGCTTTCCATTCCTCCTCCTCCTAAATCAAACAAAGACTCTCATTCCGGTGATGGCATGATAGGCAAAACCAGTATGAAAACTGCAAAGGATACCTCTAAGAAGGCCCGTACAGTTTCTGGTCAAAATGCAAATGAAGAACTTCTTGCTTCCGAGGTTAATGTCGTATCGACCGACAAAGGCAAAGAACCAAAGAAACCAAGGGGCAAGAAAAAAGGGAAAAGGAAAAAGAAGAAAGAGGATGATTTGTCTCCTGAAAAATCTTCTGCAAACCCTTCTGGACAAAAGAAACCTAATCAACCATGTCTCATATGCGGTAAGTACCATTGGACGAGAGATTGTCCATATAAAGCTGAAGTTAAGAAAATCTTTAAGAATTCAAGAACTTCAGTGGTATTGACTGACCCGTTTCCAAACACAGAAACCAATCTAGTTGCTAGCGATAATGATTCCCCATCCCAATTGATTATGTTGTCCATTTTTAAATTGAAAAATGATGCTTTGATATCGATGAGGAACAAAGATTATGGAAATCCACAGCTATCCAAGAACAAGGCTGCAGATCAACCTAGTAGTTCGACAACAACTTCAGCTGAAGTTGTGCCTCCCATCATTCCTGAGCTAACAATGAAGCTACCAAAAGGAGTAGTACACAAATCGACATTTAATCCTCATGCCCGAGCAACACAAAATTATAATATAGTATAGGATTTGGCCCAATCGCCGTCCACTATGTCGACACTTGAAGTACTCCAAAATTTCCCCTCCTAAAACCAGGCTCTATTATCAGCAATAGGTGGGATTGACCCAACAGATTCCAATATGGTGGCCTTTAATCATAAAGGATTTGAACCTTAGTTACGAGCTCAACTCGCTTTCCACATCCAAGTGAAAGCCCTCAACAAAACTGTTCATCGAACAATTATTGATGATGGGGCATCTACCTGCATTATGTCAATGAGTTTCTGAAAAACTTTAGGATCACCACCCTTGTCAAGATCATCAACGACATTAAAAGCATTCGATGGATGAACATACACCCCGTACGAGATTTTAAGTAACTTACAAGTTGAACTAGGGGGAAAGACAATAGAAATTGATGTTGAAGTTATCGATGGAAACCTTGATTACAATATCCTACTAGGAAGGCCCTAGATTTATGCCATGGTTGCTGTTGTATCAACTTACTTTAGAAAGATTTCATTTCCTTTCCAAGGAGGAATTACAATCATTGATCAACAAACCTTTCTCCCCAATAGTTCACAAGTTACAAGAAGCATTCCAATGATCCATGGAAGCTCTCATTCGCTTCAAAATGTCAAAGTAGGCCTACTGAAAGACCCTACCTTAACAAGTACTTTTTCCCTACCGCCTTCAAGTAATCTGGCAGAAGTAGCAACAGTAGGAACCTACAATATGATATCTTCCATTCAGAAGATTTCCAAAAGTTTTGTTAGCATGGGTCATCAATAGGTTTTGCCTCCAAGCCCAATAGAGATTTTGTAGCAATCAATTATCTCAGCCTGGGCGGCACACCCAAATCAACGCTCATCAAGTGTTTGGGTAGATAGTCAAAAGAATATGGCACCTGTTCAGATCCTCGGTCACATGTACATGATTCTACAGACGGAGGAATTATTCAATCAATGATGATAGGAGAGGCACCATGGGAAGATTACCACCATCATTCCCATCTTCTCAATTACAACGAAGATTATTCCAAAGACCTTGATCATGCTTCAGTTTTTTATTTTCTATCAAATACTGTAAATACGATGGATTCTGAGTGAAATCTATCCAATATTGAAGAAACTATCACCATAAATATCTTGATCAAACCTAATGTTATAGAGAATATTCATGTCGGAAAAACTTGTTTTTCTTCAGAACTAGAAATAAATTGTGCTCTCTTTCATGAAGTCAGAGATTTCTTTGCATGGTCGTACGAAGAAATTCCAGGCATTGACTCGAGTATAGTTGAACATGAAATCAAGATGTATCCAGATGTCAAAATGGTATGACAACGGCTTCGGCAGGTGCACCCGAAGAAAGCCACTGCCATTAACGCAGAAGTTGAAAAACTTTTACATGTCGGTTTCATTTACCCAATTCCTCTAACTGATTGAGTATCTAATATTGTTCCTGTGATGAAAAATCAAGGAATGATTAGAGTGTGCATTGATTATAGGGATGTAAATCAAGCTTGTCCGAAGGATAACTATTGTACACCCTTCATCGACCAGATAATTGATGAGTGCATCGGATGTGAAACCTTTTCATTTATGGATGGATTTTACTGATCTAATCAAATAAATATCCACCAACAGGACGAGTCGAAGACTGCATTTATATGTCCGTGGGGAACATTCGCCTACCTAAAATTACCTTTCAATTTAAGGAACATAGGTGCAACTTTTCAGAGGGCTATGAATTATGCCTTCCATGACATGAAGAACATCATTCAACCATATCTTGATGACCTTCTGGCTCATTCGTGAAAGCAGACTGATCATCCGCGGCATTTGAAAGCTATATTTCTACGTTGCTAACACTACAAGATATGACTCAATCCACACAAGTGTGTGTTTTGTGTCGGTTCTGGTCATTTACTTGGCTTCGTGGTTTCTATGGACAGAATTCCACTTGACACATGTAAGGTTTAGGAAATCATCGATATGCCTCCAAGGGAAAGTGAACTTTCTGAGAAGGTTCATTCCAAATTGCGCCAAACTTGCTAAAGGTTATACACGTCTTTTGAAAAAAGAAGTACCCTTCAGTTGGGATCAGGTTGTGTAAGCTTCCTTTGATGCTCTAAAGGAATCCATAATAAAAGCATCATTACTGTATGCTCCTGATTATCAAAAAGATTTTAACCTATATCTAGCTGCAACAGATACAACCATTGAAATGGTTTTAGTTCAAGAAGAAAATGGAATTGAACATCCTGTGTATTATTTAAGCTGAAACTTAAATGACACAAAAAGTAGATACTCCTATGTTGAAAAGATGGTTCTTGCAGCTGTTCAAGAAGTACAAAGATTTTGACACTATATTCTCTTTCACAAAACTACCATTTTATCAGATTGCAACCCAATGACTTACATTCTTTCACGTTAATTACTTGGGGGAAAATATTCAAAATGGATAGCTATTTTGCAAGAGTTTGATCTAGAATTCATAAAGTCCAAATCAAAGAAATCTCTAGTTTTCACAGAGTTATTATGCGATTTCCCATCATCGTCCAATGATTCAACATCCAAAGCAACAATCATTGATGAATCTTTGTTTCTGATATCGTCAAGCGATCTGTGGTATGAAGATATAATCATTTATCTCCAACCAAAACATACAGGCCTAATACCTCCCGCTCTGAACAATGACGTACTTGATACCAAGCAAAAGACTACATGATCGTCAGTGATACGCTTTATTGTCATGGTATCGATACAGTTCTGCAAATGTGCCTCACCCATGATGAGGCCGAAAAAGTCCTGAATGACTTTCATTCAAGCGCGTGTAGGGGGCATCAATCTGGTTATGCTACAACACAAAATATTTTACGAGCAAGTTAATTTTGGCCACCAATGTTCAAAGATTGCATAACTGTAGTCAGAGGTTACCATGCTTGTCAAATATTCGACTGCAAAACCAAGAAACCACCGACAACTTTGCAACCAGTAGTTGCTATTGGGCCATTCACCAAATGAGTCATAGATTTCATGACATGTAACACGACCTCGGCTGGGGGGCATGGGTATATTACAGTCGCAGTTGACTATTTTACGAAGTGGGCCGAGGCGGTGCCTACATTAAACAACAGTAGCGAAATGGATACTCTTTTCTTTTTCAATCATGTAATCTCTAGGTTTGGTGTTCCACAGGCTATAGGTAGAGATCATGGATTTCATTTTCATAATCACATGATGGTTGAATTGGCTACCAAAATAGGATTGTCCCATGATAGTTCTACTCCGTATTATCCACAAGCTAACAGACAAGTTGAGGCCATCAACAAAGTGTTGAAGCGCATGCTGCAAAGGATAATTAGAGTCCACAAATGGAGTTGGCACCTAATCCTATACTCAGCCTTGTGGGCATATAGAACCTCGGTAAGAAATGTGACCGGGTTTACACCCTTTCAGCTGGTATATGGCCTAGGCGTCGTCTTACCAATTCAATGTGAGATTTCATCTCTCAAGCTCGCAATCAACCTTCTCCCTAGAAATTCAAAGGAAGAGGCTCGTTTCTTGGAACTAATCCAATTGGATGAAACCCGTCATGATGCCGCCTTGGCTAATGAAGCCCATAAGAAACAAGTTAAGGCATAGTTTGACAAAAATGTCAAACCCTGTGTCTTCTCTGAAGGTGACCCGATCTTACTTTACGATCAAGAATCTGATAAATTAGGAGTAGGTAAGTTCCAATCTTTGTGGATGGGTCCCTACATTCTTAAACAAGTGTTAGCAAAAGAATCCTACGAGCTAGTAGATTACGATGGAATCCCACTGGTGTAACCCTGAAACAGGTTGTACCTTAAGCGTTACTATGCTTGACTAAGTGTAGTAACCTCTTTATATGCTTTTGTTACATTTTTGTTTTCATCAAGAGTGATCATTTTGGTTAGGTAATCCACTTTTGCATTTGTTGTAGATGTCGAACCTATTGGAATCATTCGCTAGATATGCTGACAGAGCTAGTCGGAGTACGCGCAACCTATCTTCTGCGGCCTGGGCCATTTTTGATCCAAGTGGCGAGTTAGTGAGTTTCAGAGGAGTGTGTATTGGTCGATCAATGAAAAACATCGCTCAGTATAGCACATCGATAGAACTTCTCTCTGATGCCATCACATGTGGCATACGTCAACTTTTTGTTAGGCTAGACTCACAACTTGTCATCCTACAGCTTACTGGCATATATTCTATTCGGAATCTAGCTATCTATCATATGTTCCTAAGGGTCAAGATTTTCGAAAGGCAGTTTGATTCTATTCAATATCAACACATTTCCAGAAACTTAAACACATTAACTGATTCATTAGCAAATTATGTGTTAGATAGACATTTGCAGAATTTATGAAAGAAAGCATTTCAGTCAACATTTGCATCAGGATCATATAACTTAACTAAAATAAGGCTCCGAAAATTAAAAATATATATAATTGTTTATAGTTTATCAAAGATGTTCTGTGCCCAAGAAAAAATCGGTCACATGACCCAAAAATGCAAAAATACAAAAAAGCACCCTAGACTAATGGGTTGGTGATAAAAAGTCACTACCTGTGTGATCATACATAAGAGCCTAGTCCATCGACTCGGCACGCCAACAGTATGGTGTTGTAATATTAGAGGTAAATCGTCGGTCCTCACATTCTAGATACCAATGATGAGACCCTCGATCTGATTCTACAATACTGCAATGGTCTCGGCTATGTCCAGATCGCGAAGTATAGCCCTCCCTACAGCCTCTCCTACTGTTACGGCAGCTGCTACCCTCGGGCGCACTGTTGATCGCACTGGTACAATATCTATATGAATATATGAGTTTGATTAGTCTTGATAACATTTAAAAGACATAAGAACATTATAAAAATAATAAACAAAGATATAGTCAGATCTTTTACCTATAACACCCCACTGCTCACCAGCCAGCAGCACAAAATCTGGGTTGCCCCAGAAATCCATCCCAGCGTATGGATACTCAGCAAAGACCATCTCTTGATGGTTGAACCACTCAAAGAAGGCATCAGAGAATGAAATTTACAACTAACCGGCATGTCTGGCCATAAGATCGACCCATCTCTGCATCCATGCTTCCGTTGGTACTAGCGGTCGGAGTGAAATGTACTATGGCTGCATCAGTGGGATTTTCTCCAAGGTGAAATTGGTTAAAATAGAACCATAACCAAAGTTCTTAGATCTTCCATTCTTCATGCTGGTGAGTTGTTCTTTTATAACCCGAAGTACTGCAAACACCAGTTAAATACTTTGGTTCAAGGCATTCCAGAGCATACTGCATATAGGACCTATTGGCCAAATGAAGAGCCGCACTACCAGCCAATCTAGTAAAGGTGAATAAGATAATCCTCCAGGACTGGTCAGTGACATCTCAAATGTTGATCTTGCCATCCCTGCTTAGCTGAGATCCATCTCTATAGAATCGGCGAATATAATCCCTCACGGATTCACCTCCACGCGTGGATCCTGATAGTGAGAGAGGAGCACCACTCCTCGATAAACCGATCAAAAAGTGGATATCCTCAACTGTCAAAGGGATGGATTTACCTCGAATCTAGAACAATTGGTTGGTAGGATCCCATGCATCAAGAAAATATTGCAACAAATTGATTTTTTGCTTCATGTTGGATATGTGGAAGAATATGAGCAAACCACAGTTCCGCAAAGCAATCATGTCCTCTTCTTCATGCTCATGTTCATACCATGTAATGAACATCTTGATCCAATTAATCTCTGAAAAACAAACAAGAGAAGAATTAGGATCCTGATTCAGGCGAAAAAAGGAAAACTTTCCATGAAAAAACAGTGCATGAACTTTCCCTTTTGCTCCCATCACACCCCAGCTGTGTACTGGGTGAGTTACATCTTAACTGGCCAATGGCTAGCTCAGTATGCATCGCATCTTTTGATATGCCTTGGGTGTGATGGGGAGAGAACAAATTGTGCAAACCACAGAGGCCTAGAAGAATAAGAAAACATGCTCAAAATTAGAAAAGGAAAGAATGCAATTGAAGAGCTCAGGGTTAGCTCCTACCTAGTCCAGATGGCGCCTAAAATAATCCACAGAATCTCCCAGAATAAACTGGTGAAAATCAAGGGGGAAAACACCTCTAGAGCTCCAAAAATCCCAAATTTGAATGAAATGGTAAAAATGAGAGGTAAAAACTATTTTTATGTTACTATTCACGTAGTTCAAGTAAAATATGGTTATTTAACTCATTTTCAAGCATGTATTTACATTTCTAATCAATTTGATGGAGTAATTGAACAGGTAGCACGACCGTTAAAAGAACACAATGTTAATGGTGCAATCAACGTCTTTTACTATTATCACGAGCAGTTCTACACAAAGTTCAAGCTCGTTAAAAAATAAACCTATCCATGAGCAGTTTTACATGAAGTTCAAGGTCGTTAAAAAATAAACCTAGCCATGAGCAGTTTTACATGAAGTTCAAGCTCGTTAAAAAATAAACCTAGCAATGAGCAAGTGTTCCTATAGAGTTTAAGCTCATTAGAAATGAACCCCACCTTCAGTAAATAATCTTTGCGATCACGTAATTATAAGCTTTTGAACCTTGGTCGTGTTCTTACCATCACCTCCACTTTTTTTTAGTCGATCATACGCCTTCATTTGATTGTTTACCCTTTTGAGGAACAGTTGTGACGAGTGATTCTATTAGCCACCTTCTTTACACTACCATGATTGAAAAGTTCCAAACCTTACCTAGAACCAGTTGCTATCCAAAAACATCACTCGTTCCTCAAAAAACGAGTCTCCTTTAAGCTCTTTTCATCTGAATCATAAAATATGAAAATATTGCCAACTAATTGGCCTCTCCAGCTCATTAAAGCGATCGAAAAATCCATCCCTCCTCTAGATTTTAATCTTTTTGGACTAGAGGGATTATTACACAAAAAGATCGAGCACTTGTCTTGTTCGACTTGTTAAAACTATTGAAAAGTCATCCATTTCGTATTATTTTATACTTTTTCAGACTTAAGGGATTACATTACGAAAAAGGACCACTGGAGTTTCTTTTCAATCCCTTTTTAGAATCTCTAAATTTTAAAAGGACCGAGTTATATTTGTCATTAAACTTTCTAAAACAATAGTGACAAACTTGTCCATGTAGACAAGAGCGAGTTTCACTATCGCTAGGCTTGTTAAAACATTGGCGATAGGCTTGCCCAAATGGAAAATTATATAAAAAGAATATGTTATCTTCCTCAATCTTGACAAAAATAAAGAGGTACTGGTTAGCAATGACTGGGGAAAAAGGGAAGAAAACTTGAATAACTTGAATAGCGAGTTTCACTCCATCATCGTGATTGAGTTGGGTTGGGTTATTCCGTTCATCGGTCATATCACCATTGGTCCACTGTACCATCCACCTTAGGGTTAATGCTACCAAACCATTTCAGTGTCACTGGTATGTTCAAGAGAAGTCGCTTAGAGAATTCACCAACCTAGCTAACGTCTCATCCGCTGCAATACCTTCACTCTCCATTTTTTCATGACCGTCACCCTAAACCTTATATCATCAGATTGTTTTCACCTCCACAAAATCATTTTCTCTGTTCCATGTCGTAGATGTGTGATTCATTAAGGCCCTCCTACGATGGGTCACTTCTTGTCGACATCAGCTCATTATCCAAGAAGTTGACTTAGGAGCAACCCTTTCAGTACTTTGAAGTTTGCATGCCTCAATGGCAAGTTTCTCACTTCTGGTGACAGGTTTACATCAATGGCTTTCGACCGAAATATTTTACGTGGTGTTCAACATGAACTCATGTATTCACACCATGTGAATTGTACTGCAGTACCTTAAGGGTCATCATCATTATCGGTGATTCCCCTCACACCCGTTAATAGCTTACATCATTGGCTAGTAATCAGGCAATGTCTTTCCATGTCTGACATCAGATCATCCTTTCACATGGATCGACTTGTACTTCGAGCAAAGATTGAATGAGTTTGAAGACTCCGAATCTAGTTTCATCCATCTAGGTTGTGATATATTCAGGAAAATAAAGACATCAGATGTACATCACGGCTGCACAGATAATCATCCAAACTAAGGGATGATGGCTTTACCAGAATCATCAGTCTGCCACACAGATGATTGTCTGTCTTATGTACATGAAAATGAATTTATAAAGATGAGCATGGGAATGCCTGCCTCAGCTAGATCATGAAAATATTACGAACATAATGTATTGTATTGTATCTTATTACAGGTCACCTTCCAGTTCGGAAAACCTCGGATCCTCATTATATATCATTTCACCCGACATCAAAAGATTTACGACCTCATGCTTTAGGGGGCAACTGTTATAGACATATTTTGGCATTGCAACCCCAAACACATATGTCCATAAACCAAGGGCTTCTAAACCCCTAAAAGTGTTGTTTCATACCCTAAAGGAACAAGGTCACCTGATTACATCATCTCCCAGAAGTTCTCCATGAAAAACTACTCAGAACAGGTCAAAACTGGACCATACAGACTGCTCCATGCATAGCGTGTGATGCATCTCACCTATTACACATGGGGGGTACGATGCATACTGGAAAGCCCTTCTGTAGGGTACAATGAGCGAGAGCAGACAAATGGCAAAAGTAGTTTGCTAGGTGGAAACCCAGAGAATATTCTAGAAACCGCTCATATGACACTTGCCTCTCTTAATTTGCCCAGGGATGAGTAAGAGATCTGAAATCTCCAAGTGGAACCAAGAACTATCAGTGAAATAACACTAATAAAAATCCCAGAAGTTGACTCACTCTCCTGTAAACATCTATATATGGATCCCTCATCCTAGACATCCAGAGGCTGGAATTTTGTAATTTGCAAGGAAGTGTTGCTAGTTTCTCTTTGAAGACATTGTTGGCCGATCTTTCTTTGTATGAGGTGAAGAGGGCTTTCATGCTGGGAGAATGATGCTGGATCAGACAGCCTGGTCATAATCCTCTCTTCTACTACTTCTATCAATAAAGATATTTTAGTTTTCCTCCATATGCTTGTATATCTATGAATCTTGTATTTGTATATGGTTTTATATGGTTTTTTTTTCTTGGTAAAAGACTAAACTATTATATTATGTATAGGGTGAAACGAGAGAGAATCAGGCTCTGGGTATGTCACCCAAGAGCAATTGAGGCATCCAAAAAACTAGCCCACGCAGGGGCGCCAGACACAAAAGCCAGACTTCCATAAGAGCACGCCCACGCAGGGGCACCAACCATTTCATCCCACGCAGGGGAGACCGACCTTACCCAAATCATTAACACAAAATTCAGGAACAGGGACATTAAACCAGGCACGAAAGAGACCAGAAGCATTGTTACTTTAACTGAGTCAAAAAACAAACAGCAGAAGACACCAGAAGACCAAACAAAAAGCCATAGGAACCTTGTGCGCGGGCGTCATCAGTCGTCCATTTGCACTTCCTCTACCCGGCACCAACCATAGGCTTCTCTTTCAGCAGCAGTGGGAAAGGTGTCTTCCTCCTCGCCAGTTCCCGCCCTCTGTTCTTGCTTGCGTTGCTTTGCGTTTTCCGGATCTGAGGCCGCACCTTTAACCTCCTGCTCCTTATCAGCTTCAGGGGCCTCTGCTTCATGCTTCTGATTGTCAGTCGTCCTCTGCCCCTATTCATCCAGGGCATCCTCATCTTCCCGGGCATTTTCTATGAACAAGACTGAGACATGCGCGCTGATCCGCGGATTGTTCATGGCACTGCTGAAATTGAAGATAGCCGAACCAAAGGCAGGCAAGGCATTCGAGCTCGAAGCCCCTACATCCATGAATTGGCTGGAATGGAGGGGGTTAGCGCCAGTGGAGCGAGCAATGTTGCAGTGGCAGCAATGGACAACATTGTCCGCTTCATGACTGCGCGAGATTCCCCCTCTGGAAGTGCCTCGGCAGCTAAGCAGACGCTGTCGAGGTCTCACCATTCTCGTAGGAGGCAAGGGAAAGAAATTCCAATAGACCATGGGGTAATCCAGACCCCCTGCAACCAGACCCCCTGCAACCAAAGCCGTCTGAGGGATGAACCAGACAGACGGAGAAGATATCCCGACAGAGATGGAGAGGCCAGGCAACTGCATTACCACCAACATTCTCTGATCCCATACAACGATATCCCTTATGACTTCACCGGCCCTGCGTTGGAGCTCCCCCGCCATAACTGCTGCGTCGCCTGAGCCGAATTACCTCGCGGAGCATTAACTAACCCCTGCCATTCCACCTTATACCATCTGCGATCGATAGCTGTATTGTCTACGACTGCCACGTGATGGCCACTGGCCGGCATGTGGCCATCCCCCATCGCCTGTCCCATCTCAGTTAGCACCCGCATCCGGGGGAGCTGCGTCTTTCTGGACCAGTCGAGAGCACTCTTGAGCCTTGTCATGTGTTAAAATAGTGTTCAGCTGCCCTGTGATTAGAGAGTGGTCAGTCTCCACTCCTACATTGGCCATGAAGTCTGCAACCCTGTTGCCCTCCCATCTTGTGTGTGTGAAGGTGATTGCTCTATTGTTATGGAGCTCACGTTCTATGGCTTCCAGTCTTGCTTCAAGCCTCCAGCTGGTGGCTATTTTCCTGGCCTGAGATCCATTAAGGATTTTTTTGGCCATGTTTATGAGGATCTGAGAATCTCCTTCCACCTCCAGGGGGTGAAAGTTGTGTCCCCCAGCAAGTAGTAATCCCCGCCATAGACCCTCTAGCTCAGCTGAGTTGTTGGTGTCCCATCCAATGTTTCCGAAATACAGCATCAGGGGAACACCTTCATGATTCCTTATTATTCCTCCAAAGCCTGCGAGACCGGGGTTCCCTTTTGAGGCACCATCAAAGTTGAGTTTGAATGTATACTTTGGTGGGGGCTTCCATGTATTCTGATTTTTATTGCTGGTTTTAGAGTGGTCCAGCTTGTGAGAGCCTTGAGTATGATGAATTTGCCAGTTGTCCATAATGGTTTTTTCGTTGGCTAGCGTAGGCCAGTCCTCCTCCTTCCAGGGTTTTAGCATAAGAGTCTCTTGAAGATTTCTGCAGAGCAGGTTCCAAATGCTGTCTATCGAGGAGCACTGATTTTTAAAAATACGCTTGTTTCGCTCCTTCCATATGCTCCACAAAACTAGCCCGGGAACTAGTCTCCAAAGATGATTGAGGATTTCACTCTTGTAAGGGTCCTGTTGCCACTGACGTATAGAATTCGTGATTTCATTCTCAAGTCTACATCTTCTTTGACACCGAAAGCTCGCCTTTTCCCAAAGTTGATTTGCCAGGGGGCAAGAGTCCAGCAGATGTTGGAGAGTTTCCTCATGGGCGCTGCAGTTGAAACAGATGGAGGGGCCATGAAAGTTTCTTCTTCTAAGCTTGTCCCAGGTTAGAATTCTCTGATGTCCTACCAACCAGAGAAAGTAACAGATTTTGGGCCAGGAGCCCGAACTCCATATTTTACTCCAAATTGGGTCTTGGGGAACGGAGTCATTGCATATGATTTTGTAGGCCTCGGACGTGGTGAAAGCTCCTTTCGGTTGGTATCCCCACCTTAGAATGTCTCTACTCTCGTCGCACCTAATTTTCCTTTTGCTGAGTTCCCTTTCCAGCTCCATGGAAATTTGGAGATCTTCATTTGTGAGTACATGGTTACCCGGTTTCCAAATCCTAAAGCCCTTCTCAGATTCCTGAGCCCAGTACCGCCTAATCTTAGCTTGTTGTGTCTCCTCCTCAATGGTGTCCGGTGGCAGGTTCAGAACATTGCTAAGAATAGGCATTTGGTTCCAGGCGTCTGTCCAAAATCTAGTGGTGTGACCGTTTCTTACCTCCCAGAAACTGTGCTGCTGAATCATTTGATAGTGTTCTTTGGCTGCATTCCAAATTAGCGATCCTTTATCATTGGGCTTTAATCTGATGAGTTCTTCCTGGGGTCGATGATTGGCATACTTTGCCATCCATAATGTGACCCAGGGTTTACCTGGACTGGTGAGCCATTGCCACCATATTTTGGCTCCCATGATGGCATTGCTGTGCTCGGGATCTCTTAGACCAATGCCTCCTTTTGCTTTTGGTTTGCATACAGTGCTCCACTTTACCAGTGCCCATTTGCGATTAGTTGCATTGCTGCCCCAGAGGAAGCCTCTCTGAATATTCCTTAGTCTTTTTAGGACCCACTTTGGTGCAGCCAGGATGGAAAATAAGTACAGCGGCATTGCTTGAAGAACGGCCTTTATGAGCACTGCGCGGCTGACTAAGTTCAAAGCTCTGTGCGTCCACTGGTTGAGATGGGATTCAAGCTTTTCAATAAGGTTGTGCCATGAGGAGTGCTTGATGGCGGAGACAGTAAGGGGGGCCCCAAGGTATTTGGAGGGAAGGGTGGCAATAGGGAACCCCAAAATGCGGACTATAGCAGACTTGACAACCGGAGGGGTATTAAAGAAGAAGATCTGCGATTTGGAACAATTGATGCTGGTTCCAGAGGCTTCGACGAAGTCATTGAGCACGGCTTTAAATCTGGAGGCTTCTTGAATGGAGGGGTAACCAAAGAGCATGGTGTCATCAACAAATTGTTGATGGGAAATGGCAGGCAATTGATGAATGGAGAGACCTCTAAGCTGATGAGTGTGAAGGGCATTATTAATGTGACGTCCCAGTCCTTCAGCCATTAATACAAAGAGGAAGGGGGAGAGAGGGTCCCCTTGCCTTATGCCTCGGGAGGGGGCGAAGGGTCGAGAGGGGATCCCATTCACGAGTATGGAAAAGCTAGTGGAGGAGATAAGGCTTATAACCCAGCGAATCCATGTGGGACTAAAACCGAAAGCAGTTAGCATTTGCTGTACATAATCCCAGCTGAGTTTATCAAATGCTTTGGAAAGATCAAGTTTTAGGAGCATACCTGCCTGTTTTGAGTGCTTGAGAGTGTGTATGATCTCATGCGAGAGGATGATGCCATCCATGATCTGTCTCCCCTCCACATATCCTGACTGTTCCGGAGAAATGAGCATTGGCAAGAGGGGCTTTAGCCTGTTTGCAATGACTTTGGAGATGACTTTGTATATTACGTTGCAGAGTGCGATCGGTCTGAATTTGTCCGGTTTGATCGAGTCCTCCTCTTTTGGGATTAAGGCTATGAAGGTGGAGTTAAGTGAGGGAAGCAGCCAGTGATTCACTCGCGATTCCTCAACCACTTCCCATACTTCCAATTTTATCAGTTCCCAGAACTTGTGAAAGAAAGTGGTGGTGAAACCGTCCGGGCCGGGAGCTTTACCTTCTTTAAGCTGAGCCATAGCTACGTCCACTTCCTGTGTTTGAATTGGACTGAGGAGGAGTTCATTGTGCTCCGCTGTGATTAATTTTGGCACATTGCGTATGATTCTTTCAATTGCAGGACGTCTGTTGATATCAGGCTCTTGATGGACTTGCTTGAAGTGATTGAGGAATTCCTTCTCAATTTCTTCGTGCTGTTCCACCCTTTCTCCTCCTGACTTTTGAATGTAAGGGATATTATTGCACATTCTACGCTGCATAGTGGTTCTGTGAAAGAATTTGGTGTTTCGTTCTCCCTCTTTTAACCATCTGATTCTGGACTTTTGCTTCCAGTATATCTCCTCCTGCTTTCTTCTCTCCTCAAGCTGATTGTGGATGAGCTGCTCCTGCTCAAGGGTTCTCTTTATGTGACCTTCTGTACTTATTTCTTCCTACAATTCCTTCAAGGATTTTTGAAGATCATGTTGCGCCTTGAAGATGTTTCCAAAGGTCTCTCTGTTCCATCGCTTGAGGCAGAGCTTTAGATGTTTGAGTTTCTGTTGGAACTGGTACATCTTGGAGCCGTCTGGAGGCCTGAAGGATGTCCATGTAGAGTGAACCAAATCTTTCAGTGAGGGATGGGTGAACCAAAATTCCTCGAAGCGAAAAGGTCTTCTTGTGGTGCTGCCAGGACGTTGCCATTGAAGGGCAACCGGCCAGTGATCGGATCCTGAGTGTGGAAGAATGGTTGCCGAGAAGTCTCCCCCTAGGTGAATCGAGTTGTCTGAGATTAGAAACCGATCTAGCTTGGAGGCTATTTGATGCTTGCCTGCTCTTCGGTTGCTCCACGTAAAAGTGCCATTGCAAAAATGTAAATCTATCAGGGATGCGTTCTGGATAAAGTCTTTAAAGTGGGTATTTTCCTGTTCCAGCCTGTTTCTGCCTCCAATCTTTTCCTCCAATTTTGTTATCATGTTAAAATCCCCTCCAACAATCCAGAGCGGGTGCCTTCTATTGGAGTTAAGAGCTTCTATGGTGTGGAGGAGAGCAATTTTTTCCTTTGCTTCCTGAGGGAAGTATACATTCGAGAGATTCCCATGTATATTCGTGCCTATTATGTGGAAAGCAGCCTGAATTAGACTATGTGAAGCATGAAAGTCCGTGAGGGTAAGTGCTTGAGAGTTCCATGCGATAGCTAGCCCCCCAGATGCACCAGAGGCATCCACAGCCACCGATTGACATCCTGGCCAGGCTTTAGAGAGGATCATTTCTAGAGTTGAGCTGTTACATTTTGTCTCTTGGAGAAAGCATATTTGCGGCTTTTCCATTCTTAACATATTTTTTAGCATTCTGAGTTTTCCCGGGCTATTGAGCCCCCTTAGGTTCCATGAAATGAGCTTCATGATTCACTATTGGTAGAGGGCTTGTAGTACTTCGTAAGCTTAGCATACCTGCCTGAGTCTACCAGGATCTTCCCTACCGCTATTGTTCTTTGGAGATCAGTTCTTCTTCCTCTTTTTTTGGAGTCTTTTGGAGTTTGGCCTAAATCCCATTGGCTTCCTGCTTGGATACCAAGCTCGTGCTGATGGTATGCTCTGGAAATAACCATTTCCAGTTTGTTAAGCTGAAACTCTAGGATGCTTTCATAAGCTTTCTTTTTGCATGCTACTTCTAGTTCCAATATGTCTAATCCATTTAGATCTATACTCTCTGGTTCTTCCTCCATGCGTTGCATCTGGTTGTCTTCTTCCGTGGGCATGTTTGGGCTTTGGAGAGGGTCTGAGGATCCGTCAACCTCCATTTCATTTTCTTTTTCCCCTTGCTTTTCCTTGCTTTCCGAGGGGTTATCTGGGGCTGCTTTGGTTGGAGGTGGATCCGAGGAGGGGGCTGGAGGAGGTGGCTGGAAGGGATATCAGAGTTGGGGGGAGAGGATGTGTTTTTCTCTTCCGTGGATTGAGCCAGGATTCCAAAGCTGTTTCTGACCGCAGGGTCAGAGGTATTATTTTGCTGGGGTTTCTTCCCTGATGTTGATTTTTTATGAGCTCGTTTGCGGGTAGGGGCTTTGGTGAAGCCATCATGGGTCAGAGAGTCAGAGGGGTTAGGGGCAGTAGCTTTGACATTTAGGGGGCAATCTCTAAAAAGATGCCCTATGGCATGGCATTTACGGCATCGAAACGGGACATGTTCATAGTCTAAGGGTTGAATCCATTCATAGTCACGGTGAGAGAGACTTACCGATTCTGGCAGAGCTTTGTCCAGACGCATGAAGACGCAGATGCGGGCGTATGATGTGTATCTACGCATTTTCGTTTCTTCAGCAGCCTTTATGTATTCCCCCAAACCATTTCCAATGTTTCTCAGGATATCCTCACCCCAGTACTCATCTGGGAGTGAGTATAGTCTTATCCAGACCAGAGCCCATGTGAGGTCCTCCTTATCCGGGTTGAATCTGGGTGCCCAGTCCCTTAAGTATAAGCTGGCTGAGTTGAAGAAGTAGGGTCCCTCAACTAGGATTCTGTATTTGTCTTCCAGGCAAAAGAAGATCGTTGTGAAGAATCCTTTTGGGCCTAGCTGCAGAGTTACATCGCCCTTAGGCTTCCATTTCGCTGCGATCCAACTATGTAGGGCTTTTTCCGTCGGCCAAAACCCTATAAATTTTCTGATGAGCACATGATCGGTCATAAACTAGATTCTTTCTTCTATTTTTTCTCCCGACAGTTCGATTCTGGGTCAATCTGTTGCTATTGGTTTGCAGGTGGTCGAGGAGACCTTCGGGGTATCATCTGGTCGGTTATTCCGCCCTGTTTCTTCATCCGCCTTATTTTCCAGTTTGTCCTTGCCATTGCGCTCATGCCAGCGCGGGATCTCTTGGTTGATCACATTCTCGTTGATCGATCCAAAGCGTATCGTTCTTTCAGTTTGGTGTTGCGATTTTTTTGCCATGGGGGAGGTCGCCGTAACCCCCCCTGGGGGTTATCCATTTGCCCTTCGTTCCCTTACAATGCAGTTGAGTGATTTCTGGGTGCAGGGTCAAGTCCGCGATGGCTATCTGTGCAGGTCAGGCTGCGCCGTCTGAGAATAGTACAAAACCCTAGCAGTCAGGCTCCAGTTCCATGCATTTATATGGTTAATGTACATATGATGCTACATTATTTATGGTTATAGATATCTATGCTTTGATGGTATTTTGCTGCCTTGACTCTACAACTATTCTTTGAAGCGGGACAAGTGAGAACGGAGTGGTGAAATCTCTATCAAGGGAGAGAGGAAGTGAGTAAAGAGACTAGCGAAAGATTGAGGTTGGTACTCTCTATTTCTCTCTCATCTATCTCTCATAAAGGAAAACAGAAGTGACTTCAGTTTGTTTGTTTCTAAGATAGCTACTCGTCTTAGTGGGACTAGTAGCTTTGAATGGACACTAGTTTTCCTGATAATACCTGGCACTATATTAGATGAAGGTGTGTCTGTTAGCATCATGTCTTCTACTACTTGGAAATATTTGGGTTCCCCACAGCTTGTGCTTGTCACCCAGAATCTATTGGCTTTCAATGGAGGAACCAGTCAGCCCTTAGGAATCCTTCCAAAGTTCCCTATTACTTTGGGAGGAAAGACCATCCATATAGACATTATGGTAGTCCAAGGTTCCTTAGATTTCAATCTTTTCCTTCGACATGACTATGTTTATATCATGTGAGCTCTTGTTTCTTCACTTTTCCATGTGGTTTTCTTTCCGCATGAAGGGAGAATTGTGACTATTGATCAACTGTTATTCATTGGTCACTAGGCACCTCCTTTGCAACCATCATCCCTTATCGACTCTTGTTTGCAAGTAGTACCTTCCTCTCCACAGGTAAACTATGTGGCTACGATTCCATCTCCACGTCTGTTGATGATCACACAGATGGTATAGTACATTATGTACTGGGGGCATTGGGACCCGATCTGTGTTTGGTACCAAATGACATGTATTCCTCCCAGAGCGTGGTTCTTCTATCTAGTGAAGACCTCTTGGGAGCCATGTTCTCATATGGTTCATGAATACATACATGAGGATAGTTCTTGGTCTTATGTCAACCTCATTAAAAAATGAAGCAAGGGGTCATGAGGATGGTTCCTTGTCTTGTATCAACCTCATTAAAAAATGAAACAAGGGGTGAGCATAGATCTTTGTTTTTTTTCAAGCTCATTAAAAAATGAAACAAGGGTCTTGAGGATAGTTCTTTTACTATGTCAACCTAATTAAAAGATGAAGCACCTCCCATTTCGAAATCGAGTCTTTGATTAAGATCTCGTAAAATCCCAATCGAGTATTTCCAAGATTTTGAAAGTGAACCTTCATCTTGTCCACCTAGTTGACTGAAATGAAGCTTAGGGGGAATTTACCTCATTTGTGTCATTATGCTGGGGGCATGTCAACTTATTGCAAGCATATTTTTTCATTTCAAGCTTGTGTAAACATGAAACAAAATCCAAGCAGATTTCTCCATGGTTCAAGCTTCTACAAAAATGAACCCATGTCCAATTTACATCTCATGATTACCATTTTTATGTGCTAATTTCTGCAAGACAAGTCTTGGTTGTTTCATTCCATCACCACCATCTCTTTGGACAATCATATCCTTTCACTTGGTTGTTTTTTCCTTTCCTAAGGAACCGCAATGATGAGTGGTTTTGTTAGCCAGCCTCTTAACCATTACATGTTTTGAGTAGTTCCTCCATTACCAGAACCAATTTCTACCATTTATACCACTCATTCCTCCGAGACAATTCACCTCTAAGATCTTTTCTAACTTGTAAAAGATGAAAAGATTTCCGAGTGTTTTTTTTCCCTTTTGACTCGTAAAAAAGAATAAAATGGGGGGTCCGCTTTCAGCTCTTTTTTTATCCTTTAAAAGTGAAAAGATGGCCTAGCCCTTTATGTTTCTAACTCGTTAACGGATGCAAAATGTTATGCTCCTAGTATAAGTTTACCCCTTTTTTCAGGCTGGGAGGCACTAGTTATGAAAAAGGTACTCCTTGACTGAAATGGTTAAGCGGTTCTCTAAAGTATTTTTTTCTACCTTTTCAGGCTCGAGAGACACAAATGTATGAAAAGGGACCATGTGGAGTTTTCTTTTACATGTCTTTTGCAAACTCTCTAAACATGAAAAAGGTATCGAGTTATATCTTTGTCAGACTTATTAAACTATTAAACAACATCGGATTCGTCACCATGACAAGCATGAGCTTCTCCTTCCTATGGCTCATTAAACTTACTAGGTTTGATTCGTCCAAAGGATGAGCTGATAGTGCAAGCATATGTTATCGCCTTCAAGCTTGCGATTAAAAAATAATTGGGGTACTCACCAGAAATGGTGGGGGAAATTTTGGAAGTCTATCAGTCATGTCGGTAGCTCGCTCTTGAACATGACACTCCTTTCTTCATGTCGGGTTGGGACATCCTCCTCTACGTCATTGACCTTCCTCGGTTTGGGTTGCTCATTTTCTCCTTCCATCTAATATCTGCTATGTCACCATGACCACCGATCCTATGGATCCAAAAGCTACCAAACCTCTAGTTGTGTCACCGATATGTTCAAGAGTTGTCCTTCTATTGTTACACTTACCTCTGATTCTCTGTATCATCCAAAATCATTTTTCATCCTCTCATCTCGAGTTGATGATGTTAGATTCATTGTGGCCCTCCTTCAACATGGTCTCTTTCCGTCGACTTCAACCCATTATCTGGGAAGTTGACTGAGAGACTCCCTTCTAGTACCTTAAAGATTGCATGCCCTAATGGCAAGTTCTTTGCACTCGACGATAAGTTAACATCATTGGCTTTCAACCGAGTGATCTCATGGGTGTTTGAATCTAGTTCTTGTATTCACATTCTGTGAATTGTGTTGATAGTACCTTGAGGGCCATTGTCATTATTGGTGGTTTCTCTCGCGCTTGTTAACAATTCACATCATTGACTAGTAATCAAGTGACTTTCTAGCATGTTCAACGTCAACACATATATTCACATGCTAGGATTTGTACTTTTATCAGGTCATGTTTGAGCGCAAGACCCTAGACTGAGATCACAAAATTCCAGGTTGCGAAGTGGTGTGACATGGTTATGATGATATGCATGTCTCTTTCAGATGGTTGGCTGCAACAAGACCATGAGTTATCATATGTGATCCTTCTCATTATTGGATGGTTGTGACCATACCTTGGTTTTGTTATCATCCTCTTAGTTTATATATATCTATCTATACTTGTTTGCAGGTTTTTCGATGACAGGCCGGTTCCCCACACTGATTTATAAAGCATTTGATCCCTCACTCCTACACGGCCTTCATTCTTTAGGGGGGCATCTATTACACAAAAAATTTTAAATGTCCTTGTACTCCGTGTTCCTTGATCTTGGAGGACCTCTATAGTGAACCTCGCATGCCTTGCCTTCACGTAGAAACTCCCATTATGTCCCTCTCCATGAGAATATCATTTCCCTTTTGCACCATTTTCCCTGAAACTTTTGTTTTGCCCAGTCTACAAGACTGTTGCTAATGACCTTTGTCTCCCTCGCACCAATGTGTATAGATTAGCACTATTTCCTGTGTCGATCAGTGTGACTGAGCAGTGTTCTAGTCACACCGGTCCTGTTATGGGAAGTTTTTTAAATTAGAGCCAAAGTTTCTAGCTCTAGAAGCTCTGTAACAGAAGTGTGGTAAATGGTTTGGCCGAATGGGGTCGAGGATGATACTTTGGGCTACTTTCCCCTATAATGATGGAACTACCCCAAGGGATAAGTCATTCTCTGATGAGAAAAGGATCCATCTCCCATCCATATTTCCTATATAAACCTCCCTTCTTCCCAAGTAAAAACTAGTGCTAGTTGCAGTTAGAGTGTTGGCTGAGTGTGAGTATACTATTTGGATTTGACAAGAAAGCTATTACTAGTTGTAGCCATCTAGTTATGTGAGGGAGAAGTGTGTTTGGTTTGGAGTGAAGCCTGAAGGGAAGATTCTTTAAACTATTTTTGTTTGAAGCAATCATGAAGTGCTAGCAGAAGTGTGTGGGAAACCGATCTTGTCAGAGGAAGACTGCGAAATCAAGACGAATGGTTGTAATCTCTCTTTGATATTAATATATGCAACTATCGATTGGTTTCCTATATGTTTTTTAATATTACATATTCATGTCTTGATGCTTCTTGACTCATTAAGTAGGTTGAATTGGAATTTGTCTATTATTATTTTTGTGTGTTGTTGTTGTTTACTTGTTTCAAGAACTTGAAGAAGGAAGCGGGAGATTGCTAGAGCGAGCAAGCGGGGACATCATCAAGTATGATAAGCAACTAGGAGGTAGGCCTCTTGATTGATTCTAATCTAGGGAAATATTCCATAGAATGTACCTGTTGTGGCTAAACCCATTATCAGCCTATAGGAATTCATTTGTGTCCACACTTATAATTTTACTTCACCACAGGTATGAAGAAGGAGCACACATGCTACAAGATTTACCTATAGTTGGATAGAGGAAAGAAGCAGTAGCCGAAAGGAACACATGAATGAAACCATATTTGAATACCAAGACCATCGAAGACCATGCAACATCAAGCCATGTGGAGGAGAAGACAAAGCACATGGGAGAGTAAATCCATCACTGTGCAGTGTAATAGCTTGACATGGACACCACAGCCACCAAGTACATGTTAGTAGTGTCGTGTCAATTTGTGTCATGAGTTTCTAAGGCGTCATTACCACTATGGACCATAATTGTTGTAATTGAATGTACTGTAAATTAAAAGTCCAATGGACACAGACAAGAAGTTGAAGAGTCATGTCAGTTGCAAAGTCATATGAATTTCAAAGGTCATGAGGTTAGTCCAAGAGTCATAAGTGTCAAGCATCACCCACGGCTATATATAACCCTCCCATTGTATAAGCATGGAATTTTCACCTTGGCTCCTCCCACATAGCCTTGAGAGTAGTTAGTCAATTATTTGGGGATCAAGGAGTGGCTCCAATATTCCACTACTAGGACTAGTGATGTATGGTGTGCATGTCTCTTGGGACTTTTTCTTAATTCAGAAGCCTGTTAAGGCCAAAATATTTTCATGCATGTTTTGTAGATTTTTGTAAGACTATTATTTTGATGTTTGTAATGCATTTTTGTTTCCCTTGTACTAATATAGTTGAACTACTTCGGTTGTTTTAGTACTTACATTATTGGGAATGTGTTGTATTTTTTATCTCCATTGTCTCATCTCTGTGGACTACCTCATGGGATACTAGACATACCACCTTTGTGTATTGGTTATCACAGCTGTCACATACTTGTGGACTAATCCATGGGACACTCAAAAGACCATATTTTTTTTTTAGTTATAACGACTGGCACATCCATGTCGACTACTCTGCTCCGTGGTCTACGTGTTTTCACCTTCACTTCATTTCAACGACTATCGAATCCATTGTGGACTATTTCACTAGGTGCTAGACATACCTTTCCGGTTCGCATGTGCCTCTTCCCATGTTGTACTATTACCTCTCACTTAGAGGCCCACTTTGCTCTTCCGCTTTGCAGTTAGAGACATGTTACATTACGCACTCACCAGGCACACTAATCTTGTTGTTTGAAGATACCAGTGTAACACTCTCATGTGTTGACATCCAGAGCCAAGGCATATCTCTAAGTATATGGAAACCAAGCCTTTATATCAGATGGGAATCCTACACTAAACTTTGTGATGTCTAGTTGGGACTTCATATAGGGGAGATCCCCTTCCTTGACGCATTTCTAGCACCGTCAACATAACCATAATATCGAAAGACATGTACATAAACCTAATGTACATGATAATCCTTAACTTGCATATCTGCATGCCATCATAGAATACCTATACGTAGACTTCTTGTTACCCCAAAGTCTAATGTTGCAACCTCATTATGATGATATGCATCTCCTCTTCTATCTCAGCCAACACATTAGCATCGTAAAATGCCAATATCACCTTGAAGACATAAATTGTATACCATGACTTCACAAGGCATGTTTGACATACTATTGAAGCATAACTATAAGGAAGACCATACATGCATGACAACTGCATATAGACATATAACACATGGGTACCAAACCATATTCACATTATTCTAGCTAGAGTCTAGTCATCAATGCATGGTAATATAAACAACACAAACAATTACCTTATGCATGACAATAACCATTGCTCCATTGTAGACATTGCCACATGCAACCATCAACATGCATAAGCAATTCCTAATCAACTACACATAAGCATAAATGCATGTATTCGAGCATGAGCGATCAATTCTTGTAGCCAACCTACAAGACTGATACATATAATCAAACATGCAAAAATGAAACCTAACATACAACGTTGTAATCAAGCTTCATATAATCATATAACTAGTCATATACTTTTGACGATACATTCCAGAAAATAAACGTCAAGTTCCTCTTGATAACCTTACTACAATCATTATCCATAATTATGCAATTCAACAAGCAATGCAAGTGTAAGAGGCACACATGCAACTGACATGCATGCATGACGAACAGACATTGCCCATCTAGTCTAACTAGTGAACTATGATCTAATACCAATTTGTAACACCCCCTCCTCCCAGGTCCACCAAAGCAGTCAACCGGTAGGGAAAACATGTAATGAGAGAGGTTACTATTGGAGATTCAATCTCCTTAGTGGCCTTAAGGAATGGAGTTGACAGAAATCATCAAACAAACCCATCCACACCAATAATTACAGCCCCAAGAGATATGTTAGCCACTCAGACATCCTGTTCTTGAGTACCACTAATGTTTTAAGCCTCTTCACCCAAAGCCGCTCGCATTTTATGGTCAAGACATTGACCAACAACTCAAAGTCATTCTTATAGGCCTCTGTGCCAACGACTATGGACTTTTCTCAACAGACCTATGCGAGCGACCCTGAGATTTGAGCCACTTTTATAGCTCAAAATATCGGCCTTTGCCCAAAACTTGCTACAACCTTCATAATCCATCAAAGAAATGATAACAATGCTAATAAATAAAAAATAAACCTCAAGACTAGGCCCGAGCATCCCTAATCAGGACTAACATTTTGTCAAACACTTGGCATCAATGCAACCTACAAGTTTAGGATACAAGACAGAGCATAAATTACTAAAAGAACTTATGAAATGTAACCAAAATGATCACCTCCTTCCGCTTTGAGCTATTATATCATCAATTAGGTCTTGCATCCATCCATTTTACAATTATAAGTAAATGCATGAAATAACCTTGACATGAACCAGTCACATAACCATTCTTATAACCAACATTAAATCATATAAATATCATGGATATGACAACCATTAAATCCACATATAAACAAGTACAAAACCAAGAGAACTTAACTTTTATTAATCATAGTCAAATCCGACGAGGTTCAAGACTTCCACGTACCACCCGACCGTAAACATGGCTGAACCAAATGTCTCTTTCCCCAGTCACACCTGTGTCATATTCCAATCATGAATGTGGGATCTCACATAACAACCAATCCAAGAACAACCAAGGGAATCCAAAGGTTAAACCACATCCACCCTCATCAAACTGTGGTCACACCAAAACCAGTTCTCCAATCACAACCGAAGAGACTTTGGAATGCAATCGAGAATCCATCACTATCACTGTGGAATTTTCAGTCTCCTTGTCTCTGAGGCTTTACCAGAATCTAGGCCCTAAATGGAGACTAGTCTCCCACGCTTTACCGCAATACAAACTCAGACCATTATGCCTTAAAATGAGACTTCTCCCTTCGGCTTTACCGTGTGTCCAACCAAAATCGACCAACAGATTCCTAAGCCCTTGGGAATGAACCTTGAGACCACCTCTGCCACGAATTCTAAAATCCATCTGAAAAACTAAAGATCAAAACCGAAATAAACATCCCAACATCATGGCATATAGAAAAATACAAGGCTAGCCTGAAAACCACTATCATAACCTGGAAAATCCATGCCACCAACAACATGAGAACCATACACCAACATGAAAATCCATGCATGTCCAAACTAGCTAGGAAATCAAACATGCAAAGGGTTACCTGGAAGTATTCCTGCTGAATTTGCTTGATTATGCTTTTCTTTCCTTGATCCTCGATTTCCTTCCTTTCCCTTTGCTTGCTTTCCCTTCCTTGATCCAAAGCTAGAGTTCTCCAAGAAATGCTAAGTGACCAAAAGTGGGAGAGAGAGAGAATAATGTGAGAGCTCCAAACTTGAACTAACCAAGAGCTTGCCAACTAATCCATAAAAGTCTTTTTATTAATGAGACCTCTAACTTCTTCATTTTCCATTATTTTCCTTCATTTTACTCCTCACATGCAACGTGTAACCTTTCACCTTAATTTTCTCCTAATTTCCTTTATTTTCATAAATAAAGTGCCTATAAATGCCTCATGCCTTTCCAAAGCCTTAGCCATTGCCTTTTCCAATTTCCTTCGCCAAAAACACACATCTAATGATGCCCACTAGGAGATGTTTTCCCAACATTCAGCTTGGAACACGTCCCTTACCTGTGGTTTTATTTTGCATTTATTTACTATTGTTACATGAAATTTTCACCAAGGCTACTACAGTTTCATTCTTTCTCCTGGATAGTTTTAATTCTCTCCAAAAATGCTTAAGTCTCCTTTTGTGACCCATAATTTTCTTTTCATTACCTCTCTTATACCAACTTGAATAAATAAAGACAAATACATATTACAAGTGCACCACTTTATCTTTTATCACTCAACCATATCTCAAATAAATACCAACAGCAAAATACCAAAGAATCCCATATCCACACACCAAATATCCAAATCTCTTTTCTGAAAAAATATATAGTATAACAAATACTTTTTAAAATATATATTTTAACGGCACTAACTTCCCGAAACTCCTCATTTCCTTTAAGAAACCACCAAAAATATCCTTTAAAAAAGTACCACTTCAAAGAAATATAACAATATCTCCATATTAAATTTAATTGAATTATTCCAAAAAGATGAAGAAACTAATCACGGATTAAAAATAAACTTGTGTTCAAAACAATCCACATAGCCTTCAAAATTAATTGCAAGTGGTGTTGGCTGACATCCACATTCCAAAAAACAATTATCACAAAGAGGATGACTCATTCATCTCCCCGATAATGCAGGGATGGCTTTGTCGTGGCGGAAAAAGTCGTTTGTGCGGACACAACTGACCTCCCTAGGAGTCTAAACTCTCTAGCGACAAACAAGACAAAATGGAGCGATCTTTCTCTAAATACACCTTTTAAAACATGAAAACTACAAGTGTTTAGGCTTACCTTATTCCAAAACGCTGTTGTTGTAGTCCGTCCTTGCCGATCCGGATGAGCTCCTCCTTCACATCAATTCCTGCAACCACAAACAATCAAACAATTACCAAGCACTTGCATCTCATATAATAAAACATATATTCAACATGCAGACCAAGGAACACATGAAATAACTCATTAACACAAGCTATTGAGAAAATTGAACCAGTTTGTATTAATAACGAAACAAAGAAACTCTTACAACCTGGCCTTGGTGTTGTGCAAGTTCCTCCCAGGGTCCATCAAGGGTTTTCCTCTACTTTGACAAAGCTCACCCACTTCCAAGTAGAATCAAGCAAAGACAATCTCTCCTCACAAGGTTCTAAATGGGAGTCCTAATTCCTGCAGCATTTACCCAAAGAAAATGTATAGCTTCAACCTCCCCTCCCTCTGGCCCAATGCCTTTATTTATAGTGCTGTAAAGAGGTTATTCAGGTCCACCATCAATGGGATAATCCCCCTCTTTGGGTGGGATAGCTCCCTTATTGATGGGATAAGTTCCTCCTTAATAGGGATGCATGAACCAACTGGAGGCGCATCTATTTCATCAAACCGACCTCTAGAAAGTTCTAGAAGTAACCACAAGTAACTTTTTTAAGATGAAACTTGCGCATTTTGCCTTTTACAGAAGGACGCACCTGTCCCTTAATATACAGAGCGTCCAAAGACGCAGCCTTTGTGAACATTGTGAGCGTCCCCGCAGGTAAGGCTTGAGAGAACCTGCGTCCCCAGAGATAAACACATTTTTTACAAGACTTTCTCTCTTCTTTGAGTTTGAGATGGATAGCAGAGGCATAAGACTTGCCTAAGAGGGTAGCATGACTGTTGATTGAGCCATACTAACTGTAAATAGTCATGGTGACATTTTTTAGTGTAACAGATTGCCCCCTAAAGTGCGAAGCCTGGAATAGATTAGGGTTTTGTAATTCTAGGAAGGGTGAAGCACTTTATCATTTCAAGGATTGTCTTGTGGATGACCTGGTTGGAACCTGCAATTTTCAACACAAAATACATGTATAAGATTATATCATCACTGAGGTAGGCATTCCCATACTCAGATTCAAAACTTTAACTAATGGACTAACTACTCTGATACAGGAATGATCTTGCAGTACATCATTTTTATAGACTTTTGTAGACACAGTATGGACGCAGCCATCTGTTTATGATTACTCTACATAGATAATGAATACAAAACTCCTCGCAGCCTGGATGGTAGAAACTAGATCCAGGGTCTTCACTTCTACTTCCCGAATTGGTACGATTCTAGCCATGTGATTAAATGATTTGATGTCGAACATGTTAGAAACCACTTGATTACCAGTCGATGATGTAAACTGTTAACAAGCGTGAGAGAGACCACCAGTAATTTCAATGGTTCTCAAAGTACCAAGCACAACCTGTGAAATGTGAATAGATGTTTTGATGTCGAACACTTCACGGAATCCTTTGATCGAAAGTCAATGATGTAAACTGACGTCAAAGGCGAGAAACCTGCCATTGATGCATGCAGACTTCAAGGTACTGTCGATTCCTAAGTCATCTTTCTAGATAATGTGTTGATGTCGATAGAAAGCGACCCGTTGCAGGGAAGCCCGCAACACGAAATCATTGTTCAAGTTGAAGAAATGTTGCTGTAAGGACTGACTCAGGGATGGTCAAATGGATGACAAGTATTTTGCAGATGAAAGTTTTGCTTGTAGACCTCTTGAACACATAACGACACGACAGATGGCTTGGTGACGAATAACTCAAAGTTAATCCCCGGAACCCGGTTAAAGACTTTCAAAGTGGTTTGATCAACTGTGAGGTAAAAGATTTCCCAACCCAGGTGAATGAAACAGTGTCGTGTTCAAGAGTGGTAATAAAGTTTCTTTCGAGACAAAAGGTAACAAACAGGTTCATTCTTCTCTCTTTTCCCCCACCATTTCTGGCAAGTACCTCTTTATTTTTAACAAGCTTGAGGAGGATAACATATGCTTGATTATAAGCTCATCATTCGGACGAGTCCAACCTAGTTTAAATTCGAACCCTAGGAAGGAGTGGTTCATTCCTGTTTGTAATTGAACAGGTCCTCTACTGTAAAAGTTTAATGAGCCCAGTATAGGAGAAACTCGGCATTTTTCAATTTTAGAGAGTCTGAAAAAACTAAAGGAGACTCCACGTTGAACTTTTTCGCACATTTGTGTCCCTCAAGCCCGAAAAAGTATAAAATAATACCTGGGGGAACTGCTTGATCTTGCGACCAAGGAGTACTTTCATAATAGTGTCGTTGACCTGAAAAGTAAAAAGCGATCAAGGACACGTCGTTTTATTTCCTTATCGAGTTTGAAACGACAAAAACCCGGCAATCTTTTCCTGATTTTACGGTCAGAAAAGAGCTAAAAGGGGACCGTCTTTTAATTCCATTTTAACGAGTGTAAAAGAAACGCTCGGCGATCTTTTCATGTTTTAGGAGTCAGAAAAGAGCTTAAAAGATGACTCTGATATTTTTGTTTGTGAAAAATGACAATTTCCCTCGAAATCCCTTTGTCCTGCACAAAAGCAACACATTACTCATACCTGTTTAAAATAGGCAAAAATACATCGAAAAACATCTTTCCATGGTAAAAAATGAACTAATTCATCCAAAAAACCTATAAAAAGACCTTTTACCATGTCATTTTTACCGTTTGACTGTTGAGGTTGAAAAAGGAGCTTTTGACAAGAAACTTCCCGTGGTTGTTGCGGAAAATCCGACCGTTGGAATCGAACGCTGTCTTATCCCGGTATTTTACACATCCTACTCTGCATTTCTATCCGTTTAGAATTAATTTTTAGGTCTTAGTTTCATTTTTTGGGGGGTTTTGGTTTTGGAATGCGCCTCTCGGCAGACGCGGGTGCCCTTTGGGTGACCCGCGTCCCCCGAATTTTTCCTATACAGGAAAATGGTCGGAAGACGCAGTCCGCCTTCAGGCCAGCCGCGTCCAAGCGCCCTGTGTTGTAAAGGCGGGGTGCGTCTTCCGTGAAACGCGCATTTCAAAACCCCAACCCCCTCAAATAACTATCTAAAAATTCCCAAATCAATTTCTAATGACTATTTCTGGTGTGCAGGGCATTAACCATGTTAGATTGGAGAGAAAGAGAGCATGTAGAGGATGATGAAGCTGCAATAAATCATCAACCTTCCCTGGATGCCCTAAGAGCATGCGGGTTATACAAATACTGGACCATACCGGGCATGAGGGGCCAGGTAAGATTCTTGGAATGGCTGGTTGAGCGATGGAACGTTCAAGAACAATGCTTTTACATAGGAGGGCACCAGCTCGAGATAGAGCCCTCGGATGTATACTTTCTTACTGGCTTGCCGAACAGAGGCGAGCAACTCAGTCTTGCAGGAACTAGGCCGGGTGGCCAATCCCTTGATAGTCTCCGCGATGAGTGGTGCACACCTGGGGCTCACCATTCGAAAGGCATAGAGATAAAACACATCACTCTGTGCGAACTCAAAGTCATAGCATTCACGGTTACCAGAATTTGCGGCGCGACCGCTTTACACATTGCTTCCGGATCCCAAATGCGGATGGCAATTGACTGTTACCAAGGCACCATTTTCAACTGGTGTGAAGCTGTGTCAGCTCATATGAAGAGCCAACTGACCAAGGCAAAGAACGGACGACTAAAGACTTTTGGATATGGGCCTCTAGTCGTGAGCTTTGCCTTGGAGAGAGTTCCAATGCTGATCCCTCAGCAACTCACTGTTGATATCTTGGGTCCTCGGGAGCCAAAGCTGATACGATGGGTTGCGGTGATGGCCCGGCATCCTGACGAGGGCACAGCGGTGGTTCAATTCTCAGATAGTTACTTTCACTGGTTAGAGGACCAGGTTTTTTCGATACAGGACTTTCCGTATGCCGGAGTGGATTTTAGAGGTGATCCGGACATGGTTCTTCCACCGGGAGAACAATGGGATGACAGAGGTACTTTATTTTTCACAAGTTTTCTAATTATGTATTTTTTTATTTTTCATATATATCGTCTCAAAACTAACAGTAAAATTTTCAAAATGCAGATGTTGGTCCACAGCGTCCAGCCAACCTCCGGCCTTTTGATAGACTACATCCAGCTGCACCGGTACCGGCCCCACAGGACGCGGCTGCAGAAGTACTAGCTGAGTTGGAGCATGATCTAGAGCGTCTCACGGCAGATATACCTGAGACTACTATGGACGACATTCCTATCAGGCTTCAGCGCTTCGTAGTCGCGGTCCCTGGACCATTTAGGAGATTTTTGCGTAAGGTAGCCCGCGCAGTGGTGTCATACAGAGAGCACCACCAGTGATTGACTAGTCACTTTTGTAGTCACATGTGACATTTTGACTTTTTGTGCTATCATTTTGCTGATCATAAGTTGTTTTCAACCTATGATCGAAGACGATGTATATGTTTTTTTTTTGACACACTTCTATCTATATATATCACTATTACCGGCTTATCTTGTTTAACATATGTGATGAAATGTCTTTAAATTTACTTGCATGATTATTGTAAATGTCTGTCCAACATTCGAGAAGCAATTGCATCTGCTAATGTATTTAAAGACCTTGGAATATGCTGATATTCAATGTAATCAAATTCACATTCCAAGAGACACACTCTCAAAAACAACCTTAATAACACAGGATTTCTAATGGCATAAACTCTATTAAGCTGTAATACAACAAGTTCAGAATCTAACCTCACTATCAAACGTCGAATTCCAAATGAAATAGATTCGGATAATAATTCAACCACTGCACTGTATTCTGCAATGTTGTTCGTTGTTTGACCGAGGCTTACCCCATGCATAGAAACTAGCTCGTCACAGGGCGAATAGATAACCCAAGCTGCGGAAGAGATATTCCGTGTACTACGACAAGCACCATCAGCAAATCCAATGTATGTTTGGAGAGGCGTCGACATCTGCAATATCAAGAGTAAAACCAAGATAAGCCAGAATAACGACGAAAAACACACTCTCTAAGCTAAGCACACTGACTAAACTAACAAACACGCTAGCTAGAAAGAAAATCTAACCTATCTAAAGATTTCTCCATACCCACCATTTAAGCATAATACCTCTTTAGGTAAAGTCCATTTCTGGGTTTACCCAAAGAGTCCCCATCAAAATCAACCAGCTCATAAGCCCCTTTTGCTAGCTTTCGCTTTACAATGTAGGGTCCATGCCACATAGGAACGAATTTTCCAGCACCTAGCTTATCGTTAGCTTGATCATATAATAGCACTAGGTCTCCTTCCGAAAAACTTCGAGGTGTTACATTTCTATCATACTGAGCTTTCATTCGTTTCGCGTGAGTCTCGATTGCCAATGTAGCGTCACGTCGAGTCTCATCTAATTTAGCCAAGTACAATAAACGTTTCTCCTCTTCGGAAGTAGCTGGAAGTAATTCGACAGCCATTTGAAGTGATGGGATTTCGCATTCAATGGGTAACACAGCTTCCAAGCCATAAACTAGCTGGAAAGGAGTGAACCCTGTTGAATTTTTCACTGAGGTTCGATATGCCCATAGCGCCGAAAATAACATGTTATGCCAATTCGTTCGATGGATACCAATGATCCGTCGAATCATGATGACTAGAACTTTGTTGATAGACTCAACCAAACCGTTGGCTTGCGGATAATAAGGAGTAGAGCTATCGTGGCGCAAACCAAGCTGGCTTGTAAGCTCAGTCATCATGATGTTTCGAAAATGGCTCCCATGGTCAGTAATGATTGCTTGTGGGACACCAAACCTAGTTATGATATGATTGAATACGAAAACTGCAGCTGTTTTGCCGCTTGCGTCGAATGTAGGCATCGCCTCGGCCCACTTAGTAAAATAATCAACCGCAAGGATGATATACGCATGCCCCCCGGCCGAGTGAGGGTTACAAGTAATAAAGTCGATACCCCATTTGGCGAATGGACCAGCGGCAATTATAGGGTGGAGAGGAGCAGGTGGAGCGCGCATCTTGCGATCAAAAACTTGACAGTTGTGGCACTTCCTGACTGCAATGATACAATCCTTAAACATAGACGGCCAGAAATAGCCAGCGCGCAACACCTTCTGGGCGGTGGCATACCCAGACATATGACCGCCACATGCTCCAGAGTGACAATCATTCAAAACTCTCTCAGCCTCTTCGTGAGTTAAACAACGTCGAAAAACTAAGTCTGCCCCCCGGCGATAAAGTGTATCTCCAATAATTCTGTATTGCTGGGATTGAAACCGAATTTTTCGACGTTCCGCTTTGGAAGCTTCAGGCCGAAAGGTTTGGGTTTGGAGATAGATGATTATATCCCCGTACCACGGATCTACAGTACTGATAAGAAACAAAGATTCGTTAGCAATGGACTCTTCTGCCACAGTCTCTGTGTCAGCACTTGGGAAATCACACATCAATTCCGCGAAAACTAAGGATTTCTTAGACTTGGACTTCTCGAACTCCAAGTCGAACTCTTGCAGGATAACGATCCATTTAGAGTACTTGCCCCCTAGCAATTGTTTTGTCAAAATGTAAATCATAGGGTTGCAATCCGAAATAACTGTAGTTTTACGGAGAAGAATGTAGTGATGAAAACACTGGACAGCTTGAACGGCTGTCAGGGCCAACTTTTCCACATGCGAATATTTTAGCTCAGTGGGATTCAAGGTCCTACTAAGATAATATATCACATGCTCCGCTCCGAATTCATCTTCTTGAACTAACACCATTCCAATGGTGGAATGCGAAGCTGCGAGGTATAAGAAGTAGTCCTGGTTGTAGTTGGGAGGATGCAATAACGGTGCATGGGTCAACGCGTGTTTAAGTTCATCAAAAGATTGTTGGGCAATCTCGTCCCAAAAGAATTGTTCCTTCTGTTTCAACAACCGTGTAAAACCTTTAGTGACCTCGGCGTAGTTTGGGATGAATCGGCGTAAAAAGTTCGCTTTCCCTTGCAAACTTTGGAGTTGGCGCAAACTCGAAGGAGGAGGCAATTTGATGATAGCCTCGACTTTCGAGGGATCGACGCGAATGCCGGCTTTTGAAACAACAAATCCCAGCAATCGACCTGTTTCTATACAGAAAACACACTTGTGGGGATTCAACCGAATTCGATAATGCCTACACCTCATAAAGATTGCTCGTAAATGGACAAGGTGATCAGCTCGATGTAAAGAATGAGCAGGCAAATCATCGAGATACGGTTGCACAATGTGCTTGATGTTGTGAAATGCGTAAGACATCGCCCGTTGAAAAGTAGCCCCGGCATTCTTAAGCCCAAAAGGTAATTTGCAATAAGCAAATGTCCCCCATGGACAAATGAATGCCGTTTTTGGTTGGTCGGCAGGTAGAATATTGATTTGATTATAGCCCGAAAAACCATCCATGAAGGAAAACATTTCACTTCCGGCACAATCATCAATAATTTGATCGATATAAGGCGTAGGATAGTTGTCTTTTGGACAAGCTCGATTTATATCCCTATAGTCGATACAGATTCTTATTGTTCCTTGTTTCTTGTTGACTGGAACAATATTCGATACCCAATCCGTTAACGGGATCGGATAAATGAAACCTGCTTTCAACAGCTTTTCGACTTCTGCTTTAATCGCAGCCGCTTTTCGAGGGTGAATTTGACGCAACCGTTGCCAGACGGGTTTAGCATCCGGGTAGGTCTTTATTTCATGAACAACAATGGCAGGATCGATTCCTGGCATTTCCTCGTAAGACCAGGCAAACACATCGCGGAATTCTTGGAATAGGGCCTTGTAAATTTGGATTTCTTCTTTAGTACAAGCGGCACCTATATGAATGTTTTCCTCGATTCCGGGCTTCACTGAAATATCAATGGGAATAGTACGAGAAATATTCCCTAAATTCAACTCTGAATCAGAATGTTTCGTTGGATCCTGAGCGTCTTTGACATATTCAGCGGTAAAGATAGATGAAAAATCATTTTCAAATGCATCATCCTTAGGTAAAAACGAAGATCTGTGATGGAGATCCTCCCATGGTAGATCGTCTACACTTAGGATTTCGCGAAGTTGTTCGTCAGATGACACGACTTCGGGAAACGCTATCCGTTCTAAGGGTGAGGTGAAAAGTGATTCTTCACTGACCACATTCATTTGGTCGATTTCGGTTGAATGCGAGTCAGTAAAAGACATGACAGCTTCATAAGCAATTTCATATGGACTCAAAGGCATAGCATCACCGAATGAGTCTATCTCAGAGTCAGATGGGACAATCCAAGGATCGTCATAAATAATGTTTTCTGATGTAATCATATGAATTGTTGCAAATGAAGGGTCTACGTTGAGTGGAGGGAGAGGAAAAGTTCCCAGTAAACCGGAATCCTTAACTAAACCTACACCAACGTCCCTATAAGGGATTGTCGTCTTACCGACATGCTGGATACTCTCTGAAGAGGCTGGGTCGGATGAAAAGTATGTCAGCTGATCAATAGTCACGATCTTACCGTTATGTGGAAACTTAATTATTCTGAAGACCGATGAAACGACCGCTGTCATAGCATATGACCAACTTCGACCCAAAAGAAGGTTGTAGTCTAGAGGGGCATCAACCACTTCCACATCCAGACTAACGGTTTTACCTTCTACCCCTATAGGCAATTCTTGTAGAATACCAAACGGACGGAACCCACGGCCATCAAAGGCCTTAAGGATGGTGGGGGATTGGTTCAACGAAGGAGAACCAAGGGATCTCCAACATTGAATCGACATAATACACGTAGAAGCTCCCTCATCAATCACAGTCCGATGAATAGGCCTGTTTTTGACTATCACTGGAATTTGGAAAGCCATTTGATGGGGGAGACGTGGTGTACTATTTTCTAGATCGAAGATCATTAGATTCGGATCCTGAACATCAACAGCTCTGATAGCCGACAAAAGCAATTTTCGTTGTGCTGGGCATGACTGCAGCACTTCTAATGCCGACATTGCTGAGGGTGAACAGCTAAGTCCTCAACAATGTTGTAATTCTGGGCTGCTCTCGCATGTGGATTGAAAGCAGACCTTCGAAGTACACCCTTGGCGGGCGGCTTAATTACTAAGTCTGGGTTAGGTTTTTCGATCTGTAGTGGATCGGAACCAGGAGCTGAGGTTGATGGGTTAGAGTGAGAAGATTCTGCTTCCTTACCATCAACAGGATTCTTACTACCATAATCTTGCGATCGAGTCGCAATCCTCACATGAGACATCATCAAAATGGGTTCTTCACTGGCATTCGAAGAAGAACCTATCATCTTATTCTCCTGCTCCGGAAATGGATTTTTTAACACAGCAGGAGTGGGAGCACCTTTGACTATTTTCACAACCTCGGCCCGATGAGGGCAATCTCTCGTAAAATGATCCTCTTCACAAATAAGACAAGGATATCGAGGTTTGCGCTTTTCGTCATTGGTTTCCGACTTTTCTGTTTTCTCCTTCGGAGCCTTGTCTGCTTTAGCCTTCTTCTTTCCTTTCTTCTTTCCACCGTTTTTTGATTTGGCCGTAGATGACTCTACAGCGTGAATGTCGGCGGTAAGTTCAGGAGGAGAAGACTCTCCTGTCGGAGAATCAGGCAAAGTGATAATTGGAGTATTTGAAGCCTTGGAAGACTTCTTCTTGCTCTTCGTAGTCACGATACCAATCATACCATCAGCGGCATGAGATCCCGAAGGAGTAGCAGCGATTTGATTCGATTTGGGAAGATCCGGAATCTTCTCGTGTAACGTACCCGACTGAGTGTAAACTAAGTCTAGGTATTGTGCCTGAGCAATGACTTGCTCCTCAGTAACTACTCCGGCCTTAGCTACATCTTCAGTAATCTTCGGTAATAATGATTTGACAAACCATTCAGCTAAGATTTGGTCCGGGATAAAAACTTTCACTAACCTCCTACGACGTCTCCACTCATGAATGTGATCAGAAATATACGTGGACGTCGATTGTTTTAGTGAAGTTAATAACTCCGTGCCGTTATCGTATCTGACTGGCAACTGAAAGTGAGTTAAGAACGAGGTAGCTAACTGGCTAAAGTTGTAAAAAGAGGCCCGTGGTAACTCAATGTACCACTTGGCCGCGAGACCAATGAGTGTACGTTGAAAAAGACGTAAGCGGATGGAATCATCTGAGATAGAATTCGAAGCACACCAGAGGTGGTAAGTCATCACGTGATTGGACGGATCCTCTCCAGACTTACCTTCAAACTTGGGTATATCACTGGGCAACTTATTTGGCATTGGCGGCCAGAACGTAAGATATTGAATTGGATCGTTCGTTAGGCGCGTCAAGTCTGGTAAATCCAAAGTTGCGATAAACGGTAACTGCTGGTTAGGATCTCTAAAACTCTGGGTCACAATACCAGCCCCAGGAGGAGGATATCCAGGATAACTAGGAACAGGAGTCGCATTTGGGATATTATATCCTCCTGGAAAACCAGGATTAACCGGACCGTACTGGGGTTGTTGAGGTTGTTGATAAGTGTACCCAGGATACGGTTGATACTGGTAAACCGGTTGTTGGACAGCTTGCCCATGTTGGTATTGTCCCTGGTACGGAGGTTGAACAAATTGAGGTTGAGTAGTAACAACCGTACTTATACCAGGCTGACCTATAGGCATCTGGACCATGGTTTGAATCGTAGATCCAGACAACGGTAAAGATGTCTGAGGTGTGGTAACAGGGACAGTAGAAACTGGAGCCGTCGATACTCCAGAAGTAAGTATGGTAGATGTAGCAGTAGTTGCAGCAGCCGTTTGAGATGGAGTACTAGGTGCAATTGACGGCTGAGTAACTACCGAAGTTACAGAAGTTTGAACATTTGGCTGGACAGGTTGCGGTTGCTGGGTTGGACCAGAAACTACGGGTTGTCCAGCTTGAGGAACCATCTGTACACTTGGCTGCAACACCTGTTGACCCTGTGATGGATCCCACACTAACATTCCAGGGTATTGACCCGTAACAGGTTGAGGATACTGAGATCCATAACCAGATTGAGGGTAGGATTGATAATTGTAAGGTGCAGTTCCCATACTTGGAACATATGACTGACCTTGAGGCGGTTGATTACCTTGACTCGAGTATTGACCTTGGGGTTGATAACCTTGGGGTAAATACTGATACTGGGGTTGACCTTGACCTTGAGGTTGGTACCCTTGAGGTTGATAACCTTGGGGTTGATACCCTTGAGGTTGCCATCCTTGAGGTTGATATTGATACTGAGGTTGACCCTGTGGTACATATTGAGGCTAGGGTTGACCTTGAGGCGCGTATTGCACCATAGGTGCATACTGACTTTGAGGTTGCCCCCCAGACACGATTTGTGTACCTTGAGGTTGCCCCCCAGGCGTTAACTGCGGTTGCCCCCCAGGTGGTAATTGGCCACCTTGAGGTTGAGAAACGGGAACTGAACCTGACATCATGTAAATGTCTCCTACACCCAATGGTACATTACCACTGTTTCCAATTAATAACCCATGATCAACGGGTTGAGGAGATGCTCCCGCAAAGGTACCAGAAAGAGATTGATACCCAGTGGGGACAGAAGGACCGCCGTGTAAGAAAGATTCAGGACTTTGAGTAAACACGGACGACTGACCAGACATATTTACAGGAGTATAAATACCTCCAGGTGGAAAAGGAGTACGAGGTGGAGAAAAACCTACCCCTGAGTTGTCTAAATAATTGGTTAATGAAAGGTACCAAGTAGTACTTCTAGGAGGACTGTAAAAGATGGATTCACGCTCCCTTAGATCAATAGTAAGTTGACCTTCAAGGTGAGAGACACCTATATCCTCTTCTGGAGCAAGTTCTTCTATAGCAATCAAACCAGAAGGTAGATTTTCGGTGATAACTCTTTCTATTCTTGGTGAATCTGGAACACTAGAAGTTGGAGTAACAGGTTCAGATATTTCTGGTTCTTCGCCTGTATCACTAGCAGACGAAAAACTACCAACAAGCTCAGAAACTGAAACAGCTTCGGGATTATAACCTGTCTCTAAACTTTGGTAATCTGGATGGACTACCAAGGAAGATTCTCCTTCTTCAGGTGAACCTACTCTACTGTCACTAGGAGGAGTTACAAGGACATTTAACCCTTCGTACTGACCCGGAATATCCTCAGGAGGTTCACCCCGCGATTTACGGAGTTTTCTTAACAAATCTATTCCGGTAACAATCTCAGGAGACTTGCCCCGAAGTCTACGGGACTGTCTCGGTAATTCCACCACAATTAAAGATTTTTAACTACAACACACGAAAACAAAGTAAAAACTTCAAATCAAACCACCTAAAGTTTTCTAAAGAAGCAAACAAATTTGAAGCACACGCCTAAAGAATCTAGAGCGTCAAACCAAACACAAACAGTAGTCTTCCGGACCAAAAGCGCTAGTTGGTGATGAAGCCCAACCTCGCTGGATTCAGTACAGAAATGGCGGGTGGAACAGTTACCCCGGCAACCTACTTAATGAATAGACCGGCACAAGTTCCTCCACTTTAACCGTCTCGAAGTGAAGTGAACTCCCCGGAAAATCCAAGTGAGTATAACCGATGTCTTCTCCAGGTACAGTGGGACCTTCCCTCCACCGTCGCCTCAGTAGAACCCTAAAGATTATGGTCACTAAAGTTACCAATCACAACAATTACACCTGGGGGAACAGTCTAAACTCCGACAGCACGCAAGGGCAGAGTAACAAGCTCAATCCCCTTACCGGCTCCTTGACAGTAATCCAAGGTTTACCGATAAGTGACCCCTGGCTCCTCGACAATGGTTAATCCGAGGTTTACCGTTTGTAATACGTACTGTCTGGCATCGTTCCCAACGAGGGGGGAATGATCCCCTCACTGGTTCGGACACGAGCTCGTGCTTCTCCTTTAAGAGGAGCTTTCCCAGAGTGCAATTGAAACAATTGGATTTATTCTACTCAAGATAAACTATCTGTTTGGTTTTGTAGTCTTGGAGAGTTAAGCACTCACCTACTCCAAGACCCTAGCCTAAGCTATGTTGGTGTTTCAGAGCCCTAGAAAAATAAAAATTACTAGATTGATTTTAATTTAAGCGTTACTTTTAAGGTTGTTTCTTAAGTCAAAAGGTGATGGAAGTGAAACCAGTGGTGTGTTGACTCGACTCGAAACCACTACAAAATGCACCTAGGATGATTTACCCACTACTTTACTTTTTCGATGAATTGCTTAACTAAAAAGTTGAGAGAATGCAATTTTTATAAAAGCAACTTCTTAATTAAAGACAATCAAAGAAACAATTCGTTTGTCTTTTTCAAGCATAAAAACATGACCGCTCTTTACTTGCACGAAAAAACTCTTTTTCTTCCAAAAACTTTAAATGCTACTTGAAACAAAACTTTTAAAAGGAGATGTTTTTGTATTTTTCTTATTTAACGAAAAACATAAATCTATTTTAATAAAAATCAATTGCAAACTATGCAATCTATGAAAATTCACTCAAAAAAAATAAAAACAAACAAATCAAAAGGAAATTACCCTAATTAAACCTAATGAGGCAAAGCCAACAATGATTATTCTAAGGTGTTTTACTTGATCACAAACAAATCAAGGACTAGCTTATTGCAGAACCAAAAACTAGTCAAAACAAAACTCTAATCTTTTTGTTCTTTTGAATGGAAATCAACACTTTATAAACAAGTAATTCGAAATTTGACCCAAAAGACAACTTAAATGGCAAGCTGCTCACACAAGGAGACTTTACGACAGGTCTGACTTCTAAGAAGGCTGACAAACCAGAGAGATCTAAGGCTGGACAACTTCCTACCGTCAAAGTCACTACAGGACCTATTCAAAAATCAAACCCTAGGCCTAAACTTCGTTGAAATCCACTAAAACACTCAAAGCTCACAAAACAAGTTTAGGTGAAAATTTTTGAAAGGGTACTATAGGATCTGGGCAGAAAAAACTATGAAAAAACAAAATCTAAAAGCAATTAAAGCAAAAATGGAGTTTTCCTAAATTTTTACAGGAAGACGCAGGCAACCCGTTAGAACAGGCGCGGGCCCGCTCTGTGCAAAAGGCAACAGCGCGTCCAAAGACACACTGTGCAGCACTCAGAGGGTGCGTCCTTCTGGAAAAGTTAAGAAAAACCAAATCTAAATAAATCTAAAGCTAAGCCACCCAAATACTAATTCTCACAGTCAAAAACCAGAAAATAAAAAATGATTTTCTCAGAGCAAAGTTCACACAAAGGAAAAGACTTTCACATTAATGGAATCCCCAGCGGAGTCGCCAATTTGTCGTGGCGGAAAAAGTCGTTTTTGCGGACACAACTGACCTCCCTAGGAGTCTAAACTCTCTAGCGACAAACAAGACAAAATGGAGCGATCTTTCTCTAAATACACCTTTTAAAACATGAAAACTACAAGTGTTTAGGCTTACCTTATTCCAAAACGCTGTTGTTGTAGTCTGTCCTTGCCGATCCGGATGAGCTCCTCCTTCACATCAATTCCTGCAACCACAAACAATCAAACAATTACCAAGCACTTGCATCTCATATAATAAAACATATATTCAACATGCAGACCAAGGAACACATGAAATAACTCATTAACACAAGCTATTGAGAAAAATGAACCAGTTTGTATTAATAACGAAACAAAGAAACTCTTACAACCTGGCCTTGGTGTTGTGCAAGTTCCTCCCAGGGTCCATCAAGGGTTTTCCTCTACTTTGACAAAGCTCACCCACTTCCAAGTAGAATCAACCAAAGACAATCTCTCCTCACAAGGTTCTAAATGGGAGTCCTAATTCCTACAGCATTTACCCAAAGAAAATGTATAGCTTCAACCTCCCCTCCCTCTGGCCCAATGCCTTTATTTATAGTGCTGTAAAGAGGTTATTCAGGTCCACCATCAATGGGATAATCCCCCTCTTTGGGTGGGATAGCTCCCTTATTGATGGGATAAGTTCCTCCTTAATAGGGATGCATGAACCAACTGGAGGCGCATCCATTTCATCAAACCGACCTCTAGAAAGTTCTAGAAGTAACCACAAGTAACTTTTTTAAGATGAAACTTGTGCATTTTGCCTTTTACAGAAGGACACACCTGTCCCTTAATATACAGAGCATCCAAAGACGCAGCCTTTGTGAACATTGTGAGCGTCCCCGCAGGTAAGGCTTGAGAGAACCTGCGTCCCCAGAGATAAACACATTTTTTACAAGACTTTCTCTCTTCTTTGAGTTTGAGATGGATAGCAGAGGCATAAGACTTGCCTAAGAGGGTAGCATGACTGTTGATTGAGCCATACTAACTGTAAATAGTCATGGTGACATTTTTTAGTGTAACAGGCTCTCCTTATTCGGGGATGAATTTTGTGGTTCTGCTCACCAAACTTCATAACGTTTCAACCAACAATAAAGAAGTTTGCAATTTCTAATGAGCCTACAAAATGTGAGGCTTTTTCTCGCAAAGTCTCGAATTAATAGCTTACACCTTTACCACAAAACTTGTAGTTCACAAATAGGAGTACACCAAAAGAACTAGGTAGGAATGACTACCGATTTATCCAGTAAATCTCATAAAGAAACGATCTTTCTAGGAGCGATTCGGCGGACTTGCACTCTAGGGTCTCTGGTCCATCTGCAACGGCAGACCTCCTCGGAATCCTGCAGACTTGCTAGATACGGCACCTCAGAGCCATCACAAGGGCGCAGAACCTCCGCCATTGATCAGTGATGAAGGGAAGAAAAATAATGAAGGAGAATATCAAGAGGTTCAAAGTGGGGATCACGTGGATCTGAACCAGCAAGGGGGGAAAAAATATGACGAAGTACAACCCAGAGTAAGCTTGACCACATGCAAGCCAGTAGAAACAGAGCGGCCGAAAGTAGAATTTCCAAGCCAACGCATAAATGCTCAGATACAATACATGCGGGATCATGTGCTTATAGGCAAGTTTATAGGGATCTGGCCAACTGAGAAAGCGCTGCGAGGTTGGATAGCAGCGAAATGGAGCCCAAAAGGACACATCACATTGCAGCTGGGACCTAAAGGATTTTTTACAGCCATTTTCAATTGTTTGGAGGACAGAAACAGGGTAATGGATGGAGGCCCGTATTTCTTCAATGCAGCTGGATTGTATCTCAGAGGATGGGTAGAGCGCTTCAACCCTGACAAAGAGGACCTCAGCTGGGCTCCTGTCTGGATCAGGCTTTACTCGCTTCCTGTGGAGTATTGGGAAGAAGTCTCTCTACAAGAAATAGGTAATGTTCTAGGAGAATTTATCAAAGTAGCAGAGGAAACAAAAATCCACAGATACACCTCTTATGCAAGAATCTGCGTGTACATGAACCTCAAAAAGGCGCTCCCAGATGTGGTAGGTTTACTCCATGACGATTATGAATGGGTTCAGTTAATTGATTATGAACATGTCCCGTTTAGGTGCAGACGATGTCATGCACTGGGTCACCTATTCAGGGATTGTCCCCTAAATAAAAAATCCTCTCCTCCAAGCACCTCTGATAAGTCTGAATCTGATGGTTTCACCAAAGTATCCAACCGCAGAAAAAACCACAAGAAATAAGCTCCAAATCCCAGGCAACCTCAAGCTACTGCTTCCAAGCCTTCAACGAGCAACAGTTTTGAAGCTCTAGCTAATGAACCCGTGATCAATCCTGATAACCCAACTCCCCCAGAGCGAGGGGCAAAGAAGGATAAACAACCAATGCACACAGAATCCATAATGATCCCAACAGATCCGATGATCAACGATCCCTTTTCTTCAGCTAAGCATAAAGCCCCAGAATGGTATCTTCAAGGAATGGAGGAAGACATTAGAGAACCTGACTCAAGAATAGTAGCAGAAATCAATGAAGAGAAAAATGACTCTCAGTTCATGGAGGAGGACCCAGAAAATATAGACATTCTGGGCCTTGAGCAGGCATGCAACGCAAAGAATTTTGACAAAATTCTAGATCAGCAGGTAGAGGACCTGGAGGAAATCTTATCAAGGGAACACAAGAAAAAATCACTAGGTATCCAAACTGGAAGCCCTTGGGATGGAAGAGTCATCACCAAAGACATCAAAAAACATGGAAGAAAAACAGATCTTCAACGAACAAATAGGATCGGAGCGATGTTAGTGGAGTCTGGCAGATACTCCAAGCTAACAAAGTATTACAAATACCTCCAAAACTCTTCCCAATGAAGTTAATATCATGGAATATTAGAGGGCTTAACAGCCCAGGGAAAGGGAGACTTCTTAAAAAATGATAATGCAAGAAAAACCACAAATACTCTTCATACAAGAAACAAAATGCAACTCAAGTGCAATAGAAAGGATTGCAGCAAAAGCATGGCCAGGAGGACTTAATGTGGCTGTAGATGCAGATGGAGCGTCTGGAGGTCTTGCAATCCTATGGGACGCTCGCTCTATAACACTCTCCAACATTCATGCAAATAAGAACTTCATCCAAGAAATATTTCACATCACAGGAACTAATACACATGGGCATATTACCAATGTGTATTTTCCCCAGGAATCCACGCACAAAATAGAAATCCTGAATGCCCTCTCGGAACTCAACTCGGCCAGAATGCACCCATTGTGGATAGCTGGGGGGGATTTCAACATGATCACCAGAATGGAAGAAAAGAAAGGAGGCAGGAACAACGGGAACCAAGATGGGATTCACCTCAAGGATTTCATTCAGAATAATTGGCTTATTGATATGCCTTTCAACAACAGTCTTTTTACATGGAATAATAAAAGAACAGGGCTACAGCAAATATCTTCTCGCTTGGATAGATTCTTAATATCAGAGAATGCTATTCATTTAGGGGGCAACTTTGCAGCGTCAATCATGCCGATCGGGGGATCAGATCATTCACCAATCTTGTTATAATGGACTCAATCGAGAATCACCATTCGAAGACCATTTCGATTTGAAGAGTTCTGAATGTCTCACCCAGACTTCAATAATCTAATCAGCACAGAATGGAACAATTTTATCCCTTTTGAAGGAGCGAAGATGTCACAGTTTCAATGGAACAATTTTATCCCTTTTGAAGGAGCGAAGATGTCACAGTTTCAAAAGAAGCTCAAGCATCTCAAGGGTAAGATCAAACAGTGGAATCATAATTCATTTGGCAACATTTTCCAGGCTCCAAGCGCTCTCGATCAGGACATGAAACACCTGGAACAGAGGATCATAATGGAAGGCCGATCAGAGGACCTGTCAGAATAGGAAAAAATTCTTGAGTCACAAATCCTAGAAAGGGAATAACATGAAGAAACGATATGGAGGGAAAAATCAAGAATAAAATGGCTTAAGGATGGAGGAAAAAACACAAATTTTTTCCATAGTACCACCATCCAACACAGAATGAACAATAACATAACCCACATTCTAAATGAGCAGGGGGATAAGAAGGAAACTCATGAAGACATGGAAAGAGAATTTGTAAACTATTTCCAAAAGGCGCACCAAGAACCTCAAATAAATATATCGAAGGATATAGAAAAAATCACCAGACATATTCCAAAGTTAATTACAGAGGAGCACAACCAACTTCTCCTCAGAGCGGTCGAACTACAGGAAGATGAAGTAGCTGTATGCAAACTGAAAGCCGAGAAGGTGCCTGGTCTAGATGGGTTCACTTCAAACTTTTTTCACAAGTTCTGGGACTTGATTAAAATGGACGTATGGCACATGGTCAAGGAATCAAGATCTCTAAGATGGATGTTCCCCAGAATGAATGCTACATTTATCGCTGTCATCCCTAAGGAGGCCCAACCCAGCACTCCTGATAAATGCATGCCCATTGCCCTTTGCAACATTATCTACAAGATTGTCTCCAAAATCATTGCCTCCAGGCTCAAACTGTTTCTCCCTCTCATAATATCACCAGAGCAATCTAGATATTTCGAAGGGAGGTAGATCACAGATGGTATTATTCTCACTCATGAAATAATCCACTCCTTAAAGCAATCCAAGAAGCCAGGTATGCTCCTTAAAATTGATCTCTCAAAGGCTTTTGACAGTTTAAGCTGGTTGTACATTAAAAAAACCCTTACTGCTTTTGGTTTTGCACCCCCTTGGGTTAGATGGGTTATGAGTTTGTTATCCTCCTCCTTTTTTTGGTCCTTATCAATGGTATCCCCTCTTCTCCCTTTAGACCTTCTCGAGGAATCAGACAAGGAGATCCTCTCTCTCCATTCCTTTTTGTTATTATGGCTGAAGGTCTAGGCCGAAGCATCAAGCAGGCTCAGCACTCCCAGCTGCTCAAAGGCCTGTCCTTTCATAACTCCCCAGCCTTCACTCACCAGCAATTCGTTGACGACAACATGATTTTTGGTCACCCCTCAGTCCAGGAGGCTTGTCAACTCAAATCCCTTCTTTCAGATTTTTCGGAAGCTTCTGGAGCCTCTATCAATAAATCCAAATCCCAAATATTTTTTTTCAACATTCCTATCTATACTCAATCTGCCATAGCCCGCATCATAGGCTTCTCTATTGCCTCCCTTCCCTCCAAATATCTGGGGGCTCCTTTAATAGCCTCAGCCCTGAAGCACTCCTCATGGAAAATTCTCTTAGAAAAGTTGGAAAACCGCCTTTCCTTATGGACTCACCGAACCCTCAATATGGCGAGTCGGTTAGTTCTCATCAACGTTGTTCTTCATTCCATGCCGTTATACCTGTTCTCTATCCTGGCCGCTCCCAAATGGGTGCTAAAAGAAATCAAGCATCTTCAAAGATCTTTCTTATGGGGCAGCGCAGGACAGAAATGTAAATGGGCTTTGTTTAAATGAGACACTATCTGACTCCCCAAAAGTGCCAACAGAACTGGCCTCAAGGACCCCTCTCATAACAATAAGGTCATGGGAGCACATAACTGGTGGCGATGGGTCACTATGCCATCCACCCCATGGGCCTATTTGTGGACAGCTAAATATGCAAAAAATCATCCCTCAGAGGAACTAATTAGAATATCAGAGGTAGGAATGGGCTCTTTAATTTGGAACTCAGCCAAGCAGCATAGAAGTTTAGTTCATCAGTGTATTTTTGGGAAGTCAAGGATGGAAAGGATGCAAAATTTTGGGAAGATTCCTAGCAGTAGTTGCCCAAGTTAAAGGACCTTCTTCATCCTATGCATATACCGGAACAGAACCTACAAGAACTCAACAAGGTAAAGAATTACTGGAAATCTCCACCCATACAAAATACCAGGAAATGGTTAGAGGCACAACAAATCTTAAGAAATGGAATGGAACAACATCAAAAAACTCTTCAAGTAGAATTAATGAGAAGAAAAATTCAATGTTCAGAGGAAAGAGATATTCTCAGATGGAGATATGGAGAAAAGGGAGTATTTTCAACAAAGGAGGCTTACAATATTATAATCCAGGAGCACATGGTCAAAGATAACCTCTGGAGCAAAGTGTGGGATCCCACCAACTGGCCGAAAGTTTCTACCTTCCTCTGGCTCCTTGGTCACAACAAGATTCTTACATGGGAAAATCTCCAGAAATGGAACTATCAAGGACCCTCAATATGTCCTAACTGCAAGCAAGAGGAAGAGTCTACAAAGCATCTTATGCAATCTTGCATCATGGCGCGCAAACTCTAGGAAAAGGTAAGCTTCCATTACCAAAAGGAAGGTAGAATTCAAGGAGATTTCATAGATACGGTGCGCAGTTGGGAGCAGAACCCTTTTCAAAGCAAGATATTAAATTTCCTCTGGAAACTTATTCTGGGCTTCCTAATGTGGACAATTTGGAAGGAGCGAAATCAAAGAATATTCAAGGACCAATCTATGCCGATGGAGAAGCTCTGGAAAATTATGTGTCAAAATATCAAAGAATCCATATCTTTGCATACCTGGTGTCAGGAGGATCTCCCTTCTACACCCCAAGAACAAAACATATGGGCCAACTGGAACCTTCAATGGCATCAAGCAAACATTGCCCAAAGAATTCATCCTCAGACAAATCATTCGCCTAAAAAATGGATTCCACCTCCCAAAAATATTTATCAGTTAAATTTTGAAGGGGCCTCAAAAGGCAATCCTAGAAATTCAGGCTTCGGAGGGATTTTTAGAGATTGGAAAGGAATTCCTCTGCTAACCTTCTTATGCTCACAAGGATGGGACACTAATAACTCAACGGAATTAGAAGGTCTCTGGAAAGGGCTCATACTCGCTCAAAAGCAAGGATTTTTTCCTCTGATCATTGAAGTTGACTCTCAGATCATCATTAACATGGTCATGAAAATCATGCAAGGCACCCCTTCAAGAAAAGTAAGTAGTAGTTGGAGAATGGCAAAGAAGTTGGAACTCATCGAAACATGGCTCATCCATCACAGGGCGATAACTCTTAAGAATATTAGACAGGACATGAATAAAGTGGCGTATATTTTAGCAAACTTCGAAGTGGAATGTGGAGTTAACCTTCATACAGGCTCAATTATAGGTCTGGTCTCTGATTCCCAACTCACTTTAAAAGCAATGTGAAGAAGGAAATGATGCAGGAAGGAGAAGAGCACCTGGATGCGGGTGATTCATTTCATAGTTAATGTGTTCATTTATGAACGCAGGCATAGTGTCCTGCAGACTGAAGCAGAGCGCTCATCTCCAGGTTAGCACAAGGCCCAAGCAGGTTCACCTTATGTGTATTCAATCATCATGCAGGTTGATTTAATGCTCCTCCTTGATAGTTACACAGTCCAGATGGTTCTAATCAGGCAGTTCGCAGCCCCTCCATTTACGGTTTACTGTTCGACTTTTTGTTGTGGCCCTTCCCTTCTGAAGTATCCTCGCTGAGGAAACACCTTTGTTATTTGGGATAAGCTCAAGCATATTCAAGTTCCTGACTTCCATTGCTCTTCCCCATCTGGCTAGCCCTGCTCTAGGCATGCGAGCTCTATTCATTGTTGTTTGTTTTTTCCCGGTGTTCCTACCTGGTCTAATATTCTCTGGTTTTGCAGAATAGTCATGGTCCGGCAGAGATTGCTGAGTCATTGTGGTGGGAGCCGAGGAGGAGGAGTTCACAGGTGATGTTAGACTTCTCAGCCCACCCCTCAAGCCATGACGCCCCCGACCAGTCCCTCTCGTAGACCACTCTCGTATCATGCTTTTCAGAACTTCCATTTTAGGTTTCAAAGCAGTTTAAATCGGCCAATCATTTCTGCTAACATTTCCATTATCTTCACAGAAGAGGAGTCTTCTATCCCCATCTCTACAAGTGACATGGCGAGTTATTCTCAAGAAGGTCTCAGAATCATGGGTGGCCATAACGCAGAGCAACAACAGGGCAATATTGGTTAGACAAGCAAGCAAGGTGGATTGCAGGAAGCGGATAAAGGAATTGATGGCAGTTCGAGCAGTGATCCTCTGGATATGCAACTAGGCGGTAGAATTCATGGTGCGTCAGCGTCGTTGGAAGATGGTGGAAGCTCAAGCAGCTCTCCTCAGGCTTTGAATCCCCTAGGTGGCAGCGGGGAGGGCAAGGCGAAGCACGGTGAAGATATATGGTATGGAAATGAATGTCTGGTGGAGGAACTGTAGCTAGACCAAGATAAGCTCATATGATGACTTCTGTTGCCTTCTTAGAACTCGTTTTGTTTGTTTTCGGGTCTAACGATTATATGGTTTTGTCGGTGCGGTCAGGAGTTTTTCACTCTCATTTTGTTTATGTACTTATGGCCTGGAAGTTGGAAGATCTTACCCCAACTTGGATGTATGTTTCCTGTAAATGGTCTCCACAAATATGGGATAGTTCTGTCAGTTTTGAAAGCAAGCAGGTCCTCTCTGTCGAGGCTCAGTCCTCCTTGTAATTTTACGGTTACCTTACTTTAATAGATTTAGCATTTACTGAGAAAAAAAAAAAAATCTCATACAAAAACGAATTCTTCGAAAAATTTCACACACCACAGCTTGCGTTAATGATTGAAGCACAAAATCCCCTATTGTTGTTGCCAAATTCAACGTCAATATCAACATGACTCTTCCAAGAGGAGATCAGTAAATGGTTCCTTCCTTCAATAATGGTTGTTCCAACGATAATGAAAAATGGGGGTTTTGTAATGGCACAAGCAAAGAGTGTAAAATGATTTCGCTTCAGCCTCACTTCCACCGATGATTTGTGGCTTATAGCATCACGCTCCAAAATCCTTTGAAGTGACTAATACTAAAACAAATTTAGATCTAGTCAGATCACATCACATTGGGTCTTTTATTCTCAACTAATTTGAGGCTAGTTGTTTCTCCAAAATGCCACTGTACTAAGAGCTCGAAGATCTTAGAAAATTTACGCAACATCCACTCACACATCCTAGTGAAAAATATCACGAATCACACCGATCTGATGGGAATACTGTTAGGATATTCCGACACATAGGAAATAGTTAAGTATAACTTTGTCTAGTATAGAGTTAGGTAAAGTGTGTTTCTTTACTATGTACATTTTGTAACTTACAATCTGATGGTCATGATATGTAGTGATCTGACGGTTCATTCTCTCCTCCGTATTACCGACACTTGATCCGTGGCTTAGCAGCCAATTGGTCCATGATCTCTATTTAAAGAGCATGGAGGGTCATTTGTAGGTTAATTGTTCATGAGAGAAGCTCATGTAAAATTTCATTCTTTTATTAATAAATTGCCTGAAGTGGCCGCGTTGGCTAAGGCCGTGGGCTGTTTCCCTCTTTGAGGGTTCTAACCACATCAAAATACTGGTGTACTGATCTGTGATCTACGTGTGAGCGGTGTCCTTTGGTGTTCTATCTAAGGAACTTACCCTGTAAATTCCTACATGGTATCAGAGCTATTTGAGGGTCGCGTCTGTTGCTGGTCCAAATCTGAAGCCGCTAGAACTGCATCCGACTGTTGTTTCCTAGATCTACTGTTTCTGACTACTTTCAGGCCTAGATGACTACTCTATTGTGTTGGGAGCATCTGTTCCAGTGAGGAACCCCTTTCGTTTCACACGAAAAGGTTTCTGGTAGCCCTAGCTACGTCATTTTTAAGATCTGGAGGTATACAGTGTTTATTTGCAGTTTACAGTTATTTTTCTCTGTTTATTTTGGTTTCAGTTTATTTAGCTTTTTATTTTATTTTTATTACCGGATCTGTACCTTTCATTTCTATGTATGCTCTTTGCCCCGTGACTCTATGCGATCTGGGCAAATCAGAAAGAGAAAGGAAGGATTTTTCTCATGCATATGCTCTTTTCCGCTGCGCCTTAGTGTGATCTCGGAAAATCAGAAACATTGAGGAAAATATTTAGTTTCTGGCTAAAGCTAACTTCGTGCTGTAAGGTTTGTTTTTTTTGTATGTCCGTGTTGGGTTTTGTGTTTTTTTTTTGTAGGGAAAAAGAGCTTTCTCAGGAAAGCATGCAACCCAAAGCTTCAGTGACCAAAGAAAAGAAGAACCCCCCCCTCTCTCTCTCTCTCTCTCACTTTTAGTTTAGCTCACTTGGTCCAAAGCTAATTTATGAGAGTAGAGGTCTTGAGTTCAAGTCTCCTTTTTATGGGGGCATATTTTTCGTTTCCGCACATTCCCGCACTTCGTCAGCATCTTCATCAACTTTTCTTCAAAAATCCATAACTTCTTCATCTGGAAGCCGTTTTTAGAGCCGTTTTTTTTAACTAGCCTAAGTTATCAAGATCTTTCCATTAGAACACTTAGTCTCAGCATCTATAGCTTCAGTTTATATTAAAATCGAAAGTACATGCCAAGTTATTTTTGACAACACCAACTACTTCCAATGGTGGTCCTATATTGTGGATTTACTTAGAAGTAAAAGTCTCTACAGAATAGCCTTAGGCCAAGAAACCAAACCGAAAGATGAAGATAAGGCAGCTAAATGGGAAAATAGGAAAGATCAAGCACGTGGGTTGATAGGGATGTCTATTTCTCGAGATCTTAGATTCCATATTGCAGAACTTGATACTCCTGAAGAAGCAATGAAACAGATCACTAAAGTTTTTGGAATTAAAAATGAACTTAAATCCCATCAACTTGAAAATGAGTTGCTTACATTGGACCCCAATAATTTTTCTTGCATTGAATATTATTTGTCCAAGTTCAAGACCCTTATAATTCTTTTTGAAGGTGTTAAGGTTAAGAAAGAAGATAGTAGACTTATCTACTCCATTCTTACTATGTTGGGACCAGCCTATTCTGTGTTTGTTTCCACCTTTCATTCTACAAGAGAAGCCTTCATTTCTCAAGGACAAGCCTACAAGTCCCCTTCCTTTGATTCCTTTTGTGATTCTTTAATAAGAGAACAAGAAAAACTCTTACACCTTGGTCTTCCCAATCTTGGAAACACTTCTAAAAAGCGTTAGCCACCCAGCAACAACCAAATTCAAAGAATCCTAAGAAGTTGTATACTAAAAGGAATGGTCCTAAACCAAACAAGGGTCCTAAGAAATTGTTGCCTCAAAATGAAAAATCATTTCAACAAAATGATAAGAAAAATAAAAACAAAGGGAAGATGACTGATATACATTGCAACTTTTGTAATCGAGATGGCCACTTAGAATCCAAATGCTTTAAGAAGATGGAAGCCTTGGAAGTAGCAATGAAGAAGCATAATATCCATTTGGAGCACTCTTCAACTTCAACTTCATCTTCAGGAAATGTACTTTCTGCATGTGATTGTCAAGCATCTCGGTCTAGCTATGCGCTAAATGTATCTTCTTCTTCTCATTCTCATGAGTGGCTCATTGATTCTGGAGCTTCTTATCACATGGCCAAAAACAAAGCCATATTTTCTTCTTTAAATGATTGTAACACCAAAAATATATATGTTGGTGATGATAGATCTCTTAGTGTTGTAGGGACTGGAACTGTTCATATAGACAATGGTCAATTTAATGATGTATTATGTGTTCCAACCTTATCCTGCAACCTTCTATATGTATATCAGATAACTCATTCAGGTGAAGGTAAAATCGTTGAATTTTCCCCTCATGATGTTGTAATTAAGGACCTAAGAGATCCTAGACAGATTTTAGCTACAGGCATTGCTGATGATTCTACAAGGTTGTATAAGTTTCACAACTTTGGGTCATCAAATCTTCCCTCACTATTTGTTGCTCATAACAATGAAGTGAGCAAACTTTGGCATGAGCGATTTGGTCACTTAAACTATCGCTCCCTTCAGAATCTATGTAAAGAAAATATGGTGACAGGTCTTCCAATGGTACCTTGTAGAGATGGTGTTTGTTCCCGATGTGTACTCGAAAAACATCATCGGGATAGTTTTGAAAAACGTGCCTCTTGGCACGCCTCAGCCCCTTTACAGCTCATGCATAGTGATTTATGTGGTCCACTTCCAGTTGTTTCATTCTCTAGCTACAAGTATTTCTTAACTTTCATTGATGATTTCTCTAGAAGCACTTGGGTATACTTCTTAAAACTCAAGAGTGAAGTATTTAACATGTTCTTGGCCTTTAAGGCCTTTGTTGAAAAACAATCTGGACATCAAATTCTTAAGCTAAGATCTGATAATGGTGGAGAATATGTTAACAACAAATTCATCAAATTTTGCACTGAGAATGGAATTCAAATGCAACATACTGTTCCATATACTCCACAACAAAATGGTGTAGCTGAAAGGAAGAATCACACCTTAAAGGAAATGGCTAATTGTATGCTTCAATCTAAAGGACTTAGTCTTAATTATTGGGCATAAGCAATTAACTGTGCAAATTACATAATAAATCACACTCCTACTAAGGTTTTAAAGAATATCACTCCAGAAGAAGCATGGAGCTCAATTAAACCATATGTAGGTTACTTTCGTGCTTTTGGAAGTGAAGCATGGGCCCATATTCCAGATGAGAAACATAAAGCTTTAGAACCTAAGAGTGAAAAATGTATTTTTGTTGGATATTCTGAAGATGTCAAAGGATATAGACTTATTCCACTTAAGTCCAAAAATGTTATCATTAGAAGAGATGTAAAGTTTGCTGAAAATATATCGGCCTACGAGCCTAGTTCGGCGGATGTGCCACCTCTCCCTATCTCTTCTACTTTTGAAAATATTTCTTCTTTAGATGATGAAAGTGAGGATGAAAATCCTCCCCCACCTTCTCAGTATCCTCCTTCAGCTCCTCAGCTTCCAAAATGGGTCCATTTTACTCGGGATGCAACAGGTGATCTTGGCAGTGATCCTACAGATTAGCGATGTACACATTCTCAGTTTGATAGAGCCTCTTCTTTAGTGGCTCAAGCTTCAGCGAATTATGATCCTAACACCTTTGCAAAAGCTTCAAGCCATCTATATTGGGAAGCAGCTATGAATGAAGAATATCATTCATTATTGGCAATTGATACATGGGATCTTCTTCCTCTACCAAAGGGACGAAAACTTGTTAGATGCAAATGGTTTTACAGAACCAAGTATGGACCAGATGGGAAAGTTGATAAACATAAAGCTCGTCTTGTTGCTAAGGGTTTTTCACAAGTTGAAGGCATTGACTACACTGAAATGTTCTCCCCTGTTGCCAAAATGAACTCTATCTACCTTATTCTTTCCCTTGCTACCTCTTTCAAATGGAAAGTCCATCAGATGGATGTTAAATCCGCCTTCTTGCATGGGGACTTGCATGAAGAAATCTATATGGAACAACCTATTAGCTTTATACAAACATACTCTAGCCTTGTATGTCAGCTTAAGAAATCCCTTTATGGTCTCAAGCAAGCTCCTCGAGCTTGGTATGCAAAAATGGATAACTTTCTTTTAGAAAATGGCTTTTCTAGGTGTCGTTCTGACAATACTGTCTACACCAAGAAAGTGGGCAAGTCTCTTGTCATTCTTGCTCTTTATGTTGATGATCTTATCCTGACTGGTAGTGATCCCAACCTTATAAACCATGTGAAGTCTAGCCTTAAAAGGAAGTTTGAAATGACAGACTTAGGACACTTACATTATTTTCTTGGTCTTCAAGTCTTGCAATCCAAGGAATGTATTTCCCTTTCCTAGTCCAAGTATGTCTGTGATATTCTACGCCATTTTCACATGGAAGACTGTAAGCCAGCCCCTTCTCCCTTTCAGTCTGGAGTTAAACTTTCAGTCACTTGTACTTCTCCTGAAGTTGATGCTACCTTATACCGTCAACTTGTAGGAAAACGTTTGTATCTAACCCATACTCGTCCTGACCTTTCCTTTGCTGTTGGCCTTGTTGCTCGGTTTATGCAAAACCCACATGAAAGTCATCAGAAAGCAGCTAAAAGAATACTTCGTTATGTTCGAGGTACAGTTCAGTTTGGGATTCATTACAGTGCCAAAGCAGCTCCTCTATTGGTTGGATTCACTGATTCCGATTGGGCTAGTGACCCTGATGATCGGAAGTCTACTGCAGGTTATGTGTTCACTCTTGGTTCAAGACCTATTACATGGGCTTGCAAGAAACAAGGTGCCATTTCTCTTTCTTCAGCAGAAGCAGAGTATCGTGGTGTCGTAGAAGCTAGTAAGGAAGCTTTGTGGCTTCGTCAGATCCTGTCAGAGTTTGGCTTTCAGCAGCAACATCCGACTAAACTATGGTGTGATAATCAAAGTGCCATTCAACTATTCAAAGATCTAGTCCAACATCAGCGCAACAAGCACATTGAACTGCACATGCACTTCATCAGAAAGCTCATCCACGACCATGTTCTTGAAGTGCAATATTGTTCAATAGATGATCAAGTTGCAGACATCTTTACAAAGGCTCTCACAGAGGCGAAGTTCACTAATCTTTGATTTATGGTTGGAGTTCAGGAAGTTGTCATTAAGGGGGGATAGGCTCTAGTGCCTCCTTCCTTCTCCTATTGTGTCATATTTGTAAATCCTTCAATCCTATCCCAAGTTGTTCTTAAGGGGGGATGTTAGGATAGTTCGACACATAGGAAATAGTTAAATATAACTTGGTCTAGTATAGAGTTAGGTAAAGTGTGTTTCTTTACTATGTACATTTTGTAACTTACAATCCGACAGTCACGATATGTAGTGATCTGGCGGTTCATTCTCTCCTTCGTATTACTGACACTTGATCCGTGGCTTAACACCTGATTGGTCCATGATCTCTATTTAAAGAGCATGGAGGGTCATTTGTAGGTTAACTGTTCATGAGAGAAGCTTATGTAAAATTTCATTCTTTTATTAACAAATTGCCTAAAGTGGCCGTGTTGGCTCAGGCCGTGGACTGTTTCCCTCTTTGAGGGTTTTAACGACGTCAAAATACTGGTGTATTGATCTATGATCTGTGTAGTGGGAAAATCTGAGATTCCCACAAATACAACCATAAAGCACCCAAATGCTAGGACAACTATGACAATGATATGCCATACCATATCAAAGAGAATAAAATAATCGCAGATTTTCCCACTACTCGACAACTTTAACAACAAAATCTATTTCAACTCACCCAGCATTGTGGAGAATATTGTGGTGACTAAAATATTCACTTTCATGTGAATTATAATGCACGCCCTCCAACAAAATGGATTACACACTGCAGCTGCTTGTTTGGTTTAAATCTTTTGCAGGACCTCCACCTCATATGTGTATGGTGGTTTCTAACAATGATGCAACAAATTAGCATACTTTCACAGTCCAAAAATCCTCGGCCTGCACAAACTAGAACAACCCTTCTACCTTGTTTCTGCAACTCTTGAACAAATATTTATTCCAAACAATGCGGCAAATCTCCACCTTGTGGTCAGACTGGTGTGCATGTGCGCTTCTTCCAACTCAACCAATGAGATAATAATTTCAACGACACCCTTTAACCTAGATCTAGATCTGGGTTCTGATATTTCTGCTTAATACCAAAATAGAAAACATATTGTTTCATATAGGAGAATTATTTTATAATTCTGATATCAAAATAGAGAATTCTTTTATTAATTGCAGCTTAAACCTATTTATGAAATACATTATCATGTGTAATGATGGGATCACTAGACTTGATGAATATAATAACATGAAAGATAGATATCGTGAGCTACAACTTACTTACACTGGAAAAAAATTGACTTCTAGAAAAACACCTTGTGACTCATGTAGATCTAGAACATTTCATAACAGCTAGGAAGACAACTCAACAACCTATCACATTACTAGATTCTTCCATTATACATTATTCAAATATTTTATTTACAATATTCTCATCGATGTTGCATTTTATAGAACATTATAATAAACTATATCAAATTCAAGACATTTTTAAAAGTCAGCTATGTTTATTGCAAGTATTGATTGAAAATTTATTTCAATACTCCCTTTTGTTGCATAGACTAGTAACATAATTTTATATCAACTACGTTGAAAGAAATAAACATTATGTATAAAAAAAAAAATCCTTTATTTTTACTTTCCAATATAACAAATATTTTTAATTCCTTAACCTTTTAAAAGTATTTGAATGTTCACATTAACTAATATATTTCAAAATCAAATTCATACATAATATAGATATTTTAAAAATATTTCAATGTTCACTTTCAATAAAATAATTTATATCGATATATGTGTGTATAGCATACAATAAAAAAATTCAATTATTTCTTTAATAAAGGGATGCATAATTCTTCTATTTTTTAATATGAAATTGATATTTCAACCTAGATCCATCTGAAGTCTGGTTATATCAAGGGCCTAAAGGAATCAAATTTCTTGAGGTGAAAACCTTTTGTTAACTGTTGCACTCAAAAAGAGGTTTGCACCTCTAGAGATTTGATCGTGTGGGTGCTTGGTAGGTCCAAGTTTAAGATAGTTTTAGGCTAGTTTAAATTATCTAAACTATTGTAACTTTGTTTTACATTTAAATTATTTTACATTTGTTTTCTTCTTTTCTTATCGTAGACTATGATTTGCAAATGTGAATAGTTTGAGATCAATTAACATATACATCAATATTTTGCATTCATATTTCTAATAATAATCTAAATATAAATCATGATGAAATAATCATGTAAGAATTAAAGTTTTCTATATTAAGATTATTACTTTCATAAAATTTACCGCACACAAACACATTTTAATTATATAAATATATAATTTTTCCCTATATGTATATGTATATGTATATGTATATGTATATGTATATATATATATATATATATATATATATATATATATATATATATAGATATATCTATATATATATATATATATATATATATATATATATATATATATATATATATATATATATATATATATATATATATATATATATATATATATTTGTGTGTGTGTTTTTTTTCCTTTTATATTTGAAATACTTATTAAATATTATTTGAATAAAGTTTTAGTTGCACATAAGTGTTTCAACTATCATATCCACTTTTATAATTTATACACAAAAAATATTTATTATTTGGTACTTGGATAAAATTTACTTTACACAGCTTTTTTTAATTATGGTATCCATTTACATAATAAACATAGTTACCGATCAAATGGGAAAATGACTTAGTACCCAATTTTTTGAGGTAGCAAAAAACACTCCATTTTGAAAAACGGTGATTCCAAAACACACCTATTTTTTTAGCATATTTTTGGCACTTTAAATTTTTTTATGTATCAAGTATGAACAATTCTTTTAAAAATTGTTGATGCGACATTAACACAAGTTTTTAGAAGAATTATTTTTCACAGTTTAAATTTCTTTGTATTGAAATGTGCTCATGAGTATCAACATTTTTCTATAGAAGGCTTATTTTTTACACTTTAAATTCTCTAATGAATTAAATGTAGATGATTTTTTTTAACTGTTGGTGATTTTCATGTTGCTTATAAAATATAAAATTAAAAATAAAAGAGCATAACAAAAAAACAAATACAATATATATATATATATATATATATATATATATATATATATATATATATATATATATATATATATATAAAAAAAACAAAAAAAATATAAAAATGTAAAAAGAAAAAAAAAATAAAAAAAAAAAAAAAAAATTGAATAAAAAATTAACGGAAATAAAATAAAATATCGAAAAATAAATAAATAAAATTGAAAATATATATATATATATATATATATATATATATATATATATATATATATATAATTTAAAGAAAAAAAATACACTTAAAAAAAAATCAATTAAAATAAAAAATAAAAAAATATATAAATTAAATAATTTAAATGAACAAAATATAAAATAAAATAAAATAAAAATTAAAAAAAAAAATAACGTTAAAAAAAATTTAAAACAATTAAAATTAAAATTAAAAGAACACATTAAAAAATATTAAATTTAAAAATTAAAAAAAATAGTAAAAAAATCAAAATAAAAAAAAAAAAATCAAAATTGAAAAAAAAAATTAAAACATATAAATATATATTAAAAAAAATTAAAAACAATATATAATACTAAAAATTTTAAATTATATAAAAAAATTAAAACATATTTAAATTATTACAAAAAATACAAAAAATTATGTTATAAAATTTAAATTATAAAAAAAAAATTGAAATTGAAATTAAAAAAGGAGCGGAGGGAGGTGAGGGAGGCTGGGGGGTTGGGGTGGTGAGGGGAGGGGAGTTGTAACACCCATGAGTTGCAGTGCATTTGGCGGTGGGTGCACGATGGGTGAGCAGGCGATGAGCTGGGGAACCGACTTGTTGGGGCGCGCCTACACAGTGCAACGAGCTAGCCGAATGGAGGAGACGAGCCAACGTGCGACACAAAGGGTCATCAAGAAAATGACTAATTGGTGGATCGTGGACATTTTATATGTGGGGGCAGTCCCGCACATGGGCGCACACAACATGGAACGACGCGATGGAGGAGCGAGTTGGACGAAATGGTGGGCCGAGTTGGTGAGTCGATGCCCCAACCGATTGGCCAAACGCCATATAAGTAAGGCTTTGGAATGGTGGAAAAAATCGTTCCAGAAAAGCTTCCAAGTGTTTATGCAAGCTAGGAGGGCGACCTACTTGGGAAGACTGAAATTTGGCGAAGTGCAGGCAGACTCTTCGGCTGTAGCACAGAGCCGCAGGTCATGCAAAGGCATTTAGGCAAGGGCATGCGAGGGCGTCGGGCCGAACAACAGAATCGGCGAGGGTGTCTAGGGCATTTTTCTGAACAATTGCGAAGGCGTTCAGGCGATGTTATTAGGAAAACTAGTGTCTTTTCAAAACTGCTAGTCCCACTAAGATGGTTAGCTATCTTAGAAACAAACAAACTAAAGTCACTTTTGTTTTCCTTTACGAGAGATAGATGAGAAAGAAGTAGAGAGTACCAACCTCAATCTTTCGCTTGGCGCCTTGCTTGTTTCCTTTCCCCTTTGACAGAATCTCGGCACTACTTCCTTACTTGTCACACTTTGAAGAGCACCTGTAGAGTCACAACAGCATAATACCATCAAACCATAGAGATCTATCACTGCAAACAATATAGGATCAAATATATATTGACCATAAAAATGCATATATCAACACAATATTCAGAGATACACAAGAATATGGAGGAAAACTCAAATAGATTTATTGATAGAAGTAGTAGAAGAGAGGATTATAACCACTTGGTCTTACCCAACGCGATCCTCCCAGCTTGAAAGATCTCTTCACCTCATACAAAGAAAGATCACCCAACAATGTCTTCAAAGAGAAACCAACAACACTTCTTTGCAAATTACCAAATTCCAACCCCTAGATCTGTAGGATGAGGGATCCATATATAGATGTTTGTAGAGGGGTGAGCTAGCTTCTGGGATTTTAATTAGTGTCATCTCTCTGATAGTTCTTGCTTCCAATTGGAGATTACATGATCTCTTACTCATCCTTAGGCGAATTCAGGGAGGCAAGTGTCAAATGAGCAACTTCTAAAAGATTCTCAAGGTCTCCACTTAGCAAACTACTTGTACCATTTGTCTGTTTTTGCTCATCGCACCCTATAGAACTGATTTCCAGTATCCATCGCACTTTTTGCATGTGTTAGGTCAGATGCATCGCACCCTTAGCACTGGGCAGTCTGTATGGTCTTGCGTTGACCAGTTCTGAGTAGTTTTTCATGGAGAACTTTTGGGAGATGAAGTAATCAGCTGACCTTGCTCCTTTAGGGTATGAAAAAACACTTTTAGGGACTTAAAATCCCTTGGTTTATGGACATATGTGGTTGGGGTTGCAGTGCCCAAATATGTCTATAACAGTTGCCCCCTAAAGCATGAGGTCATAAATCTTTTTGATGTTAAGTAAAATTCTTTATAGTGAGTATCTGAGGTTTTTCGAACTCGAAGGTGACCTGTAATAAGATACAATACAATACATTATCCTCATAATATTTTCATGATCTAGCTGAGGTGGGCATTCCCATGCTCAGCTTGATAAATTCATTTTCTTGTACATAGGACAGACAATCATCTGTGTGCAGACTGATGATTCTAGTAGAGCCATCATCCCTTAGTCTAGATGATTATCTATGAAGTAATGATGTACATTTGATGTCTTTATTTTCCTGAATATATCGAAGCCTGGATGGATGAAACTAGATCTGGGGTCTTCAAAACTCGTTCAATATTTTCCCGAAAGTACAAGTCGATCCATGTGAAAATGTGTTCTTATGTCGAACATGGATAGACATCACCTAATTACCAGCGAATGATGTAAGCTGTTAACAGGTGCGAGGGGAATCACTAATGATGATGATGACCCCCAAGGTACTGCAGTACAATTCATGTGGTGTGAATACATGAGTCAATGTCGAACACCACGAAAAATATTTCGATAGAAGTCCATTATTGTAAACCTGTCACCGAAAGTGAGAAACTTGACATTAAGGCATGCAAGCTTCAAAGTATTGAAAGGGTTGTTCCTAGGTTGGCTTCTTGGATATTGAGCTGATGTCGACAAGAAGTGAACCGTTGTAGGAGGGCATTAATGAATCGCACATCTACGACACGGAATGGAGAAAATGATTTTGTGGAGGTGAAAACGATTTGATGATACAAGGTTTAAGGTGGCAGTCATGAAAGAATGAAGCGTGAAGGTATTGTAGTGGATGAGACACACGTTGGGTTGGTGAATTCTATGAGTGACTTCTCTTGAACATATCGGCGACAATGAAATGGATTGGTAGCATTAACACCAAAAATGGATGGTGATATGACTGGTGAACAGAATAACCCAACCTGACTCAATCATGGTGATGGAGTGAAAGTGTCATGTTCAAGAGCGACCTGCTACCAATAAAGTTTCTTCAAGTTTTCTTCCCAATTTTCCCTAGTCATTTCTAACTAGTACCTCTTTATTTTTTTCAAGCTTGAGGAGGATAACATATTCTTATTCTATAATTTTCCCTTCAGGCAAACCCATAACTATGTTTTAACGAGCCTAGCGACAGTGAAACTCGCTCTTGTCTAAATGGACAAGTTTGTCGCTATTGTTTTAATGAGTTTAACGACAAGGATAACTCGGTCCTTCTCAATTCTTAGATACTCTAAAAAGATATGGAAAGAAGACTCCAATATTCCTTTTTCATAGTATAATCTCCAATATTCCTTTTTCATAGTATAATCCCTTAAGTCCAAAAAAGTATAAAACAATGCGAAAGGGATGACTTTTTTATAGTTTTAACAAGCCGAACAAGACAAATGCTCGATCTTTTTGTGTAATAATCCCTCAAGTCCAAAAAGATTAAAATCTAGAGGAGGGATGGCACTTCCAATCACTTTAACGAGTTGGAGAAGCCAATTGCTCGGAAATTTTTTCATATTTTACGAGTTAGATGAAAAGAGCTTAAAGGAGACTCGTTTTTGAGGAACGAGTGATATTTTGAGGTAGTAGTTGGTTCCAAGTGAGGGTTGGAACTTTCCAATCATGGCAGTGTTAAGAAGATGGCTAACATAATCACTCATCGCAGCTGTTCCTCAAAAGGGGTAAACAATCAAATGGAGGCGTGTGATAGGCTAAAACAGAGTGGAGGTGATAGTAAGAACATGACCAAGGCTCAAAAGCTGATGATAATGCGTTCGCAATGGTTATTTACTAGAGGTTCATTCATTTTTTAATGAGCTTAAACTCTGGTGGAACATTTGCTCATTGCTAGTTTTAATTTTTAGAGAGCTTGAACTTTGCGTAAAACTGCTCGTGCCAGTCGTATAATAAGGATGTCTCGTCGATAGGTTAATTTTTAGAGAGAGATTCTTCGACGAAAATCACATGGAAAACCATTTGTCAACGTGTTTCGAACCAACTAGTGTAGTTCATTGTCAGGACAAGATGAAGAAACAGATCCAGCTTAGCATGTTAAATAGTTTGAGCGGAGCCTCCAACGGCTAACTAGACCAACGGCTAGTTTGACTCTAGGACCAGGATCAAAATTATTATAATAGTTTAATTAGTAAGATTAAGGACCAAAAAATATATATAATATATTTATGAGGGGAATAAAGTTCAAAAATATTATTAAAAATTATAAGCTAATTAAAATATAGAAGGAAATTTAGTTGAATAAAGGACTTTAAAAGCCTAAGTAATATATAAATTAATCTTATTAAAAATATTAAAAATTATAAATTAATTAATAAATAAATGGAAAAATAAATAAAATCAAAAGGATGTTAGGTTAGTTAGAAAAATTAGTTAAAAAATCTAAGATAAATAATAATAATAATAATAATAATAATAATAAAACTAATAAATAAAATTAAAATATAAATAAATAAATAAATAAAAATAAAATAAAATAAAAATAAAAATAAAATAAAAAGTAAATAAATCAGTTAAACAATAAAATAAAATTAACAATAAAGATAAAAATAAAATAATAATAAATAAAGGACCTTAAATTCTAAATTAAAAGCCTATAAATTAATGTTATTTAAAAATATTATTAAAAATTAATAATTAAATGGAAAGATAGTTATATAGAAGATCCAAAGGAGGTTAGGTTAGTTAGAAAAAAGACAAAAAGTCTAGAAAATAAAAATAAATAAATAAAAATAAAAAGTAAATAAATAAATAAATCAATGAATAAATATTAAATAAATATAAATTAGTTAAACTAAATTAGTTAATAATAATAATTAGTAAATACATAAATAATAAATAAAATAATAAATAAGTAAAATTAACCAAAAAGAATTCAATAAAAATAAAATACAAAAATAAAAAAGTAAAGTAAAAAACCTAAAGAGGAGGGCGGAAAACCAACTAGGAAGAGAGTGCTGGGACCCAACACCTACTGATTTTCTAGCCATCCTCTCTATTGAGATTGCATGGCCTTTTTTCAATCTCAAGCGCTTCCCTAAATTTACGATGATGGAAATGCGAAACCTTAGCAATAACACTAGCCTCCTCAATACAAACATGATGATTGGTTTTTTCAGCATGTTCAGCTAAAGCGGAAGACTTAGCTCGCCTATGTTTAAGGTCCACTGCGTGTTCGCTAATCCTTTGATTAATGGAGCGACCAGTCTCCCCAATATAGGGGGTCCCACAGGAACATGGGATCAAATAAACACCTTTCATATCCTTAGGGTCGATAGGATCCTTCACAGATCTTAGGGACCTACGAATGGTGTTCAGGGGCCTAAAGGTCACAGGGATACTATGCTTCCTGAGAATCCTTCCAATTCTATCAGTGGTCCCTTGAACATACGGAAGATGGACACCTGGAATTCGTTCCTTCGGTTCCCTTTTAGTCAGAGAGTTCTTGGAAGCTTTACGAAAAGCCCTCTGACCCAAGTATCTACTATAACCATTCTCAACAAAGACATCAAGCAGATGGGATTTTTCATTCTCAAAGCTCTTTTTGTCGGAGATCCTTAGGGCCCGAGTAGCAAGGGTATTGAGAACACCCATCTTTTGAGCCGGGAAATGGTGGGAACTGGCATGAAGATACTGCTCTGTATGAGTTTTCTTTCGAAAAACTCGATGGGCGAGGGATCCATCACTATTCTTAGAAATAAGAATATCAAGGAATGGAAGGCATCCATCAACTTCTTGCTCCTTAGTGAACTTAATGGCTGAGGATTGATTGTTGAGATGATCAAAGAAGAGATCAAGCTCATCCTGGCCATGAGGCCATATGACATTGGTGTCATCCACATACCTTCTCCACAGCTTAGGCAAGAGCCGGGAAGAGCTAAGAGCCTTGGACTCAAAATCTTCCATAAACAGATTAGCAACAACAGGGGAAAGGGGGGAGCCCATCGCAACCCCACAGGTTTGCTCGAAGAACTCTCCTTCAAAACTGAAGAAGGTGGAAGTGAGACAGATCTCAACCAACCCGGCCATGTCAGGATCTGTTAGGCGGTGGATCACCTCCATGGCCTCATTAATAGGGATGCAAGTGAACAGGGAGACAACATCAAAACTCACAAGAATGTCCCCAGGATCAAGCTTAATGTCCTTGAGTTCTTCAATAAAGGAAGCAGAGTCTTTTACGAATGACTCCGTCCGACCAACCAAGGGTTTAAGCTTCAATGCAAGAAACTTCGCAAGAAGGTAGGTAGGACCCCCAATGGTGTTGACGATGGGCCTTAAGGGGGCTCCTTCCTTGTGAATCTTGGGGAGACCATAGATTCTAGGAGTAATAGGGTTGCTTTCAATGAGCTTATGGTGCAAGGAACTTAATGAGCCAATGGATTTAATGGCCAAAGCCACATTTCTAGCAACCTTCTTCAAAGGATTTTTAGGAAGCTTTTTGTAGCTACCACTGTTATGAAGATGATCCAACATCTTGCTGCGGTAATCAACCCTGTTAAGAATGACGGCAGCACCACCCTTGTCTACCTTAAGAACAATGATATCTTTGTTCTGGTTTAAGGATCTGAGAGCTAGATATTCATCCTTGCTAAGGTTACTCTTAGGCAGCCTAGCCTTTCTCAAGGCAACTGCACAATCCTACCTAATAGTATCCTTGATCCTATCAGGTAAACCTCTGATCCCAAACTCAATATCACAAATAATATCTTCCACAAGAATTTTTCTAGGGGCTAAGGCAAAATTTAAACCCTTGCCCAGAACCTTGAAAACAGAAGGGGGAAAAACGAAACTAGAAAGATTTATAACCCTATTTCTAGAAAGAGAAGAAAGATTATTACTACCAGGAGTCCTATTATTCTTATTATATTTCAAGTTACAGATGATTTTGTTACTCTTGTCTGTCCAGTTAATATTATTAATATTACCATTATTGTTAATATTATTACTAAGATTAATATTATTAATATTAATATTATTATTACAATTATAACTAATAATGTTAATATTATTATTCATATTATAACTTTTATCATAAGAAATCACGTTATTATTATTATTATAATTATTATAGTTATTAAAGAAATTATTATTAATATAAGAGTTATTATTATAACTATTAGTATTGTCAATAATAAAATTATTATAACTAACCATATTATCGCCATCACGGTTCATAATGTTATAGTAATTAATATCAATGGGGCTGTTATAAATATTACAATTCGTATCAAACAACCCACCGTGAGGCACAGCAAACCCTGCTGGATCCTCGCTTACGAACGAAGTCCGGGAAACGTGGATCATGCCAGCCATATCGTTATCAGAAAACCCAGTCTTGCTGGGCGCCGGGGACGAGGATCTATCATTCGACGACACAGAAATCACAGACTCCGCGCTAGCCATATCAAGCCGGTCAGCGATATCTCCAAATGATATCCTCCTGAGTGCTCAGATTAATTTTTTAGGGAGCTTGCACCATTCGAAATTTTGGAAAGATCCCTAACGGCCGACTGGTTCCTTTGTCGAAGCCTATCAGATTTCATATCTCAAGCAAAAGCGATGGCGAACCAAGTGCTTTCCAAGTAGTTGACGAAAGGATACTCCCAGAAGCCCCTTCATCTATGATGGTACCAACCATGGCCATTTGATAAATTTTCACTATGATTCAGAATGGTACATTAGATGGTAAACGGGGTCTGCCTAGTAGATTCCAAGCAAAGGAGACAACTAGGTTGCTTGGAGGTAGGACCAAATAAATGGCCGGATACATCCCCGGCAAACTTCCTTCCTACGGTAAAGGAATGGGTAGATTGGCCCCTTGTTCATCGGAGTCTGTGTTTACGAAAATAATTTGAACAGTGTCGTTCTCATTCTCTTTGGTAACTGTATCATCTGAAGGTAGATCCTCTAAAGACAAGATGGGGTTGACTGCCATCTCGACCTGTTGAATTTGGTTTGATGTGGACTCAAAGGGTTCTTCTTCAATGATAGGTGCTTCAACCGAAAAAAAAGGTGTGTCAGTCAGATTTTCAACTAGCAATGAACTCAGCAAGAGTTTCTTGTATCCAAGAGGGAGTCGCTGCGGTGATGTAGGACAGTTATCTAAGACTCTTTTGGCTTCGTCGAGGAAGGGACAACGATGGAGGGCATGATCGCCTTCACACAGTCTGCAAGGAAATTTAGATTTTCTTTTCTGTCTGGTGACTTCATTTTCACTAGTTGACGACGTACTCTCAACATCATCGTTAGAGGTTGATGACACCGGATTGTGCAAGCGGGGGGACCAGTCCCTTAAGATCCATGGAATGAAAGGACAATCTCAATGATAGTGGTCCCCTTTGAAGATGACACATGGAGATCTAGGTTTGGATGGTGCAATGTGTGGATTTTCGCTAGACGATGTACGGTTGCCATTTTTTTCATTCACTCCTTCTTCTTCCTCTTCTTCCCTTTCTTCTTCTTCTTCTTAGTTACTTGGTTCTTAGTTTTACTATCTTCACCAAGTGAAGAGGAAGAAGGAGAGGGAGAAACAAACGAAGTAGAAGGTTGGGGGGTAACCTTAGTATCATCTAGTGACTGATTTGATCGCTTAGGAATCACAGTGCTTTGAACGACAGAGGTCGAGAAAAGCCATACTGGCAAGCCAATTGTCAATCCTAGAAGGGACAATGTGGCCATATGAGGTGCACCAACACCTCCCTAAGAGGATAGAGGACTAGGATTTGCTCCAAGGGGAAATCCTTGGTTGGTGGACTCCATTTTCTCAACCTAAGATCAACGAGGGAACAATGACATTATTTCGATTAGAATAGATTTTAGACGCTTTGACACAACTTGCTTTTTCAATTTTAAGAGTCAAGAAAAAGCTAAAGATGACTCTAGTCACCTTCGACTTTTAGTGAGCCTAAAGTGGCAAGTGCTCAGATGGACCTTTTCCTTTAAGGAGTCTAAAAAGGAACGAAAGATACTACTCTGGAAATCTAGACAAAGGGATTACCAAACTAATCACAAAACTGCAGAATACTTTTTACGGTATGGCAGTCAATCTTCCTGAATGTTGTGTTTAGTACATTTTGATCAATAGAGCGGCAGACACGGCTTTCTAAGGATAAAGGATATAGCCTATTGTGGTCTCCCAATATATACTCGACGGTACGTGGCAGCAAAAGTCCGTACTGGCACTTGTCTTCTCAAAGAGGAGGAATGACCCAACCTATGATGAAAGCGATAGTTACCAGGCTTTATGATGCCGGAATATGTCTCTAGCCTAGACTTCTAGATGTTGTGAGTTAGGTTCCAAAGCATTTTTATATTCATTGAATTTATTTAATGTTGATCTTTCTTAAGAAGTTTGCCTTTAAGGTTCACCACGTGATGTAGATATACAACTCCTAAATATGCAATATAAGATGATAAATAGTCGTTTACTCTTCTTTTTGCAATGAAAATCCTAGCTACTAAGGAAAGAGAAGCGAAATCCTTTCAACATAGAGCAGAGAGCACACACTAGATGCATTGTCCTAAATCAAAATCAACAAGAAGTCTAAATGAAAATGCACATGCATGTATTTGTTTTCCGCTTCCTTAACGTGTGAATGACAAAAGGAATGCTAGGTACAAATCTGAATTATTTATTCTTTCAAAGCGACAGTACTAACGATTTTGTTTTCAAAAAACGACAGGAAGGCAAGACGACAGTTTGCGATTTTGAATTGAAAACTGCTTTCGACACTTGAAATACTATAAATTTAGATCAAATACAAGAGTAACAGTGTAATCGCCTATCAAAAAGAGGAGGATTCTTTTCTTTGACTGAAAACGACACGTGCGACACTTTCAAATCAAAAGACGAAAGTTTGATTAAGCTACTATTTTCTAAAGGAGAATTGTAAATGGAGAAGAATACATAAAAAAATGTTCACAATTCTTTGTACAATGGAGGTTGGATGATGCAAAGGAAGGGGGTTTCAATAGTGGTCTACTGATCACAGACAACAGAACTCCTGAATAAAGCTGAAGACAGTGAAGGAAAAACCAAAATTTGGGGGCAGAAACAGTCTTACTTGATCATCGCACCTGTAACACAGGGAAACAGGGATGCATCCCACCTACTACACATGGGAGGTGCGATGCATCCAGTCTGCCAAAAGGAGACAGTGCGATGGTCTAGGAACAAGGCTTTAACTTGGTTTTTGGTCACAGTTTGCAGCTTAGTTCAGGGATTTAGGCCAAGCTAATGATAGTTAGTAACTAAAAAGTATAGGGGTTGATCTAATGAGGTTACTTGAGCTACCTCTAGGACACTTAGAATGTTTGCAAGTCAATTGTTTAGTTCATAAACAAACCCGAAGATTGACTGAAGCAACATTGATCTACTTTGCACTTGCATAGCAAATGCACTTCGAAGGCTAGATGGCTTAACTTCAGGCTCCGTCTGTGGTTGATGAATCAAAAAAATAGCGATAAGCAATCAAACTATTCACTCCCCAATGGAGTCACCATTTTATTATCAGGAAAACTAATGTCTATTCAGAACTGCTAGTCCCACTAAGACGGGTAGCTATCTTAGAAACAAACAAACTAAAGTCACTTGTGTTTTCCTTTATGAGAGATAGATGAGAACGAAGCAGAGAGTACCAACCTCAATCTTTTGCTTGGCTCCTTGCTTGTTTCCTTTCCCCTTCGATAGAATCTCACCACTACTTCCTTACTTGTCCTGCTTCAAAGAGAACCTGTAGAGTCACAACAGCATAATACCATCAAAGCATAGAGATCTATCACTATAAACAATATAGGGTCAGATATATATTGACCATACAAATGCATATATCAACACAATATTCAGAGATACAGAAGAATATGGAGGAAAACTCAAATAGCTTTATTGATAGAAGTAGTAGAAGAGAGGATTACAACCACTTGGTCTGACCCAACGATATCCTCCCAGCTTGAAAGCCCTCTTCACCTCATACAAAGCAAGATCACCCAATAATGTATTCAAAGAGAAACCAACAGTAGTTCTTTGCAAATTACCAAATTCCAACCCCTGTAGCTCTGGGATGAGGGATCCATATATAGATGTTTGCAAAGGGGTGAGTCAGCTTCTGGGATTTTGATTAGTGTCGTCTCTCTGATAGTTCTTGGTTCCACTTGGAGATTCCATAATCTCTTACTCATCCTTAGGCGAATTCAGGGAGGCAAGTGTCAAATGAGTAGCTTCTAGAAGATTCTCAGGGTATCCACTTAGCAAACTGCTTGTGCCATTCGTTCGCTCTCGCTCATCGCACCCTACAAAAGGGCTTTCCAGTATGCATCGCACTTTTTGCATGTGGTAGGTGAGATGCATCGCACCCTTAGCACTGGGTAGTCTGTATGGTCCTGCTTTGAGCAGTTTTGAGTAGTTTTTCATGGAAAACTTCTGGGAGATGATGTAATCAGCTGACCTTGCTCCTTCAGGGTATGAAACAACACTTTCAGGGACTTAGAAGTCCTTGGTTTATGGACATATGTGATTGGGGTTGCAGTGCCCAAATATGTCTATAACAGGCGAGGGCATGCAAGGGTGTCTGCCTGAATGACCGAACGAGCGCAATCATTTGAAGGCATTTGTAGTTGTGCGAAGGCATTCGGGCGAGGGCGTACGAGGGAATCTTCTTGAATGACTGAATGGGTGAAGTCGTTTGAAGGTGTTCGGGCGAGGGAATTAAGCCAAACGACTGAATTGGCAAGGGCATGCGAGGGCATCCGCCCGAATCACTGAATGGGTGAGGGCGCGTGAGGGCGTCCATCCGAATGACTGAATGGGAAGGGCGTCTACCTGAATGACTAAATTACATGATGAATAGTGTTATAGTGAACGAGTTGTGATGGACGGTAGAACCGGTGGGGACTGTGAGCAGTGGTTTGGGTAGTCTGAACAGTGTAGGGCGGGTTGCACAGTTGTGATAGATATTGTACCAAGGAAACTTGGGGTTTCTTGCAAAGACTTTAAAATTGTATATTTTATGTAAAACTGTTATTATCATCGGGAAAACTCATATTTCAAGGAGTTTCCCCTCCCATTAAAATATCCGTTGTGCATATTTGTAAATGGTATTAATGATGAATATGAATATTTGAATGTTTCCATTGTGTATGTGAATGTTATATTTAGGAATGTTGAAAAATTATAAGTATTGTTAAAAAGAAAGTGGGTGGTGGTGTTGCACCCCCCATCGTGCGGTTAGAAGAGTACGGCCAGGATAGGGGCATGACAAGTGGTATTGAAGTCCTGGTTCAGAGAATCGGATTTGCAGAAAAGCTGATACCAATGCACTTCGTGACAGTTGGTTTCAAAGCTCCGTATTTCACGGGCTTTGGGGATTTAGAATTGCAGATTGAAGTGCTACACTTTGTGATAGGTTTATCAAAGGTCAAGCTTCGTGCTTGGGGAAAGCTAAATGACAAGACATGGTAGGTTTGGAAGAATGTCAAGGGAGGCTCTTTCTGACCTTATACAGGTTGAAGCTGATGAAAGAGTTGAACCCATGATTTTGAGGTGAACTTGAAGTGTTAGAAAGGAATGTTGAAGACGAACTTCTTCGACTTGGTTGGGAAATGCAGCAGGTTGTAGCTGCATATTGCGATGAAAAAGAAGAGGAAGTCTTGATGTTTGAAGATGTTGCAGACATGACAGTGATGGACGATAAACATGAAATTGATCAAGTTGGACCAGGAACGTACAGTTTGCAGACATTAGTGGATGAGGATACTCACATGGAGGAGCCTCATAATGAAGTAAGTACTACCGATACTTGTGTTTCATTTGAGCTTTTGGTAGATGGACCATATGCGGGAGAGGGCAAAGTCAGTTTGCCAATGCGATGGAGGATCTTACCATGGATGTCTACGATGAGACCTTGTATGGAGAAGTAAGGACCATTGACTATTGCAGAGGGGGTTGTCTGTGACATTATGGCAGAAGGTGCAAATTCTCGTGACAAGGGAGGAACATGATGATCATTACAGAGGAATGGGTCATGCTTTAGCCATATGGAGAAATTGGCTAAGTGCCCAGCATGACTCATGGACAGATTGGAGAAGGGCACACACTTGAGTTATGATGACACTTGGTTGAACTTCTCATGGCCGAGACCAAGAGAAAGTCTTGGTGGAACCTTTATTGGGGGATCTATGATGGAAGAGACTCACGACATGACGATGATATGGTTTGGGTGATCGAGTTCACTAGACCAGATTGTAGACTTGGATGAGGATGGCCGATTATTGTGATGGGTCTACTTAGTTGGACAAAATGGGAAACTTCAGTCATGGACATCGAGTTGGAGACATGGATCATGGCAATCTTATGTAGGGACATTATGTAGGAGCACTTGTAGAGGTGTCATTTATGGGCATCCAATGAGGAGTGCCAAGGCAGGGATGTTATGCAGATAGATTTGTTGGTGTGACATGGAGATGTTTTATTTGTGATCCAAGGGGGATGTTGTGCACTCTTGTACAACAAAGCCATGGACATGGTTGGATTCGTGAGCAGACTATGAAGCATCCCTACTACATGAGCAGCTGAGGCATCTTGCAGAGACCTTTAGGCTGAGACATGTATGCTTGCTAGGATGTTGGTTGGAGATGACTCATGGAGCTCATGATGACATGAGGTTGTGACTTTTGTGGACTTCATATTATGGTGGACTTAGAGGATCTGATGCATTAAGGAGCTGAGGTCAGGGACTTTGATGCAGTAGGGGGTGCATACTTTTGAGTACGTGTATGGGTTTGCTTAAAAGAGTGACTTGATGTGGAGGATCGATATGAGACACTTTGGAGTGATGGAGTTGCAATGATGATAATGCCTTGGTGGCAACATTTGGGCATGGGTTGAGTTGAGACTTAACCATTTTTGATACATGGGAGCTGATTGGTCTATGATCATGCGTAGCACATGGATTATGAGACATTTTTATACTTGTTTCGTTAGCAGACTTGAGGGATGGCACATTGCAGATATGATGGAGGTTGCTTCATGGACCTGGATGTGGCACATTGGGAGTCTGTCTGATGACAGGATCTCTTAATTTTGAGGAGATGGATTTTACACATATGGACGATGACGTTGGGATAGATGTGGCTGATTTCATGCAGCACATTAACAACAAACATAATGGGTAGCATGTTGTAGATGAGATGGAGTTTACTTCATGGACCTAGGTATTCCTTACATTTTGATGGATATGGAGATTAATTGTTGATAGAGTTGATGTTGTGATAGGAGGCTAGGAGAAACGACTGATGATGGCATGAGGATGTGCATTCTCATGGTTTGAGCGTGACAGTTGGATTGATCACTTGACTAGTTCGAGTCATGGGGGACGCCAGTGTACAAACATGTGTTAGCATTTTGTTGGAGTATCACGACAGCAGTTCACACGATGATGATACATGATGTGGTCAACATTATATGTTGTAGTGAGCATGTAGCTTGAGTTGGAGGGACCAACCTTTCATGGTGTGGTAGCATGTGGGGATTGCAGCAGATGTGGTTGATGATCATGGATTGAGGAGACTTTCCAATTCATGGAGACATAAGCCTTTATGGTTTATGTGATGGCAAAGTAGAGGCAAGTGGCATCAACATTTTGATGTTGGAGCTAGCAACAATTTGCGATGTCGTATGACGTGTGTTGTCGAGGATGACAACCATTTAGAGTGGGGAAGAATGTAATGCCCACGAGTTGCGGTGTGTTTGGCGATGGGCGAGCGGGCGATGAGCTGGGGCGACCAACGAGTTGGGGCGTGCCCACACAGATTGACGAGCTAGACGAATGGAGGAGATGAGCCAACATGTGACATGACGAGTCATCATGAAAATGAATAAGTTGGACGGTGGAAATTTTATATGTGGGGGTGGTCCCGCACATGGGTGCCCACACCATAGACCGACACGATGGAGATGCGAGTTGTATGAAATGATGGGTCAGCTTGGTGAGTCGACGCCCCAACCAATGGGCCAACCGCCATATAAGTAAAGCATTGGAATGGTGGCAAAAATCATTCAAGCAAAGCTTCCAAGTGTTTATGCAAGCTAGGAGGGTGACCTACTTGGGAAGAATGAAATTCACTGAAGTGCAGGCGAACTCTTGGGCCGTAGCATGGAGCTCTAGCAAACATAGAAAACAGAGTCACAAGTCATGTGAAATCATTCGGGCAAGGGTGTCGGGTTGAACGACCGAATGGCCGAGGGTGTCTGAGGGTGTTTGTTTTAATGATCGTTCGAAGGAGTTTGGGTGAGGGCATATGAGGGCATCCGCCTGAACGACCTAACAGGAGAAGTCGTTTGAGGGCATTCAAAGTTGTGTGAAGGCATTTGGGTGATTGCGTGCGAGGGTATCAACCTAAATGACCGAATGGGTGAAGTCGTTTGAAGGTGTTCGGGCAAGGGCATGCGAGGGCATCAGGCCGACGGACAGTAGAACTGGTGGGCACTCTGAACAGTGGTTTGGGTAGTCTGAACAGTGCAGGATGGGTTGCATGATTGTGACAGATATTGTACCAAGGAAACTTGGGGTTTCCTGCAAATAGTATAAAACTATATATTTTATGTAAAACTGTTATTATCAGTGGGCAGACCAATATTTCAGGGAGTTGCCCCTCCTATTAAAATATCTATTGTGCATATTTGCGAATGGTAATAATGATGAATATGAATATTCGAATGTTTCCACTATGTATGTGAATGTTATACTTAAGAAAGTTGAAAAATAAACTAATTATAGAAACTAGCGTAGTCCACACTTACAAGTATTATTAAAAAGAAAGTGGTGGTGGTGCTGCACCCCCCATCGTGTGGTTGGAAGAGTACTGCCAGGGTAGGGGTGTGACAGGAGGGGAGGGGAGGGAGGATCCGATGGGGTGGGGAGAGTGTAGGGTGGGTACAAGAGTTTGGGTGAGGTGGGGAGGGAGGCGTGGTGTGGGGAGGGGAAGAGGGGAAGAGGAGAGGGTGAGGTGCAGACGGGAGTTCAAGTGAGGTGGGGTGGCGAATAGAGGAAGGGGAGGAGAGGGAGGTTCATATGGGGTGTGGAGGGTAGGAGTGGGTTAGGGTGGTGTGGGTAGGAGCGGCAGTGACTAGGTTATTTAATTTTTTTTTTCTAATTTAAATATTTTTTAAATTGTTTTTTATTTTAATTTTGATATATATATATATATATATATATATATATATATATATATATATATATCTTAAAAAAAATAATTCTAAAATTTTTGTTTTGTTTTATTTTTTATTTTGTTTATTTAAATTATTTAATTTAAATATTTCTTAATTTTTTATTTTAATTGATTTTTTCTCTTAACTTTTTTTAATTTTAATTTTAATTTTTCTCTATAATAATTTTAATTTTTTTCCTTGAATGAGCTTTTACATTTTGTATGTTTTTTAACTTAAAAAAATGGCTTTAGATATTTTTCGTTTGTTATAATTTGTTTTTCTTTAAATTATGTATTTTTTTAATAATTTTCTCATTTATTTATTTATTATTTATTTTAATTTTTTATTCAAATTCTTTTATTTTTACAAGTTAATTTTGCTTTAGTTTTTATATTTCTATAGGTTTTTTGTTTTTTGTTTCTTGTTTTTAAGGTTTTTTAATTTTATTTTTTATAAAATTTAAATTTATTTATATTTATAATTTTATTTTTAGATTTAAATACTTTAAAATTGTTTTTTTAATTTAATTTATTTTTTTACAATTTAAATTTTATAATATAAATTAAAAAAATTTATATATTTTTAATCTTCTTTAGTTTAAATTTTAATTTTTTTTTAATATAATTTAAAATTTATAATATAATTTTTATAATTTAAATATTTATAATTTTTTTAGTTTAATTTTAATTTTTTTTAATATAATTTAAAATTTATAATATAATATTTATAATTTAAATATTTATAATTTTTTTTAGTTTAATTTTAGTTTCCTTTTCAATTGTTTTAATTTTTTTTTCTCTAGTTATTTAACTTTTTTAATGATGTTGTTGTTCTTTATTTTTTATTTTTAACTTAATCTTTTTTTTGTGTTTTATTTATTTACATTTTATTTAACTTTTTCATTTTTACAAGTTAATTTTGATTTTTTATTTTTTTACTTTTTATGGTTGTTTTCATTTTTTATTTTTTATTTTTATATAGTTTTTGATATTTGATTTATTTTTTGTCATGAATCGTCCCCTTGCCACCCTTGGCCCATTGGGCTTTGGGGTGGCCGACAGAATATTTTTTTTTTTATTTTTTAATTTTCTTTTAATGTTGTACTTTATTTTATTTTTTATTTTTTAATTTTTACTTTTTTATTTGGTTTTTATTTTATTTTGCTCTTCTTCTTTTTTTAAATTTTATATGGTATGGTTAATTTTTTTTACATTTTATAAGTTTTTTTTTTTTTATGTCATTTTTGTATATTTTTTATATTTGATTTCTATTTTCATGTTTTCTTACGTTTTATTACTTGTTATTATTTTTTATCTTTTTATTTTTTTTCAATATTTGAACTTTTCTTTTCTTACGTATCATTCTTATATATATATATATATATATATATATATATATATATATATATATATATATATATATATATATATTATTTTTTTGCGGGGCTCGTGTCGATGCTTATCTACTAACCTAACTCCATTATGTGGGTGGCCGACAGAATATTTTTTTTTTATTTTTTAATTTTCTTTTAATGTTGTACTTTATTTTATTTTTTATTTTTTTATTTTTACTTTTTTATTTGGTTTTTATTTTATTTTACTCTTCTTCTTTTTTTAATTTTATATGGTATGGTTAATTTTTTTTACATTTTATAAGTTTTTTTTTATGTCATTTTTGTATATTTTTTTATATTTGATTTCTATTTTGATGTTTTCTTACGTTTTATTACTTGTTATTATTTTTTATTTTTATTTTTTTTCAATATTTGAACTTTTCTTTTCTTACGTATCTTTCTTATATATATATAGATATATATATTATTTTTTTGTGGGGCCCATGTCGATGCTTGTCTACCAACCCGATTCTATTATGTGCCATTTGATAGTTGATTTTAAATTTTTCGTTATAATGAATAGAATCTGCCCCACGCTGTATTAAGTTCATGGTTGGTCTTTATGTTTTTATTACAATGGGTTGAGCTCACCTACACTACATGTCAATTTGATGGTTGATTTTTAAACTTGTTTTGCAACGTATCAAGTTGTCATATGCTAAGATTTTAAAATCGTTATACATTTAGTATTTAAAATAAATTACTCTTAGTATAGGAACTCTTTCATTCATGTGTTTATTTTTAATGTTTTTTTAGTCATAAAATTTTTCCATAATGTCATGCTGGAAATATTTTGAAAATTTAAGATTGTTTTATAGTCATAACATTTGTTTTTAATTCCATGGTTGAAAAATTGTCAATATTCTAATGTTTTTCTAAGTCGTGATATTTTATCTTTAATGCTATGGTTGAAAATAGTTATAAGTATTTTTTCTTAGCACCATGCTTGAAAATTGTTTGAGTTTTAAGGTTTTCCAAAGAAGTGATATTTTAAATTTAATTCCATGGTTAAAAATCAATGGAATTTTAAGGCCTTTCAAAGACGTGATATTTTATCTTTAATATCATTCTTGAAAATCGTTGGAAATTTAAAGTTTTTCAGAGTCATGATATTTTATTTTTAACGTCATTACTATAAGATGTTGAAATTGTACTTGGAAAAAAAAATGTTATTCTCGCATCAACACTTTTCAATTTCAAGGTGTTTTTTGCACCAAACAAAATGATTTTTATTGTTTTTTATTGCTATTTTTTTTAAATATTGAAAATTTACTCTAAAAAAAATTGGTGATGCAAAATCAACACTTTTTATTTTTGGGTTGTTATTTCATGTTTTTTTGGGCTTAAGTAGCCTTTTTGAGGTAATAGTTCCCGTTTGATTTGCAAGTAGGTTAATATTGATTATTTTATAGTTTGATAAATTTACTTCATACGAAAACATTTTAACTATAAAATCAATTTACATAAGTTATATATGAAATACTTATTAATCTTTACATAGATAAATTTTATCTCACACAAAAGCATATACCTCAGACATGTTTTTTATTTTAAAAAAATATAAATCACACGAACACATTCCTGTTGTATAATTTATATATAAGAAATGTATATTATTTTTTTATTTGGATTTATAATTCATGCCTTAGTTCCTTTTCTTATTTACCTTATTTATTATTTATCAATTTGTACTTTGATTTATATTCCATGCCTTAATTGATTTTTATATTCCATGTCTTATTGCTTTTTGTGATCAAAAATTTAAATGAACCAACATATTCAATATTTTTATTTATTATTTGTTAATTAGCGAAAAACGTATTTTTTATTTTTGTTAATGCAATATTAAGTGATAGCATTTTTAACATAAAAATAAAAGGTATTTCTATATGGACCATGGTTAAATACTTTAAGATATGGCTTAAGTAAAATAGTTTAAGTCAAATATTTTCATATAAAATCTATAGATAGATGAAGCACTAAGAGATACTTCACCTGAAAAAAAGAGGGATATTTAAAATCATATTAATGGAAAAAAAATTGTTTAACATAGATAAGTTGATTCATAAATAAAATATGTTTTTTTATGTCATGTAAAATATTTTATTGTAAAATATGTATTTTATATCAAATAAAATAAAAAATTATGGTTAAATTTTTTTATTGATATCAAGGAGGAAATAAAGGAGTTGTGCAATTTCTTCTATCTTTAACATGAAATTGATTCATGGCATATGTATATATATGTTGATCTTAAGTCTTTCATTGATGAAGAGTTTACTGTGATAAAATCTTTTGAGGAACAAATTTATTCTAAAGTTCAAAATATGAAAGAATATATATACGAGAGATTTAATGCCTCTCAATATTTGATAGATTGAAAATTAAAATAAATATACTCTAATTTATATATCAATATTACCAATTATTTATATATATATATATGACTAATTTATAATATAAAAAATAGTTAAAATTCTAAAAATTATATTTAAACTAATGTACAACATACTTACTAATTTGAAAAATATGTGATGGAAACAAAATTTAGATTTTAATTTATTGCACCATAAACCATGTTTATGTGTATTGAGAGTATTTTTATATAATTTAATTAATTAATTTATTTATTTTTATTTTTTTTGTGTAAGCTCGGTAGTACTTTCTCTTTTAATATTTTCAGACCATAATAATGTCTTCAACAAAAATTGCAAGTGGCCTCAACCTGCCCGTAGGAAACCAGGTTGGTCACCTGTTTGCATTAAATGTTGTCCAAAATTTAAATAAAGTTTTCAACACCATCCAGGCAACATTAGTTGTTCTATCTACTATTAATTTCAACTTAGAAAAGTAAAGGCTAACTGACATATAACAAAATTCTGATTAGAGACCTGTTTCACTCGTCAGATGAGTCCACTGGGGTTGGGGCTTTCGTACTGGACCTCGGGATTTCACTCCTCTTCGTGTCCTGTATGCTTTGCTTGATCTTGTTTAGTGCAAGGTTGTTTCTGTACACCTGTATCTGGACTACAACAATTTCTCTATGAAAATCCTTCATGTTGGGCTCCATTGTTCGGGCATCCTCCTATACCTCTTGTTCCTTGTATAGTGTCATTGCTTGGGCTACTATGTTCTTCATAACCCAGTATTGTTGGATTGTTTTCTTAAATATCGTGTGTCAGCCTCTGGTGTTCCCCAAATATTTCACCATAGTTTCCCATTCTTCTGTCTCTATTTCCTGATTGGTTATGTTGTCATTAAGCTCCCTCTCTCTGCAATTTGCGCTCTTACCTATGGCGGGTTTCCAGCCATATACGTGTTTATGAGGGTCTGCATTTACTCCTTCCCAGTCCTTTTGCCCCTTTTATTTGGACCTCTACTGGAGGTTTCTTCCCGCCCCTTTGTCATTTTCATTGCCTTCCCTGTTCTTCTCATTCCTATTTTACCTGCCTCTTTTCCCATATTGTCTTTGTTCCTATGTTCTATTTATTTACTTAAGTAGTTCGCAAGTACCAACTTTCTCGTTGGAGAACGATATAGGTTCCAGACCTCCAAACGATGTTGTACCCTATTATTTTTAATACCTAAAACATTAACAAAAGAAATTTCTTTATCAGACAGAATTTGTTTACACAAACTAGTCTTAATTTTCTCTGCCCCAGGCTTGTCCACTCACTCTAGACTCGGAGACTTGGGGTTTCCCTCCTTTTCCCCCTATTTCCCCCCTACCTTCTCTGAGACTAACAGGCTTTGGCCTCCCTATTTCTCTCCTCTCTTCTCATCCCCTCCCCAACAAAATAGAACATGCGGGTTAGCATTTATAGTTCTGGAGGTGTCCCAATTTTCTACTTCCTTATCAACATTCAGGGTTTCATTTGAGGTCCCGGTCTAGGACTCTCTCCTCTCAGGTGCCCTCGCCCAGATTTTACCCCTGCTTATCCCATGAGGCCTACAGTCGTCAGTTGGGTTTGGGCTCAGATCGAGTTGGGCTAACCACATCCTTGCTGCTTTGTCCATGATGGTTCTAGGCTCCATGCCTCTGATAATTATTTCATCTTTCCTATGCCTCAGGTACCACTTGGCTAGAGTGGAATCCTTTCTATGCTCTCCATTATAGAATTCCCAACGGGCATCCCATCGGGCCTCATTCCCTCAATTCCCATCTACCTAAAGATACAATATAGATTTGTCGAGCCCCCTCACTCCAGCCACATTCTAGGCATAGACTCTCCATTCGGCCGAGTTAGAATCCTAAACAACACAGGTCTCGACTCATTCTGAGTCTTCACTTCCCTCAGCCCTCACCTTGAATCTCTCTGTAAAATTCATTTTTGTGATGCTAGCGAGAAGGGAAATTAGAGTAACATACCAATGTTTTACGACGAAGCCTATTAAACTCTCGACGTCCTCCAACCCACATCCACCACCTTGCGCAGCACATTCTTTCTCCTTCTCCCTTTTCATGCAACTACCTTCTCTCTCGTCTGCCTTTACCTCTTGTTGCTTTGTCTAACTACCCCACCTAGCTTCCATACGAGCCCCCATGTGCCCTCTTCCTCTTCCCGCCACCCAATCCTTCATTTGTTTTCCTCGGAATGAGGTTCCCTTAACCCTTCCATTACTACCTTCCATTACTTCACTCGTGTCGCCAGCTACTCCTGTTGTGGGTTTCCCTTTGTCAACGTGTCACTTTCCGTCATTGGTCTGCCCGCCCTCTCGCTTGACCCCAGACCTCCATCGCTCTCTTCCCTTCTCGGCCACAATTGTACTAGCTTGGTTCAATCCTCTTCCCTACCTTGTCTTGCATGATGCCCCACCTACCTTCGTGTCCACCCGCATCCCAATACCCCATCTGTCCTTGGGCCCAGGTGGTTGGCTTCTAGTGCCTCTGCCTCCCATCCCCTCTGGCCCACCTCATCTATCGTCTCCACTTCTCCCCTGCCACACCTCGATTGAGGGTTTTATCCCTTCTCCTTATCATTTTCTAGAATATCCTCTAGCCTTCTTATCCCTTCCATTTGTCTTAACTCTTCTCCCCTTATATCTAGGTTTCTACCTACCTGCCTGCACCCCCAGTTGGCAAGATTATCTACTGCCATGTTACCCGTCCTGTGAACATGTGTCAGGATAATGTATCCAATCTGTCGAATTAGACTTTCTACTTCTTGGATGAGCCTTGTCATCCTCCAATTTTGGCTGATTTTCTCCCACGATGTTCCTTGATAAAGTTTTTTCACCATGTATATTACCAGTTTTGAGTCTCCTTCCACCTCTAGCCTCTGAAATCTTTCCTATTGTACAATTTCCAATCCCCACTTCAATTCCTAGAGCTCTACTTCATTGTTCCTTGCAGTGCCACAATCCATGGAAAACAGGTGAATCATATTACCTTTGTCATCTTTGAACACTCCTCCTGTCCCCGTCACCCCCAAATTCACTTTTGCAGCTCCCTCGAAGATGAGTTTAATGAAATATTTCGGAGGTCATGTGAATTTGTTCGTAGTCTCACAATTGGGAGTATGTTGTTTCCATGCAGTGGGGCTCAGCATGCTTGGATGCAACCTTAGTCCCATCATTATTCGTTCTTCCTGTGGATTTGTTTCCCAGTCCTCTACATACCATTTCTCGGTAAGGATCATTTCTCTTATCTTCCTGAGTATCATTTTCCATCGTTCTACTTCTGACATTTTTTATTCTTTGAACATCCTTCTATTTATTTCCTTCTATATTGCCCATAATATGAAACCTAATGATATTCTCTAGGCACGATTCACAATGCGGTTTTGGTAAGGCTTTCTTCGCCAATTGTCCATTGTTGCATTCATACTAAATTGGTTCCTGTCATTGACTCCAAAGAGTTGTTCATGGTTTCTCCATAGGTTTTCACTCTATCTACATCCATTGGTTAGGTGTTACATTGTTTCTTCTTGTTCGGCATAGATACTGCAGATCGAGGGTCCCTGCAGACCTTTTTTCTGAAGTTGGTCCCATGTAAGTGCTCACCCATGTTGGAATATCCACATGAAGAAAGTGATTTTTGGCCATGACTTTTCTTACCATATTATGTCACATATTTGTTTCCCCTGTTGCAAGTGATGTGCTTCTTGCAGCTGATAGCCTTCTTTAATTTCAAACACCCCTTCGATTTTATACCCCCATCTTATTATGTCTGACCCTTCTACTATTGCAATTTTCCAAGTTTCCATCTCTTTCTCATAAGCCTCCCATTGGGTTATTTCTAGACAATCTAGTCAATCTTGTTTCTATTTCCATTTTCTCCAGTATTCTACCAAGTCCAAGCTCCAAATTTTTATTATTATTTGGTCTACAAGGATATTAGTACATTGACATACTACTTCTAGCTCAAGTCTATTGTGGAGTTTTTGTCTTTATTGCCACACCTCTTCCCAGATTTTTTCTTTGTCTTCTCCCCTTATTTCCTAGAAGCCATGGGTTCTTATCAGATCTCTATTTTCTGAGGCTAAGCTCCATATGGATGATCCTTTCATATTTTCCTGGACTCTCAGCCTTCCTTCAATCGGGTTCGACACTCTATATTTTCTCCCCCATATTTCCTTCCATAGATCTTCTCCTCCGTGGATCCATCTCCACCAAAGCTCTGCGCCCATGACCTAATTCAGAGTGTACAGGTATCTGAGACCTAACCCACCTTATTTTAGGGGTTTTCTAAACCAATTCCTTGATAGTAGGGCCCATTTTTTTCTATTCCAAGTCCTTGCCACAAGAACATTTTGAAAATGTCAATCATCCTATAGAAAATTGTTTTAGGCGTCTCTTGGCTAAATAATTGGTAAATCGGGATCGATTGGAGCACTGCTCTTAGTAGGATAACATGAGTCAGCATATTCAATGATCTAAATGTCCAATTTTGAATTCTCCCTTAGATATTTTCCAGCAAGGGCTTCCTGTTTGTCACTCTAATTTATTGATCACTTAGCTGTATGCCTAGGAATTTTGAGGGGAGATTACCAATGTGGAATCCCATTATTATTGCTAGAAATTCTTTTGATGGGGTTGTTTTATTAAAGAAAAAGATATCTGACATTTCCTTATTTATATTCGTCCATGAAGCACTTCTAAAGTCAGTTAGGATGTAGATCAACCCTCTGGCTTCTCTGAGGGTTGCTTGTCTGAACATCATTATCTCGTCGACAACTGTTGGTGGGTCAATGGTAAATAATTCCCCCACATTTTGTGGCTTGCATATTGTTTCCTTTTTACTTTCACTTTTACATACCTTCCTAGTCCTTCCACAGTCAATATGAACAGGAATGGGGATATCGGGTCTCTTTGCCTGAGTCCACGGGTTGCACTAAATGCCTCTGTGGGTGTCCCATTGAGGAGGATTGATAAAACTCGGGTCGATATCATCGACATTATCCAACTTATACATCTTGCATCAAAGCCAAACACCTTCAAAATTCCTTGTAAGTACTTCCAAGTTAGGGTCATAGGCTTTTGATAAATCTAATTTTACTAGCATCCCTTTGATTTTTTTGGTCTTTAATGAGTGTACTACCACTTGTGCCATCACAACCCCATCCACTATTTGTCTCCCTTTAACAAAACCTATCCATTCGTGAGGGATTAGACTAGGTAGGATAGGTTTCAGGTGATTCACCATGATTGTAGCCATGATTTTGTAAATTACATTACAGAATACTTAAGGTGTAAAACCTTGCAGTTCTTCCGAGTGGTCCATATTGGGAATGAGGGCCAAAAAGGTGGAATTTAGGGTTGGATGCGTTATACTATTGCATTAGGACTCACCCACTAGTTTCACAATATCATACACCAAGAATGAAGACATAGCCTGAAATAATTCAGTTATGAACCCATCTAGCCTTGGTGCTTTATTTTTCACGAGACCTTTGATGACTTCTTCAACCTCTGACTTAGATATTTCCCTTAGAAGGGCCATGTTTTGGTCCCTGCTCATCAGGTGAAGAATGTGCCGAGTGATTTTGTTTATATTCTCTGCTCGGTCTAGATTGGGTTCCGTTAGTAGCCTTTGAAAATGTTGAACTAAAAGGTTCTCCATGTCTTCCTTTTGAGTAAGGGGGTTTCCTTGTTGATCGACTAGGGATAATATCCTATTTTGATACCTGTGTTGGATGATGGATTTATGAAAACACCTAGAATTCCTTTCCCCTTCCTTTAATCATTGGATTCTTGATTTTTGTTTCCATAGTATTTCTTCTTGTTGCCTCCTTTCCTCCAATCTATTTATCAATTGTCCTTCTTCCTCCACTAGAGAATCAGTTCTACCTTCATTGATGATCTGATGTTGTACTTTCCTCATCTTAGCCTAGATCAATTCCTACTCCTGTTGAATGTTGTTGAACTCTTCCTTGTTCCATTTTTTAATTTTACCCTTGAGATCTTTGAGACAAAGTTGGAAAGTATGCATTAGATTTCTACCTTCTTTCTCACTCCCATTCCACCATTCCTTCATTTTCTCAATGAAGGTCGGTTCTCTTAGCCAGAAGGCTTCAAACCTAAAGGGTCTATTTGAATGTCCTTGTTTCATTTCCACTTCTAGTTTAATAGGCCAATGATCCGAACCCAGGCAAGGTAGGATAGATGCCTCATAGTAAACATCTTTTCTTATGAGATTTTTTGTTGCCAGGAATCTATCAAGACGAGATGTTATTTTCCTGTTTCCTCCCCATCTGTTGTTCCATGTATATTTACCATTAATTGTTGGGATATCCACCAGGTGTAGTTCTTCTTGGATATCCCTAAATTTCTCCATTTTTGGCTCCTCCCTTTGCATTCTTCCTTTTTTATACTCCAACAATGCTATCTGGTTGAAGTCACCTACTAATAACCATATCTTTTCCTCATGCATTTGGTTTAAAATCTTTATCCTCTAAAGGAATATTTCCTTTTCTACTGGGATGTGCAGGCCATAAACTACAGAGAGAAAGAACCAGCCTTTAGTTCATATGAGGTGGAATTTCCCTATGAGGATACGTTGCATGCCTATCCAATAGTTTACAGTTACCTCTGCTAGATTTCACAAAATTTCTATTCCTCTTGTGTTTCCTCTTGCATCTATTTCCATACCCTCATACCTTGTTTTCGTCTTACTTAGGATTTCATATAGTTTCCCTCATGTGATCTTAGTTTCTTGAAGAAGCATTAATTAGGGTTTCTCTTTTCTTAGTCTCTCTGCTAAGTATCTCTATTTTCCTTGGATGGTTAGGCCTCTTATGTTTGACGATGTTACTATCATTGGGTAACTGTATTTAATTGTTGGTATATCGTTGATAGCGGTACCACCCTGCTTGTGTTTAGTAACATTTCTCCCATAATCTCTATGTATTCTTGTAGGTTTCTCTGACCCCTTTTCTTCCCCCTATTTTCTTTGTTTTGATACTCATGGGGGTTTTCCTGGTGTGTCCCCAGTTGTTCTGAAATCTCAACCTATCCCTGTCCTTGCTTGGCTTGATACTGTTGGAAAGTCTCTTTGTACAATCTTTTTTGGTCTTTTAGAATAAATATTTCATCTAAGTGTCTCCATTCATTCAACAATTTCTTTAGGACTTCTTCTTCCATGCTAAGTTCCTCTCCCTTGGGTCGATTTCCATTATGGTGGTTTCCATCCCAACCCCTTCTTCTTTCTCCTCTTTGTCTGCGAGATCTCCTTGCGATTTCCGCTTGGGTGTTTGTTTGACTTGACTTGATTTGCTCTCTTTTTCTTTATCATGATAATCCATTGGTTGGATCTTTCTTTCTTCATCTTCTTCCACCTTTAATACTTCAAATCTATTTTTACCTCTCAAATGGGCTTGGTATTCTTTTCCTGAGTTATGGGGTTCCTTTGGCTGCCTCCTCTTGGTTTTGACTTCTTAGAAACCTTCTTTGCCATCCTCTAGTTTCTTCTGTTGCTTGTCCTTATTCTCCATCTCCTCCATGTTCAGTGGGCATTCCTTAAATAAATGGCCATATTCATGGCACCTTCGACATCTGAACGAGATATGTTCATAGTCTAAGGTTTGTTTCCAAACCTCTTCATGGTATTCTAGCTCCACAGATTTAGGTATGGGTTTAGCTATGTTCACATATACACAGATTCTCGCATAGGATGTATATCTACCTTGTTTTTTCATTTATGCTATTTTGGCACATTTTCCTATCATATTCCTAATACCAGCTAATATTTTAGGGTCCCAAAAGTCCACTGGGAGGGAAAACAATCTTACCCATACCAAGGTTGCCAAGAATTTCTCCTTGTCTCGGTCATAACATTTGTCGAGCAGTAAAAACAGTCTTTTTCACCTCTATTTACCCTACATTAATTATCAATCCAAGTACAATTTGTTATCTCAAAGAGTGTACTCAGTTTGAGGCGGTCATTTGTCAGAGTAATGCTAGTAGTATAGTGCTTCTGTAAAAGTAACTAAATGTTGAAAACAAAATTCTAAATATAATCACAGGAACTGGAAATGCTTGTAACTAAATCATTCATTTGAGGAACTACAACACTTCATCAGTCAAGGGTACAATAATAATAACTCTTCCCTTTGTAAACTGATTTAATTGAAAAGCAATCAATGAAAAGATTATCAACCTGGGAACTAGACACAATAAACAATGTTAACTACAGTTTTAGATCGTGTTGTTCACACCAAAGCAATGATAATTCAAATAACAGGAAAAGGAATAACAACTAATCTATTTAACAAGATTGAGCAGCAAATCCTTAATCTATAGAAATGAATAAGGTATTAAGTGTAATCTACAAGAATTAAGCAACAATCTTTATCTTAGAAACGATTTGAACAACAAATGGAAATGGGACAGCAAACTAAAGGAAGCTATGAAATATTGAACAACAACTTGAATCAAATGTAAATGCACAGCAAACCAAATCGAATATTACACACAACACTTCTCTATTGAAGGGAACAATAATCTGAGTTTTGGTACAACAGTTATTAGTCACGGTTATGAAGAAACAACAATTGCAGTCACTGTGGAACAACGGTCGTAATGAATAGCAATCACAATTGGAAGTAAACCGTAGATAAATAGACAATAATACCGATTTATAAATACACAGCACTGTTACTTTGTAATTGAACAGTAACGGTAATCTGTAAGGAACATCAATCTTATACAATAATATCAATATGTTAAAGTAACATCAATACTATATAACTTTACAACGAGTAGCATAACATTCATGTTGCAGAGAATAACCTTACTATTCAAGTAGGAATGAAATATAACAGAGCTAATACATGAAATAGTAAGGAACATCAGATTACTGAACAAAGCATATACAAGAAATCAAACCACACACAACTTGGAATCGAGAATTAATGGTACAGGAAGCAAGTGATCCACCAGGGCCAGGCCCTTAGCCTCCAGGGATGCACGCTTATGATTACTCCAGAATCAAAGATGGAACAACAACAAATTTTATATATTAAGCATCAAAACAAAGTTACAGTGATCGCTCTTTTAAAGAGAGTCGATGATCAAAGTTTCAGTTACAATAGTGAATTCAATAAAAACAACCATAGTCCACCCCATGGGCTAGCAATGTTGTCCCTTCTTATAGTAGCCGAGTTGACATATCAATGATACAGATAATCATTAAAGTAGAAATGCCTCAGGATCAAGGGATCCTGATTGATTCACCATATTGTTAGCTCTCAGTTATCTTTCTCGTTCTCTTGCATTGATTTGGTATCTCCTCTTCCTTTTCCTGGCTTGTACGCTCTAATTTGGATTGCCTTGTTTGGATGTTGTTCCCTGTCCAAGGGACAACAGTTAATTTCATCTTGTCTTTTCCTTTGGAATGGCTATTTTCCATTTTCTTCCTTTTCTGCATAGGAAAAGGGTAATTATTATTCATTTTACGTTGCACACAAATCTTCTAAACTTTATCATAATCTTTCACCATATACCTATTTCATAATGTAAAGAAGTTATGAATTTAAGGAAAAGATGACAAAATAAGTGGTAATTACATACCTTTTCTAGTGCTCAACACACCCACTTGGTTATCCTTTTTCATGCCCTCATGAAAGCATTGTAATTGAAATGCAAGGCAATTAGGGAATAGGTTGGAGAAGGGATCTCATTAGGTGGTCTACAGCCATGATGCCTAGCTAGGAATTCAAAAATATGTCCCGTCTGACCTTCACGCATTTCATATAAGGCTTAATATCATGGTGCAGGGTGCCAAATGACTAGACTTCGGAACCTACAGCCTAACCAATACGAGCCTTCTCTCAAAATGAGGTCACCATAGATACCCAAGCGGTCGCTAGCTTAAAGTTATCATAATTGAATGGTTCTCTATTTTTGATGTTCCGATTAGAAGTCTGGTATCGGAATTTGGTTGCTGCTATGGCAAGGTCTTTGATGGTAAATAAGTATTCTACCCCTTGCTGGAATATTGTTGTGTGAATAGGTCCCATTGCTTCGATCAGTCCCTTATTTCTCATTAGGCTCCTATGTTTATTCCATAACTACAGTGGGTCTCTAGGCTCACCCCTCACCCATAAATCTAATCCATTCTCTTGTCTTTGAAAGACATTGTAGGCTTTAAGCCACTTTATTTGATTAACACCAAAAGAAATAAATGCCTACAGTTGGACATCACCTAGAAAAGGGCTAGGGTTCTCCTCTATTTCTCCATCTAATACAAGATTGTGTAAATAAAATTCACATAACAATCGTTGAACTTTCACCACGTAATGCCTACAATAGTTTATGAAGTCATCAATAGTTTTTATCTCTATAGGTACTCCTGCTTTAACAACTTTAATTTTCAATTGTATATATCTTTCCATTAAAAACAAAGCATAGTTCCTAGCAGGTGCCCTACATGGTAGTACGTCAATATACAGAGAACATAAGGTATCCATTTGTTTGATGACTATGTCTAGTCTATTGGTTAGCTTTTTGACTCTTTCTTCTGCTTTTTGCCATCCTTCAAAGGCCTGGCTTTCTGATGCGTTAATGCTCTTCAGCTGCTATTGTAATTTCTCGTATTTTTCTCAAGGGAAAGTCTGCTTTGTAACTTTCTCGATTGTTTGTTGGGCTTGCGCCAAATCTTTTCATAGAGTTACTGTCCTCGGGTCATTATCCAACATAGTAGTTGTAGGTGGGAGATCTACTTGGATCTTCTTATCACAAAATTTCATCTTTATGGTTTGATTTTCCTTCCCACTACAGGACGGTGCCTCTAAATTTCCTTATCATAGGCCGATACATTCTCTGTTTGTACTTCGACATGGACAACAACCATATTCTGTTCCTTTTGGTTTTGAATGGCAGGTTGGACTTGAGACCTCTTGATCTTTTTCTTAAGGGGTTTTTCCTGGGTGGTTGCATGCTTTACCACAGAGGTTCCTTTTGATTTCTTCCCCACTTTGAAAACCCTTGTCTGTTGTTGAAGTTGCTTGATCACGTTAAGCAATATATGATGTTCCTTCCGTAATCTTTTAGTTTCCTCTATTTTCTTGGAAGGAACAACCGTTCATTTACTTAGGCCTGGGCTTTGTACCTCCAGCATTGTACCTTCACCTTGCCCAATTTCCTTATTTTCTTCTTGGGGTGCTTCTTCAATGTTCTATTGATCGGGTTGTTTAGGGGTAGAAACCATATTTTGCTATGCTGTCTCCTCAGCAGCTTCTTCCCCTACCTCCTCTTCATCGTGAAATACTTCAGGTGTATTCTGACTAGGAACAGATTGTTCCTCCTCCTCATCCTTGTTACTCTTCTCTCTAGATACACTCTCATCATGGGCAGAGTGATCCTCTTCTTCTTCTTCATCACACAGTTCTTCAGATGCATTTTTATCATGAACAGAGTGCTCATGCGGTCCTTCTTCCTCATCACATAGTTCCTCAGATGCACTTTTATCATGAGCAGAGTGCTCCTGCAGTCCTTCTTCAGTGTGGGGGTTAAGTGGGCTGTGAGGTTGGATATATTCACCCATATTGGCCAGAATCTGGGCCAATTCATCTTCTTGCAGTGGGTTTTGCAGTGGGCTTTCACTGCATTGCTCTGCTTCCTCTTCCTGCTAACCAGATTTCTTCGTCTCTTCCTCTGGTTCTCCTTCATTGTTTTCCTCCAATTCTTTTTCGTTCTCTCCTCCTTCCAATTGTGGGGGTTGTTCATCTCCTGAATCATGTATCTCCATAGGTTGATTGATGTTTCCCTGGGAATTTCCCGGCGTTCCTCTAATCCTTACCAACCTAACAGATTTTCTCCTTTTCAGTGGTTTACTTGACGTATTGGCAACATGTTTTCATTTTGGGGCTGGTAAAGCCAGTCCCCCATCTATCGTGAAAATCAGTTCTTCCCAACTGCTCTGTTGCTGGGTAAGACTGTGGTTGACTATTAATCGTATTAACCCATGGTGGTTTACTACTGACTCTAGATGGCAAGATTTCTTCATACTTTTGGCAAAATCTTGTAATAAAGAATTTAAAAACACAGGCAAATTCATAGCACACTTTTGCTTTATCACAGCTAAAAGTTTAAGATGGCGTGGTCTTACCACGTCTTTCCTACCATCACAAGTGATGTAGCTCTGGATAATTCATGCCAATTCCACCCTCAGCTCTCCCAAGGTTTCCAGTAAAACTCCCTTCCCTTTTACAGTCAAGTTCTGCTCTTCATCCTAGAAGATTTTCATTGCGTCTCGCAGTCTCACCTTTTTCAAAATCCACATAGGTCTAGTGGCTAGCAGTACTGAAACTTCTGCAATTATGTCATCAGTGAATGCTATCTATCTCCCTCTCACCATGGAATGATCTTGCAAGTTCTGTAAATACTCAATTGCCACCGTCTCGTTGGATTGTTGTAGACGGTTAAGATAAACTATCCATCCTACCCTCGCTAGGATCTCTCATGCAGCATCGGAGACCATCAACACCGGTGGTTCACTGCAAATTGATCTTCCTCCCATGCTTAGCACACTGTAAAAAATGCAAAGATGGTAACGGAATAGCAGGCTCTTCAAATTTTTAGCTCATTTGTTAGCAAACACAGAGAAGATGACAAGATAGCAAGTTGTTCGAATTTCGAACTTACTGCTAATTTTTGTAGAGAAAAACATGGAAATAGCTTCGGAATAACAAGCCATGCATATTGAGAAACAAAACACCATTAAGCTTTGCTATTCCCAAGTCATAATTCTCCGAATGATAAGCTAACACGTATGCCAGTGAATTATGGCGATCACCTGTGCCCCCCTGCAATGTGATAGGCAGTCCTCGGCCGTCAAATGAAGGAGTAGCGTGCTAAACTGCCATAGTACAGAGTCATAAAGGAACAACGTATACAAAAATTCCATGTTTACAATGACGAGCGGATTGCCAAAATCAAGGCGTATAATAGAATCACTTAATAAATAAGGAAATGTCGTGATATGATGCGAGAATTGGAGGATAGGACAGCTAATGTGCATAAAAGGTCTTATGCGATCATTATCGACTTTTACCATCATAATTGTTTTGTAATTGATTTTCATGTATCAAAGGTTCGAAAGGGTTATATACATAATCTCATTTAAACCATTTATATAAATATAAGAAGAAGTTCTTTATAATTGCTATTAGTGTGTAAGAAATATGACTTCAATACCATCAATAGAGGTCTGTTGCCCACAGGTGTCCATAACCTTGACAAAGTTGTTTATTTCACCCCTGGAACCATAATCCTTTGTGTATGCCTAGGAAAGTGTTGTGTACTGTCATAATGGAGGCCATTATGCTGGCTTAGTAACCAGATGAATCACAATGCCATTCACCAGGAAGGAGTGAAAGGTGGGCAGGCTGGCTCATGATGAGACCTCCTATTCCAAGGACTTTTTATTTTTTGATGTGCCTCTTGGATCATATCCCTAGTGTGGTGGCCATAGTGGGAATGCCACTTCACTTTCTCCCTTATGATCATGGTAGGCTGGCTCTTGATGAGACCCCCTATCCTTCATCTGACAAACCGTGTTAGCAATCATATAATTTTTTTTCTTTTTCTTCTTTTTTCTTTTATACAATACTTTTCCTATTTATATAGAAAGGGTGGTTCAACATTCCTTAAGAGTAGGGATAGTGGAAGATGTCTTAACATCTCAATAGAAAAAAATATGCCCTTATTCTTATTCAATAATAATGATCAAAGAGAATTATGGGGATTTAGGAAGAACAATTATGATAAAAATAATCAATCATATCAGTATTAGTAGAATAATGACAGCAAGGTGATCAATAGTTGTGTCCTTTCCTCTTTTCTCTTATCAATTGAAAGCAATTTCTTCCAAAGATAACAATTTTTATGTAATTTGTTGATTTCAGTATCCTCTAGCTTTTGTATTCATTGCATAAATTTATAATTGTGCTTTAAATGACCATGACTCACAAAAATGACCTAAATGGTAATACACACAAAGACGAAAATGCACTCTAAAAATGCTATTCTCAAGATAGAACAACTACTGTACACAAAACTGCAAGCCAAAGGAAAAACATGCTCGAAACTGCAGTTCATTGAGAGGAATAGTAGCTATCCCTTAAATGGAACAACAAAGAAAACAAGCGCAAACAGAAAATGCAAAAATGTTGTTCCTTTGGAAAGGAATAGCAGAAAAAATAAAAGTGTTGTTCCTTCGGAAAGGAACAATAGAAAAATGAAAGTGTTGTTCCTTCGGAAAGGAATGGTAGAAAAATGAAAGTGTTGTTGCTACGGAAAGGAACAACAAAAAACAAAAGTGTTGTTCCTTCGGAAAGGAACAGCAGAAAACGAAAGTGTTGTTCCTTCAAAAAGGAACAACAAAAAACAAAAGAGTTGTTCCTTTGGAAAGGAACAACAGAAAATGAAAGTGTTGTTCCTTCGAAAAGGAACAACAGAAAAATGAAAGTGTTGTTCCTTTGGAAAGGAACAACATAAATGCAGAAGTGTTGTCCCTTCAGAAAGGAACAACAAAACATAAAAGTTTTGTTCCTTCGGAAAGGAACAACAACACGGTGGAAATGTTGTTCCTTCAGAAAGGAATAGTAGAATGCAAAAATGTTGTTCCTTCGAAAAGGAAAATCATGGTGCAAAAACGTTGTTCCCTCAAAAATGAATAGCAAAACAATGAAAATGTTGTTCCATCTGAAAGGAATAGCAAAATGTAGAAGTGGTGTTCCTTCGAAAAGGAACAACAGAACGATGAAAATGATGTTCCATCCAAAAGGAACAACAAAATGTAGAAGTTGCAGAAATGAAAAAATATGTACAAAAAGTAATTTACACAAAAAAAAAGAATTATGTACAAAATTTAAAAGCAATCAATTCACTTAATGAACCAAATGTGAGGAAGAGTTCTCTTCCATAACCAGAATCTACATGTCGGAGTTTTCCTGGAGTTGTTGGTATAAGGACTCCCGAGTAAGTGGTTTGTGGTACAATCAAACTCGATGGTTGTTTGCCTTAAAGGTATGTCCAGATCCATCAATGTTGGTTAAAGTAATGGTGCCATTATCATGTACCTTTTAGATTTCGTATGGTCCCAGCCAGTGAGTCTTAAGTTTCCCCAGATTATCCTGAAACCTGGAATCGTATAGGAGCGCCCAATCTCCTTCACGGAAGACTTTCTTTTTGATGAGGGCATCATGCTATTTGGCTCTTTGTTGTTGGATTAATGTAGTGTGTTGAAGAGCGGAGAGCTTAATTTCATCAAGCTAGTTGATTTTCTGTAGTCTATTAATCTTGGCCTCCTTTAAATCTAGACCGACTTCTTGTGTCGTTCTCAAGGTATGTATTTCGAATTCTATTGGAAAGATGGGTTCCTTTCCAAATACTAGTTGATATGGTGAATAACCAATAGTGCTTCTCCATGTTGTTCTATATGACCACAAGGCATCCGACAATATTGTAGCCCAACCACATCTATGTGACGCAATGGTTTTTGTTAGTATTGCTTCTATTACTTTATTCGTTCTTTCTACTTGACCATTTGCCTGTGGATGGTATGGAGAGGTAATTTTATGATGTATATGATAGTTTTTTAGTGTTGCAACAATTTTATTACCAACAGACTATGGTCCTCCATCCGTGATTATGTCTCTTGGGAGGCCATATTGCACAAATATGTGGAATAGGAACTGAATGACAGAATCCTCTATAGCTCTTGGCAATGTCTCTACTTCAACCCATTTGGTGACATATTCTGTTGCTACCAAAATATATGTTTCTTGGTTTGATGATGGATTGATCGGACCAACAAAATCGAGTGCCCAACGTTCGAATGGTTTAATGACTAGCTATGGGTTCAAAGGCATTTTGTCGGTCTGTCCAGGGCGTCCTGCTCTTTGAAAACTGTCACAAGCTTGAACAAATTTCTTTACATCTTTGAAGATTCTGGGCCAATAATACCTTGTTTGCAAAACTTTGTGACCAGTTCTTTGATCTACAAAATTTCCACCACATGGTCCTTCGTGATAGGCTTTCAAAATGTCAAAAATTTCATCTTCATGGATGCATCTTCTAATGCGAATATCTGCTCCTGTATGAAATAGGTAGCCCCCAATCCAAGAAAATTGGGTACTATGCTGGACAATCTGCTTTCGCTCATTGGGAGTCTGATGTTTTGGTAATTTTCCTACTGCTAAATAATTCTCAACATCAGCACACCAAAGTGTTTTGACAGTAATAGCAAAAAAATGTTCATCTGACAATTGATCTTCGACTGTTGCTGCGTCTAGTGGATTTGGCATTAGTGAGAGAAAGTCAGCTATAGGATTTTCTTTTCCAGGTCTATCTTTTACTGTAATGTCAAATTCCTGCACTAAAATCAGCCATCTTGTTACTCTACCATTTGTAATTGGTTTATTTGCTAAATATTTTATGGCAGAGTGATATGTATATAAAACAACATGATATCCAGTGATGTAATGCCTAAATTTATTTATAGCATGTATTACAGCTAAAAATTTCTTTTTAGTAACAGTATAGTTCAACTTAGCAGGAGACAAATTCTTGCTAATATAATAAATTGCATATGGTGTTTTGTCTTCTTCCTGCCCAAGGACTACTCCAATAGTTGTGTCTGAAGCATCTGATGAAATTTGAAATGGCAGGTCCTAATTTGGACCTCTGAGTACTGGGGCTGTTGACACAAGCTTTTTTAGATCCTCAAAAGCACGGTCACTTCTATCTATCCAAACAAAGTCAACATTCCCTGTCAGTGCATATAGAGGTGCAGCAATGTGAGAAAAATGTTCTATAAATCTCCTATAATAACCGGAAAATCCAAGAAAATTGCGTACCTCTGTCTATGTGGTAGGAATAGGTATTAAAAAAATTATTGGAATTTTCACTAGATCTACTTGTATTCCAGCTGCTAAGATATAATGACCTAAGATGAGTCCTTCAGTCATAATCATATAGCATTTTTCATGGCTCAGGTAGAGCCTGATAGCGATACATTGTTGCAACACCTTTTCCAATGTGTCTAGTGTTGGGTTGAAATCATCTTCGTATGGTGTGAAATCATCCATGTATACTTCGAGCCCTTCATTTATTAAATCTGAAAAGATGCTGAGGATAGCCCTTTGAAATGTGGCAGGGGCATTGCATAGGCCAAAGGGTAAAACTCTGTAGGCAAATGTTCCCCAAGGAGAGGTAAAAGTAGTTTTGTCTTTGTCTTCATGAGCAAACTGAATCTAATTGTATCCACTGAAGCCATCAAAGAAAGAAAAGAATCTCTTTCCTGCTAGTGTATCTAATACCTCGTTAATGAATGGAAGGGGAAATTGGTCTTTCTGTGTTACTTTATTTAGTTCTCTGTAATGTACAAAAATCCTCCACTTTCCATTCTTCTTTGGCACCACTACAAGTGGAGAGACTCATTTGATATCGGAGATAGGATAAATAAAGTTTACATCTAAAAATTTTTGTAGTTTAGATTTCACAATGTCTTTTAGATGAGGGTTAAGTCTTCTTTTGGGGTTGGCGAATATGTCTTGCATCCTTTTCTGTATAAATGTGGTGTGTACATAAATAGGGATCAATTCCCTTCATGTCTGGATAATCCCATGCTTCCATGTATTTTCTTTGTAGTTGGATCACCTTCTCTTTTGTTCGGGAGTCAAGTTACTATTAATGTTTAAAGTTTTTCCTCGCTCAATCTCTACAGTTTTGCTATTTGAAACAGAGGTAGTAGGTATTGTTTGATCATGAGTGTCTTTGAGAGGATCTTCTTCGAATTCATTATCAAATGCTACCTCTATCATGTGACATCGTACGTGGGATCTGGATTCATCTTGGTTAATAAAGTTGTTAATAACATCATCCTCTGTTTGATTTTTGAAATCGAGGGCATCTTCTATAGTTAATGGGGATCTAATATTTTTGGTAAGGTATGATACAGGATGTTTGTTGGTTTTTATTATTGTTACACTTGGCTGGGTTAGAGGGTATAGGGCTAGATTCTTGATATTAGTCCCTCTAGTTATGGTCATACTGCCTTGTCGGCAGCCAATGTAAGCATTAACGGTTGCAAGCCAAGGTCTACCTAAAATTAATGGGTCTCCATCAAGTCTATTCTTGGGTTTTATTATCAGAAAGTCGACAAGATATTCACAGGATTCAATGAATACCATGACATCATGTAGTGTGCCTTCCGGCCTAACCATAGATCGGTCAGCTAGTTCTAATAAAGTGGAAGTTGGTTCTGCTGATGTAATGCCCAGTTTTTGACAAGTGGTGGTTGTTAAGATATTAATTGTAGCCCCTAGATCAACTAAGGCATTTGAAAAGCTTTTTCCATTGATTTGTACTGTCACTATTGGATTTCTTGGGTCTTCATATTTGATAGGTGCTTCTCTTCCTGATAACAAATCAGATAAGGTGCCAACTACTTGGACTGTTGGGTTATTTGTTATTCTCCTGCTTGGTTTTTTTTATGCATAGCTCTTTGATGGTCTTTTCATATATTGGGATATCATGGATGGCTTGGAGGAGTGGGATTTTTATGTACGAATTCTTAAGTTCTCCCAGAATATCAAAGTCAGGATGTTCTATAGGTCGTGGTATAATTAATCGTTCTAAGAATGGGGGATAAGATGTGGGTGCTTAGTCATGAGTCTGTTTTCTAGCCACATCTTCTTCTTGTAATGGTTGTTCTATAGGTAACTGATTTTCAACTTGAACATTTTCATCTCCCTCGGTCTCGATAATGTGCCCAGACCTCAATTGAAGGTCATTGCACTCCCTTAGATTGGTTTCTAGCTTTCGTGTTTCGATTATTTGAATAGATTGAACCGGTCTGTTATTTGGGTTCGGGTTAGGTTGGGTTGGGAGTTGCAGTCTTAAGTTGGACTAGGGGTTTTCTTGCAGTGTTGGCAGTGTAGGTTGAGGGAGTGGAATGGCTCCTACTAGCTGATTCATTAGTCTTTGCTAGTTTTTTTGCCAGGCTTGACTATGTGAACTAGGAGGGGACCATTGTGATGGATACGCATTGCTTTTCCAATATGGTGGGGCATAGGGAAAATTTGTCCAATTAGATTGGCTTGCTTGATTTGGCCACAACGATGATGAAGGAAATGGTTGTTGTGCCCAATTTGAGAAGGGAGGTTGATTTTTCCACATTGTATTATATTGATATGCATGATATTGTGGAGGCTGAAAAGAAGAAGCGGGATCAGGGAACATACTTGATTGTTGTGGCTACCATTGACAGTGCTAATTAAGTAGGTACACTGGTTCTAGTTCCTCTTCCGCTTCTTTGTATACTGCTTTCAAACTAGGAAGTGAGGGACAACTTTCTGTAGAGTGGTCTTTTGTACAAATGGCGCAAATTTGAACCACATCTAATGGGCACTCTTTATAGCTGTGTTTCTTTCTGCATCTGGGACAAAATATTACCAGATTTTTCTCTGCCTCCACTTATTTCTGCTTGGCTTACATAATAATGAGCTACGTTTTCAGAGTCCCAAATATGACAGTTTTGAAATTTTCTAATAAATTTCCAATTTCCGCATGAGTTACTCCTTCTCCAAAGATCTTGTTGTCCCTTGTAAACCTGTCATGTTCCACTGGTCTTAGCCTTGTACTTCCTCATGAACTCTTGATACATAAATCAATGATGTTAGGAAAATTTTCTTGATAGATGTCTCCTTTTCCCATAATATTCAGTGCTTCAATCCATTGTTCCTTCATACCTTTAACTAATTTTGTTTTTAATACATTATCAGGTAATGGTAATGATGCATAAGGAGATCTTTCAAGATTATACTAAAAACATTCAACATATTCTTCTAGCGTTTCATTAGGTCTAGCTACCATCTGAAATATTTCATCTTTTAACTCTATGGATCTACAATAATCTTGATAATTCTTCAGGAAAGCACATTTCATCTGATCCCAATCATTTATAACACCTCCACCTAACCCCATAGGCCATCGTAAAGCAGCTCCTTTTAAGGTAGAGGGAAATAGTTTCAGCTTTTGGTGGTTGGTGGTATAGTCGTATCCTCTACACAACACATCGAATTCAAACAAAAATGCATCTGGGTCTTTCGATGTTAGGCCATGAAATGTAGGGATTTGCTAGAGAGGAATTGTCTTCATAGGTGCATTGGCTGCAATATCTACAATGGGATATTGCAATGTGGAGGTTTGGGTGTTTGGCCGGTTCTGGGCCATTTGGTAAAATATGTGCCAATAGCCTTTTGGGATTTCTAGGAGGGTATTCCTAGGTTGGTTGGACCGAGTAGGGATGGTCTTAACAGGAATGGCCTTATCAGCAATTCCTTTGTCTGGGATGATGAGAGTTCCTAATTTCTGGGGGGATTTTGGCTCTTGAGGTTCTTCAACTTCGTTATGAATGATTTTTGCAGCACTTCCCTTATCTAGGTTGCTTAATGGTTGAATTATTCCAAGAGGAGATCTTGGTTCTTCAGTTTCCCTTATTTCTCCTCTCCCTTTGTAGAGATTACTAAGGTTCCCTTCTTGTAATGATTTTGGGCTAGAATTCTCAATTTCATGAAAATTTTTCTCCTCAATTTGGCTATGCACCTCAGCAAAGGCTATAGATGGTGATCCTGTGGCCTGAAGGGAACTAGTAGGTTGTCTAGAAGCGACTTTTATAGGTCCTACTGAAGGCTAACATTCTACTTTTTTAAGGATTTCCTCTATAAAGGTCAATCGGCCAAGGGTCACCGGCCCCTTAGCTTTATCAGGCTTGGGTAGTGGTTTCAGATTTTTTTCAAGATTTTTCTGCTTAGTCATGCACACAAATCAAATACTGATTTCTACCCAAAAGCAACAACAAATCTATAGGAAAGCGAGCAGGGGAGCAGGGCTATTACTTGCTCCATACACAAGTTCATACCCTCTGTTTTTAAAACCCAATTCTCTCCTAGCAGGTACTTACACTACCCCGAAAAGAAACAAATGGAAACACTCTTCCCGGGCAACACCGCAAAAATGTTGAGTAGTAAAAAGGGTATTTTTCACCTCTATTTACCCTACATTAATTATCAATCCAGGTACGATTTGTTATCTTAAAGAGTGTACTTAGTCTGAGGTGGTGATTTTTCCGAGTAATGCTAGTAGTATAGTGCTTCTGCAAAAGTAACTAAATGTTGAAAACAAAATTCTAAATGTAATGACAAGAACTGGAAATGCTTGTAACTAAATCATTCATTTGAGGAACTACAACACTTCATTAGTCAAGGGTACAGTAATAATAACTCTTCCCTTTGTAAACTGAAGTAATTGAAAAGCAATCAAAGAAAAGATCATCAACCTGGGAACTAGACACAATAGTCAATGTTCACTATAGTTTCAGATTGTTCTGTTCACACCAAAGCAATGATAATTGAAATAATAGGAAAAGGAACAACAACTAATCTATTTAACAATATTGAGCATAAAATATTTAATCTACATAAATCAATGAGGCAGTGAGTGTAATCTACAGGAATTAAGCAACAATCTTTATCTTAGAAATGATTTTAACAGAAAACGGAAATGGGACGGCAAACTAAAGGAAGCTATGAAATATTGAACAACACCCTGAATCAAATGTAAGTGCATAGTAAACCAAATCGAATATTACACACAACACTTCTCTATTGAAGGGAACATTAACCTGAGTTTCGGTACAACAGTTATTAATCACGGTTATGAAGAAACAATAATTGCAGTCACTGTGGAACAACAGTCCCGATGAACAGCAATCACACTTGGAAGTAAACCATAGATAAATAGACAATAATACTGATTTATAAATACACAACATTATTACTCCATAATCGAATAGTAACGGTAATCTACAAGGACCAACAATGTTATACAATAATATTAATCTGCTAAAGTAACAACAATACGATATAACTTTAGAACAAGTAGCATAACATTCCTCTTGCAAAGAATAACCTTACTATTCAAATAAGAAAGAAATATAACAGAGCTAATACATGAAATAATAAGGAAAAACATATTACTGAACAAAGCAGATACAGGGAATCAAACCACACACGACTTGGAATCGATAATTGATGGTACAAGAAGCAAGTGATCCACCAGGGCCGGGCCCTTAGCCTCCAGGGATGCACTACTTATGATTACTCCAGAATCAAAGACAGAATAGCAACAAAGTTTACATATAAGCATCAAAATAGAGTTACAATGATCACTCTTTTAAAGAGAGTTGATGATCAAAGTTTCAGTTACAATAGTGAATTTCATAAAAACAACCATAGTCCGCCTCGTGGGCTAGCAATGTTGTCCCTTCTTATAGTAGCCAAGCAAAGATATCAACGATATAGATAATCTTTAAAGTAGCGATCCCTCAGGATCAAAGGATCTTGGGGGATTTTCGATATTGTTAGCTCTCAGTTATCTTTCTCATTCTCTTGCGCCAATTTGGTATCTCCTCTTCCTTTTCCTAGCTTGTACACTCCAATATGGATTGCCTCGTTTGGATGCGATTCCCTGTCAAAGGGACAACAGTTAATTTCCTCTTGTCTTTTCCTTTGGAATGGCAATTTTACGTTTTCCTCTTTTTTTGCATAGGAAAAGGGTAATTATTAGTCATTTTACGTTGCACACAAATCTTCTAAACTTTATCCTAATATTTCACCATATACCTATTTCATAATGTAAAGAAGTTATGAATTTAAGAAAAATATGACAAAATAAGTGGTAATTACATACCTTCTATAGTGCTCAACAACATTCTTCCCAATATCTCATGAAGAGACCAACGTTATAATGGAAATAAGGATCATTTTCACATACTCTTTCTTTACCTTAGAGGTTTGATAATATTACTGTGAAGAAGCCTCTAGCTCCTTGAGTTTGATATGGCCCTTTGGTTGCCATTTCTATTTTATCCACTTGATAAGGTCTTTCTCCATTGGCCACACACCAATGAACTTGCAGATCAATGCGTGGTCCTTTTTGAAGCTTTTGTATCTCTCCAATTTGTTTACCGAAATGATGAATCTTAGTTTCTCTGCTGCACATGGCAGACATTTTCTCCAGCTATGAGCCTACCACCACGCCCCAAGGACAGGTCCGGTAGTTTGGTTCATTTCCTGCACTTGCGGCTAGTTTCTTAGATTTTGGCAAGAGTCCCCTACCGCAACATCCTGGTAGGAGAGGATCTCTCCCCCCAGCCTCCTCTGTCATCCCACGGGGGATTCACTCATTGAACCTCTAACATATCACGTGCGTTCATGGCTTATTAAACAATACCCTTAATTTGACTACATATTGGAAAATCCCTCTAAAAATCACGTTATTTAACCGCTTACTAATATGAACACAATACAACTTCTCAATTTAAAAAACCCCTACTTTCACTAGATATTGTAGATATCCATTTTTGCATTAACATTTTTTATACATCTTTATACTTTTTCATCAACTTTAAGCCAATATAGAAACCCTTTACCCCCTATATATCCCCCAATATATTATGTCATATTTTACACAATAAATATCCCCCAATATAAACGCACGTGGTATGATATTGCTCCCCAATGAAACCCCGTGTGTCATCCCGACCATCCCAACCTAGTAGGCGTCTCCCTAGCATTGCTATTAGCATCAAAAAGTTCAGTTCACTACTCAACTTAGTTCATAGCAGTCACGAGTCTACTAAAATTAGAGAGCTCATCCATTAAAATTATCGTGAACAAAATTTGTTTTATTATATAATATTATTTTTAATATTGCAAATTAAATGCCAATTTTTCCTTTATCTTATTTTTATGATTTCTTTTATTTCATAACTAATTTATTTGTTGTTTTTAATTTATTTTTTGCCCAATATTAAAATCAATAAGTTATGATCGTAAGTCAATTTTATATCGTTCTATTGTATTTGCAAAGTTATATATTGTAAAGATTTGATTCTTTTAAAAATGAGAAAAGATCATATAAATTTTACAATATTAATCAAAGATAACTAAAATCACAACGTAAAAAATAATTAAATTTTAAAAAATATATGATGAAAGAGAAATTTAGCTTTCATTCCCTTGCTCGATAAACCTTTTTTTATGTTCACTAAAAGGATTCTCAAAGATAAAAGCTTTCTATAATATTAAATTTAATATTTCAAATTAAATATAATTTCTTAATAAAAATTATTTTTATTTTAAATAAAATAATTTTTTTATTACTTTTTGTCTTTTTTCCTAATAAATAAATTATTTTGTAATGTGATAAGTCAATTTTGTATGGGCGTTTTTTTGTTTGTTTACACGGTTATATGTTTGAGTCATATCAGTAATAATTAAAGAATATATGATTACTGAACAAACAATTTTGACGGGAAACTATTTCTTTTTTAACTTCTTATTAAGATCGAATTTATTGATTTTTTTTTTTTTAATATATTTCATTATTTATTAATTTTTATTAACACAAAATAAATATATGTATATATATATTAGTTTCGTTAACAAAAAATTGAAAGATGGATTTCTTGTTTTATTGTTAATGTTAAAGGAAGATGAATTTTTATAATTAAGAAGTGTTGTTGGGTAGTTTAGTCATTGTTAAGCAAGTGCAAGTTACGTTTTACAAAAAATGTAAATTAATATATGAAGAGAAAAATTTCGCATTTAATTCGCTATTGAAGGCCACAAATTTGAATATATTTTGGTGGATATTAACCACTATTAAGTTTCCTTATTTATATTTTTACTCCTTATTTAAGTATAGGAACGCCTTTTCCTTTTTTGTTTCTTTTTGTCATAAAAATAACATATTAAAGAGTCATAATTAATCTCTTACTTTCTTAAGATCCGATAGACCACATTGGTCTTAGTGGATGTGACTCATCATCATTATCATCTTAAAAAATGATGGGAGTGACTCTTGTTATGTATACTTATTTACATTTTCTTCATATTAGTTTTTTATGCAAATACTTGGGCAATATGATGCCAGAAAACTAACATCCTGTCAAAGATCCCATGTGGACCTATGGATTATGGCCACACTTGCACCGGAAGACTTTGCATAGGTGGATTTTATCAAAAACCCGACCAATCACCAAACAACGGAATAACTCAGAACTCGCCAACGAACGCTGGACCCACTCCAAATGCATAGAACCGGAACCCAAATAAAATAAATCCCAGTTCAATTCTTATCGGGTTCGCCCAACCATACCTTATCGGCTTCAATCTCAGCCATTGATCTTAACCTTCACTCTGACAGTTGATGATTCACCTGATCAACCAACCTACTTGGCAATCCTTCACCATTGATTAAAGCACACTTAATCTAATGGTCAGTAATGATATCGGAGAGGAATATTGCACAATGCTTGTCCAACCTTATGGAGCTAATAAGGATTATAAATCCTTAACCTATAAATGTTCGGGTCCGTTCTGAGATTAACGTCCGATCACTTTATTACCTGATATCCGTTGGATATATGATGTCATTAATTCTACGGCCTGTGGGTCTTCAAATAGCACATGGATTAGCAAACAGCTTAGCCCCCATAGTTGACTGTGACGTAAGCGTTTGAAAATGAGATCAACTGCTAGGATTTAGTATGGCGCTTCAACCATGATCAAGACATCCATACACTCCTATTCTCCACATAGTAGTTGATCACCGTTAGATCTGCTAGCCAATGGACGGTCCTTATTTATTCTAGGTTTCTTCACATATTTAACAAGTTCTACCAAGACTTAACACTTCTACTAAGTTAGTCGGTCTCTAAACTATATACTCCGGTATCTCAAAACATATATCCAGGCTATTAACTGTTCACTATAATTACATAGGATTTTATCCTACGATCTATGAAACCAATCACATAACAAAAGACCATGCAAAGAAATCTTTGTACACAAAATCCTTTTATTCATAACAGTCTTTACATAATGTAGAGAACATCTCATGCTCTGATCTGGTCTCTCTTCCACTTAGCTCTCTCTACACTATCTAACCTAAGTGTAACTCACTCTGTCTACTCTAACATAGTTAACACGGAATTACACAAAGAGATACACAATCCAAATTGTATTCATATTGATAAATATTTATAGAAGATGTTAGAGTCGGTCCTTACAGCCCTCCGTCAAAGATCTGTTCGCTTTTTTGCATATCGTTCTTAGGTGTCTCGCTTATTCCACTTCGTTGCATTTCGCTAGGGGCATGCCATTGACTGACGAGAGGGTCTAGCCGTCTTGTCTTTCCTCATGCTTGTACCTACAGAGCTAATTAAAATTCTTCAAAAAATCACTGAAGTTCAGGTCACGTCATCACGGTCATAAATGATTATTTTCGTTAAAAAAGAGTCTTTAGTCCAAGAGTCCAGGGTTTCAAGTCTTTGGATACATGTGATAAAAGCTCGCAGGCCATGAGGTTGGTTTCAAAAGTTTCATATTTCATATTTTTATTCCGAAAAACATTTGAAGACATTTTTTAGTTCAAAACTCTGTTTTGAATTGGAAACTGTCAAATTTAGTTTTTGCAATATTGATGTATTTGTTTCACCATAAGAGGTTTCAAAGCAAGCCTCTGATTTTTGCCAAAGCCAAATGCCAAAATTCCTGCAAAAAAGTCAAGACAATCATCAGTCAGAGATTCAGAGAAAGAATGAAAAATCAAAGACAGAATTGTATTAAATGATAAAGTGCCAAAAGCCAAGCATTATAAAAGTGGGTTATGGTTTAATGAGATATTTTTTTTAACTCACTATAAAGCATGGAAACCAAATCATTTTCACAAAATTTCCTAAAGCAAGGCCAAAATAGAGTGTTGAAGACGAAGTGGAACATTTCAAGGTTGTGGAGTTGAAGGAGAAGTGCGCGCTACGCACAGAGAGTGTGCGCTACGCATAGGGCTTCAGCAGCCTGTGTAAAAATACATGCGCGCTACGCATTGGAGGCGCGCTACGCATTGGGTAAGCGCGCTACGCATACAAACTCAGAGCTAAAATTTTTTGCTCCTTCATCCAAATTCATGCAAAATTGCCTTCAATCTCTTGCAAATCGCTTCTTTATGTTTGTCTAGTGAATTTTAGACATAATTAGGGTGTTTTGAAAATGGAGTAACAAGTGTGTAATGTAAAACCCTATGTTTATTTCTAAATTCACTTCTTAGGGTTTGAAGCAAAGTTTAGGGACCCGGTGGGTTAATGTCATCTATTTTCAGTAACGCCCATGCTACCGCACCCTCTCTTTGCCATTAAGCATACATTGAGATTTTTGCCTTCACTATACCTATAGCAACATACACTTTGCAAACAGTCTGATTCCAGCACAATGTCAGAGATGGATTCAGATTATGAACAGGAGTATGACAGTGATTCAACAGCAGAAATTAATGTGCCACGGAGGTCTTTTAAAAGTGGCAAAAGTGGTAAGAAACTCAGGGAGGAACCTACTTCTTTGGCTCAATTGCATGCTTGCCCGCTTGCAATGGATTGTTTTCGCTATCAGTCATGCTACCACTATTGTGAGTTGATTTCACAAATTCAGCATCATCATGAGCTAGCTCGTCTATTTTTTCTACACTTACATGATGGCCATGTAAATCTTGCCAGAGTAGATTTCATTCTGTCACCAGAAACCATTGCTCAGGCCACCGGAATACCAAAAGTAGGAGAGGAATGGAAGAAGAGACAACAGCTAGATAAATTCTACCATGAGCCATACATCAAACCTGGGTTTATAAGGCAGCTAAGCACGATATTTCCATTTAGATTTCTAAAGGATGAGTTTGCACTCTTCATGAAGATTATCATTCGATATTTTAGTTGTGAGGGCATATTCTCGTGCCTCTATACGTACCATATTCGTTTGTTGATGCATTTCACGAGGGTACGTATGATGAACATTCCATACTTCATGGATAGCAATATAAAGAGGATGACATATCTTATACAGAGGAAGACCCCAGCACAGCAGCATAGAAGTATATATCATTACGCGCTGATCAAAATCATTGTGGTACAACAGCTCACACAGTAGGGCATCACTTGGGAGGATTTCATCTCCCGTGACTTCTTCACAATGCTACAACCACCTCCCGCGGTAGTTCATGATGAGGGAGAGCCCTCACATCAGTTTGACATTCCTGAGACCGAGCATATTAGTGCTCTAGTGTATGTGACATACCAGCGAGGCCATAGGGCCTTATTTGCAGCTACACGACGAGTACTATCTCCACATGGCATGGACGGGGTCTCACCTTCTTCTTCAGCATAGGTATAGGTTTAGGATAGAGGCAAGAGGCCGATGCATGAGGAGGGCTTGTTAGGAGGGCATGATATTTATGTTTCACTCAGTGATGTGGATGGGAGCTATACTGGCTCGGAACTGAAAGAGATCATCCAAAAGTAGAAGATTGAGATTGACAGCTTGAATGAGAAGTTGCTTGTTATATACCTAGGGGGGATAAGATGGGGTACCAAGGGAGGTACCCAAGGTAATAATGTAATAATGGAATGGGCCATAGTAATAAATAAGGTGGTTAACCCATGTCATATAAGGGACCACAAGTAGTTAATAATAATGTAATGGGCCCATGGTATTAGTTGATGGCATGAGGGAACCATGGTAATGACCCATGGTATTGTATGTATGAGGCCTATATAGAGGCTAGAGACTCCACATGGACGAGATGAAGAGAAGTATTATTGTATGAACAGGCATATGGCTTGTGGAGTGTTCTCCTTCCTTAAGGAGTGAATGTATGGTGTTGCCCTACCTTAAGGGTTTGATATCAATAAAGAATCATTTCATATTATTTCCGGGTTATTTTGTATTCTCTTATATTTTCATATTAGATCTATAATATTTCTGGGTTAGATCTACAACAAGTGGTATCAGAGCACTTTCTTGGGCAAACCGTGGAGAATTTTTTTAACTACTTGTGGTCCCTTACATGACATGGGTTAACCACCTTATTTATTACTATGGCCCATCCCATATTACATTATTACCTTGGGTACCTCCCTTGGTACCCCATATTATCCCCCCTAGGTATATAACATTCCACCCCCCTAAGCATGTTTCGTCCCCGAAACATGGGAAGAACACAAATAATAAGATCTACTCAAAAGAGTAGTCCACTGATACCATGCCCGTGCATCTAGCCATCCAAGAGAAAGGTGAACCCTCAATCTCGCTGGTGCCTCACTCGCTTGAGATGGAAGTTGACCGTGGCAGCTCTTCTGTGTTGATGTGCAGTGGGTGGATCTTCTCTCCTCACGATCCGTCATGTGACGACTTGGTTTCCATCTTGATGGTTGTCTCGCGGGGTGATGTGGGTGATGATATGTTGAAGTTTTAACCCACGATGGCTTTTGCTTGACTTCCCCCTGCTGTGGTGCCTGTTGTGGTGTCTTCTTTGTCAATATGACTTCAACCACTGAGCCCTCCTCTGATGTATCATCACCTGTAACATTTTCTTCTGCAACCTTTGTTTGTGTTTGATTGTCGATCATCAAAGGCTCATCATCTGATATGTCAGTCTCTTGAACATCTTCTGCTTTAGCCTCCATGTGCTCTACCCGTTTATGGATAGAAATATCCTGTAATGTAATTTTCTTCTTTTTATACCAGAGCTTCAGGAATTTCTTCTGCACGTTAATATTTATGGTATCCACTGATTCCATCCAAGGGTATCCCAAAAAAACATCCATGTTACCCATATCTGAAGCATAAAAATCACCATGCAACACATATTTATCCATAGAAATCTTCAAATCCCTGTACACTTGAACATCCTCATTATCAACTTGTGCAGTTGCAATGAGTTTTTCTGGAACTTGCAATCTTTTTGCCAAATTAACACTTATAAAATTTTGCTTGCAACTAGGATTTATAGTCACAACGATTTTCTCCTTCTGAATCAATCCATGAACCTGCAATAAGGATATACCAGTAGAAAATAGACCCACATGTTTCTCCTGATCTTGTTTTCTGGCATGAGAACATCTGTCTAAAAGTAACTTTTCAAATTCTTCATCGGGTAGGTTGGAACACTTCTTTTGGTTAAGTAATCCCCACCATGTGGTTGCCTCATCTCTAAAGTTCTGCACTACCCACCATTTCCAAACAGGTCTAACTAACCTCTTGTATTTATTTATGTATTCTTTAATCGTAGGACCATCATCTTTTCCTGTAAAATATAGATCCTTCCTAGAAGCCATGAATGGTTTGGAAAAAAATTCACTAACTTGGCGAAAATTTGAAAATGTCACAGTTTTGTCAATATTGCTCAGAATCTCTATTATAACCTATTTTTGGAAATGGAACAACCATTCTGCATCTGCCCATGTGATATAAATCCTGATTTAGACACTGAAATTTCAGATCTGCGCTGCTACTCTCCCGCCGTCACCCAAAATTTCTGCAAAAAGAGCTGATTTTAAATCAGTGATATCTCCCTCATCCGGACTCCGATTCGACTGATTTTTTTTTTTGAAATCATGTGTTTTTTCACAAAGATTCCAGATCTACAATTAAATCTTGTAGATCTGGCACCAGGACTTCTAGATCTGCGCCTCAACTCACTGTCCTGAAAATTGTCTGCAACCCCACTGATTTGTTTAAATCAGTGATATCTCCTTCATCCGGACTCCGATTCAATTGATTTTTTTTTTGAATTTGGGTATTTTTTCACAAGGAATATAGATCTGCAATTAGATTCTGCAGATCTGGCACCAAACGTACAAATCTGATCTGCAAATTCGCCGCCCCAAAAACCCTGCAAAAATGAAAAAAAAATTCTCCACAGTTTGCCCAAGAAAGTGCTCTGATACCACTTGTTGTAGATCTAATCCAGCAATATTATAGATCTGATATGAAAATATAAGAGAATACAAAATAACCTAGAAATAATATGAAATGATTCTTTATTGATATCAAACCCTTAAGGTAGGGCAACACCATACATTCACTCCTTAAGGAAGGAGAACACTCCACAAGCCATATGCCTGTTCATACAATAATACTTCTCTTCATCTCCTCCATGTGGGGTGTCTAGCCTCTATATAGGCCTCATACATACAATACCATGGGTCATTGCCATGGTTCCCTCATACCATCAACTAATACCATGGGCCCATTACATTATTATTAACTACTTGTGGTCCCTTACATGACATGGGTTAACCACCTTATTTATTACTATGGCCCATCCCATTATTACATTATTACCTTGGGTACCTCCCTTGGTACCCCATATTATCCCCCCTAGATATATAACATTGTTGAAGGCAAAATGTCTCATCAAATACTTGGAGCAATGAAATAAGCAGCTAGACGACCAACACACCCTTACAGACCGAAAGTTGGCCCAGAAAAGACCTGGCGATTTGACACCTTTTGAGCGGCAATTTTGGCTTGCGAAAATCAACCAACATCTGGAGGAGTTGTTGGAAAAAGCCAATAGAGACAAAGACATGCTCCATCATATGAAACATCACTATTGGGCTCGCATGCACGTCGATAGAGCAAGGATAAAGATTTTGAAAAGGAGGTTGAGCAGAGCACTAAAACGACGAAAGAGGCCTAATCCACTTCGGATTTTGGCTGAGGCTTCAGTGGCTGAGCATGATACATGATGGAGGGTCTTCACTCCGAATTTGAGAAAATTCAGAGAAATTTTTGTCATTTTGAAATTTTTGGCTTGCAAAACAGGTTCTTCAGCCCAACGCGTAGCGTGTCGACGCGCTCGCTTTTGATAGGGACACTTGCTGGAGGGAAACTTTATAGTTTTTTATTTCTCATGGTAAGTTATGCATGCTCTAGTATGGCCGAGGCATTTCATCAAGTTCTGGATGATCAAAAGGGTCAAAAACACCATAAAAATCACCTTTCTACCACCTTTTGCATCAACAGGAAGTACTTGTGGGAGAATGAAATTTTGAAAGGGAAAATGAGCTCCAAATTGGGAAATTTCATTTGAGCTGGATAACAGACATCCAGGGCTTTTCAACCAGGTATTGTGAGCTTGATTTCGATGTCGAGAAGTGCCCCCAAAACAGGCTGAAAGGTGCGCTACCCATAGAGCTTAGGCACGCTACGCATAGAGCTTAGGCGCACTACGCATAGAGGTTTTTGTCAAATTTTCATCCTCCAGCTCAGGAATTCGGCCAGTTTTCACCAGTTTCACCTTATGATGTAGTATGTGACTTATTTTGATGTAATTTGATGTGTATGATGTAACTTTGGCACTTATTTACCTATTCTAGATGATTCATTCACCAAATAGAAAAAATTTAATGTAATGAATCAGTACCCCTTCTTTTAGAGGAAAGTTGTTTGCATGCCTAGTTTTCAGCTCTATGTTTGGAATTAGTTCAAACTGCTCCTAGAAGGAGGAGCTTGACCCCTAGAGGCTAGGAGATAGGTTGGCATGTTCTATATTATGTAGATTTTCAGTCAGTAGCAAGGGTTGGACCATGGGGAAAGTTTTGGCACACTATTGTACATATCTTCTGCATTTTGGCTAAGGAAAGATCAGAGGTTTTGCAGCACCTGTTGGGATTCATGTGGTTTTCAGTTTTGATGGTGTGTTCTCTCAGTTATTTGTAAGTTCTTTAATGTTTTAATGTATGTCATTCTCTTCTTTTGCTTCTGCAACTAAATGAATGAGTAAGTGAGGTAGAATCCATTGATTTCAGTGCTCTGCCTTTAAACATATTTAGTTTTATATGTTTTCATCAGTCTCGAGAGGATCCCTGTTTCCCCTTGCACTTTTCAGCTCCTTTTCATTCTGATCCATTCATACATATGATCAAAAAGCATTAAAGCTACTACCTACCTTGCCCCAACTCGAATTCTACAAAGATCTGGTCTCATCCCCAAGCCCAAATTTGTTTTTTCTCTTTTTTCCAACAAAACCCCAAAAAATTTTAAATCAAACCTACCTATCCATTTACTAGCCTAAAATCAATATCCATTACAAGTCATCTTAGCTCCTTTGAAGACATTTTGCCGAGATAGACCCGGAGAGAGCCCTCTCCTGTCCTCGTAGGGCTAGCTATGAGGCTGAGCGTGGTTTGATGTGGCCTGAATCTCGCCTTCCCTCAGCCTAAGGCAGATTCCAGCGCTAACATAGTGGCGACCATACTGGGGAAAAATGGTTTTCTTGTTGATGTCATTTGTTTTATAAGCTACAGACGGAGCCTGAAGTTATGCCAGGTAGCCTTCGAAACGCTTTTGCTTTGCATTAGTGGAAGTAGATAAAAGTTGCTTCAGTTAATCTCCGGTCTAGCTTGTAAACGCGACATTTAACTTGTTAATTACCCCAATACATGTATCAAGTTCAGATCTGATTGTTGATGGTGGACAACGATCAGACACTGGCAAGGCTGAAATCATTCACCTGGCGACTTCATTCACTGAAAAATCCAGAGATCAATACTTCATGGTGACTCCATTGCAGGAAGATTAGTTGCTTTAAGCTTTTCAAGATGGATTGGGTTCCAAGAAGATACGCTCCCATGAGCCGAGATCACATTCCAGGATTTCCAAATAAAATGCCCAAGGTAGATTGGTCAAAGAATTTGCCTGTGTTCATAAATGTGGAAGGTAATGACGCTGCTCTTCATCTGGTGAAATTTCACATTCATGTGCATAAATTAAATATCGACTTTCCTGAAGACTGTTTGATGAAAATGTTTATGGCTACTCTGGAAGATGAAGCCCGATCTTGGTATGAAAGTTTGCAATCTGCTTCTATTTACTGTTTAAAGGATTTTCATACCATGTTATTTGAAAAGTATAAAGAATCTTATCCATCCTTGATTTTAGTTCAGAACTGTTGTAGCCATGTTCATAGTTTTATTGAAAATCTTGAGAATTTTTATGGGGATAATGAATTGATGGACGGAGAAATCATGGAGGTTCTGTACGAGAATCCATTTCAGCAACATGAAGAGAACCTAGAGGATTCCCATCAAGATGCTAAGGAAACTTTGCAGCAGGATCAAGATCTTGGTACAATGGAAAATGATGAAAGTGAAGGTTTTGTTTCAGATCTATCCATAGAGGAAGACGATATGCAGGAAAGTCAAGTTTCGATTTCAGAAGGTGATAAATTCGAGACATCTATTTCAGATCTAGATTCAGATAGTGATGATCAAGAATACCTTGTGCTAAATCCCATGAAGGAGAGCTTTGTCGTACTTAGTTGATTAGAACACAGCCTTCATGACGAGGTAATCCGGTTAGTTCATGAAAACCAGAATGAGATCCTTGTTCGAGTAAGTGATAAATCTTATTTCAATAATTCAGTGATAAATGTTAATTTGATTGCCATGTCATATGAAGACAATTACTATTTGAGCAAAAGAAAACAAAAAGCATTATCTCCTTTATCTAAAAATGAGATAGATCAACTCTTGAAAGGTCATGTCACAGCCCAAGCTAAAGCAAATTTGTAGTGCACACATGGTCAAGAAAGTGTTGGTGAAACTTCTTCCTCTTTTGAAAATGATGACAGTCTTGTAATTAGTTTTATAGATCAGCAAACAGATAATATTTTCTTTCACCAAGATGACAAGGCTGTCATGTTTGATAATCTTGAAGATTGTTTTTTGTTTAAGAATGACCTAGACCATGAAGATGAGGAGTATGAGCTTGAGAGAGACAATATGCCAGGATTTCTCATGGTCAAGGAACCTACAGCTAACACTCAGATGGCAGAAGCACATACTTCTCTGTGCATTCCTATCCCTCAGAAATCAATTGTTCTTTCAGCTCAAAATGGAGGGAGTACTTGTATTTTTGCAGCTGGATCTCAAGATAAGCCAATGCTTCAGGATTTTCAAGATCCCTTCGGCATCCTTTTGCAAGCACTAGAGAAGATAAATGTTGCTTGGTTCGTTATCATAAGCCTTCGTTTCAGTGGTTATTTTGAGTTTCCAACAGGTTCATCGTTCCGCCTGCTCGAGAAAAGTGAGAGCACAAATTTGGTATGTAGCCATCTACTGGATTGGTTACATTGGAAAGCTCATTACACATGATTGTACATATTTCATTAGTATGCAGGTGGTTGTCATCATGATTTGAAATCTTGATGGACTGTTGCCCTTCAATAAGCTTGGTAAGTTCTTGTTTTAGTTAAGTCAGTCATGAGTCATTTGTGAGTCAGGTTTCAGTCAATAAATGAGTCAAAGTCTTGTGTCGTTTGCCGAAATAATGGACTCCATAGCCCAATGGATGAAAGGCACTGTCTAGCTATCCCAAAGATCTGTCGTTCTTGGCACCTCTTTTGAGCTACCATCCCCATTGGATCCAATGTTATAGTCGGTCCTTACAGCCCTCCGTCAGAGATCTGTTCGCCTTTTTGCATATCATTCTTAGGTATCTCTCTCATTCCACTTCGTTGCATTTCGCTAGGGGCATGCCATTGACTGACGAGAGGGTCTGGTCGTCTTGTCTTTCCTCATGCTTGTACCTGCAGAGCTAATTAAAATTCTTCAAAAAATCACTGAAGTTCAGGTCACGTCATCACGGTCATAAATGATTATTTTCGTTAAAAAAGAGTCTTTAGTCCAAGAGTCTAGGGTTTCAAGTCTTTGGATACATGTGATAAAAGCTCGCAGGCCATGAGGTTGGTTTTGAAAGTTTCCTATTTCATATTTTTATTCCCAAAAACATTTGAAGACATTTTTTAGTTCAAAACTTTGTTTTGAATTGGAAATTGTCAAATTTAGTTTTTGCAATATTGATGTATTTGTTTCACCATAAGAGGTTTCAAAGCAAGCCTCTGATTTTTTCCAAAGCCAAATGCCAAAATTCCTGCAAAAAAATCAAGACAATCATCAGTCAGAGATTCAGAGAAAGAATGAAAAATCAAAGACGAAATTGTATTAAATGATAAAAGCCAAGCATTATAAAAGTGGGTTATGGTTTAATGAGATATTTTTTTAACTCACTATAAAGCATGGAAACCAAATCATTTGCACAAAATTCCCTAAAGCAAGGCCAAAATAGAGTGTTGAAGGTGAAGTGGAAACATTTCAATGTTGTGGAGTTGAAGGAGAAGTGCGCGCTACACATAGAGAGTGTGCGCTACGCACAGAGAGTGCACGCTACGCATTAGGAGCGCGCTACGCATAGGGCTTCAGTAGCCTATGTAAAAATACATGCGCGCTACGCATTGGGTAAGCGCACTACGCATACAAACTCAGAGCTAAATTTTTTTGCTCCTTCATCCAAATTCATGCAAAATTTCCTTCAATCTCTTGCAAATCGCTTCTTTATGTTTGTCTAGTGAATTTTAGACATAATTAGGGTGTTTTGAAAATGGAGTAACAAGTGTGTAATGCAAAACCCTATGTTTATTTCTAAATTCACTTCTTAGGGTTTGAAGCAAAGTTTAGGGACCCGGTGGGTTAATGTCATCTATTTTCAGTAACGCCCATGCTACCACATACATTGAGATTTTTGCCTTCACTATACCTATAGCAACATACACTTTGCAAACAGTCTGATTCCAGCACAATGTCAGAGATGGATTCAGATTATGAACAGGAGTATGACAGTGATTCCACAGCAGAAATTAATGTGCCATGGAGGTCTCATAAAAGTGGCAAAAGTGGTAAGCAACTCAGGGAGGAACCTACTTCTTTGGCTCAATTGCATGCTTGCCCGCTTGCAATGGATTGTTTTCACTATCAATCATGCTACCACTATTGTGAGTTGATTTCACAAATTCAACATCATCATGAGCTAGCTCGTCTATTTGTTCTACACTTACATGATGGCCATGTAAATCTTGCCGGAGTAGATTTCATTCTATCACCAGAAACCATTGCTCAGGTCACCGGAATACAAAATGTAGGAGAGTGATGAAAAGAGATCTTGGGTATTTGCCAAAATCCCCTTTCATTGTAAATTCTTCGATCCCGGACCTGTGGGTTATGGCCCACAAGGCCTTATCGGAAGTGATTTAACTTTTAAAACGTGGATCTTCATTACTATCGAGCATCCCTTTATCCACTTAACAACATCGTTTGAATGCCATGTATAATCGCCACAATCATACAAGATAGGTGTCAAGTACTAAAACTCTGCCACAAACCATAATACAAACACACGGGAGCATGGTATAAAGTCTGCTCCAATACACTTTATACGGATACCAAAATATGTATTATCGCCCCTATAAATATCGGCGATCCGCATCACTACCCAAGGCCGATGCGATGCAAGTCTTCGCTGCTCCGCCCAATTAGTCGGAAGTTGGAGATTGCATAGATCATAACCGTCAGCAATCTTACCAGTTTTGATGCGATTAACCGGAAATCACCAATCGGCGTTTGTAATGTCGATTCTGCATTTCGCCTCTCTGGAATTCCAACTGCAATCCAGCCGGAATCGTTGTGGTTCAATTGGAAATTAACCATCGTAATTGAAATGCGTTGATGGCTTATACAGGATCCGATCCATATTAAACAATTTAAATACACGTCGCCCCAGATCCATCGTTATATTGAACGATGTGATTCCTCTCCATGCTCTGATGTATTGTTAATCAGTGAATTCCAATTGCTCATTTTCAAAATGCAACATTACCCAAACTGCATCACACGCATATAGTTATATTCAATCAACATGTATAACAGTTACACAACAATCTAGATCACCATCGACCCTGAATTGATCGATGTCGATTGACAAACTCGCACACAGAATTAACTCATAGATTTAAGCTACAAAATCCATAGCTCGACACGCAGGAAATCAACAGAATATATTATTTTAATTATATACAAAGATCGCTTACATCTAAGGCATTGCAGCCTTAAAAACGAGCTCACGCTCGGCTACATCTTGCTCACTAACAATTGCCTATCTATTATTTTTTCTCCCTTCCGCACTCTATCTCTGTCATATATATATACACAAGAAGCATTAGATTGGAAGGATCGATCCGATCCTCTCCTTGTTTTTCTCCAGCAAAAGACTTCCACGACGCATGCATGGCAGATAACAATCCATCAAATCCTCTTTAAATCGGTTTTAGAGCAGATTTTCCTCCTGTTTTCCAGCTTGACTGTCCACGTCTTCATCACTCCTCTTGGATTTCTCTTTAAATTAGAAAAGGGTCAGATGCTCCTGCATCAGACTCCCGAGGTAAAAAAAAATTATGACCTCCTGGTCATATGCTTCTATTGGTCCTTAGTAATTCTACCCACTGTATTCCTTCAGTGGCACTGCCTTCATGATCTTCTGTGAGCTGCAACCAACCTCTACAGTAACAGTCTCCTCTGTTACACGATACCTCACCAAGCCCTTCGCACTCGGTCTTTTGGCATCCTTCTGGTTCTCTTCTCTAGAACCAATTGAGCACACCTTGCTCTAGGTTGCTGCAAATCTTCTCACCTTCCGCTACTGCCATCTGCACGACAGTAAGACCATGAACTCTCCAGCTTTAACACAACTGTACCTCTTTCCCCTTCTGCTTGCATTCCTCTTCCTTCTCTCTGGAATCCTTCTCCCCGCAGGAAACTTTCCCTGCTCTGATACCACTTGATGAAAAGAGATCTTGGGTATTTGCCAAAATCCCCTTTCATTGTAAATTCTTCGATCCCGGACCTGTGGGTTATGGCCCACAAGGCCTTATCGGAAGCGATTTAACTTTTAAAACGTGGATCTTCATTACTATCGAGCATCCCTTTATCCACTTAACAACATCGTTTGAATGCCATTTATAATCGCCACAATCATACAAGATAGGTGTCAAGTACTAAAACTCTGCCACAAACCATAATACAAACACACGGGAGTATTGTATAAATTCTGCTCCAATACACTTTATACGGATATCAAAATATGTATTATCGCCCCTATAAATATCGGCGATCCGCATCACTACCCAAGGCCGATGCGATGCAAGTCTTCGCTGCTTTGCCCAATTAGTTGGAAGTTGGAGATTGCATAGATCATAATCGTCAGCAATCTTACCAGTTTTTATGCGATTAACCGGAAATCACCAATCGGCGTTTGTAATGCCGATTCTGCATTTCGCCTCTCTGGAATTCCGACTGCAATCCAGCTGGAATCACTGTGGTTCAATTGGAAATTAACCATCGTAATTGAAATGCGCTGATGGCTTATACAGGATCCGATCCATATTAAACAATTTAAATACACGTCGCCCCAGATCCATCGTTATATTGAACGATGTGGTTCCTCTCCATGCTCCGATGTATTGTTAATCAGTGAATTCCAATTGCTCATTTTCAAAACGCAACATTACCCAAACTGCATCACACGCATATAGTTATATTCGATCAACATGTATAACAGTTACACAACAATCCAGATCGCCATCGACCCTGAACTGATCGATGTCGATTGACAAACTCGCACACAGAATTAACTCATAGATTTAAGCTACAAAATCCATAGCTCGACACGCAGGAAATCAACAGAATATATTATTTTAATTATATACAAAGATCGCTTACATCTAAGGCATTGCAGCCTTAAAAACGAGCTCACGCTCGGCTACATCTTACTCACTAACAATTGCCTATCTATTATTTTTTCTCCCTTCCACACTCTATCTCTGTCATATATATATACACAAGAAGCATTAGATTGGAGGGATCGATCCAATCCTCTGCTTGTTTTTCTCTAGCAAAGGACTTCCACGACGCATGCATGGCAGATAACAATCCATCAAATCCTCTTTAAATCGGTTTTAGAGCAGATTTTCCTCCTGTTTTCCAGCTTGACTTTCCACGTCTTCATCACTCCTCTTGGATTTCTCTTTAAATTAGAAAAGGGTCAGATGCTCCTGCATCAGAGAGGAATGGAACAAGAGACAACAGCTAGATAGATTCTACTATGAGCCATACATCAAACCTGGGTTTATAAGGCAGCTAAGCAAGGTATTTCCATTCAGATTTCTAAAGGATCAGTTTGCACCCTTGATGATGCTTATCATTCGATATTTCAGTTGTGAGGGCAAATTCTCGCGCCTCTATATGTACCATATTCATTTGTTGATGCATTTCACAAGGGTACGTATGATGAGCATTCCATACTTCATGGATCGCAATATAGAGAGGATGACATATCTTGTACAGAGGAAGACCCCAACATAGCACCATAGAAGTATATATCATTACGCGCTGATCAAAATCATTGTGGTACAGCAACTCACACAGTAGGGCATCACTTGGGAGGATTTCATCTCCCGTGACTTCTTCACAGTGCTACAATCGTCTCCCGAGGTATTTCATGATGAGGGAGAGCCTTCGCATCAGTTTGACATTCCTGAGACCGAGCATATTAGTGCTCCAATGTATGTGACATACCAGCGAGGCCACAGGGCCTTATTTGCAGCTACACGATGAGTACTATCTCCACATGGCATGGAAGGGGTCTCGCCTTCTTCTTCAGCACAGGTACAGGTTCAGGACAGAGGCAAGAGGCCGATGCATGAGGAGGGCTTGTTAGGAGGCCATGATATTGATGTTTCACTCAGTGATGTGGATGGGAGCTATACTGGCTCGGAACTGAAAGAGATCATCCAAAAGCAGAAGATTGAGATTGACAGCTTGAATGAGAAGTTGCTGAAGGCAGAATGTCTGATCAAATACTTGGAGCAGCGAAATAAGCAGCTAGAGGACCAGCACACACTTATAGAGCTGTGGCAAATCCGTGAAGACCAAAAGTTGGCCTGCAAAAGACCTGGCGATTTGACACCTTTTGAGCGGCAATTTTGGCTTGAGAAAATCAACCGACATCTGGAGGAGTTGTTGGAAAAATCAAATAGAGACAAAGACATGCTCCATCATATGAAACATCACTATTGGGCTCACATGCACGTCGATAAAGCAAGGATAAAGATTTTGAAAAGGAGGTTGAGTAGAGCACTAAAATGGCGAAATAGGCCTAATCCACTTCGGATTTTGGCTGAGGCTTCGATGGCTGTGTATGATACATGATGGAGGGTCTTTACTCCAAATTTGAGCAAATTCGGAGAATTTTTTGTCATTTTGAAACTTTTGGCTTGCAAAACAGGTTTTTCAGCCCAACGCGTAGCGCGTCGACGTGCTCGCTTATGATAGGGACACTTGTTGGAGGAAAAATTTATAGTTTTGGATTTGTCATGGTAATTTATGCATGCTCTAGTATGGCCGAGGAATTTCATCAAGTTCTGGATGATCAAAAGGGTCAAAAATACCATGAAAATCACCTTTCTGCCACCTTTTGCATCAGGAGGAAGTACTTGTGGGAGAATGAAATTTTGAAAGGGAAAATGAGCTCCAAATTGGGAAATTCCACTTGGGCTGGATAGCAGACATCCTGGGCTTTCACCCAGCTATTGTGAGCTTGATTTTGATGTCAATAAGTGCCCCAAAAATAGGATGAAAGGCGCGCTACGCATAGAGCTTAGGCACGCAACGCATAGAGGTTCTTGGTCAATTTTTCATCCTCCAGCTCAGGAATTCGGCCAGTTTTCACCAGTTTCACCTTCTGATGTAGTATGTGACTTATTTTGATGTAATTTGATGTGTATGATGTAAATTTGGCACTTATTTACCTATTCTAGATGATTCATTCATAAAATAGCAAAAATTTAATGTAATGAATTGGTTTCCCTTCTTTTAGAGGCAGGTTGTTTGGATGCCTAGTTTTCAACTCTATGTTTGGAATTAGTTCAAACTGCTCCTAGAAGGAGGAGCTCGACCCCTAGAGGCTAGGAGATAGGTTGGCATGGTCTATATTATGTAGATGTTCAGTCAGTAGCAAGGGTTGGACCATTGGGAATGTTTTGGCACACTATTGTACATATCTTCTGCATTTTGGCTAAGGAAAGATCAGAGGTTTTGTAGCACCTGTTGGGATTCATGTGGTTTTCAGTTTTGATGGTGTGTTCTCTCAGTTATTTGTAAGTTCTTTAATGGTTTAATGTATGTCATACCCTTCTTTTGCTTTTGCAACTAAATGAATGAGTAAGTGAGGTAGAATCCATTGATTTCAGTGCTCTGCCTTTAAATTTATTTAGTTTTATATGTTTTCATCAGTCTGCAGAGGATCCCTGTTTCCCCTTTCCCTTTTCAGCTCCTTGTCATTTTGATCCATTCATAAATATGATCAAAAAGCATTAAAGCTACTACCTACCTTGCCCCAACTCGAATTCTGCAAAGATCTATTCTCATCCCCAAGCCCAAATTTGTTTTTTCTCTTTTTTCCAACAATACCCCAAAAAATTTTAAATCAAACCTACCTATCCATTTACTAGCCTAAAATCAATATCCATTACAAGTCATCTCAGCTCCTTTGAAGACCTTTTGCCGAGATAGACCCGGAGAGAGCCCTCTCCTATCCTCGTAGGGCTAGTTATGAGGCTGAGCTTGGTTTGATGTGGCCTTGAATCTCGCCTTCCCTCAGCCTAAGGCAGATTCCAGGGCTAATAGAAGAAACAATCACACTCAACTGTTTCAATTCTCCCCTCGCTCATCCATCCTATCTTTCCATATGAATCTAACCACTCACTCATTCTAAAAGATTACAATTTATACAAAATGCAGATTCATGAACCCATTTAGTTCAGATCCAGAAATCTCTCATTCTTCCCTAAATAATCTCTTCACTCCACTCTTTCCTCAAACAAATGCTAAGTTAAGCTTTCAAATCCCTCATATCCTATTTCAAACTAGATAATCTGACTGCTTGGCCTGATCTCCACATAGGGAGGATTAATCAGCCACTTATACCTTTTTCTGCTCAGATTTTGACAAACAATAAAACACTGTCATACATTTAAATTAATAAAATTAATTAATCTCTTGTTTTCCAACCCTTTGTTAGCCACAACATGTGATCATACCATCACATTGTTGACTAGGTCTAAATGCTCCTGCATCAGACTCCCAAACTTGAAATTTTTCATGACCTCCTGGTCATGTGTTTCTTCTGCTGATCATCCAGTATCCCAAAATTTACTTTGTAACTGGTCATCACTTTCATCATTTTGTTGATTCAATTCTTTTACCACTATCACTTATGTTCTTCTAGGATTCCAAATCTTATGTTATTGTTGTCCACTTCCCTTGCTGATAGAAATTTCTTTTGTTAATTTCTATTCCTTATTGTCCCTCTTTTTAACTGACTTCATATTCCACACTTTCTCATCTTCCTCTTTACAATTTCTTCTTAGCTGAACTCCATTGACATCTTCCTGCTCTACATTCTCCCTTACCATAAAAATTATGAAATTTCTATCAAATTCTTCTTCACCTCTGTCATTTACAAACTTTTGCTTGTACTCTATAGCTTCCCTTTCAGTATCATTAAAGATAATGTTTCCCTTTATCTTATCACTTTCATCTAATAACTTTTCGAGTAATTTGAATCTTCCCTCATCTCCAATAAGCATATCATTTGCATATGACTCCTCTTTCCTGTATAAAACCGAATTTCTTCCACAATTATCATATTTAAAGTTATTATGGATTTCTATCTCAACATATAACTCTGCCATCAAGTCCTTATACTGATTCTCTGCAAAATTTATAAAACTATCAATAAATTTCATTTGGGCACTTTCCTGTTCATTACAAAATATTCCCTTTTTTGACACAAAAATGTCATTCAACAATTCAAGAATTAAATTCTCCTAAAATATATCATTGTGAAGTATCCTTTCACCTTTTGTACAACTAATTAATGTTGTTTCATCTTCACCTACAACAAAAACAAAATTCTAGTTTTCTAAGGCTTCTTCATGGTTTACAGATTCATAAAAATAATCCTCTTTAGAATCACCTAATTCCTAAACTTCTGTATTAGTCAACATCATCATGCATTCCTTCACATTTTCCATTGTCTAGATTTTCTACTGAAGATACTTCATTCTGGTTATCATCACAAATTTCCATTTGTTTGTCTTCAGCTTCCTTAATCATGACAATTTCCGTGTCAATACCATCAATCTCAAAAGTATTAAATACATGCTCAAAATATCCTTGTATTTAAAGTATTTCCTCAAACAGTTTCACTTCTTCATCAACATGCATGAGCACATTGTCCAATTGTTGTTCATCACCCATCAAACCTGGAAATATAAATATCATGTTAGTTTCAATAATACAAGACTCTTCATTTGAACTCTCACTGACTAGGCCTTCATGCTCCTTTGAACTATTTGATAGTTCCCTAAGTTATTCATAAATTATTCCTGAACATCTTTGGTTTCCTTTTTATCAAAGAAAACTTCTAGGACTGTAGCTTCTTGACTTTGCTTCACAATTTCATCATAAGTCTGCATAACATCCCCATGTCCTTCACAACTTTCTCCAGCACTTAGTTTATCCAAATAAGACAATGTCCCCTTCTCTTCTATGACAAGACTTTGATCTTTCAAAGATTTCATTGACTTAACTTCTTTAGCTGATCTCTCTATGTCAGTGTTGCTTCTCTTGTCTTTACCACCATGCAATGCACTAGCTTCCCTCCCTCTGTCCATTTTCCATTGGTTTTCTATCCATGTTAATATTGCTTCTAACATGATCAAATAAGTTTTCACTAAGAGAAGACACAGCCATTTACTCATACCTTTTAATTTTCTCCACCAATCAAAGTCTTGAAAGTCTTTTTGCACCTCCTTTTCTATTTTTCTTGTCTCTGCCTTTTTCACAAAGTCAATTTCATTTGGCTGCATTGTTATAGACATTTTTGTGCCTAATAGCATGAAGCATGAAATGTCAATAATCTAAGGGATCCAAAGTCCCTAAACATGTTTTTCTTACCCCTAGAGGAACAAGGTCAGCAAACCACAGCACTTCAGATCAGTTCTCCACCTGAAAACACTCAAAAACAAGCAATTTCAGGATCATGTCAACTGCTCCACTGAGCATCTGCACTGAATGTCAACTGCTCCACTCTGTACCTGCGCTGAATGTCAAATCTAATGAAGGCTACCTGCGCTGGGCGAGATTGGCCAAGTGGCACAGTCATTCTGCAAGGTGTCAGGTGCCCAGGAAGCTTCTAAAATGACACTTGGATCAGCAAATTCGCCCTATGATGAGTAAGAGGTCCTTAAACTCCAAGTGGAAGCTAGGATCTCCAAGTGGACTCAAGAACTGTAGTATAACTGAAGAGGGAGAGGACACAAGTTAGCTTCATGTCAGTCTCAGGCTGACTCATCCTTTCTCCAAATATCCTATATATAGAGCTCTCTCATGAGGTCTAAAGAGGCTGGAATTTTGTGAATGTAAGGAAGTGTTGTTGGTTTTAGTATAGAACTATTGGGTGATTGCTTTGAAGGAGGTGAAGAGGAGATTTCTTTCTGCTGGGAGGTGTTGCTGGATTGGGCCTCTTATGGTTGTAACACTCTCAGAACTTTATTTCTTCCATTAATAAAGCATTTGATGTTCTTCTATATGCATGTATCTTAATGGTGTATTGATGCTTGTATATTTGATTTATTCTAATCCTTGAATCAATTATGGATGTATGCTTCTTGTAGTTTCCCTTTCTTGTGCTTTTGCAGGATCTTTGTGTAGCTGGGCCAGTGAAAGAGCAAGGAGCTGGGAGCAAGCAGCAAGGAGAGAAGACTGGATCAACACTAGCGAAAGACATCGGTTGGTGGATCTCTTTCTCCCCTATTTACTTTCATAAAGAAGAAATCTTAGATAGCTTTACTTTCAGTTGTTGCTGAGGTACTATCACCCTTAGAGTGGGATAGGGTCATTCCGTATTGGATACTTTTCCCTACAACAAATTGGCGACTCCGCTGGGGATCGTATCTTGTTGGTTGTTTGTGTTTTTTTTGCTATTCATTTCATAAACAAAGGGAGTACCGAATCGAACTGTGTTTGAATCATTCAAATACAAAGTAGAGGGTAGCTACTCTAGCTCAGTTTCTGGGCAAGTTTATGATTTGAAGAGCTGATCCACAAGGAACTGTCCGTTCAAAGCTGAGTTAAAGAAGTTCTTTAAAAGTTCCCAAAATTCAGCTGTGTTGACTGATCCATTTCCCAACCCAGGTCAAAACATGGTTGATAGTGGGAATGCTTCCCCGTCGCAAGTGCTTATGTTGTCGGTCTCTAAGCAAAATGATGCTTTGATCTCGACAAGGAGTAAAGATTACGGGAATCCGCCGGTATCGAACGACAAAGGTAAAGATCAACCTAGTAGTTCGACAACAACTTCGGCAGAAGTTGTACCCCCCATCACGCATGAGTTAACAATAAAACCGCCAAAGGGAGTAGTACACAAGTCGACGTTTAATCCTCACGCCAGGGCGGCGCAGCATTATAACATAGTGGAAGATTTGGCCCAATCGCCATCCGCTATGTCGACTCTTGAGGTACTGCAAAATTGCCCATCCCAAAGGCAGGCGTTGTTATCAGCAATTGGTGGAGTGGATCCTAAAGATTCCAATCTTGTATCCTTTGATCACAAAGGATATGATCCTCAGTTACCAGCTCAATTAGCTTTCCTTATTCAAATGAAAGCACTCAACAAAACTGTTCACAGAACAATTATTGATGAGGGGGCATCGACATGTATTATGTCAATGAGTTGCTGGAAAACTCTTGGATCTCCAACCTTGTCGCGATCTTCGACGACATTAAAAGCATTCGATGGTAGGACGTACACGCCGTACGGCATCCTAAATAACTTGAAAGTTGAACTAGGAGGAAAAAAAGTGGAAATTGATGTTGAAGTCATTGATGGCAATCTTGACTATAACATCCTACTGGGAAGACCATGGATATATGCCATGGCAGCTGTAGTGTCGACTTATTTTAGGAAGATCGCATTCCCGTTTGAAGGAAGGATTACGATCGTCGACCAACAGAACTTCCTCCCTAATGGTTCACAAGTTACAGGAAGCATTCCCATGATCCATGGGAGCGACCATTCAATACAAGATATCGGAGTAGGCCTATTAAAAGACCCCACAATGATGGGAGCTTTCGCATTGCCACCTCCTATCCATGTAGGGAATATCCCATTTGTAGCAACATGCAACATGGTATCTTCCTTGAAGGTCGCAGAAGACGAAGTCATAATGGGTCACCAAATGGTTTTGCCACCAAGTCCTATAGAAATATTGTAGCAATCAATGTTTCAGGCATGGGAGGCGAACCCAAGTCAACGCTCATCGAGTGTTTGGGTAGATAGGTCTGGAGAATATGGTACCCCATTAGATCCTTGGTCGAAAGTTCATGGGACTGACGAAGGAATCTTACAATCAATGTTGATTGAGGGGGCACCATGGAATGATCACCACCATCGTTCCCTTCTTCTGGAGTGTGAAGAAGATACTCAAAGTGACCTCTATCACCCTTCAGTATTTGAATTCCTAACAAATACTATAAACACGATGGATTCCGAGCGAAACTTATCCAATATTGAAGAGACTATAGCCATAAATATCTCGACTAAAACAGATGTTGTAGAAAATATTTATGTCGGCAAAGGTTGTTCCCCTTCAGAACTGGAAATATATGACGCTCTTTTTCGCAAATTTAGAGATGTCTTTGCTTGGTCATATAATGAAATGCCAGGCATTGACTCGAGTATCGTTGAACTTGAAATTAAAATGTATCCTGATGTCAAACCAGTAATACAACGACTTCGGCAAGTGCACCCGAAGAAAGCCGTTGCCATTAAGGTAGAAGTTGAAAAACTTCTCCATGCTGGATTCATCTACCTGGTTCCTCTAACCGATTGGGTATCGAATATTGTCCCTGTTATGAAAAAACAAGGGACGATTAGAGTGTGTGTCGATTATAGGGATGTAAACCAAGCTTGTCCTAAGGACAACTACCCTACACCCTTCATTGACCAGATAATTGATGAATGCGCCGGATGTGAAATCTTTTCATTTATGGATGGATTTTCCGGGTATAATCAAATAAATATCCGCCCACAGGACCAGTCAAAGACTGCATTTATTTGTCCGTGGGGCACATTCGCTTATCGAAAATTACCCTTTGGTTTAAAGAACGCAGGGGCGACGTTTCAGAGGGCAATGAATTATGCCTTCCATGACATCAAGAACATTGTTCAACCTTATCTCGACGATCTTCCGGCTCATTCGCGAAAGCGGACTGATCATCCGCTGCATTTAAGAGCGATATTTCTACGTTGCCGACACTACAAGATAAGACTCAATCCACACAAATGTGTGTTTTGCGTCGGTTCAGGTCGTTTACTTGGCTTTGTAGTCTCTAAGGATGGGATTCGTCTCGACCCCTGTAAGGTTCAGGCAATAATTAATTTGCCCTCCACCTTCAAATTTGCTTCAGATTCAGAAACTCCAAGGGAAAGCAAACTTTCTGAGGGGATTCATTCCAAATTACGCAGAACTTGCTAAGGGTTATACTCGTCTTTTGAAAAAGGATGTACCTTTTGTCTGGGACCAGGTGGCGCAAGCTTCCTTTGATGCTCTGAAAGATTGTCTAGTAAAAGCATCATTAATGTACGCCCCGGACTATCAAAGAGATTTTAACCTGTATCTGGCTGCAGCAGATACGACCATTGCAATGGTTTTAGTTCAAGAAGTCGATGGAATTGAACATCCTATCTATTATTTAAGTAAAAACTTAAACGATACAGAAAGTAAATATTCTTATGTTGAAAAACTAGCGCTTGCAGCTGTTCAAGCGATCCAAAGGTTTCGACATTATATCCTCTTTTGGAAAAACTACCATCTTGTCAGATTGCAACCCCATGACATATATACTGTCGCGACAGTTGCTGGGGGGCAAATATTCAAAATGGATAGCAATCCTTCAAGAGTTTGATCTGGAATTTGTAAAATCCAAATCAAAGAAAGCTCTAGTTTTCGCAGAATTATTGTGCGATCTCCCATCGTTGTCCAACGATGAAACATCAGAAGAGTCAATCGTGGACGAAAGTTTGTTTCTGATATCTGTAAGCGATGAGTGGTATGGGGATATCATAGTTTATCTCCAAACCCAAAGGTTCAGGCCTAACACCTCTCACTCCGAACAAAAACGTATACGATACCAATCAAAAGACTACATGATCGTCGGTGATACACTTTACCGTCGTGGTGTCGATACAGTTCTGAGGAGGTGCCTTACCCATGAGGAGGCCGAAAAAGCCCTGAATGATTTTCATTCAGGCGCCTGTGGGGGGCATCAGTCTGGATATGCAACAGCACAAAGAATCTTACGAGCAGGATACTTCTGGCCAACCATGTTCAAAGATTGCATAACCGCAGTCAGAAGTTGCCATGCTTGTCAAATCTTTGATAGCAAAACCAGATGACCGCCCGCACCTTTACAGCCGATAGTTGCTGTTGGGCCCTTTGCCAAGTGGGGCATCGACTTCATGCAATGTAACCCCACCTCGACCGGGCGGCATGGGTATATTATAGTCGCTGTTGACTATTTTACCAAATGGGCCGAGGCGATGCCTACATTGGATAACACTGGTGAAACAGCTGCCCTTTTCTTTTTCAATCATGTAGTCGCCAGGTTCGGCGTACCACAGGCTATAGTCACAGATCATGGGTCGCATTTTCGCAATCACATGATGGTCGAATTAGCTGCCAAGCTAGGGCTATCTCACGACAGCTCTACCCCATATTATCCGCAAGCCAACGGACAAGTTGAGGCAATCAACAAGGTCCTGAAGCGTATGTTGCAAAGGATGATCGGGGTTCACAAAAGAAGGTGGCACCTAATCCTGTACTTAGCCTTGTGGGCCTACCGAACGTCGGTTAGGAACGCAACCGGGTTCACACCTTTTCAATTGGTGTATGGCCTGGAAGCAGTCTTACCAATCCAGTGCGAAATTTCGTCGCTTAAACTCGCAATTGATCTTCTCCCCGGAACCTCAGAAGAAAAGGCTCGTTTCTTGGAATTAATCCAGTTGGATGAAACCCGTCGTGACGCCGCTTTGGCTAACGAAGCTCATAAGAAACGAGTCAAGGCTCAGTTTGACAAAAATGTCAAACCCCGTGTCTTTTCGGAAGGTGATTTGGTCTTGCTTTATGACCAAGAATCCGATAAATTGGGAGCAGGTAAATTCAAGTCCTTATGGATGGGCCCCTATATTGTTAAAAGGGTGTTAGCAAAAGGAGCCTACGAGTTGATGGATTACGATGGAATTCCACTGGCGCAGCCCCGCAACGGGTTGTACCTCAAGCGTTACTATGCTTAAATAGTAACCTGCATGCTTTTGTTATATTTTGTTTTCGCTAAAGTGTTTGTTCTGGTCGAGTGATCCACCTTTTTCCGTTGCAGATGTCGAACCTTCTGGAGACATGTGTTGGATATGCCGACGGAGCGAGTCGTAGTTCGCGGAACCTGTCCTCCGCAGCCTGGGCCATTTTTGATCCAAGCGGCGAGTTAGTAAGTTTCAGAGGTGTATGTATTGGGCAATCAACGAATAACATCGCTGAGTATAGCGCGTTGATAGAACTACTCTCTGATGCCATCACACGTGGCATACGCCGACTAATTGTCAGGCTAGACTCACAGCTCGTAATACTACAACTCAATGGTATATATTATGTTCGCAATCCAGCTATTTATCGCATGTTCCTAAGGGTTAAGATCTTGGAAAGACTATTTGATTCAATTCAATATCAACATATTTCAAGAAACTTAAACACATTAACTGACTCATTGGCAAACTATGTGTTAGATAGACATTTGCAACATTTATAAAAAGGACACATCATCAAAAAATTGTACATATGGATCACATAAATCAACCAGAGTAAAACCCGAAAATCAAAATATATAAGCTGTTTATATAAGTTCATACATAATGTTCTGTAACCAAGACAAAATTGGTCATATGACCTAAGAACTCAAAAAGATGCTAGGGGGCACCCTAGCCTAGTGGTGCTCATGATAGTACGTCACGGCCTGTGCAATCATGCGCAAGAGACGAGTCCATCGTCTAGGCACACCAATGGTATGCCGTTGCATCTGTAAAGGTAACTCGTCAATCTGTACATCCGGAAGGCCACGAGTAAGGCTCTCAACCTGCTCCTGCACAGCTGTAAGGGTCTCGGTGTCGTCAAGATCGCGAATAACAACTCTGCTAGCAGGCTCCTGTGCCGGGGCAGCAGCTGGCGATCTCAGACGAACTGCTGGACGAACAGGACCAATATCTGCATGCACCCAAGAGTACAATTAAAAGTCTTGATAGAATAAAGCATGGCAACATTATGAGTAAGAACAATAAATAGTAATATGGTCAAAGAGTTTACCAATGGCACCCCACTGCTCGCCATCCGGTAACACCAAATCCGGATCACCTCGGAAATCCATACCCACATATGGATACTCATAAAACGCCATCTCCTGGCGCTCGAACCACCTAAAGAAGGCCTCAGTGAAAGTAATCTGAGGTTGACCTGCATGCCTAGACATGTGGTCAACCCACCTCTACATGCGTGGCTCGGTCGGAGAAGGCAAGTCAAGTATGATGTACTGAGGCTGCATCAGTGGGATTTTCTCCAAGGCGAAGGCAGTCAGAATAGAACCAAATCCAAAGTTCTTCAGCTTCCCGTCCTTTACCTTGGTCAATTGATTTTTCATCTGGACAAGTACTGCATCACACCAGTTGAATACTTTCGGTTGGAGACACTCCAAGGCGTGCTGCATATAAGACCTGTTGGCAACATGTAGAGCTGCGCTACCGGCCATCCTACCAATAGTGAACAGAATGGACCTGAGAGCCTGATCAGTAATCTCTCGGATAAGAATCTTGCCGTCTCTGCTCGGCTGAGAACCTTCCCTGCAGTACTGGCGGACATAATCTCTGGTGGAATCAGTCCCCCGAGCCGTACCTGATAAGGAAATGGGGGCACCTCGTCTTGACAGTCCAGTCAAGAAGTACATGTCCTCTATGGTCAAGGGGATGGTCTTCCCCCTAATCTGGAACACTTGGTTAACAGGATCCCAAGCATCAAGCATATACTGCAGTAAAGAAATCTGTGCTCTCATGCTAGAGATACGGAAAAACTTCAGCAGGCCATAGTTCCGCAGCGCGTTCACCGTGACCGGGTCATGGAGGGCAGTCATGTCCTCCTCTTCATGTTCTCGTTCTCGCCATGTAAGAGACATTTTGTTCAAAGTTCCCTGCAAGGCAAACAAGAGAAAGAGTAAGTTCCTGATTTTGATGAAAAACTGGCGAAAAATCATCAAAAAATGACCTGAACACTCAGTTTTCTGAGCCCAATGCAGGCAAAGAGTGTCCCTCCTGCGCTGAATGTCAGGCTGCCTTAAGGCAACTTGACATTCAGCGCAGATTTCGAAAGGGGAACCTGCGCTGAAGTTAGGGCGATTTTGCAAAACCCCTGGGGCTCAGAAACACTGAAAAACAGGCCTAAAACTGGAAAATGAAACCATGAAAAGAAAGAGCTAGTGTTTAGCTCCTACCTGGTCCAGACGGCGCCGAAAATCGTCCGCAGAATCTCCCGGAATCAGCTGGTGAAAATCAAGGGGGAAGAGGCACCTCCAGAGCTCCAACAAACCAAATGCAAATGAAATGGTAAATGAGAGGTAAAAACACCTTTTAATGGCTTTTTACACAGTTTAAAGTGAAATATAAGGGTTATAATCTCATTTCCATGCAAATATTATTCATTTCTAACGAAGTTTGTTGCAGCAATTGAAAATGCAGTACTATTTTTGAAAAAGAGAAAAGCTAGTAATGGTAAAAATCAAAATTTGACCATATAATCGAGCAGTTTTAGCATAAAGTTCATGCTCGTTAAAAAATAAACGCAAGATTCGAGCAGTTTTATCGCGGAATTTATGCTCATTAAAAAATAGAAAAGCATGAGCAAGAGTTTCCTCCAGAGTTCAAGCTCATTAAAAAATGAACCTATCCCAGTAAATAACCATTGCGATCGTAACTTTATTAGCCATGAAAAGCCTTGGTCGTGTTTGCACCCGCCACCTCCACCGTCATTTGGCCGATCGTTCACCTCCATATGATTGTTTACCCATTTTGAGGAACAGCTGCGAAGAGTGATTTCACCTAGCCATCCTTGTGACACTGCCGTGATTGGAAAATTCCAACCTGTACCTGGAATCAGTTGCTATCCCTGTACATCACTCGTTCCTCAAAAGACGAGTCTTCTTTGAGCTCTTTTCTGACTTGTAAAACATGAAAAGTTTGCCAAGTTTTGGCCTTCCAGCTCGTTAAAGGGATCGTAAGAGCTATCCCTCCTCTAGATTTTAATCTTTTTGGACCTGAGGGATTATTACACAAAAAGATCGAGCGCTTGTTTTGATCGGCTCGTTAAAAGTACCGAACACTCATCCCTTCTGTATTGTTTTATACTTTTTCGGACTTAAGGGATTAGATGACGAAAAAGGAATTTTGGAGTTAACTTTCTGTACCTTTTCAGACTCTCTAAAATTGAAAAGGACCGAGTTTTCCTTGTCGTTAGACTCGTTAAAATGATTAAATAGCGACAAACTTGTCTTTAGACGAGAACGAGTTTCCCTATCGCTAGGCTCGTTAAAACATAGCGATGGGCTTGCCCGAAGGGCAGGTTATAGAACAAGCATATGTTATCCTCCTCAAGCTTGACAAAAATAAAGAGGTACTGGTCAGAAATGACTGGGGAAAAATTGGGAGAACCTCAAAGCTTTAATGGTAGCAAGTCGCTCTTGAACATGACACTTTTCCTCCGTACCACATCGGGTTGGGTTGTTTTCATTCACCGGTCTCATCACCATGGTCCTCGCCAAACCATCCACATTTGGGGTAATGCTACCGATCCATCGCATCAGTGTCGTTATATGTTCAAGAGATGTCGTTCAGAAAGAGTCAATCGTGTCCCATCCACTGCCATACATTATCCTTCATCCATTCATGGTCGCCACCCTGAGTCATATGTCACAGTTTGTTTTCACCTCCACTAAAATCATTAGCTCCGTTCCGTGTCATTGATGTGGGATTCATTAAGGCCCTCCTTTGACGGATCACTTCTTGTCGACTTCAGCTCATTATCCAAGAAGTTGATCTAGGAACAACCCCTTCAGTACTTTGAAGCTTGCATGCCTCAATGGCAAGTTTCTCACTTCCGGCGACAGGTATACATCAATGACCTTCGGCCAGAAGATTTTGCGTGGTGTTCAACGCCAAGTCCTTTATTCACACCACGTGAATTGTACTGCAGTACCTTGAGGGTCATTGTCATTATTGGTGATTCCTCTCGCGCTTGTTAACGGTTTACATTATTGACCGGTAATCAAGCGATGTCTTTCCATGTTCGACTTCAGCGCAATTCTCACATGGATCGACTTGTACTTAGAGTGAAGATCGAACGAGTTTGAAGACCCCGGATCTAGTTTCATCCATCCAGGCTGCGATATACATTCAGGACATAAAGACATTTGTTATGTACATCATTGCAGCAGATGATCATCCTACTCAAAGGATGATAATTTTAGCAGAGAATTATCAGTCTACCATCAGACGATCGTCTGTTCTATGTACCAAAATGTATTTATAAAGCTGAGCATGGGAATGCCCGCCTCAGCTAGATCATGAAAACAAGATGAAAAATAATGTATTGTATTGTATTTTATTACAGGACACCTCTTAGCGATTGAATGAACTTCGGATCCTCTGGATAAAGCATTTCACCCGATAAACGACCTCATACTTTAGGGGGCAACTGTTATAGACATTTTTGTGCCTAACAACATGAAGCATGAAATTTCAATAATCTAAGGGATCCAAAGTCCCTAAACATGTTGTTCTTACCCCTAGAGGAACAAGGTCAACAAACCACAGCACTTCAGATCAGTTCTCCACCTGAAAACACTCAAAAACAAGCAATTTCAGGATCATGTCAACTGCTCCACTGAGCATCTGCGCTGAATGTCAACTGCTCCACTCTGTACCTGCACTGAATGTCAAATCTAATGAAGGCTACCTGCGCTGGGCGAGATTGGCCAAGTGGCACAGTCATTCTGCAAGGTGTCAGGTGCCCAGGAAGCTTCTAAAATGACACTTGGATCAGCAAATTCGCCCTATGATGAGTAAGAGGTCCTTAAACTCCAAGTGGAAGCTAGGATCTCCAAGTGGACTCAAGAACTGGAGTATAACTGAAGAGGGAGAGGACACAAGTCAGCTTCATGTCAGTCTCAAGCTGACTCATCCTTTCTCCAAATATCCTATATATAGAGCTCTCTCATGAGGTCTAAAGAGGCTGGAATTTTGTGAATGTAAGGAAGTGCTGTTGGTTTTAGTATAGAACTATTGGGTGATTGCTTTGAAGGAGGTGAAGAGGAGATTTCTTTCTGCTGGGAGATTTCTTCCATTAATAAAGCATTTGAGGTTCTTCTATATGCATGTATCTTAATGGTGTATTGATGCTTGTATATTTGATTTATTCTAATCCTTGAATCAATTATGGATGTATGCTTCTTGTAGTTTCCCTTTCTTGTGCTTTTGCAGGATCTTTGTGTAGCTGGGCCAGTGAAAGAGCAAGGAGCTGGGAGCAAGCAGCAAGGAGAGAAGACTGGATCAACACTAGCGAAAGACATCGGTTGGTGGATCTCTTTCTCCCCTATTTACTTTCATAAAGAAGAAATCTTAGATAGCTTTACTTTCAGTTGTTGCTGAGGTACTATCACCCTTAGAGTGGGATAGGGTCATTCCGTATTGGATACTTTTCCCTACAACATGCATACCTACAACTTTACATTCACACAAATAATTAATCCCAAAATTATGAGACTCTCTTTCCTGTGAAGATGCTGACAACACCTTTCTCTCATACTGATCTGTGTAGACCATCTCTTCATCACTATCATCACTGTCATCACTGTCTCCTTCCCTAAGGAGGTGTCCTTTCTTTGATTCACAAATGTATTCTTCAACTTTTAGAAGCATTAATTTCTCAGCAAACAATCCTCTGATATACCACTTAACTCTCTTCCCCACATAAAATCCTTGTTTCAAATCTTCTTTGATTCCTTTTTATACCAGCTTCTTCAAATGATTGATTCTGCCTTCGTCTCAACCAAATCTATATCCATTTCTTCTTTATTCATTCTTTTGAGTCCAACTGCTTTGGCACTCTTTTTCCTCTGTCTGTGACTTTCCTTTGTACCCCTATTATGACTATCAATAGTCAATTCCATTTCTTCCTCTAGTGAACTTTCCTTGTTCACTGGTGAGCTACAACTAGTCATTTCTTTCATCTATAACAAGTCTCCTTCATGCCTCGCCAAAATTTTCTGAGTTTAGCATTTTGGAATCTATTGGTTCTTTCCTTGAACCTTTCACTGACTAGCAATTCTACCCAGCACTCCTCTTGTTGGAATTGTTATCTTTAAGACAACTCTACCAACAATCACAATTGTGGAGTTGCCTCAAGAACTTCTACCCAACTGCAATTGGAAGTTGTTCTCAGCTTCTCTTAAACACCCCTTGCTCTAAGCTCTGCATCTTTAATTGCTCACTTCCTTCTTCCATTCTGTAATTCAATTTACTGTTGGGTACTGTCACCTTTACTCATCTAAGATTTCTTCTTGCTTCATCTTCTTTAGCATAGATCATGTGCTATAATGTTGATACAATTCATTCTTCCTTCCAGCAATTTCGCTGCTTCCATTGACCTGTACAATCTTATCTCAAGATACATCAAAGCACCTTTCAAACCTGCCAATTTTCCTTGAAATATGACTTAAAACTAATTCCCATTCCATCAGTTAAATCTTTGCCAAATGATTCATCTGTTCACTGTTTCATTCAAACTTCTCCATTCAAAAGACTCCATACAGTCAGCAACTATTCTTCATCTTACGATTAAGATTCAATTTGAAATTCACCTATATTTACAAATTCATGACACACTAAAAATTCCTTCTGATAGCCTATTGTAAGCAAATCCTGTATTTCTTCTACAAATTCTGAAATTCATCCCTTGTAGTGGTTCTTCTTTCAGTCCTATTAAACCCAATCTCTTTTGTTTCATCCATTAATATCATTGTCTTCAACAATACTTTAAGCAATCCTTAATCATTAAAATTCTTCAAATCATTTAAATGATTTTAGTTATAGTAATATACTCTTCTATTTGACTTTAAATTCAAAACCTTCTTCTTCAATTTTGTTTTCAAATCAAACCAATCATTCAATCAATTTACCTGGAAATTTCATTTTTCTGAAAAGAATTTTTTCCTTGTTGTTCTCCAAACATCCAAACAAATCTTTGTAAAACTACAAAATAAATCTTCTTACCATATCTCAAATATCTTGTAGTAATTCCCATATTTCAACAATTCTCACAAAATATCAAACTGACTCTAATTAAGAATTCTGATAGGTATCTCCAATTTTATTCTGACCATCCCAAGACCTTTCCTTATAGTTCCTCTGCTGAAATTGCTTCATTCACTTCTTTGTCATGTCCATTTGCTGAGAATAAAATTCAGCGCTTCAACCAAACTCCATAGAGCATTGGTCTAGATCTAATACCAAAAATGATGCCAGAAAACTAACATCCTGTCAAAGACCCCATGTGGACCTATGGATTATGGGCACACTTGCACCGGAAGCCTTTGCATAGGTGGATTTTATAAAAAAACGCAATGAATCACCAAACAATGAAGTAACTCAGAACCCTCCAACGAACGTCATACCCACTTCGAATGCATACAGTCGGAACACAAATAAAATAAATCCTTGCTCAATTCTTATCGAGTCAGCTCAACCAAACCTTATCGGCTTCAATCTCCACCATTGATCTTAACCTTCAATCTGACGGTTGATAATTCACCCGATCAACCAACCTACTCGGTGATCCTCCACCATTGATCAAAGCACACTTGATCTAATGGTCCGTAACGATATCCCACAAGAATCTTGCAAGATGTTTACCCCGCCTTACAGAGTTGATAAGGATTATAAATCCTTAACCTATAAATGTTCGCGTCCATTCTGAGATTAACGTTCAATCACTTTATGACTTGATATCTGTTGGATATACGAGGTCATTAAATATACAGCCTGTGGGTCTTCAACTAGCACATGGATTACCAAACAACTTAGCCCCCACAGTTCACTGTGACATAAGCATTTGAAAATGACATCGACAGCTAGGATTTAGTACGGGGCTTCAACCACGATCAAGACATCGATACACTCCTATTCTCCACACACTTACTGATCACCATTGGATCTGCTAGCCAATGGACAGTCTTGATTTATTCTGGGTTTCTTCACAAATTTAACAAGTTCTACCAAGACTTAGTGCTTATACCAAGTTAGTGAGTCATTCAACTATATACTCCAGTTTCTCAAAACATATCAAGTCTCTTAATTGTTCACTGTAATTATAAAGGATTTTAGCATACGATCTATGAAACCAATCACATAACAAAAGAAGATGCAAAGCAAGTTTTGTAAACAAACTCCTTTTATTCATAACAGTCTTTACATAATGCACAAAACATCTCATGCTCTAATTTGTTCTCTATTCCACTTAGCTCTCTCTACACTATCTAACCTTTGTGTAACACACTTTGTCTACTCTAACACACTCAATATTGAATTACACAAAGAGATACACTATCGACACTGTATTCATATTGATAACTATTTACAGAAGAAATAGTCGCACTCGCCTGTTTCAATTCTCCCCTCACTCATCCATCCTATATTTCCATTTGTATCTAACTTCTCACTCATTCCAAAAGATTACAATTCATACAAAATGCAGATTCATGAACCCATTTAGTTCAGATCCAGAAATCTCTCATTCTTCCCTAAAGAATCTCTTCACTCCTATCTTTCCTCAAACAAATGCTAATTTAAGCTTTCAAATCTCTCATATCCTATTTCAAACTAGATAATCTAACTTCTTGGCCTGATCTCCATGGAGGGAGGATCAATCAGTCACTTATACCCTTTTCTGCTTAGATTTTGACAACAAATAAAACACTCTCATACATTTAAATTAATAAAATTAATTAATCTCTTGCTTTCCAGCCCTTTGTTAGCCACAACATGTGATCATACCATCACATTGCTGACTAGGTCTAAATGCTCCTGCATCACAATAATTGGTAGTAAATATGTTTATTTATGTGAATATGAGCTATTTTCAAGGATCTATATTTTGTTTTGTTTTCCTATGAAAGATTTTAATTTTTGATGGTTTTCCTATGAAGCTTAACAATGAAAAATATCTGCACAAATATCTAAATGTCATGACATAAATATTGCAACGGCATCAAAAAATTTATGGAAAAAAATGATGATGGTGAAGTTTTAACATACAGTAAGGCAAATATGACCTATCAAGTCTTAGGAAAGTAAGAGATTCATTGAGATTCTTTGATATTTTATTTCTATAATAGAAAAGAAGGGAGAGAAGTGTTCCTAGATCATTACAGTTTTGTTGAATTAATAAGTCAAAAAGGTTTGCAGTGTGGCAAAGATTTTTAAAATTAGAATGAAAGTGAGTAAGAAATTGGCACATAAACTAATTTTTATCTTCAACCCTCTTAGTATGACAAAGGTGGAAAAATATTTGGTTAAAAGGTGTTCTAAGAATCACCTAGGTCTTTGTTTCACTTCAAAGTTCACAAAAATTACTTCCTAATGTTCATTCTCTTCTTATAATTAGTCACAACAAAATGATAATTATCATTACCAATATTGGGGTTGATTCCCTCATAGGATCTTAGCTCCTTTTCCCCTCTAACTCCTTATCTTGTGACAACTTGTCCTTATGTTTGGAAGTAATAATGCTTTTAATATTATCCTGATCATATACATGACATCTTACGATACAAAGTTTGAAATAAGACTTTCAAGTTATGGTCCAATTAAATATTTTTCAAAGTTAAACATTAAACATTATAATTTGTATTCGTCAATGTTACATTAATAAGGATCAATAAAGAGAGATTAATAACAAAATCAATTTTATATTTAAAAAAAAAAAAACATCTTTACATATTTTAATTCCAAATAAATCTATTTAATTTTTATAATAAAATGGTTGAGAGTGGAAACTTAAGAAATACAAATTGACCTAGCCTCCAACAATGCTAATATAATGATATTGTTTTTATTTTAAATTTATATTAAATTTATTGTTATTCTATCCCAAATTCTCTTAAATAATAAGAAAATATTATATATATATATATATAGATATATAATTTTAATTTTAATTTTAATGAAAAAAATAATAAATTCAAACTATTATCAAATTTCATTTTATAGAGAACAGTTTAGTTGAAATTTTTGCATCGAATAAATATAATAACAATATGTAATATTGGATATAAAATAAAATGAAAGAATTTAAAAATAAAAAATAATGGTTAACAAACTACCATTTTATAGGCCATGTCCACATAAATGTCAAGCATGCCTGAGGTATTATTTTCATTTTTCCCGTTTGGCATTCTATCGACACAAAACTTGATAGAGAGAAAGTGCACTCAATATGATAGAAAACGAATGAGGACGTTGGTCTTGGAGCAAAGTGACTTCATTTGAAACCTAGAAGGAATTCAACCTTGTACTCAAATAACTTGAGTTTTACATGGCTATGGTTTTATGTGTGGTAGAATTTTGATCGTTTAAATTTATTGGTGTATAGTATTTTTATATATTTTATTTATTTATTTATATTTAGTTTTTATTATTTGAAGTTAATGTAGTTCTATTTATGTGCGTTGCTTTTGGATTTTATTAGTTTAATTAAATAGTTGATTATACATATATTTGAGAGATGTTATTTATGTATTATTTATACCGGGCACATGTTTTTATAGAGGTTGTATATTATTGCATGATATTTCATTTTTTGATATAGAGATAGAGAAAGGAATTGAATTTTAATCTTTTTTTCAATTGTTTATTAACTTTCAATTGTTACTCTTATTTCCATTTAGATTTTCTTCTTATTTCCACAAATTTCACATAGTAAGAAAGCAAGTTTGGTGGTGATGAAAAGTTCAACAACATTTGCAACTATTGAAGATTGCATGTTAAAGAAAATGGATCAGTCCTTAGGATAACAACAATAAGTAATTCTCACACAATTCAATTGACATGAATGCAAGCCAAGAATACTTCTTCTTTGAAGTAAGGGGTTCTTTAGAATCTCTATGGGAAATGAAGCCTCGTCGAATGCAACTCATAAGAAGAAAAGATACTTTAACTGAATGGAGAAAGCATATGGGATTCTCCCCTTATCTATTTCTCTAGTTCTAATCTTTCACGTAGAATCCACCACCACTACCAACAAAGTTTAAACATCCCTTAAGGGTCTCTTCAGGAAGAAAGACACGATTTGTTGACATGAGTTTGAGAATGAACTCATATCGTTGAGCGTGAGCTCTTTTAAAACCCTACATGACTTCTTCACAAATTTCAAGTTGTTACTTCGAGAGCCAAAGGAATGTGATATTGGAAAGGAGGAATTATTTATTCTATTGATTCTTTCCAAGCTCCAACCAGAATTATCTATTTTCGTTTTTTCATTCCATCATTAATATTTAAGCATGCAATCTTTAATTAATGGAATCTTTGAAAATGCCATCGATGGAATATTTAATTAAATTTCTCATGCAAGAGCATGACAAACTCATCAAAATGGGAACTCTCAAAAGTTCCAATTGGGATGCACTTCTTGTTTAGCGAAGAAAAAATAGTAAGAAGAAGAAGAAAGGATAAAAGCATGATAATAGAAAAGGACCAAATGCTATATCCAATGACAATTCATCTAACTCCAAAAATGGGAGATCGAATAAGGAGAAGAAAAAATCCACTTACTGCAATAAATATTTTCATCTTGAATCTGCATGCATGAAGAAGAAGAATAATAGTATCGCGCATACACTCCAGCAAAACAACATTCAATATTACATTCTCGATGGTGCTAAAATGAAGGAGAAAGTATGAGATTATTGAGGTAACTTTGATGCACTTGTAGCAATTTATTCTTTGTATTATTGATCCAAGTGGATATTGGTGGCCACCCACCTATTCCACCTAGACACTTGAGTCAGTTTCATCTGTTTCCTTTTTCATTTCAGTGTTTACTATTTTTAGCAGTTTTTCAGGTCCCAAAATTCCAAAGCAATTTTAACCCCCTAAACGACATTTTTTTTGGGTCTATGGCATGCCAATGGCAAATAATAGGGGCATGTGGAAAAACATGTAATACTTAGAGAGACCTTTCCAACAAGGTATCATACATGTAAAAAGGAGATAATATGATCAAGTTGCAACCCCGAGAAGTTGACTACTAGACTAACCCAAATGGGGCCCACAAATTGTTGGTTTTACATCTCTTGGGGATATGGATTTGGTCTTTTAGGGAGTTCTCCTATTTTCCAATAATAAATAGGCCATTGAGACTCATTGTAATAGAGTTTGGAGGCATGTAGCTACCACATCTCTTCTTAGAGATAAGATACCATCGCCCAAGCTATCTTATTTCCATTTTGTTTGTAAGCATAGTTCAATTTTTTTCTATTAATGAAATGAAGTTTTCTTCTATTGCATCTCTGTGTTTATGATTATATCTGTAAGTTGTTTCATTCCTATTTAAGTTCGGATCAGTGGTATTAGAGAAGCCTTCTCTTTCTCTTTTTTTCTTTACATGTCCCCAACAAGGTCTGGGTATAAGGAGTTAGGGCTTGATCTGGTTTAACCATTGCAAGATCATCCTCGCAAAATCAACTACTTCCCATGGCAGAAGAAAAGAAAGATGAGGGAGTAGGAGATCCTTTCAAAATGTTGCTCGAGGAAGCCCTCGAGCGACAAGAGGGACGCAATGATGGATAACTTTGCCCAGATCCTTCAACGACTACCCACAGGAGATGCATCTTCATCTAGAAGCCACTCTATAGGTGCCACTCTTTTTAAGGTACAAGTTAACTTCGATATTCCCATATTCGAAGGCTTAATAGATGCAGATGTCATGGATAAATGGTTAAATCTATTGGAAGGATATTTTTTAGTTCATGAGTTTTCCAATTGGGAAAATATTACTTCATCACTACTTAAAGCCACCCCACATGTCAAGGATTGGTGGAAAACTTACTGTGAACAAAAGGACGAGAGTGAACCCTCATTGTTTTCATTTGCACTCCCTTGGAACTCTTTCTGAGAGACCATCAAGGAACAATATTACCCTGTCAGGAGCTATGAAGACAAATACATAAAGTGGACCATGCTACGACAGGGAAGAGACAAAGATGTCTCAGAGTTCATAAATACATTCCATACCCTTCACACGAAGCTATCTATCAAGGATACTAAGTAGAATTTGGTGTTCAGGTATCGAGGTTTTCTACACAAGTACATCCAGGATGCAATGGAGTTCCTAGAAATTACCTCACTTGGCATGACGTATCGATATGTTGTCAAGATTGAGTAGAAGTTTAAACAAAAGAAGTGAGACTTTTGATCTACGAATCCAAAGCAAGGAAAAGGCGCCACCAAACCATAGAACAAAGGACCAAACCAAGGCAATGCTACCCAAGATAGCCCGCCGAAGCCTCAAGAAAAGAACAACACCCTGCAGATGAATAAAGACACGGGAAAATGGTGTGAGTTCCATAAGAGCTCCACTCACAATACAAGTGAGTGTCAAACCATGCAGTCATCGTTGGCTGAGCTGAAGGCTTTCAAATGAGATGTAGGTTCTGACTCTGAATCAGAAAACCAATAAGAGAACTGACAAAGGGAAGCAGATCATTGATACGGAGCCCAGTTCCACTATGGCCACCACGAAGATCCTTAAGATCAGGCCTGAAGATCCATAGGAGGCAGAGTGTTGCTTCCACTTACAGATGTGGGTGAAGGGTTCTCCACTGTAGTTCATTGTTGATAGTAGGAGCGAAAAGAACCTCATTTCAATAGAGGTGCTGAAGCAATTGGACCTAAAGGCTATAACACTTCCATAGTCATACACCATTAGGTGGCTTCACCAAGGACAAGATCTTCATGTCAACCAGTTGTGTCACTTCCCTGTAGCGTCAAGCCCTTCACAAATGAGGTACTCTGTGATGTTTCTCCTCTTGAATTTTGTGATGTATTATTAGGACAACTGTACTTGTGGTAGCGACATGCTATATATGAGTCTAGAACTTGCTATGTGATGATCACTTTGGTTAATAAGTTATACAAGATATCATAGGTACCCTGCCTACCACCATCTCTTTAATCATTGCAAAGCAATGTAGTAAGATCATTTTCTAGAACAGGAAATTTGTTTTCCTTATGATTCGCCCCTAGGGAAAGAAGAAGGTTGTGGCCATGGCTTCCAAGCAATGCTCCTCTGCATAACAACAACACATGGACAATATTGTAGAGGAGTACAAGGATATTTTCTCCTCACCCACAAGGGTACCTCTGCACTGTGAGGTCAAGCACTCCATCGATTGGACCCCGGGTGCATTGCTACCTAATGTACCAATCTATTGATGCTTTGTTCAAGAGAATGATGAGACCAAGAGGTATATTCAAGAAATATTGCAGAAAGGGCACATTAGGCCATGATCATCACCTTATGGGAGCCCGATTGTATTGATTTAGATGAAGGTTAGGACCTGGAGGCTCTATATTGACTATCAGGTGTTGAACAAGAACACTATCTAGAATGGGTACCCAATCTCACAGATCGGTGACCTTCTTGACCAGCTCAAGGGGACCAAATATTTAAGTATTGTTGACTTGAAGTTAGGTTATCACTAGGTGCCTATCAAACCCTATGATGTGTTGAAGACTTCCTTCAAATCCAAGGAGCGAATTTTCGAATGGGTGGTCATGTCATTTGGATTGACGAACGTGCCTGTAACCTTCATGAGATCGATGGACAACATCTTTTGACCCTTAACCAATGCATTCATGAAGTTGTATTTAGATGACATCTTGATCTTCAACTAGAGTTGGGAAGAGAACCTCCACCATATTTGACAGGTCCTTCAGAGCCCGCACCAACACAAGCTATGTGCTAACTTGGAGAAATGCACCTTTGGCCCGATGTAGTTTCAATATGTGGTGTACGACATTGATGAGCAGGGTGTACATGTTGACCCATCCAAGATACAAGTCATTCAGGGTTGGTCAACCCCAACCACTCTAACAAACCTCCACAACTTTTTGGGTGTTGCCAATTTCTACCGTAGGTTCATGTTGGGGTTTTCTCATATCACTTGGCCTTTAAGTGAAGTCACTAAGGGCAAAGAGAAATATATATATATATATATATATTTTTTTTTTTTTTTTTTCTGTCAAAAAACCAACAACAGGTGTTCTCCGAGTTGAAGAATCACCTTTGTTCTACACCAGTGCTCACGTTACTGGACCTGCGACAACCATTTGAGATTGAGACAAATGCCTCCAAGTATGCTATTCGTGTGGTTCTTACTCACCATGGGCATCCAGTGGCTTACCACAGTGAGACACTTTCAGAGAGTCTGAAATTATCTACTTATAACAAAGAAATGTATTCCATTATGCAGGTATACCATCAATTTAAGCATTACATTATGGGGAAGGAAATGGTGATCCACACAGACCACTGATCTCTATAGTTCATACAGACACAAGGGATGTTACAGAATGATCACCATCAGAAATGGTCCACCTATTTGTAATAGTTCCATTTGAAAATTAAGTATACTAAAGGAAACACCAATAATCTTGTTGATTACCTCAACTGACCACTGCTCATGGTGCTGAGCACTCTACTCGACTCCTATGGGCATGAAACATCGGGATGGTCACATATTTACAAAAGCAGTCCATAATTCAGCAGCATATACCAGAAACGCCTCAAAGGATGCACTATTATGCTAGATGGGACACATTTGTGTTCCTTCAAGTGAGCATGCCAATATGATTTGGGAGGCACACTATAGTTGGGTCGTAGACATTTCATAGTAGGGAAAAAATGGTAGTATTGCATAAGTATTTTTATTGGCCAAAACGTCATCAAGATGTTGGGAAGTACATTAGATCCTACATCTCTTGCACCATTGCCAGACCAACCATCAAGAAGCAAGGTCTGCATACTCCTCCACCTTCTCCTAGTCGGCCTTGGGAATCTGTCTCCATCAATTACATGCGTGGCCTTCCATCTATTAAGCATAGAAATGATTGCACTTTCTTGGTCATCGACAGATTCTCTAAGATGGCCATCATGGCAGCTTGCAAGAAGATTATCACAGCAGAGGCCACTACTAAGCTCTTCTTTGAGTGAGTACGGGTACACTTTGGGTCCCATAGTCCATTATCTTAGATTGGGACAACAAATTCCTGAGTGCATTTTGTTCAAGGTTGTGGTCGATTCTGGATACAAAGCTTACTAAGTCCACAACTTTCCATCCCAAAATGGATGGCCAAACAGAGGTTGTCAACAAGATGATCATACACATTTTGCGAATGTACAACTCAACGAGTCCCTGCGCATTGGATGAAAGTCTCCACTACGTCCAACACAACGACAATAGTTCTCTCCATAGCTCAACAAGCCACAACCCCATTCAGGTAAGGCTACAATTTCAACAATTATGTCCCATTTATTTGGCCATACCATTTGCAGCCACTCAGGTAGATTTGTCTCATGTTTAGTCCAAAGCTAAAAGGGCTAACAACTTCATTGAGTGCATTTAACAAATCCACCAACAGGTACATGATATATTGGATAGGTCCAATGCTAAGTATAAGCAACACCATGATCAACATCAAGTTTCGCATAAATTCCAAGTGGGCGATAAAGTTTGACTACATTTAAAGAAGGAGCACCTTTCTCGACCCCACCACAAGCTTCGCTTGCTCCGATATGGGCCATACACCATCACCAAGGCTGTTGGTGACAATTCTTATGAGCTCAGAATCCCACCATTCCTTGTTCTGCATCTAGTGTTCAATGTAGATCACCTTCGGCCATACTTTCCACCATTGTTGGAGACATCTGACATTGCAGAATAATTCACACCAACAAAGATCAACCTGGACTACATGGAACAAGCCACAACTCATCAAATCATGTGCATAGAGATCAAGAACACTGACCAACATAGGATACAACTATATCGAGTTATCAAAGTAGGCCAACTCCTTCACGAGGGCAAGTGGTTCACGAAGGACAAAGTTCAACAAAAATTTCCTCACCTCACGGAGGTTCTACATGCAATGGGAACCATTGCTTCCTAAGCAGGGAGGAATGATCCAGGTGGATATTGGTGGCCACCCACCCATTCCACCTAGACCCCCCTATAAGTTTCACCTATTTCCTTGTTCATTTCAGCATTTACTATTTTTACCAATTTTTCGGGTCCTAAACTTCTGGAGCATTTTTGACACCCTAAAGAACATTTTTTTTGGGGTCCGTGGCAGGCCCATAAACATGGGTAAGTGCATGTGGTGAAATTTGTAGTACTCAATGAGACCTTTCCAATAAGGTATTGTATGTGCGAAACAAAGATAATATGAGGTCAACTTAAGACTCCGTGAAGTTGGCTACCCAACTAACCCTAACGGGGCCCACAAATACTTGGTGTTACATCTCCTAGGGTTAGGGTTTTGGTTATTTATGCTTTTCTCATATTGTCCAATAATAAATAGGCCCTTGAGACTCATTGTAACATAGTTCAAATCCATGTAGCCACCACACCTCTTCTTAGAGATAAGCTACCATCACCCGAGCTATCCGTTGGGCATGGGATCCCCTGTAGTAGGTTTTGGGGCTTAAATCCTGAGTTTTGGTCAATTATAATATAAGACTCCACAAAATGCAGGCCCAGACTGCGAAAGTCTAGGATGAGTCATAGGGTTGTCCACCCTAAGAATTGTAAAATAATGTAAAACTATCTCGGCCTATCCATGGTTCGCAGACCATGGAATTCTATAAATAGAGTGGGGCTCTAAGTGTAAAGATAGCTTTTTGGAAAGCAAGTAATAGATAGATGCGAAGGCATGGTTAGAGAATAAAGGGAAAGTTGAAGCGTGTTGGGTCATAGTACTAGGAAGAGGCTCTACAACTGAGTGCGCAGAGACCTAGTAGAGTCCGCAGCTAAGTCCGTGGACCCCCACAGCTGAGTGCGCAGGGAAAAGTTGGGTCTCTAATTGAACTAAACTTGAAAAAGATTATTAATAAAGATAACCTTGATTCAAAGTATTGTGCATCTGTTCATGGATATATATTTTGATGTTATGCATTATTGTTACCTGGTTATTTATATGCACACGCTTGATAAACACTGATACGAATTCCTATGTATGACAACATTCTAAGTAATTAGAAAACATAACCTAATTAAGGAAGACTTGGGTAACTAACATGAGTTGCACTGCGGCTAGAGCTGCATGAAGGTAGTAACACAGGATGCAACATGCCTGCTGGTGAGCGTAGCCCAGTAAGCACGGAGGTTGGATTTCATCTCTATCGCCACCTATCAAACATCCCCATGGTGTGAAAGCCTGGTTCTAGCACCCTACCATACTACTTCGAGTGAGACCTCAGTCCCCTTTCCATGGACTGTTGTCGAAAGGGCTAGTAGTACCGGGATTTGCTTGGCTAAAATCACTTCTAAACCTGGGTTAGGGCCCACATAGCCAACAAATGGTTCCATTTCCGTGACTGGGATCTGCATAAGGGATGTCTGATGTCATGCCACTGGAACCCAATAAAGAAGGAAATTGAAGAGTAGTTGGACAAGAAGATTGACAAGTTCACGATACAGGAAAACAAAACTCCAAAAGTATCTAAGGAAAAGTGGTTGGAGCACTACGTGTATACGGAAATCCACAAAATTTTCTTTGCATCCTTTCCATATGAGCTGTATGAGTGGATCGCGAAGTTAGCCGACAGCCAGGGTAGGTGTAGTCTCGACAAACCAATAGTGTGGACTCCGAAATTAGTGTGCAAACTAGAGGCATTAGAAGATAAGCTTGCGCAAGAAGTGGACCATTGGCTCGACCGGATAATAGGGGGTTTTATCACTAAGTTTGCGGTAGACACGACTGTGAGCTACAGCGAAGTAGAATGATGCTTCCTCAAAGGACCAAAAGGTGAGTATATTAAGTCTTTGAATACTGGGATTAAGATGCTATTGTGTGAAAAGAGGGTCATGCGAATACATTAATTTTTGGGAAGACGTGAAGCACAAAGATCTACAAATGTAGTGAAGAATTACGAAATAGTCCCTTAACTTCACCTTCATGAGAGAGCAAGAAAGAGCTCGCTAAGGTCTCTCCGAGAAGCCTGGTCAGTTTGATAAGGCAGTGAATTCTGCGGTTACCACCTCCACCCATCCCACCACCTGCTTCACCTCCCTCACCTCCATCTCCACCCACTCCACCTCCACCATCTCCATAGTTCAGTATTGTGAGCACGATCAAACTACCAGTATTCAAAGGAGTAGGGAATGAAGATCCGGACCAATTTTTTTTCATGGTAAGAGAAGTATGCGAAGTGCAAGGTGTCACGGATGACAATATTAAGAAGGCTACATTGGTGAGTGCACTGCAGGACCACACATTGACATGGTACATCAAGAACTCCAATGACCACCAAAATGTAGGGATAGCAGAGATCTAGAATGCATTAAACAAATAATTTAGTAGGCCAAAATCAGAGACACAGTCAATCATCGGGTTTAAAGAGATCACAATGCTCCCAGGCGAGACTCCCTAAGATCTAGATCAACGGCTGAAGAGTATGATCCGTGAAGCCAATATGATGCTGATAGATGGATAGCATCGCGCATGGTTTGTGGCATCTCTAACACCGCACTTGAGGACAACACTATGACAATAGAAACTTTCCACCCAGGCCAAAACGTTGGAAATGGCGATGAGGTTGCATGAGACCTTGATTCAAGACCCTGGGTTGGGAGTTCCACAAATCCACATGCAACTATAGAATCTATGCTTGGAAATGCAATGTTTGAAGCAAGATAGGGCACCACGGCTAGAGGTGCATGAGGAAGTATGGTGCATAAAATGCAAAGGCCAGGGCCATGAGAAGAATCACTGTCCAGTGTTCACAAACTACTTGGTAGGAGGAGGGCCAATGCCACTGAGACCAAAAGGCACAGGCAGGGCCGAGTGTGGCACCCACATTATGGTGTCTGATCTATCAGATAGGACGAAAACACACAACAAATCATTTTCATTTGTTACAGAAGTATACATAGACTCCCCAACAGTTGTTTTGTAATTTTTGCAGGTTGAAAGGCCACGACGAGTGCACTAGTTGCAGCTATGAGCTAATGATGGATTGGACCCCATCCTATAGGATGCAAATAGAAATGTGAGCCCTCGACCTAGCTGTGGGGATGGTGTGCATTGGATTTCAAGGGTGAGCTCAAGGACGAGGAGGAATGGAACTAGGAAGGGGCCACAGACAGTTAATTTGTTACAATTGCAGAGGACCAAGGCACTATGCCCGTGATTGTACCAACACAACAAGGATATCCTATTCATATTGTGCTCAGTTTGATCATGAAAAAATAGATTGTCTTATGTTGATCACACAGATGCACGAAAAAGGGATATTCTAGCCTCCTCTGACTCAGATTATACAAATGATGAGGTTTGAACCACGCGAGGAAGACTTCAATGTGAACATGATGCTCAGAAGTGGTGCAACCACAGGGGAGGATAAGGGGAAGTGGCCAAAAGAAGATACATGGGTTCACAAGGCTCCTGTAAAGGAACCTGAGTTTGACTTAGAACGTGCAAAGGAGACATTCATGGAAGCTAAGAAGAGCTTCACGGAGGCCTCCACTTCATGTAGTAAGGATCAACCACAGCCAGGAATGGATCCTTCAATGCTCACTACCTTTCTTGAGACATGCAGGAAACTATTGTGTGACAACAAGGTAGTTAAGGGACTACAGGAGCTGATCACCAAGTGCATGGGGTCAGGAGAATCATGCGTAGTCTAGAAATTAGGGAAGCATGCATTACACACGAGAAGGGAAATGAGGTTGACTACGCTGATTGGTGAGTATGAAATGGATCAAGTAATCCTAGATTTGGGTTCAAGCACGAATGTATTACCAAATCAAACATGGGAACGTATGGGTAGGCCTGCGTTACAGTGGTCCTCTATTCAACTATGAAGGCACGGGGTAATAGTTGATATTGAAGGCACGAGAACACAGATGGATTTTGAAGTGATAGAGATTTTCGATGACAACAATCCCTATCCCGCGTTGTTAGGAATATATTGGGCCACTTATATGAACAAAGTCATCAATCTGAAGAAGTGCAAAATGATCTTCGATAAAAACTTTCTACGCGTAGTAGTCCCACTAGACCCAGCCGAAGGAGCGCGCTACACTGAACCAGTGCACGACGATGAAAGCGATGATGATCTTGATTGTATTTACAAGATAACTCCATGAGATCAGGATTGAGTGAATCCGACAGCAAATGGGAGGATCCAAAGCTAAAGAGCAGTGTCAAGACCATAGTATTGGAAGAAAGTAATCCTCACGCAGTAACTCCTACAGTTGGGACAGTATGGGAGGACCAAAATGAAGGAATTATGCAGCCGCGGGAGGACGAACATATGCAGATTCAGAAAGCCATTCGACGAGGGAAACTTAGGCCTTGTGAGCTTGAAGAATATCGGGTATGACTGAGGTAGAAAAGCATGTTAATGGATGCAGAAATCAACAAACTGGAAATTGAAATCATGCAAACATGTCACGTCAATAAACTAAGAATGATAGGACAAAATATGGCCAGCCATACTACTGCATTAAAAGATTTCCACCGAGAATTTGTGGCTCTGCCACCATGGCTATGACTGCACCTTACCAGACAAAGTAACCAGGGGAGCACATATCATAAGGAAGAATGTGCGACACTGACTGTCATAAGGGTAATTGAGGAGTGCCCACGGACTAGGCTGGAAGGTGAATTGAAGCCTTGCATAGGTGGTGCAACCACCTGACTATCCATATGGAGCACAGTCTCAATACTCCAAGCAGTTAAAAGAGAGCGCGGGACTATAAAATATTTTGTATGGGAGTTGCACGATAAGGAGGTTGTACACAGGATCAGTATGTCATAGGGGTCACACCCATGCATAGGGTACTACACTGCCACTCGGGTAGGCTAGGAGGTGACTTTTGCTGTCACTTTTCATGATAAGATGTCCAATTTAAGGCAAAAAGGAGCGGGCGGCAGGTAATTAAGACATGAATTAAGAACTAGATTTGGGACGATCTGCTCCCAAGAAGGCATTAATGACTCAGAAGTGGGGGGAATGGTCGAATTCAAATTCAAAAGATGCTATCAAATCCCTAGGGCTAGCCTCGAGGCAACACTTGGTTGTGTGAGAATTGAGCAGTTACAAAGTAGTGAGTGTCGCGTACTCTTACCACCTTTGACTATAGACACGATGACTGCTGCTAAAACAAGAGTGCGATTCACCAAAGATACTGCATAGCCCCATACAGCCCATGACGAGCCTAGAGAGCCAGCAGTTGTGCTAGAAGTTCCAAAATCACCACAAATGCCACAGCCACAGAAAGATAAGAAGACTATGGGCCCAATCCGTATATCCCCAAGAAACCCACAGTTTGGCAAATTTTTAATGGCAGAAAAGGGAAAAGCCATCACCGTTGAATCAAACGAGGAGGAGGAAGACTTGCAAGCTCTAATCACTCAGATTGAGGTGCAAGACAATGAGGTGAAGGATGTCTCACGAATGCCTTCCGAAACAAAGTTACCTACGTACATCCCCCCATGGAAAGGGAAAGCCAAGATACTGAAAGGCTTGTAGGCCACGAGGAGTGCGCTCTAGACCCCACTCCTCCTCGACGGTATAAGGTTTGAAGGTCTGCCTTTGGGACGAATACCTACCATGAAGTTTGAGGACTGGGACCTCACGGACAGCGAGAAGTTCCCACACCTGGCCTTGGAGAGGTTAATGAAGTAGAAATGGTTGCGCGGTGTGGACAAGGCTGGGTTACTCCATCTACGATGGATACCCCACTACCACCATGCACCCATCACTATTTTCGTCATCGGGCAGCTGTTGTGTCTGGGGCATGATGGGTATATCTGGCTGGAGGAGCCTATTCCCATCATGGCCAACCTAATTCACATAATTTCTCGACTTCCCTTCAAAGGACATGACCCCGTGGCCATAGCGGGAAAAAGCAGTGACTTGGCCCTCACAGAAGCCATGAAGGCGAAGTATAAACTAGAAAAGAAAAAGCGGGGGTACGTAATATCAAGCATTAAGGACAAAGGGGTGTGCGTAGCCACCCAGCTACTGGCTGGGAAGTTGATGAGGAAATGTTTTCCCAACGAAGTACCAGTGTCTGTGATTGCGCTCGAGGAGCAGTGCATAGAGGGGCTACACTTCAACTAGGCGCAGTTCCTCTACGAGGAGTTTCTGACAAACTGTAAGGAGGACTAGGAGCAGGGTAAGACCTTCCACTATGCGTGGTTGTTCTTATCCATCTTGTTGGTTGTTGTTAAGTTATGGTATGTTCTATGCTTATAACAGTTTACTTCTTTCTCTTATTATATTCCACAGATTAGCAATCACATGTACATAAAGTAAAGTGCAGATAGAACATTAAACGATTGACAGAAAACAAGCCAAGAGAAGAGACACAAGAAGTGGTAGCTAGCCAGGGAAAAACCCCACAATATGTGGGGAAACCCTTTGATCAAATCTTCTTTTATCTTTAGTAATTCAGCAGAGAGAAATAGTACAATAAATCTGATTCATATCAGCAGTAGCAAACCCTAGATCAGCAGCATCAGCATTAGCAGCTTCATTATCAAAATAGGGCAGAAGATATCTCACAAACCGACTGTCGGATTGACTTCATTCCACCACAAAACATTGTGGCTTCCTAAGGAGGTTCAGATGAACCTAAAACGCAAATCAGATGAGGAAATCATCTAGGCCACCTAGGTCAATCTTTACATCTACAGTTGCAGCTTCAATTTCAGCAATTTCCGACTTCAAACTAGGGTAGTCGATATCTTGCAAACCATTCGTCGGATTGACTTCATTCCACCACCAAAAATTGAAGCTTTCAGAGGAGGTTTAGATGAACCTACAATGTAGTTCCAAAGAGGAGATCTTCTAGGCCACGCAGGTCAATCTTTGGATTTGTAGTTGCAGCTTCAGTTTTAGCAGTTTCCGGCTTCAAACTAGGGCAGTTGATATCTTGCAAACCATTCGTCAGATTGACTTCATTCCACCGCCAAAAGTTGTGGCTTTCAGAGGAGGTTCAGATGAACCTATAGTGTAGTTCCAAAGAGGAGATATTCAAGGCCACACAAGTCAATCTTTGGATCTGCGGTTGCAGCTTCCGGTTCAACAGCTTCTGGCTTAACATGTGTGAGAGAGAGACCCATTTCTGCGCAGTCGAGAAGAGACTCATTTCTACGTAGTAGAGAGAGAGATGTGATGAGAAGAGTGAGTTAAAATGAGGAAAATTCCTCTTATATTTATACACAACATTGGTGTTTGAATAGATGTCACTGTTGGGCTTCTAAGCCTACATGAGCTGTAGGTCGGCTTGATAATAATTCCATAATCAAAATAAATTCATATCTCCATGCATACTTATTGGAATCGGATGATCTTTATGTCAATCCTACACCTCTGGATGAGAGGAATCTAATAAAAATATTCAGCCATGAATAAGATGACCCACATGAAGTTTTTCCCTGGTTGTCAATTTTAACACTCCCTCTCAACTAGGGAGAACTTCATCTACAATCTGTCTATTGGTCATTACTATTCATCCATCAAATGCACTGTCCTGTACAGCCTAACCCTTGCCTTGCTCTGCTCTATTCTACCTGTTTTGCTTTGTCTTGTTCTGCCCTGTACTGATTGGTATTGTTTTGATCTGTTCTGCTCTGCTCTTGCATTGTTCTATTCTGCTCTGCTTTTGTTCGAATTATGAAGAAGAAGAAATGATCAACGATGTATCATACTGACTCAAAGTCAGTCTCAGAGTATGTACCACTGGTCCCAAACCAGTCTCAACCAACTCGAATTTAGTGTCATAGTGAGTACAACTCCATTGGTCCTAAACCAGTATCATCCTCCACTTACTCAAAGTCAGTCTCAAAGTGCGTACCACTGGTCCTAGACCAGTCTCAGCCGACCTGAAGTAAGCTTCATAATAAGTACCACTCCTACCACTAGTCCCAGACCAGTATCGCAGTCTCAGAGACTGTACCACTAGTCCCAGACCAGTCTCAACTGACTCGAAGTCAGCATCATAGTATGTACCACTCTCACCGGTTCTAGACCAGTACTGAATTGACCCGAAGTCAGTCTTGGAGTACGTACCACTAGTCCTAGACCAGTCTCAACCGACCCGAAGTTAGCGTCATAGTATGGTACAACTCCTACCACTGGTCCCAGACCAGTATCATTGATCCCAGATCAATGGAGGTCATCCTAGCATAGGAAGTATGGTAGATACAACGATGCGTCCATCGGTACTACTATGGTCCCTAACTTCATTTCCATGCTCATTGATAAGGTGAGAGGTACTTCCCATGAGTCCCAGACTGCTTGGGTAGGACGCCTCGATAGGAGAACTAATCAATCCTATCCCCACAGGAGAACACATCAATCCTGCTACAATCACCATGGAGAACACATCAATCTAGGTTGCCATGGAGAACACATCAACCCAGGCCTCACAGGAGAACACATCAATCCTGCTACAATTGCCATGGATAACACATCAATCCAGGCCTCACAGGAGAACACATCAATCCTACTACAATTGCCATGGAGAACACATCAATCCAGGCCTCATAGGAGAACTAATCATCTTACTACACAGGAGAGCGAATCATCTTGTTCCACAAGAGATTGAATCATCTTGTCCCACAAGAAAGCGAATCATCTTGTTCCAGTACGCACCACTAGGGGAGGGTGAGTCACCCTGTGGTCGTATGTTGTTCCAGTAAGAATCGGAAGCCCTTAGAGCTCCCAGAGGTCAATGTATGCAACATGTAGGACCCTTGTACAATGGTTTCTTTCCGACTCCAAGTTGTTTGGGAAAATCACAGATTACATCTTTCCTCGGGGCTTTCAAAAGGTGTATCGACCTATACATCATCTTAATGTGATGGAGCCTCTTTGCTCATTGACTTACCATATCCCAAATTATGTCTATCTGCTGGAGCAATTGACGAATACGGGATTCCTCAATAATCGAATCCCACCTCTTGTTTGTTACAGAGAATCACAATGGTATCCAATGTAAGTCCAAACAGCTCACTGAAGAGCTTTCACAACCAGACTGCCTCACACTAGGTCATGCTAGCAACAATATATTCTGCTTCGGCGGTGCTCAAAGCCACCGACTTCTTCTTCCTACTAATCCAGGATATCGAATTAGATCCCAAGGTGAAACAACACCCGAAAGTTCTCTTAGGGTCCACCACACTGCCTGCCCAATCAGCATCAGTATATCCAAGTAGTCTCACATCTCCGGTAGTGTATCTTAACCCATTGTACCACAAAGATATCTCAGAAGATTCTTGGCATCACCAGTGAGGCTCAACCAGATATGAGCTCACAATGCTAACTGCAAAACATATGTTCAGATGGAGGTTCACCAAGAACATCAACGTGAATGAGTTTTTGAAACTTAGAGGCATTTCCCAAATCTGGTTCGACATCACTACCATATAACTTCTAAAAGTTAAGATCCTCGAGGTAGTCACAGGCTTTCAATCCATCATACGAAATCTTTCCAATATCTTTACCACATATTTTGCTTGAGATAGGAAAATTTCCCTTGGCTTCTACCATACTTCAAGTCCTTGGTCCTTCATTTCAAATTCAAAAGCCAACTCCATCTTACATTTGTGAATGAGAGGGTTTGCACCTGTTAGAAAGAGGTCATCCACATACAACACCACTATGAGAGGCTTGTCATCGTCAACCTTAAAGTAAAGGTTAGGTTCAGCTTCACTCCTAGTGAATCCCAACTTCATCAAGTAGCTATTGATCCTCTCATACCATGCTCGGGGTGCTTGCTTCAGCCCAAAAGAGCCTTCTTCAACCTGCATACATGAGATTTTTGATCATAAATTTCAAATCCTTCAGGTTGCTCCATATAGACCTCTTCTTTGATCAAGCCATGTAAGAACACATTCTTGACATCCATCTAATGTAGGTTCCATCCTTGTGAAGTGGAAAGGGCTATGATTGAGCAGATGGTCGTATATCTGGAAATAGGTGCAAATATTGCATTATAGTCTATACCTTCCTTCTGGGAGAAACCATGAGCAGCAAAACAAGCCTTATACTTTTCCATACTTACGTCTGCTGCATGCTTTATCTTGTAAAGCCATTTGGAAGTAAAAATTGTCTTGTCCTGGGGTCTGGGAACTACTTCCCAGACATCATTCTTCATGATAGAATCATATTCTTTGGTCATGGCATCCTTCCATACTTGATGCTTGATGGCGTCTGAGAATGATGAAGGCTTATTTTGTATGATTGTGCTCATGATGGTTAGGTATCACTAATACCTATTAGGTTTCTTACTTTCATGAAAGGTTTCTCGGGGTGCAACATGTCCTTCAGCATCATCAAGTAGCCCCCTAAGCCATGAACGCCTCTTCCTAGAAGAGGAAGGCTCATGTGGAGGAGGATCAATCGGATCCATGGGTTCTTCTACATCAGGCATTGATTCATCATCCTTTTCTTTCAGTTCCCTGGTCTCGACTTCTTGAGAGCTCCTTAAAGTTGGAAGATTGTTCACCTTGCTGAGCGCCATATCTTCGTCAAAGGTGACATCATGACTAATTAAGACTTCCCGTTGACCGGCTACATAGATTCTATAGCCTTTAGTATTTTCACCACAGCCCATGAAAATTCCCTTCTTTTCAAATGCACCCAATTTATTTCTTTTCTCTTTCAGCACATGAAAATATACAGGACTTCCAAAAATTATAAAATGAGAAACATCAGGTTTCTTATAGGTGAACTTTTCTTCAGGAGTCTTGGAACCCAATGCTTGATGAGGGCATCGATTTTGTTCATATACGACAGTGTTTGTAGTTTCAGCCCATAGAAAATTCGGAAGTCTTTGATCATGTAGCATGGCCCGGACAACTTCCACAATCATGCGGTTCTTCCTTCTCACCACACCATTCTGCTTAGGAGAATGTGGTATAGTAGTATCCCTCTTAATGCCAGCCTCAGATGTGCTTGAGTGAACCAATTGTAATATATCAGAGGTCTTGCTTTGGCTTGAGGGGAACGGTCCCCTTTTTAGCTTTCCTTCGGTACATCCCGGACATACACCATCTTTCTCTACTTGCAATTCGGGCATCCCTGTTACCATTTGTCTTACATCGCGTAGAGCTTTGTAATGAAGGTGGGAAAACCTCTGATGCCAAAGTTTGGACTGAATAGTTGTGTCACAAGACATGACACCTAGCCGACTTCCATCGACCTGATATAATGAATCAACACTAAACCGAAGAGTAAAGGCATCTTTAACATTATTTTTCCATATACATACCTTGCCATTGTTGAAGGTTACCTTGTAGCCTTTGTCTTCCATTGCCAAGATGGACACTAGGTTCTTTTTGAGGTCAGGTGCATTTAATACATCCTAGACTTTCTAGCCTTCTTGAATGGTTGTCCTCTTCCTCGATCCCTAGCTCTCCTCTTACCTTTGCTATTGAATTTTTCATTCCTTTGATTTGCCATCAAAGGGATTTTGATCATCGTCCAGGTGTGAGTCCTTTCTATCACGACACTCCCTTGCATAGTGACCTACTTTATTGCAGATGTAACATTGTCCTTTTCTTCCACACTTAGGTCCAACCTTTCCTTTTTATTTAGTCCCAAAATTATTTCTTTTCTTAGCATGAGAAGAAAAGGCAGCATGAGGACCTTTAGACATGGGCATTTATTTCTCTTCTTCCCTTGTTTCTTCTTGAATGCATCTAGCCATTAATTCCTCGAAACTAGGAATTACATTATAGTTCAGAAGAGCAGTTCTGAACACGTACCATTTGGATGGTAATCCTCCAAGAGTCGTGAGTGCCATTTCCCAGTCTATTGTAGATTTTCTTGGAGGTGTGCAGTTCAGAGATGTAGCCCACCAAGTGCTAGTCGATAGAGTCCCGGATGATCTTCTATTTTGACTTCTTCGGTTTTCCATTTGTTCCATGTAGCAGCGGATGCATTTGATGAAGGCTCAACAATATTGCCTCATACATGGTCCAACACTCCTAGATATTCTAGGGTTAGATCGATAGACATATTCCATGCGTGATAGTCATCTTTCTCACGGAGCTTGTCTTCAGCAGGAAAGAGTGTTGAGGACCCCATATTTCTTTTAGGATATCCTTACCAATCTTCTCTTCGATGATTTCTCTTGCTCTTGCTCGGGCTTTGTCTTCACCTCAGCTCTGATACCATGTTAAGTTATGGTATGTTCTATGCTTATAATAGTTTACTTCTTTTTCTTATTATATTCCACAGATTAGCAATCACATGTACATAAAGTAAAGTTCAAATAGAACATTAAACGATCGACAGAAAACAAGCCAAGACAAGAGACACAAGATGTGGGGGCTAGCCAGGGAGAAACCCCACAATGTGTGGGGAAACCCTTTGATCAAATATTATTTTATCTTCAATAATTCAGCAGAGAGAAATAGTACAATAAATCGGATTCATATCAGCAGTAGCAAACCCTAGATTAGTAGCATCAGCATTAGCGACTTCATTATCAAACTAGGGCAGACAATATCTCACAAACCGACTGTCGGATTGACTTCATTCCACCACCAAAAGTTGCAGCTTCCAGAGGAGGCTCAGATGAACCTACATGGAAAATAAGATGAGGAGATCTTCTAAGCCACGTAGGTCAATCTTTACTTCTGCAGTTGCAGCTTCAGTTTCACCAATTTCCGGCTTCAAACTAGGGAAGTCGATATCTTGCAAACCGTTCGTCGGATTGACTTCATTCCACCACCAAAAGTTGCGGCTTCCGGAGGAGGTTTAGATGAACCTACAGCGTAGTTCCAAAGAGGAGATCTCCTAGGCCACGCAGGTCAATATTTGGATCTGCAATTGCAGCTTTAGTTTCAGCAGTTTTTGGCTTCAAACTAGGGCAATCGATATCTTGCAAACCGTTCGTCAGATTGACTTCATTCCACCACCAAAAGTTGTGGCTTTTAGAGGAGGTTCAGATGAACCTACAATGCAGTTCCAAAGAGGATATCTTCTAGGCCATGCAAGTAAATATTTGGATCTGCAGTTGCAGCTTCAGGTTCAACAACTTCCGACTTCACATGTGTAAGAGAGAGACCCATTTCTGCGCAATAGAGAAGAGACTCATTTCTGCGCAGTAGAGAAGAGACTCATTTTTGTGCAGTAGAGAGAGAGATATGTGATGAGAAGAGTGAGTGTAAATGAGGAAAAGTCCTCTTATATTTATACACAATGTTGGTGTTTAAATAGATGTGACTGTTGGGCTTCTGAGTCTACATGAGTTGTAGGTCGGCTTGATAATAATTCCATAATCAAAATAAATTCATATCTCCATGAATACTTATCGGAATCGAATGATATTTATATCAATCCTACACCTCTAGACGAGAGGAATCTAATAAAAATATTATCAACCATGAATAAGATGACCCACATGAAGTTTTTCCTTGGTTTCCAATTTTAACAATTGTAGGGGAACTGCCGAAGGATAGCCAGTTTCCCAATATTGAGGATGATCTGCCTGAAGCAGCGAGGTACACCTTGCTCTAGGCTACAAAAGACGCAAAGAGGATTCACGAGACGAAAGAGTTATGGGTGTTCATGGAGATGAGAATACGGATGTGGATCAACAAAAGCCTGCGCCTATCCCCTATGGTTTATAACAGCTTGCAGAGCTCGACAGAGTTCAAAGCTGATATGCATAACCTGTATATCTGGGCACACAAGGATCTAGCATAGAAATGGGTGAAGCTTCCATTCATCACAATGGATGATGCGATCTTCATAGTAATGGAGTCATGGCCTCCAGATTGGCATGCCTCGAACTTGGCAAAAATGGAGAAGGCCACATCCCAGCAAAGAAAGAAGGACACCAAGCTATGTATTGCACAGGTGGTTTAAAAGAGGCACTAGGAACAAGACACAACCGCACTACGGAAGATGGCCGATCTAGCAGCAGCAGCGTAGACAGCAGAAACCATAAAAACATCCACAGAAGAGCCCGAGGAGGGCCAGGAGATGTCCATGGGGCAACAGACTAGGGAAGTGGATAGGACAGAAGAGCGCGCGGACCCCGGTTCAGCAACGACCCAACTCAAGTAGCCACGCAGCCTTGAGAAAACAACTCCCAAGAAGAAGGTAAAGGTGACAAAGACATCTTTCGACCCAATCATGCTCACAGAAGGTGATCTGTTTGACATCAGTGAAATGATTCATGAGGTTACAAAGGACGCACTCCAGGAACTAAGGATGGAGAAAAACACTGTGTTGGGGGTGCTCAGCATGCAGCTACAATGCTTACATGTACAACCTCCCCAAATAGGTACAATGGCTCCGTACGTCGTAGCAACAACCGCAGAAACCGAACAGACGCTGCGCGCCCATAGGGACAACCCTTTCGTGTTGCCTAAAGGTGCCCTAGTAGTAGCAAGTAAGCTTGACCAGGCTGCGATGAGTAGCATGAAAGGTTTCGGCTTAAACTTGGTAGCCCTACCATGTGAAATCCTGTACCAGTTACAGGATGGGGTCACCGCAGAGCTCCACCCCAGGGAAGGCTGTGCGATCTACGTCTTGAAACAAGCAGAAACTAAACATGGATTAGCTCAGCCTCTAATGTGATGAGTTGGTTGCACGGGCTCCGAGACTAGAGCACACAGTAGAGGATGCGTGTAGGAGCATCCTAGAGTTTGTCATGCCAGCAGAGCTACCAGCAGCAGAGCAGGTCCATAGATTGGTGACCAGAGTCTGTGAGGCCAGGGAGGAAACAACCAAGGTTCAGTTGGAGTTGAACCTACAGATCATCGAGCTGCGATTAGAGGAACAACCCTCCACGCCCCAAGAAGTCAGAGAGCTACACACCCGCACTATCCAGACGAGGTTGAAGCAAATTGGCCAGGCGACACAAGATTGCACCGGTATGTTGGATCAAGAACTAACCATGCTTACATACTTGTAAGAAGATCCAAAACTACAACGACTAGAGACAGAGGCACGTGAGTTGCAGCAGGAGTATGACAGTGTCTGGGGGACCATGCAGACGGTTGTCCTTACTCAATGACTCGCAAAACTACAGTAGGCAAGGGAACTGAAGGACCAATTAGACATCGCACGACAAAAAGAAGCCCTTCTTAAAGCACGCGTCCAACCATGGATCGATGAAGATTTTACAATTACAATTACCATTGAAGACAAGCTGGCACAAATATAGGAACTTTATGTGGTTAGATAGGAATGTGACCCCTCTCATGAAGGTTCAGAGATACATGTGCAACAAGTACAATAGATAGCGGAACAGTCTACCATGGACACACAAGTTGTGTGAGACCTGCTGGATGGACTTCATGCAAAGATCGACGCACCAACAGAGTGACTCAGCACGAGTCACGAAGATTGTGTTGGGGGCTTGTTGGGCATGGGATCCCCCACAGTAGGTTTTGGGGCTTAAAGCCCGAGTTTTGGTCAATTATAATATAAAACTCCCAAAGTGCGGGCACGGAGCGTGAAAGTCTACCATGAGTCATAGGGTTGTCCACCCTAAGAATTGTAAATAATGTAACGTTGTGTCGACCTACCCATGGTCTGCAGACCATGGGATTATATAAATAGAGAGAGGCTCTAAGTGTAAAGATAGTTTTCTGGCAAGCAAGTAATAGATAGATGCGAAGGCATGGTTAGAGCATAAAGAGAAAGTTGAAGCATATTGGGTCATAGTAGTAGTAGGAAGAGGCTCTACAGTTGAGTGCGTAGAGGCCTAGTAGAGTCCGCAGCTGAGTGCGTGGACCCCTACAGCTGAGTGCGCAGGGCAAAGTTGGGTCTCTAATGGAATTGAACTTGAAAAATATTATTAATAAAGATAAGCTTGATTTAGAGTACTGTGCATCTGTTCATGGATCTATATTTTGAAGTTATGCATTATTGTTATCCAGTTATTTATATGCGTGAACTTGATGAACACTGGTATGAATGCTTATGTATGTCAACATTATAAGTAATTAGCAAACATAACCTAATTAAGGAAGACATGGGTAACTAACATGGGTCACGCTGTGGCTAGAGCTACGTGAAGGCAGTAACATAGGATGCAACATGCTCGCTGGTGAGCATAGCCCAATAAGCGTGGAGGTTGGATCGCATCCCTATCGCCACCTACCAGACATCCCCAGGGTGTCGGAACATAGTTCTAGCACCCTCCCATACTACTTTGAGTGAGACCTCAGTCCACGCTCCAAAGACTATTGCCAAGAGGGCCAGTAGTACAAGGATTTGCGTGGCTAAAAGCACATCTAAACCTGGGTCAAGCCCCATGTAGCCAACACTATCTTATTTCCATTTTGTTTGTAAGCATAGTTGAGTATTCTTCTACTAATGAAATGAATTTTTTTTTTGTTGCATCTTTGTGTTTATGATTATATGTGTAAGTTTTTGCATTCACATTTAAGTTAATATCAATTATTCTTAAATTATTCATAGTGTGGAACCACACCATCCTTTTTTACCATGGAAACATTTTTGGTCCTCCCATACTTATGGGAGACAATACCCTTATCAAAGTACATGGAAAGATGAAGATTAGATATGGAGAATGGTTTCTTTGATGACCTATTTCATCCATAATCATATTATGAGTCTACCAGACAATGAACTTTTGTAGAGGAAAGCCACTAGAATTTACACCTTAGACCATTAGCATTTGTAAGATGATAAATGGCTCTATAGTTATTCTACGTAAAGTAGACCTTTCCGCAAGGTTGTATTCCTTTTCAAATTTTTCTTCTGAATCTTATCCGATTATGTTACTAATGCATGCAAACAAAGAGATTCCATTGGGACACGCAATTTTTGACACTTGAATTACAAGTACCTACAACAACTCAATAGAAAAGGAATGGTTACAAGGATTCCCAACATTCAATCTTTTGAAGGATTTTTGCATGGCTATATTTGTAGGAATTTACAGGGTAAGTTCCTCAGAAAGAACACCAAAAGGACACCGCTCACAACCAGATCACAGATCAATACACCAGTATTTTTGACGTGGTTAAAACCCTCAAAGAGGGAAACAGTCCACGACCTGTCCCAACGTGGGTACTACAGGCAATTTATTAATCAAAGAATGAAAATTTACATAAGCTTCTCTCATGCACGGATTACCCGAACAATGACCCTCCATGCGCTTTAAATAGAACTCATGGACCAATCGGGTGTCAAGCCACGGATCAAGTGTCGGTAATACCGAGGTGAGAGTGAACCATCGGATCACTACATATCGTGACCGTCGGATTGTAAGTTACAAAATGTACAACGGTAAAGAAACACACTTTACCTAACTCTATACTAGACCAAGTTGAACTTAACTATTTCCTATGTGTCGGAATATCCTAACATCCCCCCTTAAGAACAACTTGGGATAGGATTGAAGGATTTACAAATATGACACAATAGGAGAAGGAAGGAGGCACTAGAGCCTATCCCCCCTTAGTGACAACTTCTTGAACTCCAAGCATATATCGAAGTTTAGTGAACTTCGCCTCTGTGAGAGCCTTTGTGAAGATGTCTGCAACCTGATCATCTGTTGAACAATATTGCACTTCAAGAACATGGTCATGAATGAGCTTTCTGATGAAGTGCATGTGTAGTTCAATGTGTTTGCTGCGCTGATGCTGGACTGGATCTTTGCATAGCTAAATGGCACTTTGATTATCACACCAAAGTGTGGTTGGATGCTGTTGCTCAAAGCCAAACTCTGATAGGATCTGACGAAGCCACAAGGATTCCTTACTAGCTTCCACGGCACCACGATACTCTGCTTCTGCTGACGAAAGAGAAATGGCAGCCTGTTTCTTACAAGCCCATGTAATAGGTCCTGAACCAAGAGTGAAGACATAACCGGCAGTAGACTTCCGATCATCAGGGTCACCAGCCCAATCAGAATCAGTGAAACCAACTAATAGAGGAGCTGCTTTGGCACTGTAATGAATCCCAAACTGAACTGTACCTCGAACATAACGAAGTATTCTTTTAGCTGCTTTCCAATGACTTTCACGGGGGTTTTGCATGAACCGAGCAACAAGGCCAACAGCAAAGGAAAGGTCAAGACGAGTATGGGTTAAATACAAGAGTTTTTGTACAAGTTGACGGTATAATGTAGCATCAACTTCAGGAGAAGTACAAGAGACTGAAAGTTTGACTCCAGACTGAAAGGGAGAAGGGGCTGGCTTACAGTCTTCCATGTGAAAATGACGAAGAATATCACAAGCATACTTGGACTGGGAAAGGGAAATACCCTCCTTGGATTGCAAGACTTGAAGACCGAGAAAATAGTGTAAGTGTCCTAAGTCTGTCATTTCAAATTTCCTTTTGAGGCTAGACTTCACATGGTTTATAAGGTTGGGATCACTACCAGTAAGGATAAGATCATCAACATAAAGAACAAGGATGATAAGAGAGTTTCCCACTTTCTTGGTGTAGACAGTATTGTCAGAATGACACCTAGAAAAGCCAGATTCTAAAAGAAAGCTATCCATTTTGGCATACCAAGCCCGAGGAGCTTGCTTGAGACCATAAAGGGATTTCTTAAGTCGACAAACAAGGCTGGAGTCTGTTTGTATGAAGCCAATGGGTTGTTCCATATAGATTTCTTCCTGCAAGTCCCCATGCAAGAAGGCAGATTTAACATCCATCTGATGGACTTCCCATTTTAAAGAGGCAGCAAGGGAAAGAACAAGGCGGATAGAGTTCATTTTGGCAACAGGGGAGAAGGTTTCAGTGTAGTCAATGCCTTCAACCTGTGAAAAGCCCTTAGCAACAAGACGAGCTTTATGTTTATCAACTTTCCCATCTGGTCCATACTTGGTTCTGTAAACCCATTTACATCTAACAAGTTTGCGTCCCTTTGGTAGAGGAACAAGATCCCATGTATCATTTGTCATCAATGAATGATATTCTTCATTCATAGCTGCTTCCCAATGTGGATGGCCTGAAGCTTCTGCAAAAGTGTCAGGATCATGATTTACTGGAGCTTGAGCCAGTAAAGAAGAGGCTCTTTCAAACTGAGAACGTGTACGTCGCTGATCTGTAGGATCACCGGCAAGATCACCTGCTGCATCCCGAGTAGCACGGACCCATCTTGGAAGTTGAGGATCCTGAGAAGGTGGGGGAGGATTATCATCCTCACTTTCATCATCTGAAGAAGAAATGTTTTCAAAAGTAGAAGAGATAGGAAGAGGTGGCACATCCGCCGGACTAGGCTCGCAGGCCGATTTATTTTCATCAAATTTTACATCTCTTCTAATGATAACATTTTTGGACTTAAATGGAATAAGTCTATAACCTTTTACATCTTCAGAATATCCAACAAAAGTACATTTCTCACTCTTAGGTTCTAAAGCTTTATGCTTTTCATCTGGAATATGGGCCCATGCTTCACTTCCAAAAACACGAAAGTGACTTACATCTGGTTTAATGGAACTCCAAGCTTCTTCTGGAGTGATATTCTTTAGAACCTTAGTAGGAGTGCGATTGATTATATAATTTGCACAATTAATTGCTTCGGCCCAAAAACTAAGACTGAGTCCTTTAGATTGCAGCATACAATTAGCCATTTCCTTTAAGGTGCGATTTTTCCTTTCAGCTACACCATTTTGTTGTGGAGTGTATGGAACAGTATGTTGCATTTGAATTCCATTTTCGGTGCAAAAGTTGATGAATGTGTTTTTAACATATTCTCCACCATTATCAGTTCTTAGCTTAAGAATTTGATGTCCAGATTGTTTTTCAACAAAGGCTTTGAAGGCCAAAAAAGTGTTAAATACTTCGCTCTTGAGTTTTAAGAAGTATACCCAAGTGCGTCTGGAGAAATCATCAATGAAAGTTAAGAAATACTTGCAGCCAGAGAATGAAGCAACAGGAAGAGGACCACATAAATCACTGTGCACAAGCTGTAAAGGGGCTGAGGCGTGCCAAGAGGCACGTTTGTCAAAACTGTCCCGATGATGTTTTCCGAGTACACATCCGGAACAAACACCATCTCTGCAAGATACCATAGGAAGACCTGTCACCATATTTTCTTTACATAGATGCTGAAGGGAGCGATAGTTTAAGTGACCAAATCGCTCATGCCAAAGTTTGCTCACTTCATCATTATGAGCAACAAATACTGAGGGAAGATTTGATGACCCAAAGTTGTGAAACTTATACAACCTTGTGGAATCATCAGCAATACCAGTAGCTAGAATCTGTTTAGGATCTCTTAGATCCTTGATTACAACATCATGAGGTGAAAATTCAACAATTTTACCTTCACCTGAATGAGTTATCTGATATACAGATAGAAGGTTGCAGGATAAGGTTGGAACACATAATACATCATTAAACTGACCATTGTCTAGATGAACAGTTCCAGTCCCTACAACATTAAGAGATCTATCATCACCAACATATATATTTTTGGTGTTACAATCATTTAAAGAAGAAAACATGGCTTGGTTTTTGGCCATGTGATAAGAGGCTCCAGAATCAATGAGCCACTCATGAGAAGGAGAAGAAGAAGATACATTTAATGCATAACCAGACTGAGATGATTGACAACGACATGCAGAAAGTGCCATTTCGGAAGTTGAAGTTGAAGTATGCTCCACATGGATGTTATGTTTCTTCATTGCGGCTTCCAAGGCTTCCATCTTCTTAAAGCATTTAGATTCTAAGTGGCCATCTCGATTACAAAAGTTACAATGTCTATCAGTCTTCTTCCATTTGTTTTTATTGGTCTTATCATTTTGCTGAAATGATCTTTCATTTTGAGGCTGAGTTTGCTTAGGACCCTTGTTTGGTTTAGGACCATTCTTTTTAGGATATGACTTCTTAGGATTCTTTGAATTTGGTTGCTGCTGGGCGGCTAACGCTTTCTTGGAAGAGTTTCCAAGATTAAGAAGACCAAGGTGTAAGAGTTTTTCTTGTTCTCTTATTAAGGAATCACAAAAGGAGTCAAAGGAAGGGGCCTTGTAGTCTTTTCCTTGACAAATGAAAGCTTCCCTTGTAGAATGGAAAGTGGAAACAAATACAGAGTAGGCTGGTCCCAACTTAGTAAGGATGGAATAAATAAGGTTACCATCTTCTTTCTTAACCTTAACACCTTCCAAGAGATATCTAAGGGTCTTGAATTTGGACAAGAAATCTTCAATGCAAGAAAAATTATTAGGATCCAAAGTAAGCAACTCATTTTCAAGTTGATGGGCTCTAATTTCATTTTTAATCCCAAAAACTTTAGCGAGTTTTTCCAATGCTTCATGAGGAGTCTCAAGTTCTGCAATATGGAATCTAAGATCAGGAGAAATAGACATCCCTATCAAACCACGTGCTTGATCTTGTCTATTTTCCCATTTTGCAGCCTTGTCTTCATCTTTTGGTTTCTTCTCTTGGTCTGTGGCTATTTTGAAGAGACCTTTACTTCTAAGTAAATCTTCCATGTAGGCTACCCATTGGAAGTAGTTAGTGCTGTCAAGAATGACTTGGCATGGACTTTCCATTTTTTAGAAAAAAACTGAAGCTAAAGATGCTGAAAGTAAGTGTTCCAATGGATAGATCTCGAAAAATTAGGCTGTTTTAAAAAAAAACGGCTCTGAAAAAGGCTTCCGGATGAAGAAGTTATGGCTTTTTGAAAAAAATTTGTTGAAGTTGCCGACAAAGTGCGCGAATGTGCGGGAATGAGAAAAAAATCCGCCCCCACAAAATGGAGACTTGAACCCAAGACCTCTACTCTCTTAAAATAGCTTTGAACCAATTGATCTATACAAAAAATTTGAGAGAGAGAGAGAGAGAGAGAGGGGGGGGGGGGGGCTTGGTTTGCGTGCTTGCCTTGAGAAAGCTCTTTTTCCCTACAAAACACAAAACACAAAACCCAACACGAATATGCAAAGAAAAACGAACCTTGCGGCTCGAAGTTAGCTTTAGCCAAAAAACTAGATATTTTTAAAAAATGAACCTTGCGGCTCAAAGTTAGCTTTAGCCGAAAAACTAAATATTTTTCTCAATGTTTCTGATTTTCCGAGATCACACTAAGGTGCAGGGAAAAGAGCATACGCATGAGAAAAATCCTTCCTTTCTATTTCTGATTTGCCCAGATCGCACAGAGTCGCAGGGCAAAGAGCATACGCAGAAATGAAAGGTATAGATCCGGTTAAAAAAAGGGCTAAATAAACCAAAACCGAAATAAGCAGAGAGAAAATAACAGTAAACTGCAAAAACACTGTATACCTCCCGATCTAAAAAATGACGCAGCTAGGGCTACCGGAAACCTTTTCGCGTGAAACGAAAGGGGTTCCTCACTGGAACAGATGCTCCGAACGCAACAGAGCAGTCCTCTCGGCTCGAAAGCAGTCAGAAACAACAGATCTAGGAAACGACAGCCGCATGCAGTTCTACCGGCTTCAGATTTGGATCACCAACGGACGCGGCCCTCAAATAGCTCTGATACCATGTAGGAATTGACAGGGTACGTTCCTCAGAAAGAACACCAAAAGGACACCGCTCACAACCAGATCATAGATCAATACACCAGTATTTTTGACGTGGTTAAAACCCTCAAAGAGGGAAACAGTCCACGTCCTGTCCCAACGTGGGTACTACAGGCAATTTATTAATCAAAGAATGAAAATTTACATAAGCTTCTCTCATGCATGGATTACCCGAACAATGACCCTCCATGTGCTTTAAATAGAACTCATGGACCAATCGGGTGTCAAGCCACGGATCAAGTGTCGGTAATACCGAGGTGAGAGTGAACCGTCGGATCACTACATATCGTGACCGTCGGATTGTAAGTTACAAAATGTACAACGGTAAAGAAACACACTTTACCTAACTCTATACCTAACTCTATACTAGACCAAATTGAACTTAACTATTTCCTATGTGTCGGAATATCCTAACATGGGAAAACATCTAAAGGATATTTGAAGAAAGGAAATGCAAGAAGGCCATCATCAACCCTCAATCTTGTGCAAAATGATATCACTGGATATTTTCCCAAACCATCTATGTTAGGGTCCCACCCTAACCCCCTTATTTATGTAGTGGGATCGAGTCATAGTAAAGAGTCAATAAAGCCCACATTAATAATTGTAAGTGGTTAACCCGTAATTAATGACGGGACCACAGTTAGTTGCAAATGCGCCATGGTATTAGATAGATGGTATTAATAAAACCCATGGTATTTATCCATGGTATTGCCTATATGAGTCATATATAAAGGATAGAAGCTCCCCACGAGGAGCATCGTGTCTTATTTCTGTATTGAGCACTGCTCTATTGGAGGTTGCCCCCTTCAAGAGGCCAGTGAACATTGCTTTCTGAATAATAAAATATTTGTTGTTGTCTCTCACTATTCTATGTTCTGGGTATCTTTCTTCGCATATTCTGTATTTGGTTATCTTTTGCAGGTTAAGAGCATAACAAGTGGTATTAGATCAATTTCCAGGGCCAGTGGGATCTCTATTCCTTAGCAATTTTTTTTTTTGGCTAGAGACGTGTTCCAACGTCTTTAAACCACGGGATCTGTCGTTGAGCGCATAAACCTGCGGATTTGGGGAGGCATGCACGCAGGAAATACAAGAGGTGGTCACGCTTGTTGGACTGCCTTGTAACCCCTATGGGTACCCCTTCAAGTAGTAGCGCATTAGACAGAACCGCGTACAGACTATCTTCCAAGTACCTTCTGGGTATATCGGAAGCCCCTTAGCTCCTATGCAACCTTGCCATAGATAAATGTCGGCCATCTTGCTGCTACAGTACACTGAGAACAACACTCAGAGAGATTACTCGCCCATACGATAGGGTAGTCGAGTTCTATGGCTAAGGGTACGGTTGATCCTCCTTAGTTAGAGCCGTGAAACATTGGGCCAAGTACTACTGTCAGACCCTTATGTATATTGCGATCTGTAGCACCTGACACTCCTCGAGACGATAGTCCCCTTTTCTATCTGGGGATCACGCATCATCTCTGCCGGATCCGCTCGTGCAAAGGGGTGTAGCAGCAGCAGACATCAGTCCCGCAGTTCCGAGTTAGTAAACCAACCATTCTGATCTATTAGATCCATCACATCCGTAGCAGCAATCTGTTCCGCCACTTAGAGCTATCCGATCCGCCATTCAGATCTCTCAGATCCACCTGATCTGAGTAGTTGTGTGGGGTTCCTATACCCGGGCATGATTTTCACAGGACTTTTGGTAGCATTGACATTTTGAGGATTCGGCTACTGCAGTATTCGTAAGGAAGGAGTAAAACTCCATTGGGAGTTTTCAAAAAAAAAAAATAGAATCAGGATGACGAGCTGAGCACGGTGGTACCATTCAATTCTTAGTGAAAAAAATAAAATTGGGCGGTCCCAATTATCAAGAACATCAGGTCGGTGCATGGTAGAAACTAGAGCTCAAGCTATGGCCAATGAGAGGATGGACAAACTTGAAGAATCCTTGCAATCCCTCCAAATTCAGCTTGACCAACTAACCAGCATGATCCCGAGCATAATCCCGACGGGCAAGGAGGAAGCCCATGAGGAGGCATATATTGGCAATGGACACAATGAGGGTGAGTCTAGCCACTCTCTTCACCTTGGGGGCCCCCGCCAACAATCCCGTCCGTGGCCTCCCAAGTTGGATATGCATAAATTTGATGGTTCTCACCCGGCGTCATGGATAGAACAAATGGAGCAGTATTTCAATCTGAATAACATCTTAGATAATGAGACTCAACTTATGGTGGGGAGAATGTACTTGGACAATGAAAGGTGGCAATGGTGGGAATGGCATCAACGTTACAATGGACCTTTTAGGACTTGGACCTCCTTCAAAAAAGCTCTTACAGAATGATTTGGCCAGGAATCTTCTTTTTTGGGTCGTCTTATTAAGCTCCGACAGACTGGCATAGTGGATGAATATATTACAGCATTCGAAGCCTTAGCCTTCCGCACTAGGGGTCTCTCAAATGTGTTCTACACAGAATGTTTTATCAACGATCTTAAAGAAGCCATAAAAGCCCACGTCTTACTGTACCACCCTCCCACATGGACGGATGCTTGTAAGGTAGCTCGTAACGTGGAATGTGCGTTAGGAGTCCAGTACAGTCGCCCAAATTTCACCGCTAAGGGTCGCCCCCCACAGGCTCATAGCACGACTCAAACACTTAAGGTTCAAAAGGTGTCACCTGCAAAAATGGCCGAAAGAAGAAAGCAAGGATTATGTTACTACTGTGATGAAAAATACTCCCCAGGTCATAAATGCAAGGAGTCCAAATTTTTTAAAATTTATGCCACTGATTACAGCACATTGGAGGAAGATCCACCACTGGAGGAACATGAGGCGGTAGAAGAGGACAACCAAAAGGACAATGTCCCTGACGAACTAGTTATTTCGCTACATGCTTTGGCAAGGATTTCTTCACCTCAAACTCTCTAAATCAGAGGTTTCATTAAACATCGCCTAGTAGTAGTCTTGATTGATAGTGGAAGTACACATAATTTCATCCATCAAAAAGTCACAGAAGCAGTGCATTGTTTTGTACGAGCAGTTTCTAACTTCTAAGTCCAAATTGCAGATGGGGGCACAACGAAATGTGAAGGCCGCTGTGAAAATGTCAAACTTCAAATGGGGGATTATTAGTTGAAGACCCACATGTCTTCCATACACATGGGAGGGTGCAACATTGTCCTCGGTGCTGAATGGCTTCGCACTCTTGGGCCAATCACAATGGATTTCCAGGAGTTATATATGAGTTTTAAGTAGAACAACTCCACAGATACCCTCCGTGGACTCCAGGCGAGAGCTCCCTCTATCATCAGCTCGCATAGGATGGAAAAATTGCTAAAAAAGGGTCATCATGGAGTTATAGCTCAATTTAATGCCATCCGGGTAGTCGAAACCAAGTCTCTGCCGATTCATCCTGAGATGCAACAGATTTTAAATAACCATCTGCTAGTCTTTGACAAGCCTCATGAGCTTCCACCCTCGAGAGGGGAACATGATCATAGCATCACCTTGGTTCCAGAGGCCCAACCCCCAAATGTGCGCCCATACAGATATCCGTTCACCCAAAAGAATGAAATAGAAAAAATAATCAGGGAACTTTTGGAAGCAGGTGTCATTCGTCCCAGCATTAGTCCTTATTCATCACCGGTGGTCATGGTGCTCAAGAAAGATGGGGAGTGGCGGATGTGTCCAGAATTCAGGGTCCTTAATAAGTTGACAGTCAAAGATAAATTTCCCATCCCAGTGGTTGACGATTTGTTGGATGAACTCAATGGGGCTCAATTCTTCACTAAGTTGGATCTTCGCTCAGGCTACCACCAAGTTTGCATGAAGGAAGTCGACATTCCAAAGACTACTTTCAGAACTCATGAAGGCCATTATGAGTTCCTGGTCATGCCATTCGGTCTTTGTAATGTCCCCTCTACTTTTCAGAGCCTTATGAACCACCTTCTCAAACCATATCTCAGGAAATTTCTCCTTGTCTTCTTCGATGACATCCTAATCTATAGTTGCACTTGGGCCGCACATCTTCAGCATGTAGATCTACTCTTGCAACTGCTTCGCAAGCATAAATTATTTGTCAAGATGTCCAAGTGTTCATTTGGAATGGAAGAAGTTGAGTATTTGGGCCACATTGTGGGGCGTGAAGGTGTCAAGGTGGACCCCAAAAAGATCCAGGCAATGCAGGATTGGCCTCAACCTAAGACCTTGAAGAGCTTGAGAGGATTTTTGGGTCTCACAAGCTATTATCGCAAATTTTTCCTTAATTATGGTCGCATACCGAAGCCCCTCACTCTACTCCTGAAGAAAAATTCATTCTTCTGGAATGCGGACGCACAACAGGCATTTATGACTCTCAAAAATGCCATGTGTTCCACTCCAATCTTAGCACTAACAGACTTCACCAAATCTTTTGTCATTGAATGTGATGCTTCGGGTATGGGTATTGGGGCGGTCTTAATGCAGGAACGGCGACCTTTGGCCTTCACAAGCCAACAATTAAGTGGGAAGAATCTGGGCCAATCTACCTATGAGAAGGAAATGATGGCCATTTTACATGCAGTAGAGACCTAGCGACCTTACTTATTGGGGCGACGTTTCCAAATCTGCACAGACCATCATAGTCTTAAATATTTTTTGGAGCAACGCCTATCCTCCCCACAACAAAATAAATGGCTTGCCAAAATGTTGGGATATGATTATGAGATCATTTACAGGAAAGGGAAAGAAAATAGTGTACCAAATGCATTATCTCGCCAATTTGAGGAGGGAAGTACCCTATTAGCAATTTCCCTTCCCATTCCAGAATGGATTGAAGAAGCTCGTAGGGAATGGTTTTCACATCCAGGGCTCTCCCAACTCATTTCTCAATTGCAGGTGGATCCAAATTCCACCAAGGGCTACTCGTGGCAGGATGAGATTCTTCGCTACAGGGACAGAGTCATAATATTACCAACATCCACCCTCAAAAGTAGCATTTTGGCAGAATTGCGCTCATCCCCCATTGCAGGACATTCAGGCTTTCAAAAGATGTATGCTCGCGCTAGAAGATCATTATTTTGGACAGGCATGAAAAAGGACATCCTCACTTTTGTAGCAGAATGCGATGTCTGTCAACGCCACGAAGGGGAGACTGTCAAAGCACCAGGCACATTACAACCGTTGCCCATCCTGACAGCAATATGGACAGAGGTTTCTATGGATTTCATTACAGGTATTCCAAAGTTAGGCAACAAGTCAATCATCATGGTGGTTGTGGACAGACTTTTGAAGTATGCTCATTTCTGCGCCCTACCCCACCCGTTTAGACCGACTTTGGTTGCTCAATATTTCATGGATCAGATCTTCAAATTGCATGGCATGCCCACTTCTATTGTGTCTGATTGCGACCCGATCTTCACCAGTAATTTTTGGTAGGAACTCTTCAGGCTACAAGGCACCCAGCTAAAACACAGTACCTCTTATCATCCACAAACAGATGGTCAAATGGAAGCTGTAAAAAAATGTCTCGAAACCTACCTTAGGTGTTTCACTTCAGAAAAGCAGCATCTTTGGGTACAATGGTTACCTCTGGCTGAATGGTGGTATAACACCAACTATAATGCCACCACCAAAATGACTCCCTATGAAGCAGTATATGGTCAACTCCCTCCTTCCCCTACTTCTTATGTCAAAGGGGGCTTAAATGTACAAGCAGTGGATCAACTCCTATAAAACCGCGCAACCATGCTCGCCCATCTTAGAGAGAATCTTCATCAAGCTGAAATCCGCATGAAGCATCAGGTAGACCAGCATCGCTCAAAGCGCCAAGTTCATGAAGGGGATCAGGTCTTTTTGAGGCTGCAACCATATAAGCAAACATCACTCAAAGACAAGGGTTGTCAGAAACTATCTCCAAAATTCTACGGACCATATCAAGTACTTCAGCGCATTGGAGAAGTCGCCTACAAGCTGGCTTTGCTACCTACTGCAAAAATCCATCCAGTTTTCCATGTCTCATGCCTGAAGAAAGTGATTGGGAACAATTGCAGAATTCAAACCAGTCTACGTGAATTGGACGAGGAAGGGTCAATCTGGCTCCAACCTGAACAGGTCCTAGACTCACGAGAAGCATGATTAGGGAAGTTCTTGTCAAGTGGAAAGACACCTCGTCGGAAGATGCAACTTGGGAACCAGCCACTATTCTTCAGCAGTTTCCGCAGCTTCATCCTCGAGGACAAGGCTATTCTTAAGGGGGAGGGCATGTTAGGGTCCCACCCTAACCCCCTTATTTATGTAGTGGGATCGAATCATAGTAAAGAGTCAATAAAGCCCATATTAATAATTGGAAGTGGTTAACCTTCAATTAATGACAGGACCACAGTTAGTTGCAAATGGGCCATGGTATTAGATAGATGGTATTAATAAAACCCATGGTATTGCATGTATGAGTCATATATAAAGGATAGAGACTCCTTGTGAGGAGCATCATGTCTTATTTTTGTATCACGCTCTGCTCTATTTTAGGTTGCCCCCTCGAAGAGGCCAGTGACCATTACTTTCTGAATAATAAAATATTTGCTGTTGTCTCTCACTATTCTATGTTCTGGGTATCTTTCTTCGCATATTTTTTATTTGCGTATCCTTTGTAGGTTAAGAGCATAACAATCTATGAGAAAATGTGAGGTATTCTCTTACATTCATAGACAACTAGTAATGTTTAATTTGGGTCTATTTTATTAAATCCAAGTTAGAGGTCTTTGCATTTTTCAAGGACATTAAACCACATGTAGAAAAAAGAGGAAAGGCATCAAAATGTTGCACATACATAATAGGGGGAAAGATGTGAACAAAGGAATGGAAGGGCTTTGTTCAGATGGAGTTATCTAATTACAACACATAGTGTCATACACTCAATATGATGTGGTAGAAAGGAAGAATAGGAGACTAAAAGAAATGGACAACTACATGATGCATGCAAACTCATTACCTTCAAAGTTATGCTCTAAAATAATCAACTATGTTTCTTACATCTAGAACAAAGTACCACATGAATCCATGAAATAGGAAACTCCTTATGAGTCATGCTGCACTAAGAGATCGGAAGTCACCCATCTCCATATCCTTGGATCATGAGGATGGGATTAAATATCATTGGATAAGTGAAATGATTTAGAGCCACAGAGTAAAGAGTGCATGTTCGTTGGATATTCAGAAGGAGTCAAAAGGTGTAGGTTGTTAGATATGTCCACAAAAAACTATAAAGTTTGAAGAAGATCCTCTACATGCAACTCCATAGGAACCTGCTCCATAACCTCCACCACTTCCATATGCCAGTATTCAAGATTATGATTCTTCTTGCACTTGAAATGAAAATTCCAAACCTACTGAGCAAGTAGTAGAATATTTGGATTCACCACCACCACTGGCGTAGAACCGGTGCATCACAGTAATTTTTTAGATTATCTTTCCAAAATATATTAAGTGGAAGAAATTATGCATGCACTTATAGAAACGGAACCATGCATGCCCATGTATTATTATGTGATATTATCTTCTTATCCTCAATTTTATGAAGAGGATAAAGAAATCCCATCTTGGAAGCAACAATGAATGAGGAATACAATTTGTTCATTTTAAACCACAAATTAGATTTCGTTCTATTTCTATCAAGTCCAAAGCTTGATCATTGTGCATGGATCTAAGAACAAGAATACTAGAAAATTATTGGGAATTAGGATATACCAAGGGAGGTGGGGGCATGAATCAATATTTTACAAATTTTACACTCTAACAAATCATTCAATCTAATAAAATTGGCAAATAGTAGGATCTTATTCACATGACAAATGTACATAGTGATTTTACTTGGAAACCAATCCTAGAGAAAAACACAAAGCTTATTTTTATTATGAATTCACATGACAAATGTACATAGTGATTTTACTTGGAAACCAATCCTAGAGAAAAACACAAAGCTTATTTTTATTATGATGTAAATCAGAAGCCCCAACTTTGTTTACATCAACGTTTATAAGGACCTACTCACAAGAGGGACTAACCCCTTCAGATCTAGAGGCACCACTTGTACCACTTGCTCTCATACCATTTGTACTACTGGTATAAAAATTTAATTTGGTCCCACTTGTATCACCTGCATAATACCCAATAGAAATATTGGGAGTGAGAAAACAATTGTTATCTTGATGTTCTTCTAAAGTAATTAGTGTAGGGAATGCAATGGCCATATGAGAAAGAATAATATGCTTCCATTAATATGGAATCGTTGTGCACAACTGCCTCTAGAACAGTACAAAATTTAGCTTAAAATTTATTCCAAAAGATATCTTTTACAATTTTTATATCTCTATATATACCACTTTTATCAATGGGGAAAAACTTTCTAATAAGCCCTCTTCACATTAATTGGACTCATACAACTCCGTAAAACTTATTTAATAATGATGAATTGCATTGCATTACAAGAATGATATTTTATCCACCTTGAAGATCAAAGGTGTTAGAACCCAAACAAAGATTCACACATATCTTCTATTAGGAAATTTTGCACTCACTAACCTCCAATGGAATAATAATTGAAGGAACATTTAAAAAAGAACAAAGAAGACATAGTTATACACCAAACAAAAGTCACACTATATTTTATTAATTAATCAATAGTTACATATATCAAAATAGATCACTGATCATAATTACTAAAAATAGCTAACCTAAAAGCTCACAACAATTAACAATGTGTAACACACATGTAATACACATGGAACTATTACTTCCAAGTCCTTCCCTTAGTGTTTACATGTCAAATATTAAAATCACAAATTACAATAGCAATATTGATCTTTGTTTTGTTGATCTTCATTAACACCTACACCCACACTGGAGCCTCACATACTACCCTCTCCCTCCGCCAAAACTTCAAGCATATCACTTGACTAATTTAACCGCTTGTGACCATCATTGACATACTTGTACGGCCAAAGGCTCTTGACTACAAAGAAAAATAATTTGTTATTGAATCACTGTATGGACTTACTTCTATCTATCAAAATGCGCTGAATTGCAATTTTCATAGTTATATAATTAAATAGTTTGGGTAGTGTGTATATTGAGAAGTCAATCATACAACTTAACAATTTTTAACATACACAAAACGATAATTACAATTTTGATAGTTATATAGTTAAATGGTTTTGGTATTTTGTATATTGAGAAGTCAGTCATACAACTTGACTATTTTTAACACACACAAAGATAAATGATAATTGTTAATCTTGAAGCATTGAAAAACAATTTGACCACCCACATATAATGGAATATAAACATAACCAAATTAGTGATATGTTTTATTGGAACAAAATAACATAATCACTAACTCAAACTATGTTACTTTATTCAATAATAACTTTCAGTTCATCATTACACACTTCAATAATAATAATGACATACTGCAACATAGGAAAACTGGAACCCACACCACAAAGTTTTACGAGGATTTCATACAACTTCATATACATACACGAGATCCCACTCAAAATGTAAGATCTCAACACTTCAAAATAATAACGATGATGTTCCCTATTTAGCTCTGGATATCACATCTGATCTGGTATGGGTTCAACAATTCCACTAATGGATTCGTCACTAGTGGCAACTTGACTATATCCACATCAAATCACAATAAGGTAATGATTGCTTCTTCAATTAAATAGTAGAACAACACACATGCACACAAAAATATAAACACATGAAAAATACACAATCACCTTCCTGCACTATCTCATATATAATGATTTAAACTTGTAGAATTTGCATAATTATAGCCTCTCATGGTGGAACTAACTCTGATACCAATTTGGGAAAACTACCAAATACAAACATAAAAAACTACCAAAAACAAACATAGTTACACACCAGAGACCAATCACAGTATACTTTATTGGTTTATTGATAAAAGCATAGTTACATAAATAAAAGTAGATGACAGAGTAAATCCAATAAAAACTCTCAACCATTAACAACCAACTCGTAATACACACCTATGTTACACACATCTATAACATAGATGTAAAAATTATTTCACAACAAATTATGTTGTTGAACATCATTTCTTATTACTGCACTTTAATTTCCATTCCATTCTCCTCGTTGCTTAATACTACACTTTAATTTCCATTCCATTCACGTTTAATGTCCATTCCATAGTATAAGCTTTTGCCTGCCCATAAAATCCCTTTTCCACTTCGCTCATTTAAAAACATATCCCTTTTCAACTTGGCTCATTTGATCAACGCGGCCTTGTTCCTTTTCCACTTGGCTCATTTGATAAACGTCCTGTACCTTTGCCTCTTTTTCTGGAGGAGGAGACGATGTAGCACTGTCGTTGTTCGTATTCTTCCAGTCTTTGTAAATAACATACAGAATCAACTGCAATGCTCCGAGGAAACTCCCAGACCCATTTGGTACCTGTGGATCCATAAAACCATTGAAAAATTTAACACCTCCATCTCATAAATACAGCGCTAACATAGAGTTACACTAGAATAGAGTTACCCAAATTCGGGTTTTATAAGGATTTTAGGTTGCAACGGTAAAGATTGCAGGTAAAGGCATCTAATAGAGAACTGAACGTGTAATGCTTAAAAATATTTACTTTATTCTTTGTTACTTGTAGATTTTAAAGGATAATACACTGAATTAAAAATATCATATCTACAGCTTTGATTTCGATCATGCTATGGAGTCATGTTTAATGATGTTCTCGGACAAGTAATTTGAATACTTACCTATTTTATTTTGTTATACAATTTTTACTTCTGTAAAAGATCTTTATGATGAAGGTTATTCAATCATGAAACAGAATTATTTTTATCGAAGTTACCCAAAAGGTGAATGTTTATAATTGTCGTGGAAATATATTTATCATCTATGGTAAGTATTGTTAAACGTACATAAACGAATGGATCGTTTCCCAAGAGGCCGAATATGAACCAGGAGGTGCCGCATAGGAATACAAAGAGAGACAGGAAGAACGGCATATACTTTACGCTCTTCGTCTTAATCACCAACCTCTGCACATCATCGAAATCGCGCTTCAGGTCACTTCACATATCATACTAAGGCATAAATGTAAATTGTTGAAAAAAACCGCATTCTCTTGACCGTTATGCTGACTTAAACAATGCTCACTGAAAATTGGTTTTGCTAAAGAGGAAGTAGAGAGATTTACCATTACTGACAGAGGAGACCCGTACATGCAGATGGAGAAGATGGCGCAAACGAAGCCGCAAAATAACCTCCTAACTTCTCCGTGCATTGCCAAGAGCGATACCAGGACGACCATTGCAAAAAAACTGAGAACAGCTACCAGAAGGCCAAATATCTTCCCCTGTTTCATCCACCGTCATTCAAATGGGGATCACCCTGCTCGGAAACAAATTTATTAATCAATACTATACTTACCCTGTATTTCTTGTCGCGAATATAGCAGATGAACAAAACTGCGTAGAAGAATTCTATGACGGCCCCAGTTCCGTTAACCGTGCTCATTAGAAGGTTATTGGATGATACAAACGGCATGCCATACCATGCAGAAAGCAAGCAATTCAAAAGCGTGGAAACATACGGAAATCCAGAGAACTGTTCTGTCGATTTGCTTTTAATAATCTTCCAGAAAGTAATTCTGCAAAGTACCAATAGGATCATAAACAATTACGAATTATATATGCATCAATATGTTTCCTCATTAAATGACTACATAAGTTGGGAAAACTCACAAAGGAACTAAGAAGAGTATCAGGGCAGTGATGTTGCCTGTCATGAAAGAACAAATGAAACATTAAGAAACCGGAAACAAGCTTCTTGCATCCAAGAAATTAAAGTGGATAGAGCGTGTATACGCACCGAAGATGCCGAAAAGGAAATGTATATTAAACATTTTACTATCTTCGGTCCGATCGGCGCTTGTATAAGTGTTTAGATTCCGTAATCACTTCGCTACAACAATCGATTAACGGAGTGGAACCAGATCATCGATGAGCAGATGCTTCTGTCAAGCATGAACAACACCAGATTATTTATAGATCTTGGAGTAGTAGGTATATGCAGTGTTAAAATATGGGTTCCTGAGGCATCATGATTCATGCAACATATATCGTCCGCCGTCACTTGCCATCTCACCTATGATGCATTTACTTGCGATCCAAATTTACCGACGTTGGCTTTTCATGCGTGAGGCAGCACTGGAAATTCACATTCACCGGGACGTAATTTTGATTCCATAAGTTCACATCAAGTTGTCACGACATGGGTTGACTTTTTTTTTTTACACATTATTTTTAACACTGTCTGCACACTAAAAAATTAATTTATACTTTTATTTTCATAATTCAATAGTTTAAGTGATGATGTCAGGCTGGATAGTCTTCGGATATCTAATTGACCTCAGTTTGCTTAGTCTTCGGATATCTCTGTGGGTTATGCTACTTTAATTGAATATTTTCATAATCCAATGGTTGGTTTCATATTGGTAAGCTTGTTTCGTTTTCAGAATATTTTCATATCAAATGGTTGGTTTCATATTGGTAAGCTTGTTTCGTTTTCAGATACTTGCGAGTTATGTTTTTCAATTCAATTAGTTATAGTTTTGGCAGAAGGGTTATAAGATACTTTATATTACAAAATTAATATCACTAATTATTTTATAATACGAAAAATAAATATTTTAAATAGACATTAATTAAGGTCAGCTTGCTTTGCTTTCGGATGCATCTATGGGTTATGTTAATGTAACTGAATATCCTCATAATTCAATGGTTTAACTTTAGTAAGGTTGTTTCGTTTTCAGATTCCTTGCGAGTCATGTTTTTATTTTTTAATTGAATTAGTTAGAGTTTTGACAAAAGGGTTATAAGATATTTATATTGTAAGTTAATATTTTATTACAATTTTGTAATAAGAAAAATACAATTTAATTGATTTCACTTTGTTTTCTTGTCTGACGTATGTGAATTGTGTTATCTTAATTAAATATTTTAATGATTTCATGGTTTAATTTAGGAGTTTTTCTGTTGCGTTTTCAGATAGCTTTGTGTGTTAAATTTGCTTAGACAAATTATATATTATATTAGAAAATAGAAGTTGATTGATGTCACTTTGCTTTCTTGACTGATATCTGTGAATTGTGTTATCTTAATTAAATATTTTAATAATTTCATGGTTTACTTCAGGGTTTTTTTTGTTTTGTTTTCAGATAGCTCTGCATGTTAAATTTGTTTAGCTAAATTATATATTAATATTACAAGTTGACATATTTTATAATTCGAATAATAAATATTTTAATTAAAAATATTAATTATATAAATGTAAAATTATTTTTAAATATTTTTATAAAATATTGTGTTGTGTTTTATTTATATAAATTTAAAATATAAAATATTATTGTGGTAAGGTAGTGTAGTATGAGTTAATTGTGTAATTTTTTTGGTTTTTCATAGTGAGTAAAGTTATGAATTTTTTAAAATAAAAATAAATTGTAATTCAATTTTAAAATTAACATATTCTATAATTAAAAAATAAATATATATATGATGATGATGATGATGATGGTGGTTAACATTCACTCGGACCAAAAGTTGGTCTATCAGATTTAAGAAACGAATTATTTAGTTTGATTTAAGATTTTATTCCTATGCTCAAAAAGCTTGGTTAGTTTGATTTAAGATTTTATTCCTATGCTCAAAAAGCTTCGAGAGAAGCCTCCCCAGCTCACTATAATTTCGACAGCGTAAAAGGCTAGGAAGGTCAGTATTTCAACAAAGATTATGAAACTGAGATCTAATGTGGTTGTATGCATGGCACTCTAAGAGGAAGTGATTTACATCCTCGATGTTCATATTCTCACAAAGATGGCAAATCCTTTCCATCCATGGTGTTTTAGGAGCTTCCCAATGACCTGTTTCACTATGGAGCTCATGAGAGTTCGTTATGATATTGGCTATATTAATTTTCTTCTTTGATCTAGTTAAAACAAAGAGATACTTTTGATCGTCTAGGGTGGGGTTGATGACCTCCTTGTAATATCTTAATTTTATCTTAGCTGCTAAATCTTTCTGACACCACATTTTTTTTTAACTTGGAAATAACAATATTTTTAATGTTATTAATGTTTTGCAATGCAACATTCTCGTCGATCTCCCAATGGTTTAACCAAACCTTGTTGTCTTTGTACCAACCTTGTTTGAGCCTTAGGTGGTTTTGGCTAGAATTTAAAGCTAGCTTAGGACGTCTACGGTCTCCTATGTTATTGAGTTTGTGCTTGTACAATAGAAGCCTAGTCATAGCTAGGCTCTCGATAGGGGAAAAACCCACTTTTACAAGGAGATTAGGATAGGATGTATTGCTTTTAATTTCGAGGTTATGCGTTATAAAACACTTCTGGATTTGTTCAATATTTCTCTAGGATTATCTAGAGATGTTGCAACCCCAAATCTCACATCCATATAAGATAACAAGAGTGACTAAAGTTTCAAAGAAAAACTTATTTCTATCCCACATTATGAGGATTTCCATTTTACAATTATTTTCAAGACCAAAATAAGCTTTCCACCCTCATTAATCCTTTTCTCAATGCTATAGTTCTAGTTGAGCTTGTGATGAATATAAATTCCTAGGTACTTGTAAGAAGACACTTCCTCCAAGTTACTATTGTCATACATAAAATTAGCGTAAGTGCCCTTCTTGGATTTGATAATCATAACTTTTGTTTTATTAGTGTTAACAGTCATACCCATGGTAGAGCAGAAACCCTTAAGAAGTCTAAGTTTCTTATCAAGATCAAATGGGCACCTTGCAAGAAGAAAAATATAATTAGCATAGAGAAGAAGGATGATGACTATCCCAGCTAAGATCGTCCCAGCATAGCCTACTTCCTCTAAACAACCTTCTAGCTTGTCGATGTAAATGCCAAATAGGGTAGGGGAGAGGGGGCGACCTTGTTTAACTCTGGTATTACACTTAATATCTTCTGACCACCCATCATTTCTTTTTAACTTGGCAATTACGTTCTCGTATAATCTTATAGCGACAACTCTCAACTCGAAAGGAACCTGTAGCTCTTCTAATCTATTCCATAGGTTGTTTCTAGGAACCATATCAAAAGCCTTTCTAAAGTCCACAAAGCAACAAAAGAGATTGGATTTATCATTGTGTCATTCCTCCACAATGATCCTAAGCATAACAAGGTCGTCCATTGTTGAGTGTTGCCTTATAGAGCTCACTTGGCCTTTAGCATGCTTACCTTCACTTTCAAGCCATATGCTCAACTTATTTTCCAAAATAATACCATATAACTTGGCTAAGAGACGGCTAAGAGAGAGTTGATCATAATTTTCTGATAATTAGAGGGGTTACTTGTATCCCCACTGTTAAAAATAGGGATAATTAGGCTTTGAGTCGATGGTTTAGGGAACCCTTGCTTGACCACTTGATTGAAAAGCTTGTGGATGTGAGGGATGAAGACAAGACCTCCAATTTTGAAGATTTTTGCTTGGTAACCTTCAATGTCCTTAACTTTCCCATTTGCCAGGCGTTTAACCCCAAAATCAATGTCTTCTAATGAGAAAAATTCTTTCATTGTCCAGGGTTTCAAAGTTATCCATGACATTTGGAGATTCATAAAGCTTTTTAAGATAGGAATTCCAATCGTGTAAAGCAATTTTATTATTATCTTTAGTTTTCCTAGTTAGAATCTACCTCCAGAATTTCTTAGGAGCTACCTTAGAGAGGTGTAAGAGATTTTCTTGTCTTTTACGAATATATTGCCTTTTTTTCCTTTTAGTTAGGGCTTTGTATATTTTTATCTTTCCAATTTTAAGAGAGTCATCAACAACTTCCTTAATTGCTCTCCTCGCACTTTTACAATCTTTGTCATACCATGGGTTGGTTTTCCTATTTCTTTTATTACTGGAAACTTCAAATGAGAAATTGTTAATAGAATATGAGAGGGTTGTAGTAAAATTATGACAGAGGTATTCTATGTTGTCTATACTAGATAAAGGAAGCAAATTATTTTTTAATTCATTTAGAAAGACATCGTTTTTATTTCTATAAGAGATTAAGTTTTTTTGGCTATAAGGATTATCTTCTATGGGATCTATATGCATGAAAAAATTGAGAGTTATAAGTAAAGGCCTATGATCAGAGTGAGGCTTGTGGTCGTTTAAGATGCCAAAAATTATTATTTCATTGTATAAAGGGAGAGAAAAAATAACATAGTCTACCACGCTGCTCCCAAGCCCATGGATGCAAGTCATCTTGCTAGAATTGGGTCACTTCTTTAGACCGTTGCAAATTATGAGATCCTGATCACTACAAAGCTTGACTAGATCCAACCCTCCAACCCAAACAAATTCTCCCCGAGGTCTTTAGAGCTCCTTTTGTATCGGCTAGCAAGAGTAAGGTCTTTGTCTAACCAAAGAGGATTAGGGTTTGAATGATTGCCTAGAAGAATAGCTTGGTTGCTTGAAGCTCAAGCATTAAAGTCACCCATTAAAACGATATTACCTCCATTCCTTAGGCTAGAAATATCATTCTCTAAACTATTGTAAGGACTATTTTTATCTAGATCTTTTTTCTTATAGAAGTTAGAATTGATGAGGGGAAAATAACAGATTGCTATGTAGGTATTTTTATCATTAATGTGAGTAATCTCTATCCAACTATATTGGTTGTAAGGGTCATTTTTATAAATCCTAGCATGGGGGGAGATGTTCTTCTTAATGTAACAAGCTATACCCCCAATGCCTCTAAGGGAGGATCGCTTGTTCCAGGTAGACCATAATGAAAATCCATCTATGTTAGGGACCTTGTATTCTTGGTGCTCCCAAGTTTCAACAATGAATCTAATATCAACATCATTCGAGATCCAATTTAGGTTGGGGCCTTTGTTCCATGGAAAGGCCCGACAATTCCAAGAAAGAAACTGGAGCATGTTGAATTGTTATTTATTACTATCTTTTTGGTTTCTATCTCGAATAATGGCTTTTATGTTTCTGATTATTGCCCATTTTCTATCCTTCCTAGCTTCTTTTACCTTTTGAACGTCCTTTCATAATTCTGCTTGATCTTCTGGAATGAGATCTTCATTTATAAATATTCCAGTTCCTTTTAGACTTGAGGTTTTACTAAGTATGTCATACTTATGGTCAATAGAGCTCACCTTTATTCAGATCAACCTTCCTTTATTATCAGTTAATTTCCCCAACCTTGTTGCTTCTATGAGACACGTTGTTTCAATTTGTAATTTATTATCTAATTCTGTCTTGGCTATGGCTAAAGTATCCTCGTCTACCTCCTCTTTCAGACCAAAGATTATAAGTTGGTATCAATGAAATATATAATTTTTTATTTAATATGCATTTAGCACCTAATATATATATATATATATATATAAAACAATTTTTTCTCAACAATAAATAAAATATTTCAATATTAAATATTAAATATTAAATAACATAATTTTATATTGGCTAACTAGACAAACACTAGATACAAAATAAAATATTTAAAAATGAATAAAAAAATGGTATATTTTTACTTGACAATATAATCAATTTTATTTCTACATTTTAAAAAGATTTTAATTTAAAACTTAATAAAATATTTGAATATTCATATTAACTAATATATTTCAAAAACAAATTCATACATAATTTTTTTATAAATATTTAAATATTCACATTTAAAAAAACTTATGTCAACCATATATATATAAAATAAATTTCACATACACTAAAAAAAATATTTATTAATAAAAATGTATAACTATTTTAATTTTTAAAATAAAATTAATAAATAACATTTAAAAATTATCTAATATATATAATGACTAAATATCTTAATAAATACGTTAATAAAATAATATCTTATTTAAATATCTTGATAAATACATTGAGTAAAACATTTTAAGTAAAACTGAGCGATAGCCAAAGAGATACTTCCCTAAAACGAAAGGATCTCTAAAATTATATGGTTATATATATATGTAGAACGTCAAAAAGGAAACATAAAGCATATTGTATTTATGTTAATTAAAAAAAATTAATATAAAATATTATAGTTATTATTTTTAAAGATGAAGTTGATTTATTGTGTGTATAAGTATTATAAGTTTATTTTAATCATAGATTTATCAATAGTTTTACGAATCAAATCACTTTGAAACTCAAATTTCTTTTAATCTTCCAAATATGAAGAAAGCTTTCTATATCAAGAAATTTGAAAATTAAAATAATATATATAAATAACAAATTAAAAAATAAAAATTATTATTAATAAGGTTGACCAAATTGTGCTGTGAAATATAGGTAAAATTTTGTCTAGCATAGTGTAAGACATAGTTATAGTTAAGAATTTGGAAATGATGGGACGGGATAAACATTTAACCTTCATTCCCTTTTCCAAGGATAGGGGTGGTGGTAATGAGGCTATAACACTAACCTTGGGGGCATAGGACAAGGTGATGGGCATTTAATGATGGGATGTGGGTTAAGCTCACATGTATTTGTATTTGTATTTTTATTTGTATGTAGTTTTTTAGTTGGTGATTTTAATATATATTTTTTTTATATAATTAATGGGATGTGGGTTAAGTTTACATGTATTTGTATTTTTATTTGTATGTAGTTTTTTAGTTGGTGATTTTATTATATATTTGTTTTATATAATTAGTTTTTGAAAAAAATTAAGGGTTAATATTTACAAGTGGTTTAATTTTCTATGATTAAAAAAAAATATTAATTTCTAATTTTTTTAAATAAATTTTCCAAATTTTATAATATAAAAATATATCACTTTTCAAATTAACAAAATTTTATAGAGAATCAATATAAAATCATTAGAAATTTAAATTATTTTATATTAATATCAACAAACATTTTATAATTTTCATATTAAAAATTTAAAATATTCACCCAAAATTTTACACTTTAAAATAATGTTTAATTCTTAAAATTGTCTGTTATGCATGCACTCTAATTAAATTATGTTTGTGGGGAGCTCTGTGTTGATTTTTGTATTTTTAATTAAGGTGTTGCAAGGAGATTGGGTTGGCCTGAGGAGGCCATTAGAGATTTCTAGTCACCCTGGTCTCCATGAATAGTTGCTTGGAATATAGAACCCTGGTGGGTTGAGGAGGGAGTTGATTTCTTCTTGCACTGCAATTATCATTTTTCTATGTTTAGCTTTTCTCTTTCGTTGTATGAGTTTGCTTCTGAGGTGCTCGGATTTACAATACGCTAGGTGCTAGGATTTACAATAGCAATCCCCTTCAGTGGCCTGCTTTTTCTTTGCCAAGGATTCATTTCCCTTGTGTACCGATGACAACTCCAATGAATTTTTTTAATTTCATTAACGTTACCTCGGCCAATTTTTTTGGTCTTTAGCACTAGTTCTTTATATTAGTGTGATTCCCACTAAGCCAGGATTATTTCCATTTCTTACCTTGCCCAAAACAAACTCGGAACCCTCCCTCTCCCACTTTGCTTCCACGTTAGATTCATTGGCAGACCCCGACCAAATCCGGAGGTTGGGAGTCGGAGTTAATCTCCCTCCGCGCACTATCAAACGAGCCCAAGGCCCGAGCTTTGACTAGTCGGGGTCACCCAGTTGGTCCATTCCCAAAATTTCCAATGAACTCGCCCAAAAGCCGACTGCTCCTCGGCTAGACATCAAACCTGGGTGAGGTTAACCAAAGTTTCGGAGGCCTACAACAGGTCTACAACCCTAACCACGGTGAATAGAGCTAAGAACTATGTGTTGATTCTGATCTCCTGCTCCGCGAAGACACTCCACTGTGATAAACTTTGTATCTCCACTTAACAAAACTTAAGCTCAATGATGAGAGAGAGACCAACTCACGCCCAACAGTATTACCTTACTATAATTGCATTCAAATGGAGCTCTAACGCAAAAGAATTTAACACAAAATCAATCCTAGACCTAAGAACTTGACCATAACTTGACCATAATATTTATTTACCATTAGCAGAAATTCACATTCAGTGTAGAGAAAGAGGAACTTACATTACAGGGTTAAATTTGTGTTTCTATTCTTTAAATATATATATATATATATATATACACTCTGGGCTCATCTTTACTCGTTGGCTTCTCCTATTTTTCACTTGAGGCCTTCCCTTCTAACTCTGACCTCTACTCTACTCACTCACTTTACACACTACTATTTGCAAGAACATTGTTCTGAAAAATATCTCTATCATTAAAGAAGAATTAGACAATTGTTTAAAACTGTTAGATTTCTAATTCTACACTTGTTACATTGGTAAAGGCTCACTTCGCCTACTACTAAAACAACCTAACATCTTAGCGTATTAACTGGCATTATTTACAGCAAGCCACATGGTTATGCTAACAATCCAAATTCCACTACAAATTGACAAAATAAAATTATTCTTCTAAAATCTACATGGTCTATTGGGCCTTATCAAATAATTTGGGGAGGCTAATTCTCCTACATAGTGTAGTGGTCTATGGAATTTTAATTTTTGTCTATGGTTTAGGCTTGAAGGTGTAAGTTTGGATATGAGTGTTGTTTGGATTAAGTTCTTTTGAGGTTGGTGTGTGAGGCCTTTTCCATGGGGTGAAATGACCTTGTGGGTTGAATACCATCGAAGGTTGCATACTATAGGTGTCCATGGTCTTCAATTTATTTGTGTTTTCTTTTTTTCTTAATGGTATGGGGAGAGTGAGTCATTGGTCGAGGGCTTTATGCCCCCTCTCTCTCATGGAGGCTTTTCTCATATCTTAGTTTTGTCTTTGGAGTTTAAGTAATGATATTGTGTGTTGGTACTTTCGTTCATTAGAAGGCGGGTTTGGTTTTCTCACTTGTTTCTTTACAAATAGAGGTATTCATAGTAATGTGTGCCGCTCGGGTCTTAGTTATGCTACCGAGACAAAGAATGCAGTGTAGAGAGGGGGGTGATAGTGCTCCACAAGGTTAGCAATGAGAGAGACTCTTCGCTCACGATTTGTCTCTCACTTGACCCTTGACTCACTAGGGGTAGGAAGAAGTAATATTTTAATTCTATAGGTGTGCATTGGAAAATGAAGACTATGTTGCATATGGTAGTGAAAGAAAATCAAGTGGAATGATATAATGTCTTTTCATTGTGAAAGACATTAAGAGGATGTTTAGAAATTAATGCTTCTTCGTGAACATGATTTACTCACTTTTGGTACATGTAGAAGATAATATTTCTTTTGCATCAGACAATGGTGAGCTCATGGATCCTCCGGAATCAATTGTGATGGCTCTTACAAGAATTTCTTCCTAGGACAATGACAAGAGATTCAAGAGGGTGTTATAGCAATTGGTTGGTATATGTGGTTGCCTTCAACCTAGTTAGCAAGGCTCTTGTTTTTTGTTGGTTTTAATTTTTGTCTAGTTTATTACGTGCTAGAACAATTTTATGCATGATATATTTTATCATATATTTGTTGGGTCTTTTGTTATTTATAAACTAATTGTGTCTATCATGCTTAGTATATATATATTTTTATAAAATATTTATGAGATATATATTCTAATGGGGTTGCTCGAATTGACCTAAATACTAATACAAAGTTGAATATGAATACTTTTATTTTTGAGCTTGTTTGGAGAATGTTCAATAATAATTTTTTATATAATTTGATATTTAATATTACAAATTAAATGTCATTTCTTCTCTTCCATATTTTCGTAAATCCTTTTACTTCATTAAAAAAAATATTTATGGTTTTAATTATTAAGAGTGATTTAAAAAAAATCATCACCTAAATGAACTTAATGTTTTAAGATGTTATTTTATTTGCAATGGTATGTATTTTAGAGATTTGATACTTATAAATTCGTAACTAAAATCAATATTAAAAGAAATTTAGAAAAGATTGCATAAATTCTATTAAATTAACTATTTTAAATTTTAAATTTTAAAAACCAATTAAAATTTTGAAATTATGTAATGAAAAAGACATTTAACTTTCACTTTCACCCTAGGCTATGTTTATGTTATAAAAGGGATTTCCAATTCTAAAATTTTGGTATAATGTTATTTTTAATATTGTAAATTAAATGCATTTTTAAATAGTCTTTTTATAATTTTTTTATTTTATTAAAAAATTATATATTACTTTTTATTAATTAAATAGTTCTTTCCTAAACCAGAATTTTTTGATTCAATATCTCAATGCTCTAGGATATTCTTTTTCTCGTTAAATAGTTATAAAATGATTTTAATAATAGTTAAACAATGTAAATCTAAATGAATTTAATAGTAATTATAAAAATTGTATTGTTTATTAGCAAAAGTTTTTAAAAGTTTTATTTTCTCATTTATTTTTTCTAAAATTTATTAGAAATTTATTGAAATGACATGTTTGATAAGTAAACTCTTCACAATTAAAATGCACACTAGTTTTTATGACAATAAAAATTACAACACAAATCACCATTTAAACAAAAATATTTTTGTTAGGTCACAAATCCCCTTAAAATTCTAAAACTTCCCATTTATAAACAACCCGTTATTAAACCAAAATTTTTAACTTTTAAGTAGACATTATTTCCTCCAAGTGTTTATTAAATATGATTAAATTTTATAGTTTTATTTTAATTTTAATATTCTTTATTAATTTTTATTCTTTATTGTCATCATATACATATATATATAACACTTAATTTATATAAGTTAATTTAATTTAGTTGTGATTTTTAAAATATAATTTTATAATATTCAAATATTAGTTTAATAAAAATAAAGAAGGATTAATTTCAATTATTATTGATGTTAAAGAAAGAGTTTTTGACGCAAGACTAGCCTGCGAAAAACCCAGAATCTCTAAACACCATGCATATAAACATGCGTCTCAGCATTTGCCAAGTCAAAATCTCAATGTCTGGGGAATTCCACACACTACCGTTTACATGCCGAAGCCTTTCAACATATGGTTCGAATCATTCACCATTTATTCCACGTTTTAATTAAATGCCATTAGTATATGGAATTATCTCAATCCCAATCCACTCACTTTCAGGGCGTTAATTTGAAATGTCAGCCTACATAAATCTCAACTTTGAGAAAACCCAATAGCCCAACTCCATGAAGTTACCACGCAATTCATATAACACCCAATCATGCTCTCATAAAGACCCTTTCCCAAGCCTTAATAACAGACTTTCATTAAATCCCATTTTCCATATTCACATATGCCCTTAATATTGTATTTTAAGATCAAAACACTGTGCCCACACTTACCATTCTCCGTGCATTCATTCCAGCGCTGCACCATCTGCGCTCTGCCAGTTTTTATATACGTTGGCCAGTTACAAAGACCATTCCTCATCGACTCCACCTGCACTCAAGTCGAAGTTCATCTGATCCTTTGCTTCGAAACCTCTGCAATTAAACAATTAGACATACATTTGCCTTGAACACGGAACCAAACTGTTTTTAATCAACCAGATTCAATATTTATTTAGACTCTGACAAATGCAGATTTGCCGCATACAATATTCCCTTCACATTTAGATTCATGCACAGACTCGTACATGCTTGTTTTAGTGTCAGCGCCCCTGACTTATACAATCTACCATCGTTCCCCCCTTACACTGCACATAGACCTGCAAATTAACACCATTCTGTTCTAATATTCTTCACTCAGAACAATTACACAGAAAAACCTTCAATCGATCCCTACATGGTGCCTCTCCAACATACAAACCCACATAGCATGTCAGATCAGATGTGTTCTATAGACAATTACTGCCTCCAACGCTCTACAGTTTCGATATTCCCCTTATAATCACGTTATTTCATCACTGCCACTTAATTTAATACAATCTGTAGGTAATTGAACCTTTAAAAAAAACAAACAGAAGTTCCGGCTTTTGGAAAAGGCCCAAAACTTAATCACTACCAGTCGCTCTCTCAGCGTCTTGTTGTACTCCGTTTGCACACATGTGACTCTACGTCCTTCCAAACTCTTGCACGCAGAACCTGTCACTCAATAGCTGTGAACAGACTCAATCAAATCGATACAAAAAGCCTTGCACTGCTTTTCCACCGTGCTAGCAAACTCATACACGTAGCAGAATCAAAACACATTCGTTTTCTATTAGCGCCCAACATAATTCATAACAGAAATGAAAATCGATCATTGCAATGATCAATACAGTAAATAACATGCCTTTCAGCTATGCGCACAATCTTAACAACTGTCAATGGTATTGATCCAATCAAGAACAAGACTAATTTATCAATCATCCAATATACATTTCACCGAGGAATTTTAAAACCAAAATTCTTCATTAATAAAACCAAATGTAAACCATTACAAAACTTCTTAGTTCATGGCTAGATTTTCAAAATCTGTGGCCCTTTACAATCGCCCAAGGCTCCCAAGAGGAAACCCTCTCACTCCTCACACTCACACTCTCTCTGCAACTCTTTAAGTATTCCAGTCTCTTTTCCTCACAAAACCACTCATATTTATACACAAATAATGCATTTAATTCTCTCCAAAAGTCTCTCCACCCAATCCTCAACTAATGTGTGGACTCAACAAAGTCCCATACATAGTATTCCTAATCCCAGATATGGCTCCTAATCTATTTCTCCTCATATCCTTTTAATTATTAAAAGAATATTTACAAAATCCTCACTTATATAATTTATTTAACAATTTAATTAATAAAATAATAAAAATGTCACACCCCCTTTATTTACATCATTAAAATGAAAATTGGCCTTGATGCTGCTGCATCAGACTCCAAAGGTTGAAATTTAACATGATCGCTTCGGATCTACGTATGCGTGGATCCCATATCTTGTGCTGCAACTTTCCACTTGTCCCTGCTTCTCTTTGTTGTTCTTCTCCAAGATTCCCCACTTTATGCTGCATCGCCCCACTAACTAGGCTTTCACAATCTTCTGTTGTCTTTCTTTTGCTGCTTCTCCTTTGTTTTACTGCTGCTGGCCTCTTCTGGGATACTTTCATCATCAGTCTTCTGATGCTTTCAATCTCTCGGTCCAATAAATCTCCCAGCTGTTGATTTCTTGCTGTCTGCTGAGCTAAGACGGCTTGCTCAGTTTTTACTTTCTCTATCTGTACTGTCACTAGCTGACTTCTTGCTTCTATGTTTGTTTCTGTTCTGACTTCCACCCGATCATCCACACCCTCTTGTCTTCTGGAACAGAGAACTTCTTTTCCTTTCATTTGACTGCTCAACTGAGTCAAATGTTCCTCAGCACCGGCGACAATACCTGCATTCACCAATAAATTGTTAGTTTTAAAAAAAGAGGACCTTTCGGTCTCTTTTGATGCTTCAGGCATCAATCTCCCATCATTGACTTTCTGGACTTCAATAGATCTTGTTTCGAATTGTTGGCTGCTTTCGTCTTCATCCTGCTGATTCACGGTTTCCTTAATGTCCCTACAGACACAACTTCCTTGCGGATTTTGATCTTCCATTTCACTGCCAAATAACTTCTGCTCAATTCCTCTGATTTCGACATCATATCTGTCAATGTCTTTTTTTGTACCTACAGTTACATCATTATTTGAAAATTTATAACATTCATTCAACTCCATAAATGTTAAAAATATTTCATTTCTATCATGCATAGTAACAGTAATTTCTCCTGGATCAGATTCAACAGGTTTTCCTCCTCCATCAGGTTCCTTTAGCCACCATTCCAAAAACTCGATTTCCCTCTGAAATCTTTTTAGCACTTCATCACTACCTTCACTCTGGCAATCTTCCTGAGTTATCTTGGTTTCAGCATCATTACATCGAAAACTTTCGTCAGCAATTTCATTAAACAAATACATTTGTTTACCTTGGAATTTTTCTTCGGCGTTTCCACTTTTCTCCTGTTCCATAACAGCTTCGAATTGCTGTCTTACTCCCAACAAGACTTCATTTATGATTTCTTCCTGTTGTGATAAATCGTTACCTTCCTTCTCTGAAAGGAATTCTCTACCAGACTTTACCTCAAACGTTTCATTCTCCTTTGTGACAGTTCCATCAGACTGCTCACCATCTTTCGCACATTCTGCAAACATACATAAACTGTGAGAAAAATTGCAAGACTGCATAGCCTCATCTGCTTCTCTCGCCAACACATCTTCAGATGCTTCTGAACTATCCAAATAGTTCATGAGATCCTCCTCTTTGATCTCTTCACCCAGACTTTCACCCTGTTCTGGGCCACAAATGGAAACATCCATTTTTAACTCAGACTCTCTGAGTTCTCCACAACTCAACATCTGCTCGAGCTTCCTTAGCTCTTCTGCCAACTGTATGTTTATCAGCGTTTCCCTCTTTGCGTGTAGCTTCTGCCACTTCATCCTCTTTCTCATGGTCCAACCATGTGTCCGGTTTTTCACATTTTCCTGCAACAACTCCATTAACAATTCAAGGTGAATTGTTATTTCAACTTTCTCCCGCTCGTACTCTTCATCCGTCAACTGCTCACATATGCCACTTACCTTGGCATTTTCCCTCTTCCTTCTTCTGTTGAGGTCTTTTCCAGAACCTCTGAAATGACTATCAGCAGTCATCTTCTCCTCTTTTGTGAACCTCATCTGTTCACCTGTGGATTTCATTCAATCCTCCCTTCAGTAATCCTTCACGCTTGCTTCTGCGCCCATAGCACATTTACCGATGCGCTCGTTAGTTTCAAATCTTCACCATCTTCAGACGAGATCCCCTCCGCACTTGATGCTTTGACTCTATCCCGATTCGGGTAGGAACCCATGCAACCAGTTCATCCACTATAATTACCATGCCATTCGAACTCAGTATTCCACAATACTCCTCATTACCATCAGCAATTCTACAATCAATTCATTGTTCCAGTAATACACGTCCCTCCTTGACAATCTACGCAGAATGCGCCTGCCTGGTCCCTGGCATAATCTGCTGACTGAGATTAGGTAATGAATTCCGCCCAATAAAATTTACATCCTCAACACTGATGAGAATGGTCTCCTCAATAAAAGTTCAAACCGAAAATCGCTGATATTCGGGTTGCATCCTTCTCTGGTTCAAACCAGTGCTCGGCCCCTTCTATTTCTTCACTATGCCTGTAAATCAAATTATCCAAGCATAACCTTTAAACCAGAGATAAACAATACCTGTCAGCTCACCTTTCAAGATCCTGTTGATCTTGCTTCACTTCTTCAACTGCATCTTGATGCTGCAATATTCATCAGTTCCAAAATCTGATCTTAACACATGCAATTAATTTAACTGAAAACTTAAATCTCCACACAGAGCTATTCTAGCTCTGATACCAAAAATTGATGCAAGACTAGCCTGTAAAAGACCCAAAATCCCTAAACACCATGCATATAAACATGCGTCACATCATTTGCCAAGTCAAAATCTCAATGTCTAGCGAATTCCACACACTACCATTTACATGCGGAAGCCTATCAACATATGGTTCGAATCATTCACCATTTATTCCACGTTTTAATTAAATGTCATTCGTATATGGAATTATCTAAATCCCAATCCACTCACCTTCAGGGTGTTAATTTGAAATGTCAGCCTACATAAATCTCAACTTTGAGAAAACCCAATAGCCCAATTCCATGAAGTTACCACGCTATTCATGTAACACCCAATCATGCTCTCATAAAGACCCTTTCCCAAGCCTTAATAACATATTTTTATTAAATCCCATTTTCCATATTCACATATGCCCTTAATATTGTATTTTAAGATCAAAACACTCTGCCAACACTTACCATTCTTCGTGCATTCATTCCAGCGCTGCACCATCTGTGCTCTGTGAGTTTTTATATACGTTGGCTAGTTACAAAGACCATTCCTCATCGACTCCACCTGCACTAAAGTCGAAATTCATCTGATCCTTGGCTTTGAAACCTCTGCAATTAAACAATTAGACATACATTTGCCTTGAACACGGAACCAAACTGGTTTTAATCAACCAGATTCAATATTTATTTAGACTCTGACAAATGCAGATTTACGGCATACAATATTCCCTTCACAATTCGATTCATGCACAGAATCGTACATGCTTGTTTTAGTGTCAGCGCCCCTGACTTATACAATCTACCATCGTTTTGCCCTTACACTGCACATAGACCTGCAAATAAACACCATTATGTTCTAATATTCTTCACGCAGAACAATTACACAGAAATACCTTCAATCTATCGCTACATGGTACCTCTCCAACATACAAACCCACATAGCATGTCAGATCAGATGTGTTCTATAGACAATTACTGCCTCCAACGCTCTAAGTTTCGATATTCCCTTTATAATCACGTTATTTCAACACTGCCACTTAATTTAATACAATCTGTAGGTAATTGAACCTTTTAAAAAAACAAATAGAAGTTCCAGCTTTTGGAAAAGGCGCAAAACTTAATCACTACCAGTTGCTCTCTCAACGTCTTGTTGTACTCCGTTTGCACACATGTGACTCTACGTCCTTTCAAACTCTTGCACGAAAAACCTGTCACTCAATAGCTGTGAACAGACTCAATCAAATCGATACAAAAGGCCTTGCACTGCTTTTCCAGTGTGCTAGCAATTCAATCCAACGCTGTCCATACCAGCGTGACTCATACACGTAGCAGAATCAAAACACATTCGTTTTCTATTAGCGCCCAACATAATTCATAACAGAAATGAAAATCGATCATTCCAAGGATCAATACAGTTAATAACATTCCTTTCAGCTATGCGCACAATCTTAACAACTGTCAATGGTATTGATCCAATCAAGAACAAGACTGCTTTATCAATCATCCAATATACAATTCACCCAGGAATCTTAAGACCAAAATTCTTCATTAATAAAACCAAATGTAAACAATTACAAAAATTCTTAGTTCATGGCCAGATTTTCAAAATCTGTGGCCCTTTACAATCGCCCAAGGCTCCCAAGAGGAAACCCTCTCACTCCTCACACTCACACTCTCTTTGCAACTCTTTAAGTATTCCAGTCTCTTTTCCTCACAAAAACCACTCATATTTATACACAAATAATGCATTTAATTCTCTCCAAAAGTCTCTCCACCCAATCCTCAACTAAATCTATATTTTAAGTGTGGACTCAACAAAGTCCCATACATAGTATTCTTAATCCCAAATTTGGCTCCTAATCTATTTCTCCTCATATCCTTTTAATTATTTAAAGAATATCTACAAAATCCTCACTTATATAATTTATCTAACAATTTAATTAATAAAATAATAAAAATGTCACACCCCCTTTATTTACATCATTAAAATGAAAATTGGCCTTGATGCTCCTGCATCAGTTTTTATAATTAAGAAGTTTTGCTGGCATGCTAGTCTATATAAAAGTCACAAATTATGCTCTTAGAAAAAACTGAAAAAAAATAAAAATAAAAAAAAATAAAAAAATAAAAATAAAAATAAAAATAAAAAATTGATATATGAGGCGAAAAATTAATTTCCTACTGATTCCCAAAGAGTTGCATAAATTTAAGTGGTTAGTAACCACTATTAAGTTTTGTAGTTACAATTTTACTCCTAGTTATTAAATATTGGAAGAAAAAGCGAATAACATTGTTGAATAACTAGTGGTAAGTATATTTATTTACATTTTGTTGGGATCCATTTTTTATGCAAACAAATCTCAAATATCTCAAATAATGATAGGTAATAACTAATGGTAATTATGTTATTTATATGTCTGTGAGCTATTTTTAAAAACTTTAATTTTGGGGGAGTTTTATATAAATCTTAACAATGAAAAATCAATACTTAAATATCTAAAAATAATCGTATAAAATATTGCAACTTTATGCAAACGCATATGAGATAATTATCTACTGGCCTTTTACTCTGCAAAGACTACAATAATACCTTATGTTATGCTCCAATCAAAATAATTTTTATAATAATATTAAATCAAATATTTGAAAATTGATTTTTATAATAATATTAAAAAATAAATATTTATTTTTCAAAATAAAAATCTCAGGGGATAAAAACTGCTTAAACCTCCCACCACGACAAGACCACCCTTATCTTAAATTTATTTTAGGTTTATTGTTCTTCTGGGTAACTTTAAAATATCCCTAAACGTAGGATCATATATATATATATATATAACAAAAGGAAATAGAACTGTTATCATTTTTTCTTTTGACAAGGAACTATTCACTTGAGAAATTCAGATCGAATAGAAAAAACAGAATTATGTAATATTCGATATAACTTAAAAAAAAAAAAAAAAATTATAAAAAACTATCATTCAGCAATAAATACCTGGCCTGGGTTGAGGTATTATCTTCAGTTTTCTCGTTTGGCATTTTCTGGACACAAAACTTGACAGAGAGAAAGTGTAACACATATTACTACACCAACAATTAACTTATGTTTTTTTACATATAACCACACTTTATATATTCGATATTCATAATCAAACGTTGAGATATATTTTTTTAATGTATTAATCGGAATTCCAAACAGACTTGACATGTCTAAGTATTATGTTTTAATGACATTCTTAAAGTGAATTAATTCAGGAAGCTCAGCTCCTAGTACATGTTGCTTATCCATTTAATATTCCGCTGTAGGACTCCAGTACCTTGAGACACTTGGCGTTGTTTTGTTCCCTTCGATTTGGGTTTGGAGATCCGACAGTCCCCTGCATCCATGGTTTATTGAGGTAATCGTTCTCTCTTCCTCCTACTGCGAATGGGTTCATTTGGGTTATGTCATTACTCTAGTTTTCTGCTCTGCAACTAAGTCAGGCCATCTCTGTGGAAAAGAGGGTTTTAATCCATCCAAGCTCGGTTTGATGGAGAGTTACAATAGACCCTGCCCTTTAGGGACCCCACGACTTTCATCTTTCTCCTTGATTTGGATTTTTTCTTCCAGTTTTCATTTCTGTCTCGAAGGTTCACATGCAAGATTTCTTGTTCATTCTGTCTACTGTGCATGAAATGCTTGCTTCGATCGGCTTAGTCCTCTGGATGGAGGTGAATTCGGAGACCTTCATTCTTCGAGAGGTAATGATAGCTTAAACATGGTTCTGGGTTTTCATTCTCCTAATTGAAGAGGTTGCTAACTTGGTGTGATGGTTTATGGCACAAGTGGGCTTCATAATCCCAATATCGACTTCTCTCAGGTACGTCTTGGCCCTTCTGAGTAATGGTTTGAGTTTAATGTTAAGGGTTCTCTTTTTAATGTTGCTTACATTGAAATTACAGGTACCAAACCTTGCAGAAACCCTCCTCTTGCAGACGTGACAGTAACAAAGGCATCATACTTATGTATGGTTATCATCTTCTAGTTTTCATGTTGTTTTCATTGTTGAACCCCATGGTAGCTTGTATTTTTCAGCTATTTTTGTTTGTTTAGTGGCTATGCTTGCAAAGGCTCCACTCAATGCTACCCTAGATTTTTTGGGTGAAAGCGTCAAGGGTGAAAGAGTCAAGATTGGCAGAGGCTAAAAGCCGGACATGATTTGCATTTGAATGCTTTGTGATTAAAATAGTCTTTGGAAACCAAGTTGTTCAAATTGGCATATATATAAGCCGGACATGATTTGCATTTGAATGTTTTGTAATTAAAATAGGCTTTGGGTACTCGACAAACCAAGTTGTTCAAATTGGAATATATATATATCTATATATCTATATATCTATCTATCTATATATCTATATATATATATATATATATATATATATATATATATATATATATATATATATATATATAGATATGGCCCTATGGAGGGTTTGACATTGGTCTATTTAATGATGAGTCTGTATAATTTGTTTTGTAAATCTTCTGAGAGTTTGAATATGGTGTCGACAACATAATTTAACATTTTCATGGTTTATCATCCTTTTCACTTTTGCTCCACTTCCTATGTCGATGCTTGTCTTTTTGGTTACATTTCACTCTACGAAGCATGTACGTGGATTATTTTCTTTTGGTTAAGTTATGAATAAATGGATTGTGATAACTTGTTTTACGGTAATTTCACTGAGTATTACTCGACCTTTGAATTCAATAATGAGTGATTCCTTTCCAGTTATTAAATTTAGAAAAATATAGCTTTTCTCTTAGCATTCTTACAGTTTCCATGTACGTAAATTTAATGTTGTATTCTTGTGACTGTTTGGAAAGAAATATGTTGGGCTTTTACTTGTCACTGTCGCACATTTCATAAATGTGTACTGTATTTAGCTAGGCCATTTCATAAGAATAGTATTAACAATGCTTTGTCTCAGTGTTTAGGATGTTCTCATTTTAAACATAATGTTAACATTTCTTTGTTTAAGTATCTATATATATATATGTTCTCTATTCTCTGTGTAATATGAACAAATCTCGGTTTAAATATATCATAGTTCTCTATTTAAATTCATAAGCTGTTTCGCATACAGACTAATATAGATTCTCTGATTAAATATGTAAGCTACTTCATACTAGAATAAGGTACCGAACATATAATTTCGAAATACCTAGCACAAGAAAAATCATGTTATTATCCATCAATCACTGTAGAATCGTTATTTCAATAATCACTAAGTTAAAGAGTTTGATTACTTATCTGTTCACTGCCTTTTAGTTATGTAGTTCCTCTTCAGGAAGATCTCACCACCCAGCTGTGAGTATGGAAATTACGTCCAAACTCTCCCCCGAGCTCTTCCTCCTCCGAACAGTAAAATGAATCTATTGCAGTAAGGTATCTTGGACACAAGGACTCACTGTCCAGCGTCAAGTCACATACCTCTCTGACTATACTCAAGGTTTTCCCACTAGTTTATTCCATCTAGCTGAAGGAATTCTGGGTAGCAATGTTCTGCTCCCTTGACCCATCTCGTACTCTATTACATGTGTTTTCTCCAGCTCCCTAGGCCTTCGTTGAATTCCTCTTTTGAATAGACATATGAGTAACCACTTTAACTACCTTAGGAGGTTAACAACTGTTTCTTTTGGTTCTTGTGAAAATAATATAACTCTTAATCTTCATTAATTAAATAATAAATATGTTTTGGCCTTCCAACCATAGTTATTTAATATTCCATGTCAAGTATTTGATGACAAAGTAAAAATATAAAGTAATAAGTAAAATATGGTAACCCAAATTAAATTTCTATGCAACGTGGGGTGTTACATATCCCCCCCTTATGAGGAACATTGTGCCTGGTGTTCTTCATGGTTTATGAGACGTCGGATAAGCTATCCGCATGAAATCCTCTTCTTCCCAGTTGGCCTCTTCTGGGTCAAAGTTCTTCCATTGCACTTTAACCTCGGTGATGGCTTGTTTCATCAAGGTGGTTTCTCTCCGATCGAGAATTCGAAGAGGCTTTGCCAGAAGCTCTCCTTCCGGTTCGACCTGCACATTTTACAACTTGCTGTCAGAAACTTTTCAAAACAACAAATTATATATTATTTGTTCTATTAACTTATTACTTGTACATTTTCCCAGTTAATTATATGTTGATAGTTATACACATATGTTTTTAACAAGGAGACATGGAAGATACTGTGGACCTGGATATGTCTTGGGAATGCGATTTTGTACACTACAAGCCCAATCTATTCCAAAACTTAAAAAGGACCACAGTACTGAGGTGCTAACTTAGCACAAGTCGTCCATTGCAAGGTGATTTTTCTTGGCCTCACTCTTAAACACACATGATCCCCTACCTGGAATTCTTTATATGTTTTTCTTTTATGGGCATAAACCTTTTGTCTATCTTGGGTAGATTTTAAATTTTGACAAATTTTCTTAACTGTCTCCTCCATCTCGGCTAACATATCAGGACCCAATGTTAGTCTATTGACAAGACTATTCCAATCTATGGGCACCCTGCACTTTCTTCCATACAACACCTCAAAGGGGCTCATGCCCAACGACTCATGGTATCTGTTATTATAAGCAAACTCCACTAAATGGAGGTAATCTTCCCACTTATGTGGTTGTTGCATCACAAACATTCTTAACATATCCTATAGAATTTGATTCACTCGCTCCGTCTGACCATCCATTTGTGGGTGGTATGTGGTACTAAACTGAATCTGTGTACCCAATCTAAAAAAGAGAATTGTTTGAAAAGTCGATGTAAATTTTAAATCCTTATCAGAAATTACCACCTTGGGTATCCCGTGCAATCCGAAAATTTCTCTCATAAATATGTCTAAAATTTCCACAGTTTTGTAAGTGGATTTTACTGGTATGAAATGAGTGGCTTTCCTTAGCTTATCAACCACCACCATAATTGAGTTGTGCTGCTTCTTGGTATGAGGTAAAGCGATGATGAAATCCAAGGTAATTGTCTCCCATTTCCATTCAAGGATGGGAAACGATTGCAGTGGTCTAGTGGAATGTTGATGTTCCATCTTCACTTACTAACACTCCAAACATTTAGTTACGTATACAGTAATATCTTTTCTTAACACGGGCTAGAAATAACTTTTCCTAATGGAGGAAAGCAATTTCTAGTACCCTGGGTCAGCAGCATATGGTTTCCTTTGAAATTCATCTAAAATCAATTGTTTGACATAATTTTGATTAGGAACATAAATTTGGTTTGAGAAAGTTAACATTTTATCTAGATTTATACTATATTCAAACTTTCCCCCCTTCCTTTGGGCATCAATTACCTACTGCCAAAGAAAGCCATACTTTGGATAATTAAGGGATGCTTCCTTAATTATATCAGGGAGGTTTGATCGTACCTAGTTGAGTTGCACCTCATAGATACAATGCAATTTTCTTCTTAATGCATCAACTACCTGATTTTCCTTTCCCTTAAGGTTCTTCATTTCAAAGTCATATTCACTTAAGAATGCTTTCCCTCTAGCATGTTGGGTGTTTAGGTTGGATTGGTTAAATAAATTTGTAAGACTACCATGATATTTTAATAGCAGAAATTTCTTTCCCATTAGGTAGTGTCACCAAATTTTAAGCGTATGCACTACTGCTGTCAATTCAAGATCGTAGGCAGAATATGTGCTACATCAGGGGGTCATTGATGAGCTACAAATAAGAGAACAACATGCACTCACTACCGTCAGTGAGTTCAGAGTCAACAATCAACAAGTGTTTGTAGAAAAGTCTCAGGCACTGAAGCAGTAAGAGGAGTTGCACACACAACGTCAGAACCTAGTCACAGCGATCGAGTAGGCCTGTAAATCCGTACCTGAGTTGGGTATCCTTGATGATGCAGAGGCCTCAGCCAAGGTAAAAAATTGGCTATTGTAGTGCTTGCTTCGAAGGAGAAGGTCGATAAGGTGAATTTCGACCTCAGGATGCAGATAGCTGAGCTGTAGTTAAAGTTGCTCTGACCATAACGCTGGAGGTTTGGGAACAAAGGAACGCGATGATTAAAGAATTCATGGCTCAGCTAGAAGCCATTGTTCAAGGGTTCAACAAGCTCTTCACTCAGGAACTCGACCTCTAGGATACATTGCAAGAGGATCCTATGCTACAATAATTAAGCACAGAGCTTAGGGAAGCGCAACAACAGTATGATGAAATCAACACGACAATGCGGATTTTAGCGCCAATCTAGCATTTGGTGCACTTATAGGAAGGTAAGGCATAGTTGTTTGACATTAAGGAATTGCAGAAGAATAAGTATGTGCTCAATGCATGTCTTGAGCCCTAGATAGGGGAAACCAACCAGCTCTCATACACCATTCTTGAGAAACTGAAGACTATGTAGCAGACTACGCGGCTGGCAGTAGAGGGACCAACCACAGAGAAACTATTCTAGGAGGTACAACAAGTAGAAAAACATAGTACAATGGAGCTATAAGCATTGGTGAAGGCCTTCATCGAACTCCGCCAGAAAGTAGAACAACTAGCTGAGTGACTCGAGGGCGAGTCATGATGTTTGTGTTGGGGGCCTATTGGGATGGGGTCCCCTTGGGTAGAATAGAATTAATTAGTCATTTTTTGTATACAATTTTGTAAAATATGTAAATTCTCCATGATTTATGGAAGTTGGGTACGTAGATGAATAAAAATCAAAGGGGCTTAGCCCCTTGTTTTAAGTAAATCTTGATTCAGTTTTGATATTGACCCATGGTTCCCGGACCTTGGCATTGTATGGAAAATTCTATAAATAGTGAGTCTTAGCGGGAGAAAGAAGTAACTTAGATAGAGAATTGGGTTCATTGAAGAGTCTTGGGCAGGAACTAAGATAGGAAGGCTCTGCTTCCTATGCTTAGGTAGAGAAAGGAAGGCTCTGCAGCTGAGTGCACAGAGGCCTAGGTAGAGTCCGTAGCTGAGTGCGCAGACCCCTACAGTTGTGTGCGCAGGGAAGTTTGAGTCTGTAATTAGTGAATTGAAGATCAATAAAGACAGTTTTCCAAAGAATTCCTGAGTATTTATGTTTATCTATGTTAATGTTATATGTTGTAGATAAATGACATGTTTTATGAATTACTGATTAAATGCTACGCAACTATATTGAATTTATCTTAGTAATATATGAAATCAATGCTTAGCTACTTCCACGAATATTCTGGTGATTTCTCTTATGTTTTCTGTATTAACTAGATCTGCGGGAACTCTAAATTAGGATTACTTTTTGATGCGCGTAAGTAGTAGGATCGATGATTAAAGGTTCGGAAGGACAGATCATGGGCCTTCACGAAGGTCTGAAGGTCGCTTTAACTGAGTTGCAGTAACATGCCCTAGGATTTTATCATTCTATGCGAGGGCAAGTCCAAGGCGCTGGAAGAGATCACACTAGTCTCTCGATGCAAAAACTTGGTACTCGCACCCCACCATATTGCTTCAAGTTGGACTGTAGCCTCTGCTACATGGGTTGTTGCCGAAAGAGAAAGTAGTGTAGGGTTTGGTTCGTTGGCGTAACTCACTTTGAACCTAGGTCACGACCCCCTAAGACAACATTAGTTTGTGCCAAAAATCTCATACTACGGGTACTCGCCCTCAACCATTTCTTTATGTGTCTTTAGTATCACCTTGAGTTTTTATAAATCACCCCAATCACATATAATGTGTGATTGGCCTTTTGTTTGCACTACAGAAAGAAGATATTGTTGCAAGGGATTTATTAAAAGTTTGAAATCAAAATTGAAAGGTCAAGATTCAAAATGACAACTAAACAACATTTCTTAAATATTTCCTAAATATTATGTATTAGGAGAAGAGAGAACCACAACGTGAAAGGGAAGTAAAGAGATTTGCAGTGCCTAAAAGAGAAAGAGTATTCTTAGAGACCATTTCTCATTTATAATGAAATGAATTTCAACTATTATTCTATTACAACTATCATTTGAATTATTGACAGGTCCAAAAATTAACATATTTTTGTCAACATGCTACCATATTTTTATATCATTTTTATCTGTTAGTTTTTACATATTCTTGTCACATTTTCTATAGACATATGCCATTAAAGCTGAAAGAGTTACTAAAGAAATTTAATAAACAACTAATAAAACACATAAAATAAATAGAAGAAATATACAAATCAGACATGGTAGAAAAGGCCTGAGAGCCTAACTGTATTATATTCCTCACACTCACAATGTAATGTCCAAAGAATGATAATAGTACAAATAAATACATGAGGAAGTTTGTCTCAAGATAGTACATCTATATTGGACACTATGGTTGAGAAAATATCTCAACAACACACTAATCTAGGATCCTAACTAGTTGGAGAGAATCTCTCAACCAACTAGGCCTAAACTAACTCCTACCCATGAGGAACAAACTCAATCTAGAAAGGTAGGATTAAATCCTAACTTTCATGATTTTAATTAATTTAATTATTTGGACTTAGAATTTTTTAACATATGACAGTGAGGCTAACATTCCCCCCACAATGATAAGTCCAAAATAAGAACCTGGTACCATATCCAAGTCCTCGTGCTAAAAGTGTTGATCCTCAAAAAACATTTCCTTAAAAACTGCCAAAGCTGGATGTTGAAAAAACTCTAATCTGAAGAGAACATGAGTCAGTGGCAAATCTGAGTCATCTCTGAAATTTTGTTTGACAACTCCATCATGTGCCAAGCTACAAAAGGATCCATCTGTCCTTTGCTTTCAATCAGCATCCTTTGTCCACTGACAAAATGTTGATGACACCCACTGACGAATTTGCCGATGTTGAAACTGCCCACTCGCTGATTCTTTTATGATTCCCACTGGCTGATTTGAGGTGCCCACTAGCTTCTTTTGATGAATGCTCAATAGTTAATTTGATGATGCCCACTGGATGATTTTGATGAATGCCCACTGGCTAATTTTGATGATGTTTTTGAGACTTTCAGTCTCACAACCACCCTTAATTCCATTATCATTTCCCCCCTTTGTCAACTGAAAAGGAGAGACAATTATTTTCACTTGATTTCTCAACTCCCCCCCTTTGGGTGTAGGAGAGTTTCAGCATTTTCAATTTACTATAGAATTGGTCTTCGTGTGAGACTGAATCCTTCAATAACACATAGACAAATATTTGATTGTAGATGACCACTTCCAAGGATGAATCCATGAGTAATTGATCTTCACTCTGAGTGGTTGATTTTGCTTGCCACATCTTTCGGATGAATGATTTTTCTTGTGACAATGGTGACAAGGATGGAGGTCAAAGCATTTACTCTCCATATGGCCATTACGCTTACAATGGTTACACTTAACCATATTCTGATCAATTTCTAGAAAGCCAACACTTACAAATTGAAATGATTTTGAGAAATTTGGAACAAACAAAGTGATTTCTTTGTTGTATCCTAGGCCATGTCAATCTTTATTGAATGATATTTCTTCCCAAGGTCTGATCACTTTCTTGGAAAGACTATCCTACTATTGTTCTTCATACTTGCAGTTGTCGCTAACATTTTGTCCTTGATTTATTAACCCTTTTGTGTCACACTCGGCATCAAGCATTAACAGTTCATCTGTTTAACATGCTGCATCAAACTGCTCAATTTGATCTTTGGTACTACTTGTTGCATCATTAAGTAGTACAACTGGTTGGATAAGATCACTTGTGTCACAACTGACATCAACCTGTTTGATTAGTTCATCTGTGTCACAACTTTCATTAATATGTTGAATAAGATCACTTATATCACAACTTTCATTTGTTGTTTCGATGAGGTCTTTAGTGTCACAACTTGCATCTATCTTCTCTACACATTGTGCATCTAGTAAATCTTTCTTTTCATTTAACTTAATTTGAAGTGCATGACTGAGTTTTTCTTTCACTTCGAGCTCAATTTGAATTTCTTTTGTTGCTTCTAACGTACTAGTCATTTGCTTGATTAAGGTTGGATTCTACTTCAACTTCCATTCCAGTATTTCAAATTTGTTATGTAACTCATGATTGCATTCTTTCAAATCTTTAATCTCTTGTTCTACACTTTGAAGATGTTTTCCTCCTTTACCCATTATGACTTTGACATGCTCACTTGTACTGGCTCGCTTGATGTTGTGAACTTTGCACCTGCTTGAACTCACACTCTTGATTGATCAAAAGAAGGGTGTCAAATACTATCGAAAATGCACCCAATGTTTACAATGACAAGTTCAAATTATAATGACTCACTTAATTGACTCAGTTGAGGAGAATTGACTTAGTTGAAAACAATGGATTCACTGGACTTATTTGACTCCCTATCAATTCAAAGCTTGGGTGTCAGTTTCAACCGAGAATGCACCCTTACAATTCAACTCAATGTGACTTTGATTACAAGCCAACTTACAAATTATGATTTGCAAATTACAGTTTTGTATTGAGCTTATTAAAAAAATGGTGCAAGTTCATTTTCCAAAAAATTGCTTTTGAATTGATGCAAATGTTGTTGATGTAGATGACAACTTCATTAACTTGATTGGACATTGATGTAGAATCGTCTTTGATAAGTTGATTATATATTGCTGCTTCTTGATTGTTTGTAGTTCGATTGATCACATAAGCTTGAATGAAAATGATTATGTGCATGCAATTCGCTAATTTGTTATGTGCTACATGTGTACCATATTACAAGGATATCACATGAAGGTTAGTCTTAAAACTAGACACACAAAAAAAACAATATAAAAAATCATGCGCGATCACAAACACTCTCACAGTGTACGTAAGATCCCCTTATTCAATTTCGAGTGAATCTAGGACAATTAAACACTGCACAAAAAATATGCCTTTATTAAGTATTGAAGTACATCAACCTTCACAACATTGTGATTGAAATTTCTCAAACAATGAGAATACCAAGCTAACAAATTCTTGAAGCAACTTGTCTTCAAAATTAAAAAAAACTTTTCAAACCACAAGTTACAACCTTATCGCTCCAGAGATTTATAAATCACACCTTATCACTCCAAATTTCAATATACTTTCACCTTATCATTCCACAAATCATCAACCTTATTCACCCTTATGACTCCCAAATAAAAATTCTTTTATCCACTCCTTATCTCTCCCCAAAAACATTATAATTAAAAATTACACTTTTCAATTTCAATTTCGGATCCACTTAACTTTCACATCAACCCACACTTTGACTTTTGAAATTCAACTTCCGTTTAAGCTTTTGATGCATGCCACACTTTTACAAAGATTTTATTTCGAAAAAAAAAAATGTTTTCTCAAATATGGCAAGTGGACAATAGTTTATACCTTTAAATGCACATGGATTTCAACGTTGCTTCAATCAAAGATACTTCAAGTGACCCACCCTTCCAAAATTGATTTTCTATAACAAACGTTTCCATGCACATACACTACCATTTCATGTAGAGGAGACCTTTGAAAAATTCATCCAAAATCAAAATCTGTAGGAGAAATTGGAATTCTGAAAATTACCTGTTTGAGTGCACAATTTTCCACCCGTAGAGTGCACTTTCTCCTTTTAAACACTTTAACATACTCAACACTATGGTCTCCTAAAAATCAGAGGACATATTCTGCGTCGATCTGGCTTCCATTTATTTCATCATGCCATTTGTTTTCTGAACCTTGAAAAATACTATCCGGGGAAAAGAATAATGACTAGTGAACTAAGTTTGCATTGCCTCTGGTGAACTTGATTTTATAGCTACAATGACGTTGTTGGTGATCGAAGTGCTCTTCATCACAAGATTGTTGCTATGAAAACACTAGTAAAACACCCAATTTAGCAAGATGTTTAAAGGCTTATCGAGATTGCCTTCTTCATGCCATTATTGAACAATTGAGATCATGTCCTGGGCTCTACTTCTTAGGCCTCTTGTGCTAATCTCGCAATTGGTTCCACTGCTCGATTGACGGATCTAGCATCACACAATTGGGTTTACAGAAACATGTATCAAATGTTTCCTACAACATAGTGAATGGAGGGTGTATGCCAATGTTCGATCCATCTTCCCCTCTTTACGTTACTATTGGTGATGAAGGAAATGTGGAAGGCATCACACCCAACTTTACTTATTCACAACCCAAATACTCAGCATTCCTCAATAATATGAAATTGCTACTTTGCATGAATATTTATCCTACTTGGAACTGTCGTTGAAGGAATGGTTTTATATTCAGCCCCCATGCCGAATCAGCAGCTGTGAGAGCAAGGAAATTTGTGAAGCAAATCATGGAGGTGAAAAAGCTGATAGATAAGAAGGTGTGGTCGTATGTCCACAATGAGTTCTGCTCCAAGGATTCTTACCAATATTTTACATAGTCTCTTACCAATATTTGTAGTCATAGAAGATCTCGAGGGGAATTCTGGCACAAGAACTACTTTGGACAACTGCATCCATGGGCGGCCTCTCACTAGTGATCTCCCTAGTGCATGCCATTGCAATTTCGTCCATATTTGTGACCTCTCCAAACAATTTAATGAGTACACCTCAGTGTATTCCCATCTAATAAATGTTTCCACAGTTTTGATGTTGATTTCAAGGCCAAAAACATTTTAACTAGAATATCGAACTACAAGTGCACATTATGTGATTAATATGGGTTTACAAAACCGAGGTAGATTGAGCTGCTATAAAATTGAAGAGACTCTCCTCTAATACATAGCCACATAAACTCATTCATAGAGAACATGAGAAACATGAGCGAATATTTATTCCGTGGCACCATTATGATCATAGGGGCATCAATGCAAATCCAGATTCAGTCCTCTCCCATTTCCGTTGTCTCTCCTGAAAGGAGTAAACCCATTAATACTACCACTCATACCAAATAAAGAAATTTAATAAACAAATAATAAAACACTCATAAAATAAATAGCAGAAATATACAAATCAAACATGGCAAAAAAGGCATGAGAGCCCCACTGTATTATATTCCTAACACTCACAATGTAATGTCCAAATAATGATAATAGTACAAATAAATACATAAGGAAGTTTGTCTCAAGATAGTACATCTATCTTGGACACTATGGTTGAGAAAATATCTCAACAACACACTAATCTAGGAGCCTAATGAGTTGGAGAGAATCTCTTAACCAACTAGGCCTAAATTGACTCCTACCCATGAGGAACAAACTCAATTTAGAAAGGTAGGATTAAATCCTAACTTTCATGCTCTTAATTAATTTAATTATTTGGACTTAGAATTGTTTTAATATATGAGAGTGAGGCTAATAGTTACACGTAGGTAAAGAGTCCATCATTCTATAGTTTGATATGTTTTCCTCCGTAAAAACAAGCTAATGTGTGGCCAATGCATAAATTAAACAATTGTGTAGCTCCTCTATAAACCTATATCATATTCAATGGTTAACTCATCTTCAGAAGCAACTCAATCAAGCCAAGTATATGGAAAGATGGAAAAAAATGACTTGATGGTGGTCTACCTATTTGGTGCACCAAAGAAGTGATGAAGTCGTCATAGTAGCAAATTCAAAGTCTAGCTCAACTAGCCACATGGCAGAGGTAGCGTAGTTAAGAATTGTGAAATGGAAATATGTCAAGCATTATGTTGGCATGATATTTTTTGCACGATTAAATGATTAGTAATACTGAAGAATAAAATGTCAATGGCTACGTGTTCATATGAACTTGTGCATGAGGTGAGTCACAAGCGATTCCTAAGATCTAAATCTAAATAAAAGCAATAGAACACTTTGTCATCACATTTACTCTGATTTATAGCTTTTAAACTATGAACATTGTATTTTCTAAAGATCTATAAAATGATCTCTCTTTCTAAAGCAAGGACACATAGAATTTAAGATTTTGGACTATTGTAGGCCTTTTTTATATATAATATAATTGTAGCTAGTTGATCTTTTCCTTCACTGCACATATGCATATCTAAGTTTATTTAGAGTTATTTTCTCTAGTGACCCCTGTGGAGTTATGACATTATTTTGTCGTATATTTTCTTTGTTATTTTGTATTCATATATTTAATCTCTTACAATAGATTTAGATACTTTATATTTACAAAAATGCTGTGTGTTCTTTGGTCAAATGTTGATTTATAAGCTTTATATCTTAACCAATTCTCTATTTTATTGATATGAAAAACACCATAAGAAGAAGTTACATTCAAATCATTTTATTTTTGGATTGACAATTTTGATTTAAGTATTCTAATTGTGTGAATAGAGTTATATCCTATTTCATGTCCATTTATATTCTTTTTTAGATTAAGATTTACAAGATTTTATAGAACAAATTTATATTTCACTAGATTAATATTTCGATACTTTTATGGGCTAAATTTACTTGCTTTCCTATATTAAATTTTCATATGCTCTATTTCTTCATATACCGAATTTAGTTGTTTTCATAAATTAAATCTATATGAAAGATTTATAGATTAATATTTTCTTTCATGTCAATTTACTTGCCTTTATGGAATAAATTTTTCTGACTTTTCTTTCATACAAATTTACTTCTGATAGAATTAGAAGCAAGTCCTTAGATGTAGTTACAATATATATCATAAGTTTACAAACTCTTATAGATAATTTAATGCAACTAAAATTTACCATAATTAAAATTGTTTAACATTACTAAGGAAGGTTGAGGTTCAAAACAATACTTGAAAAATATTTCTTAAATATTATGTATTAGGAGAAGAGAGAATCACAACTTGATTGTGAACTAAAGTGACTTGCAGTCCCTAAAAAACCATTCTTAGAGACCAATTTTCATTGAATTTCATCTATTATTAATACTTTAATTATTAGGTGTGTTATATTGAACACCTATTAGTTAGGGAAATTGAACTAAAAATATCATCATACTTTACATAACATAACATGATTACATTGTTTTCTCAAATAAAATATGCCAAAACATTTTCAAATATTTAATTTTAATAACAAATTAATAACAAAAAATAAGTTAAACTGAATTCAAAAACTAATTTGGAAAGATATCCAATCCTTAAAAACAAGTTCTATCACTAAATACAAACAAATAAACCCATCTTCCTAATAAATTCAAAACTAATCATCATCTCACTTTGTATTTGGTCAATCAAATTTGAACACTCATTCTCTTTCTCCCTACAAGTTCGTACATGTTTCATGGGACAATTGGTTCTCATTGTCTTATTTATGAGACCTCATAGAGAGGATGGGGAATGGTGAATAGTTATAATCAATAATATGAATACCTATAATCAAATTCATAACCAGCACAGTAAAACATTCTGATGAACATAGATCATCAACATAAGTAACATACACACGTTGACATAGAGATTTAACGTGGAAACCCAAATCAGAAAAACCACCAAGATATATCTTATTTTTTTGTGAGCACCCACTCACAAGAGGCCCCAACCCCCTTCAAAAAATTAGCAAGCCTAAACTTTCCAAGAAGCACAAACCTCTTATAAATGTAGGGCACAACTTGATTAAGCCAATTATTCTACTTTTCATACAATTTTCAAACTGAGTAACATATACCTAATATAGCTATGAAAAAAAAAAAAAAAACTTGATTTGTTGTCACACACAACTTGTTCATCTCTACTTTGCAGTCTTTCTTTACACAACACACTTTACTGCTCCATTATATCTCCCTTTACCCCTCAATTCATCTTTTTTATTCTCAACTCTCGACTGCCATATTCCTTACTCATGCACTTTCACAAAAAATGAAATAATGCTTTTCCCGATGTAAGCCAATGTTAATATGATTATTTTGTTCAGAAGAACCTTACTGAATGATGCATGCTCTCGTATCATCAACTACCACATTCAACACACAATGTCCCTCTTTGGTATTTAATTTATAACATGCATATGGGATCAATTTACTCAACCAATTGACATTGATATGGTCTTCATTACCACATAATTCCAAAGTCAAATAGTTTTCAAATAAAACACAAGAGAGAGGCAGAACCTTGAGTCATGGCACCCTACATGTTGACCTTTTGACCTGTAAACATTGATCAGCCCTAACTTCTTATATATAAGGCAATCTCTAGACTTTATCATACCAATGGAAACCTCTTTTAGATCATTATCCAATTGTATCCTTTCTAGATACATTTGAGCTAGTCTTGTGATGGAGAAATTCTCTAAAAGTCTAGGCCATCTACCGATCATAGCTATAAGTTATAGGTTATTTGCATATCCTACTACTATGATGATTCTTTTCTAAAGACTACATTAACCATATGACTCCTCTTGAGATGAACGCACCATGCATCTGTTATCCTTTGTAATTTAACATCAATTATAGCGTATTTGACACCAATGAAAACACACATGATTCCACCTGCCATCCTAACAATCCCAAATTTCCAACAATCTCTCCCTTTGGCATCGATCTCAAAGGTTCCATTGTAGTTGCTCCCCATGAAAGCAAATAGGGTTCTCCTTTTCTCTATGCCCCCCTATCATTAATAATTATTCCACTTAGAAACTTCTTCTCCCCATTTGACATCAATGTCAAAGGACAGCGCACCCTATGAAATAAAGTCCCTTGAAACTTTGCATCATACTCCTTAATTGATTTAACAAGATTAGCTGTTGAAAATACTCATTATAATGTGTCATTTGGATGAAGGAGAAACAACTCCTATTTGTTGCCTAAGATATTCAAAGCATTCTCATGTGAGTGGTTTTGTGAATATATTTGCAATATGATCATTAGTTTCCACATATTCAAGTCAAACAACATTATCAGACATGATTTCTCTTAGAAGTTGATACTTTATTGCAATATGCTTGGTCTTAGAATGCATGATAGGATTTTTAGAGATGTTGATAGCACTAGTGTTGTCACACATGATTGGAATTGAACCATTCTTCTCTACCTTGATTTCCTTTAAGGTCTCCTTAATCCAAATAATTTTTTTGCAATAGGTGTCCACAACAATTTACTCTACTTCAACTGTTGATAATGGTATTTAGTCTTGTTTTTTATTGATGCAAGGCACTAGACAATATCCCAAAAAGAATGCTTCTCTTGACATGCTTTTCCCATCATCAAGGTTTTATACACAATAAACATTAGTATAGTATTTTAGCTTGAAACATCTATCTTTGACATACCACAATCCATATCCTATTGTCCTCTAAGGATATTTGAAAATCCTTTTTATAGTGAAGACATGGGTTTCCAAAGGGCAGGCTTGAAACCTGACCACCAAGTCCACTACATGCATGATGTTTGGCCTTGAGTCAGTAAGATGTAGCAAACCACCATATTTGAAATGTATAATGTTTCATTTATGAGAGGATTTTTACCCTCTTTACATAGCTTACAACCAGTATCCATGGGTGTACTAACTCACATGCAGTCCCCCATCCCAAACATCTTCACTACATCTCTTATGTACTTGGATTGGGAGATGAATATGTCGTATTTATATTGAGAAATTTGTAGCCCCAAAAAGAATGATAGTTATCTCATCATTGACATCTCAAATTATTTCCTCATACAATATAAAAATTGGTGTCCCAATTACTCCAAATTGCTGCCAAAGATAATCTCATCTACATAAACCACATTGATCAATAAGTGATCATCTTTAGATTTTATATATAGATTTTTATCTATAGTGCCTCTCTTGAAACCTTATTGTTGGAGTGGTTTGTCCAATGTGGAATACCAAGCTCTAGGGGATTGTTGGAGCCCATACAAATCAGTTTTTAGTTTGCAAACATATTCTTCGCTCTTTGAGAGCGTGAAAATTCCTCTTCCAAGTATCCATTATGAAAAGTTGACTTTATGTCCATAAGATATACCTAGATATTCTTATGAATGACAAAGGAAAGAAACATTATGATGGCTTCTAATATTACTATAAGTGCAAAAGTTCCTTCAAAATATATTCCTTCTATTTGAGCACACCATTTGTAGACTAGTTGAGCCTTTTTCCTTGTCACTTGGCCTTGCTCATTTAGCTTATTTTTGAAGACCCATTTAGTGCCTACGACATCTTTGTATTTTTGGTGTTGGAACAATATTCCAAGTGTCATTATTATATATTTGATCCAATTCTTCCCTCATTGCCTTCACCTAGGAATTGTCTTCACTTGCTTGAATCTAGGCTCAACCTGTGACAATAGAGTAAGGTTTGCACAACTTGGACTAGTAAGGAATGTCCTTCTAGATTGAACACCAAGTCTTAGATTACCAATAATTTGACATTGTGGATGTTGTTTTTACACAAACCTAAAAGGAATTTTGGGACTTTGTTTTGTACTTACTTATTTATCTTCTACTCATGATTCTACTTCTTCGTGGTCTGAGAATATGGTGGTTGAACTTTCTTCTCCATCTAAATTCTCTTTTTCTATAGATGGCTATGATTGTGGAAATATTCCAAACACTACCATATCAATGTAGTCTTCCCCCCTATTTTTTCTTTTATTGAAGCACTTGTATCATTTACTCCCCAGAGAGTACCCAAGAAATATACCCTCATTAGCTTTAGAGTCAAATATTTTGAGATTCTTTTCATTTCTTTTGGTATCACATTTTCTCTCAAATAATTTGAAATTTTTTACTGATGTTGGTCTCCCTTCCCATAACTCATAGGGAGTCTTATCACTATTAGGTTTGAGATATGTCCTATTACTAAATATATAGTTTCCTCTCTTTCTTATCCCTAGAAGGTGCATGGGACCTTTGCTTCATCCACCATAGCTCTAGCCATATCCTAAATTTTTCTATTCTTTCTCTCTACTACTCCATTTAGTTGTGGGGTTATAGCCACTAAGTACTTCCTCCTTATGCCATGATCCTCATAATAATATTTGAAACCTCTTGAAGTTAATTCTCCACCTCTATCTAATATTAAACATTTAATATTTATATCTTTCTCAATTTCAACATGTGCCTTAAATATCTTCAAATCTTCTTATTTTTCTTTTAAAACCATTATTCAAGTTTCCCTAGTAAAATTATCAATAAATAGAACAAAGTACCTTTAACCACTTGGGACATTTGTCCTTGTTGGGCCACATATATCAGTGTGAGTTAGCTCCAAAGGTTCTTCATCAAGCTTCCACAACGTTCATCCAACCAAGTCTTCTAGGACTAATAACTCAATCAACCAAGGGCTTGGAGACCATTTTTCCAACCAAGGCTTCCAGGACTAGTAACTCAACCCAAGTTGTTACAGGGCTTCTAGAGAATTTTTCTAGCCAGGGCTTCTAGGAACTAATAACTCAACCCAAGCTAAGGAAACATGAGAACCATCCAAAAACAAATAATGAATGTAAACCCACAATCAACATGGTTATCCAAGAAATGGCAAGGCTAGGTAATCCACTGTGAATCCAGACAATCCTCCTTGGCAATCACAGATCATGACCAAGAATCCACATGCATATACCATGCATGCCAAAACTATTGAGGAAAACATACATCCAACTTGGTACCTGCAAGAAAATATGATGTAGTTGTTGATCCTGATGCCCTCTTTCACTTTTCTACCCTTTCTTTTCCTTCTTGATCCAAGAACCAAGTATGCCACCCACCAAGTGTTCTCCAAGAAAACTCTAAGTCTCCAAGAGTATGAGAGAGAGAGAATAATGAGAGAGATCCAAAATTGAATTGACCAAATGTTACCAGTTGATCCTCAGAAGCATTTTTATGAGTTAGTCCTCTATTTTCTTCCTTTTCCATTATTTACCTTGAATTTCCTCCTCACATGCAACCTCTGACCTTTCACTTCCCTTTTCCCCTAATTTCCATTATTTTCATAAATAAGTGTGCCAAAAATGCCATTTTGTCTTTCCAAAGCCTTAGCCGTTGCCTTTGCTAATTTCCTTAGCCATAAGCAATCACAAGTGATCATCATCACTGGGATTTTTACCAGCAATCAATTTGGAATAAGTGTCCCATCATCCGTGGTTATTATTTTTCCTTTATTCACTTTTATTACATGTAATTTTCTCTATGGCTATTATAGAACCCTCCCCCTTGGGGGAAAACCATCCTCAGTGTTCAAAAACACCTATAACCACAAAAATGTTATAATAAAAATATATTGTCGATGGAGATTTATAACTTAGCTTGATGTAGTATTTACAATGATCAACCTGTTGTGAAGCAAATGAACATGAAACATAACAACATAGCATCATAATGACATGAAACCCATACCACTTATTGGATCTTTATAATATAGCTCATGGGATTATTTACATCCATATACCTATGTACATATAGCAACATCACCAAAACACATACCACAACATATACCAAGACATATACCAAAACACCATACCAAAATGGCTTTACCTCAACTAACAAACAAGGAAGGATATATAGCCCACATATGATCCACCATCTCCTATGTAGATTCAAAGGGGCCAAAGTGCTTCCATTGCACCCTAACCTACTCGATTGCTCAGTTATAGAGCATGGAGAGATTTTTCTTCAATGTACATTGAGGTTCCGGCTGTAATTCTCTGGCCGGTTCCACCTGTAATACAAATTAGTGAATCACATGATCAATATCTTTAACATACTCTTAAGCAACGACACATGGAAAACATCATGATATTTCATTGTAAGAGGCAGTGCAAGTCAATAGTCTACTGGCCCAATCCTCTCAATGATACTAAAGGGTCCACAAAATCGTGGGGCTCACTTGGCACATGATCTAATCTGTAAGGAGATCTTCTTTGGTTTGATGTGCAAGTACACCTGTTCCCCAACCTAGAACTCCTTGAACAACCTATTCCTATATGCATAAATATTCTTCGTATCCTGTGCTGCCTTTAGATTTTTCTTTGTAACCTGCATTTCCTATTCCATGTCTGCCAACATATCTGGTCCAATCAATACCTTGTTAACCAGATCACTGCAACTGATGGGAGTGTTACAACTCCGCCCATAAAATGCCTCAAAAGGACTCATTCTCAAATATTCTTGATACCCATTTTTGTATGTGAACTCTAACAACGGAAGGTACTCTTCCCACTTTCATTGTTGATGCATCATGTATATCCTGTTGACCCTCTCTATCTTTCCATTTGTCTACGGATGATAAGTCATACTAAAGGCAAACTCTATGCCTAGACCTGCAAATAACGCCTTCCAAAACTTGGAAGAGAAATTCACATCCCTCTTTGACACAATCTTCTTCAGAACACCATGTAATCTGACCACATCTTAGATCAATCCATGTGCTACATCGCTAGCTGAAAATGTAGACTTCACTGAAATGAAATGTCCAACCTTCATCAACCTATTCACAATAACCATGATGGAATTATGTTGTCTCATTGTCTTCAGCAACCCTATAATGAAATCGATGGAAATGACTTCCCATTTCCACTTTGGGATCGTGATCAGTTGTGGTAGTCTACTTGGATGCTTACATTCTTCCTTCACACACCCACAATCAAAACACCTATCCACATAATCTGCTACATCCCTCTTCAAATTTGTCCAATAGTAAAACCTCTTCAATACTATCAATATCTTCTGATAACTTGGGTGACCTGAATAAGGTTTTGCATGAAAATTGCTCAAGATCATCTTCTTGAGCTCACTTTTTTCCAACACATATATCCTATCCTTGAACATAACTAATCCATCTATTATAAGGAAATAATCCACATCCTGTGCACTTGCACCTATACCACTACCTATACATGTACCACTACTTGTACTTGAACCATCACCTGTACCTATACCTATACCATCACTTGTACTTGTACATGTACCTAAACATGTTCCATCACCTATACCTGTACCTGTACCCGTACCACTACATGTACCTATACAAGTACTCTGCTATAACCTATGCATAATGTCCATATAACTGACATCCTGCTGACTAGCCCATAAGATCCTATTGTGTAAATTTGTCCCATAGGATCTCATAGCTACTAAGTGATTTACCTATATCCATCTTTTGAGAGCTTATGTCACTCTGTTCTCTTTACCTTGATATACTGGATCTCAAAATCAACCTCACTGATCATAGCCAACCAACGAGCCTTCCTACCACTCAAATTCGGTTGGTCAAATAGATATTGTAAACCACTCTGATGACTCATGAATGTCAACCTCCTACCCATAATATAGTGTATCTACATCTCCAATTCATGTATAATCACTTCTAACTTAAGATCATACGTGGGATAATTCTTCTCCGCCTCGTTCAGTTTTCACAACTGATAGCATGCCACCTGTCCATCATGCATAAGGACTCCACCAAGTCCTCTCTTGCAAGCATATCTGCATACTAAAAAATCTTTGTCTAGATCTGCAAGCTTTAGCATGGGTGCACGTGTCAACAACAGCGTGAGCTGCTCAAAACTAGCCTGACACTCCTCTGTCCATTTGAACTTCTTACCTTTAGTCTGTAATGATGTGATCGAAAATAAATGTACAAAAATTTCCTGAGAAACCTCTTGTAGTAGCCTGCCAAACCCATGAAGGATCTCACCTCATCCACATTATTTGGAGCTACTCACTCCATGATGACTCTTACCTTTTCTGGATCTACTGCAATGCCTTCCTTGGAGACAACATGCCCCAAGTAGAGTATCTTAGTCTAAAAGAAACTACAGTTTCTAAGCTAGGAATACAACTAATGCTCTCTCAACAACCTCAACACTACTACTAAATTTTTGGCACACTCTTCCTCATTGTTACAATATACCAATATATCCTCAATGAACACAATAACAAACTTATCCAAATATGGATGCAATGCACTATTCATAAAGCACATAAATGTAGTTGGAGCATTAATTAAAACAAATGGAACTAGAACAAACTCATAATGCCCATACCTGGTCTGGAAAGTTGTCTTGTAAATGTCCTCTTCTTTCATACGCACCTAATGATATAAGGATATTAAATCAATCTTCAAGAATATCGTTGCTCCCTTCAGCTGACAGAACAATTCATTAATCCTCGGGAATAGATACCTATTCTTGATGGTTACTTTTTTCAACTGCCTGTAGTCAATGCATAATTTGAGTGTACCATATTTCTTCTTTACAAACAATACCAGTGCACCCCAATGTGATACACTTGACCTAATGTACCCCTTGTCCAAAATTTCCTTCAAATGCAACTTTAACTCAACCAAAATCAGGTGTGCTCATCCTCTAAGGAGGTTTTGATGCTGGAGCTACCCCTGGCACTAACTTAATAGAAAATTATACCTCCCTGTGAGGTGGCAACTCCGTAATGTCCTTAGGAAATACATCCTAAAACTACTATAAAACTAGGTACCTACTCAACACATCCACATCTTCAACCTCCTTACCCTTATCACTAGAAATGTGCACTACAAAAAACTTACACCCTTTTTTGTGACTACGCTTTGCTTGCATAACTATCACCATCCTAACTAATGTAGCTTTCTTCTTACTCTATAAGACTCTTGGTTCTCCATTGCCGTCAACACACTTAATGGTTTTTTCATAACGATCCACTTTGGTTCTATGAAGATACAACCAATCCATACCCAACAACATATTGTCTGATCCCAATGGTAATACATTCAAATGTGTTGCAGTAGGAATACCATTCAGATCGAATGCACAAGCCCTTCCCTAAAGATGAACTTGCTTCTTTGTACCTGTAGCCAACTACACTCACCAAGACTCTACATACAATTCCTTACTCAAACCACACTTATCCACCAAGTCATGACTAGCATACATATAATTAGATCCAGGGTTAATCAAAATAGAACTAACTTGATCACAAATCTTACCGTCCATCTCAATGATAGATCCCTGATGATCTTCATGTTTATTATCCAATGTTGCATAGATACATGGAATACTCTGACCAACATCTCCAACAGTCTGTGCCTCTTGTGCATTGTATATCTGAGGTATATCACCCTGATTCTATGGACAATCTCTCCTATGATGATCCTTGCAACAAATCCAACACTCTTTAGGCTTCCAACATGTCTCCTTGTTCTGTTCTCCTGAGTAGAATCATTGTCCTCTATCTAATTGATTGAACTTCTTAGGTGGTGCAACATTCTCCTTGTTAGTTGTATCTTGATTCCTTGCTTTCTTTATGTCCCATTCTCCTTTTTTATTTTCCTTACCTCTCCAGTTTGGCTTAGTCTTAGTTCTATCCTTCGATTTTTCATAACAAAGCCTTAGCTTTTGAATGACCTCCTCTAATGATATAGGCTCATCAAACTTAATCATGTCTTTAAATGCAACCGATAACACACTAATGAACTTCTAAATCTTGGCCTATTCCTCTGTGAAATAAGGTACATACCTCAGCAACTCCAAGAATCTCCTAGTGTACTCATCATCTATCATGGAACACTTCTTTAGTTTATAAAATTATTTTACCCTATCATCAAACTATCTCTTTGAAAAATACTTCTTCTTGAATAGCTGCTCGAACTCACTCCATGTCAAATCCTCCTCATGAATGCATCTGACATTCTTCACATATTCCCACCAAATGTTTGCTTTACCTTGGAGACTAAATGTAGCCACTCTAGCTTTCATGTTCTCTGAATAGTCATGAAATTTGAATAATTTCCTCCTACCAAGCAACCATGCCTCTGCATCCCGTGGTTTCTTCATCTCTCCATCAAATGTTGGTGGTTTTAATTTCTTAAATTAATCTAGCAAGTATCCCCTATCACTCCTCCTGTAAGGATGATAACTATGATGATCATGATGCCTATCTGAATGAGAACTAGAATAATACCTATGTCTATCCCCTCTCCTATCCAGAGTGTCCAAAAATATGTCATCTCCAATTGTGTCATCTATATCTAACTTATGACCACCATGTGACCGACTACCATATGCCCCATTAGTTCTATCCTCCCGCTCATACCTAATCTGACATGGTCCCTATCACTCTAAATATAAAACTATCTGAAGTATGACTGCATTTACCTCTGCTTGTTTTTCATGTGCCTGCATGATTATGTCATTATCTTCCTTAGAACTCCTTACTTCTTTCTTTAAGCTTCTTAGTGTAACCTCCAAATCGGAAGAGTTCCCAACACCATACTACTCTTCAGATTCATAGGGAGAGTCTTTGTAGTCAACCATCTTGCTATCCATTTGATATTTTTTCGTACAAGGTATATCATGTCAGCTAAACCAAATCACAATAAACCAATTTACCTTAGTATAGCTCGAGGAGGATATGCTTTCTGCAATATTAACAAATTGGCATGATACATGTATAACATAATCATGAGAGTATATAAAAATTTAATACATAATCATATGACCATGCAACCTTCATTATAGCTATGGTCTAGTCATCAATGCATGACCTTATACATGACAACAACCACTACATCACTGTAATCTTGATCACATGCAAACATGAACATGCATAGGCAATACGTAACCAACTACAGATATACGTAAGAACATATGATCAAGCATGAGTGAACGATACTTAAAATTAAACTTGCAAGAATCATACATGAAGCCAAGCATACAAGAGTGTAACTAAACATGCAATAATGTAAACTGGCATACTACAATGATGTTGAAATTTCTAAGTCTAACATGTCAAAAATCCCTATTGTATTATCTGGTTTATTTTCTCTTGCTTGTTATTTTAATTAAAAAGTTATTTATAAATATAAATACCGAAAATAAACACAAATGCAGCCTTAACACATATACAAGTCCACAACTAAAATAACTGAGACAAATACACAGGGGACATCATTATTTTTGGACAATCATCCCCAAAAAAAGCCAATGCGGGAAAACTAGTGCAACAAATATGAGGGTTTTATTATTATGCAATTTCTGAATACAACTAGGGTGCCAGAGATGGTGTACCCTTCAAAGAATTTCCTTGGCATAATTACCTCTCCTTGGAGACAGATATTTCGGGTGGTCAATCATCGGATGAATGATCCCATAGTAACTATGATAGCTCCTTAGCTAGACAATGAAAGTTGCTCCAAGCTTCTCCACTGCTCTCCATCACTCTGCTAGGGACCAGGTTACCCTCTCAGCTCACTAGGACTTAGTCTTCCCCACAAATATCACCCAACACTAGCCTCTTAGGCGCCAGCTCTGCTAGCCTATGTGTAGCTACTGAAGCCTTTGTGTCAGCCTCTTGGCTATTTGTGTTAGCCCTCTGAACCTCTACGTCAGCCATATAACCCTCTGGGTCACCCGTGCTGGCCTCTTCATCCTTTGCGTAAGTCTTAGCTACCTCTACATCATCCTCCCTAGGCTTTGCACTGCCTCTCTAGAACTATCTGTGCCTCTCTCCTATGTATTTTCAGCCTCGTGTCGAACTACCCCTTGCTGCAACAGATCACTAGCTCGCTTCTCTAAGAAAAACTCCACTCTAGAAAATCGAAATGACTGATCAATTTGGTGTATCTCCAAATGACCCTCAAGCCTCCTCTTATTATTTTCCTGTTGAGTATTCAATGGTCGAGATTAAGTCCCTAAGCAATGGCTAAGATTATATTTGGCTTGATCCTTTTCTATTGGAACCTTCTAACCCAAAATTATATTAATACACATTAATATTTTAGTTTCCCTAAGTTTATACTTAGGACCCCATTAAAAATATTAACTATTGTTGGGTTGTGTTATATTCTTTCCACGACTAGCCCACGTAGTTAACTATGGGGTTAGAGGGGGGGTCACATGGGGTTTGAGGCATACCCGTAACCCCACTTTATGGGGTCCGGGGCAGGCCCCAGAAAACTTTGGTTTTGGAACCTATGTTAGGTTGGGTGGACCCACCTATGGTTTTGTGCATGATTTTTGTGCATGTTTTTTGGACGCGATGGTTTTCGGTCCATGGTATTAGACGCAATGGTTTTTCAGTCCATGGTATTGGATGCTTCAGCATGTATAATTATGTATTGTAACATTGAAAGGAATATAATGAAATATCAAGCTAGTAGTCCCAGTTTTGGGATCCATGGGAAAACCTCTGTGTATATGTGTTTTATGTGTTATGCTCTTGCATTCTTTATTTTTTGTGTTTTAGAATTCGTATGCAGGTAATTTCTGTACGGGGTTAAAACCTACATATGGTATCAGAGCAGATTTGGCTTCAAGGGAACGACTTTGTTGCTAAGGGGTTTCGCTCGGGCCTGTGGTAGACCCTATTCAATGGGAGATCTGTGAGATCGATTCTGGTGGTGAAAGAAGATGATGAGCAGTGGAAAGATAAAGATTGAAAAATTTAATGGTTAGAGTTTTGAGTTGTGGAAACTCAAGATGGAGGATCTATTGGTGGATAAAGATGAGTGTATTGTGGTAGATCCGGGTACTAAACCAATGGGAGTGTCTGATGAAGAATGGAAGAAGTTGGATCAGAAGGCAAGGAGCACAATACAATTGTGTGTCTTAGATTCAGTATTGCTAAATGTATCAGGGGAAGCTATGGCGAAGGCTTTGTGGGACAACTTAGGGACTTTGTACCAATCTAAGTCTGTGGTGAATAAACTATTCTTGCGGAAAAAGCTATATAACCTGAGGATGAAAGATGGAGACTCGATGATAGAGCATGTAAACGCATTTAATACTGTGGTAAGTCAGTTACAATCTGTTGATATTAAAATTCCAAATGAAGATAAGTGCATCAATTTGTTATGTTCTCTACCAGATTCATGGGATAGTTTGGTTATTGCAATAGGTAGCAATGCAACTGCCTTGCAGTTTGATGAAGTAGTCTCATCCTTGCTGACGGAGGAGATGAGACGGGAAAATATGGAGAGTCAGAATGGTGATGCCCTGTCTGTACAAGGATGGTCCCAGAACAGAAACAAAAATAAGTCATTGAGTGGGAGATCTAAATCTAGAAGGAGATCTAAATCTCTAGGAAAACTTGTAAAGGTGGTGTGCTGGAAATGTGGAAAGGAAGGGCACTACAAAAGGGACTATAAATCTAAAGCTCCTAATAAAGGAAAGGGATTTGATGACGCTCCTTCTGCAGAGGTGAAAACCACCTCAGATGAAGGTGGGGATGTGTACTTGGATTCTTCAAATACACATGTAGATCATGAGGCATGGTTGATTGACTCAGGTGCATCCTTTCACTTCACTCCACATAGAGAGTGGTTCTACGAGTATGACAAATATGATGGTGGTGATGTTTTCTTAGGGGATGATAGGAAGGCTAGAATCATTGGTCGCGGAAAAGTAAAGTTAAAGTTGCAAGGTCGAAGGGTTAGAACACTTCCAGGTGTTCTGCATATTCCTGCATTGGCCAGAAATCTGATTTTTGTAAGAAAGTTGGATGATGCAGGTGTAAAAACAGTGTTCGATAAGGATACCTGCAAAATGGTTCGAGGAGCACTAGTATTGATGTGAGGAGTTCGAATTGGAACTCTGTATAGGCTGCAAGGTAGCACTATTGTTGATGGGTGCAACAATTCCGTGGTTCTTGAAAGTGGAGCAGAAAATCTAGTGGTCTCTGGAGAAAAGACCATGTTGTGGCATCAAAGGCTTGGACATATTAGAGAGAAGGGCCTTCAAATACTTCATGGTAAAGGTATGGTAGAAGTTATGAGTAATAGCTCTTTGGATTTTGATTTCTGTGAAAATTGTGTATACGGGAAGCAGAATCGGGTGAGTTTCCCCTCTGGTGGTAAGAGGGCAAAACATATATTAGAGCTTGTGTACAGTGATGTGTTTGGACTTGTGAAGGTTCCATCACTGGGTAAGTCTGTGTACTATGTATCATTTATAGATGACTTCTCAAGGAATACATGGATATATTTCCTTAAGAAGAAATCCGAAGTCTTTGACAGGTTTAAAGAATTTAAGGCTCTAGTGGAAAACCAGACAGAGAAGAAGATAAAGGTGTTGAAGACAGATAATGGTGGAGAGTTTTGCAGTAAGGAATTTGAAGAATTCTGCAAAAAGTGTGGTATAGCACGACAAAAGACTACTCCATATACACCTTAGCAAAATGGAGTTGCAGAAAGAATGAATAATATGTTGATGGAAAGGGCAAGAAGCCTAAGTGGTGCCGAGTTAGGACAAGAATTCTGGGTAGAGGCAGTGGATACTGCATGCTACCTGGTCAACAGGTCACCTTCATCGGCGTTGGAGGATAAGACTCCACAAGAGGTATGGACTAGTAAGAAACCCTCTCTTTCACATCTAAGGGTATTTGGATGTGATACATATGTACATGTTCCAAAGGAGAAACGAACCTTGTTGGATAGTAAATTTAAAAAGTGCATCTTTATTGGGTATAAGGATGGTTTAAAGGGTTATAAGCTTTGGAAACCAGTAACAAGGAAAGTTGTGTACAGCTGAGATGTGGTGTCTAGAGAGGTAAAAGATGTTATTAAACATGAAGTCCAACCAAAGGAACCTAAGAAGATAGAGTTTGAGGTTAGGAAGGAAGAATCATACTTTACAGCAGAGGAGGAATTAGAAGATGAAGAGCAACAAACTTCGGGTGTGAGAAGATCAGTTTGAGAAAGAAGGCAGCTAGAAAGGTATAGTCCATCTACTTTCTGTTCAAATTTTTCTTTATCTATTAGTGACGATGATCCCAGAACTGTGAAGGAATCAGTAGATACAGAGGATGGAAAACTTTGGAAAGAGGCCATGGTTGATGAAATGGCATCTTTGCACAAAAATGAGGCTTGGGATCTGGTGGAGTTGCCGGCTGTAAGGAAACCCATTGGCAGCAAATGGGTGTTCAGAAAGAAGACAAATGCAGAAGGAAAGGTGGAGAAATACAAAGCTTGGTTGGTAGCAAAAGTTTATTCCTAGGTGTCGGGAATTGATTTTGGTGATATTTTTTCTCCAGTTGCCAAGGTAACTTCTATTAGATTACTTTTATCTGTCGTTGCTGCTTTTGATTTTGAGGTAGAATAGATGGATGTGAAGACAACATTTCTTCATGAGGATCTGGAAGAGGAAATATACATGAAGCAACCTGAAGCCTTTGTGGTGAAGGGTAGGAAAGAACTGGTATGCAAGTTAAAGAAGTCTCTGTATGGGTTAAAAAAATCACCAAGGATGTGGTATCAGAAATCTGATACATTTATATGGGGACTTGGCTTCACCAGAAGCAAAGTAGATCACTATGTGTATTTAAAATTAATTGGTGACCGTGTTATTTATCTGGTCTTGTATGTGGATGATATGTTGCTAGTTGGAAATGACAAAGAAATTATCCAGGATTTGACGACCCAATTGTCCTCCAAATTCGACATGAAAGATCTTGGTGCTGCAAACTATATTTTGGGCATGGAAATTAAAAGAGATTGGGAAAAGAGGAAGCTCTGGTTAACCAGAGGAAGTATGTCAAGACAATACTGCAGAGGTTTAATATGCAGGATAGTAAACACAAGAAGAGGAAGAGGACATGTCCCGTGTTCCATATGAAAGTGCAGTCGGTAACCTGATGTATGCAATGGTTTGTACTAGACCAGACATTGCACATGTAGTGGGAGTATTGAGCAGGTTTATGTCAAAACTAGGGAAGGAGCACTAGACAATAGTGAAGCAAGTTTTCAAGTATCTGCGTGGCACTAGTGATTATGGTTTGTGCTGCCAAGGAAGACTAGGATTGGACAGAGTGTTGGATATTCATGGCTTTGTTGATGCAGACTAGGCTGGAGATCTGGATCAGAGAAGATCTACAAGTGGATATGTGTTTAACATATTTGGAGGTGCAGTCCGTTGGATGAGTAAGAAACAATCCGAAGTGGCACTATCAAATATTGAGGCAGAATACATGGCAGCCTCTCATGCAAGCAAGGAACTGGTTTGGTTGCAGAGATTGTGTTCAAGTATGGGGTTAGTACAAGAAGCTATAAGGATAGACTGTGACAAGCAAAGTGCAATTTTCTTGGCAAAGAACCATGCATATCATTCAAATATAGAGCACATTGATGTTCAGTATCACATTGTGAGGGATATGATAGAAGACAAAAAGGTGTTGCTGGTAAAGGTGGACACTTTGAAGAATACTGTAGATGCATTGACAAAATCTATGAGCTTTGAGAAGTTCCCTTGGTGTAGAGAAACAATGAGTGTTTCAGGGCTACAAAAATGACTATGTTCTCTTGTGGCCCCCTGTGGAAAGAAAACAACAAGTGGGAGAATGTTGGGTTGTGTTATATTATTTCCATGACTAGCCCACGTAGTTAATCGGGGGGTTAGAGGGGGGGTCACATGGGGTTTGAGGCGTACCTATGTTAGGTTGGGCAGACCCACCTATGGTTTTGTGCATGATTTTCGCACATGTTTTTTGGACGCAAAGGTTTTTGGTCCATGGTATTGGATGCGATGGTTTTTCGGTCCATGGTATTGGATGCTTCGGCATGTATAAATATGTATTGTAACATTGAAAGGAATATAATGAAAAATCAAGCTGGTAGTCCGAGTTTTGGGATCTAGGGGAAAATCTCTATGTATATGTGTTTTATGTGTTATGCTCTTGGATTGTTTATTTTCTGTGTTTTAGAATTCGTATGCAGGTAATTTCTGTATGGGGTTAAAACCTACAATTATTTTAATATCTCCTTATCTAGGTAGAATTTCTCTAAATGATTGATGGGTTTTGGAGATCTCATGTGATTTAGCCTCTCCACCAATTTTCATGGCTAGATCACATTTGATGCTACCACAAATAAACACTCCCTCTTAGCAAGGAATGTGCTCTAGTAATGTTTCACCATGGAAACATCACACTAATCCTCCACACTAGTACCTATGCTAATGCTTGGCCTACTGCCTCACATCATCTGCACTGCTACTTCTTGTACTATTTCCCATGACACTACCACTGCCACTGCTACATATGTACTATAGCTCCCTCTCAATACGCTGCCCCTAGCACCACCACTGCTAATTGTTTCACTGCAACTCAGTTACCGAGAAGTAGGTAATTGACTTCTCCCAATTACTGACATCCTAGTAAGTCTAGAACCCTTGCGAAACTAAATTTGCCTTTGTTGTTATCATTTACCCCGTCCACTACCACTGCACTTCTTCACACACCTTTGTTCCTCTCGCACTACTGCATCCTCTACTGCGCTACCTAAGATTTATGCACCCGAGCACTGTCTTGCTGCTCCACTGCACTTTTCTCCACCCGACCCCCATCATTCTGCTACTGTCATTAAGGGTTCTTGTAGCTGGATGTGATCCAATAGTTTGGGCACCTCAAGGCTCCTACCCCTAGTATGTAGTCCTCATGAATACAACTCGATGTCTCCCCACGTCTTCTCTAGAGGTGCATGAGAACTCATGGCACAATCGTCATCAGTCTCGACCTCTTTCCCTACCTTAGCTAGAGCTGCCTTAGAATCAAAAGCCTCTCCCTTGTTTTTCTTCCTAGGACACTGGGATGCATAATGTCCCAGCTCCCCACAGTGGAAGCACTTCACCTTGGAGATGTCCTTCTTCTTCCTCTTCCCTTGTTGTCCCGCAAATGCTAGAGTCACATCCTCCTCCTCTCTCTTGATTCCACATCCCTTGCCACAATTCCTTCCCTTGTTCAATATCCTAATTTCTTCTTGGTGAAGAGCTGCCCACATCTCCTCCCAACTTGGAAGGGTAGCCCTGCCCAAAATACTTTGGAAAAATATCTCCCACTCCTCGGAGACTGCATTCAGGGCAGTCTAACCATAAATTCTAGATCTAGTGTAGACCCCACGGAAGTAAGTGCATCACGAATCTGTTACAACCTAAGAAGGAATGGATCTAACGACTCTCCCTTCTACATTTGATAAGCTCGTAGCTAATTCTCCAATAGCATCTTCCACTGCACGGAAGTGCCCTGATAAAAGGCTGTCAGAGTATCCCACATCTCCTTTGTTGTGTTATTTTCAGAAATATATGGTATTACATGATATTTGACCCAGTCTAGGATCATGCACTTCGCCCTCACCATTGCATCCTCATACTTCTGATTCTTATTTGGGTTGACTGGGATAGCCATGGTTCTCAAGGCAAAGTCCTTGATGTGATGTCAATCTAGGAATGCAAGGATCTTGTCTTTCCAGATGACAATGTTTGAAGCGCCATCCAACTTGTCCTAAACCCTTAGTCCGTTCACTGCCATTTTAGCTCCTCTACTGGACTCCCTTTGAGATTCTACTCCCCTCTTGGAAATCTCCCTCTAAGTCTCAATTTCCCTCCTGGAAATCCTTTGGCCAATTGTCGAATTGCACCTCTCGAATCCTCCTTGCAACTGCAACTCAGATATGTATTTATTGGCTAGAAATCCTTCAAGGTAACGACTCCCTCTACCTTGGTTCTATCTACTTAGGTACTATTCTTCACTAGCAGAAAAAAACCCCACCATCTTCTCAATCACAATTTGCCAACAAATCCCCAAGCTCTGTCAAATAAAGAAACTTGAGCCTTTCACGCTCTACGCAATCTCAGCAATGGAAGAATCTACTCCTCCTGACCATAGGATCGATCCTTCCTAGCTGAGGAAGATGACCAGGAATTGCGTAGGTTTGATATTCCCTTCTTTGTCTCTATGCTGATTCTCTTCCTTGCTCGAAATGAGGACGAAGGCCCTCTGGGTCACTTCGTTTTTGTTGCTTCTTCTCTGGAACAATATTGACTCTTGGGACAACTGCTACTGCTGAAACTTATTCATATTTTTTTTGGTGTCTTCAGTCCTCCTGTGATCTGCAATGCTTTGATACCATGTTGAAGTTTCTAGTTCTAACATGTCATAAATCCCTACCACATTATCTGGTTTATTTTCTCCTACTTGTTCTTCTCATTAACAAGTTCTTTATAAATATAAATACCGAAAGTAAACACAAATGCAGCCTTAACACATATACAAATCAAAAGCTAAAATAATTGAGACAAATACACAAGGGACGTTTTTACTTTTGGACAATCGTCCCTGGAAAAACCCAATGTGGGAAGACTAGTGCAATAGATATGAGAGTTTTATTATTATGTGGTTTCTAAATAAAACTTGGGTGTTAGAAGTGGCTCACCCTTCAGAGAATTTCCTTGGTATAAGTACATCTCCTCAAAGGTAGATATTCTAGCTAATCAATCATTGAATGAATGATCACACATCAACTATGACAGTTCCCTATCTGGATGACAAAAGCTTCTCCAAGCTTCTCCACTTCTCTGCATCACTTTGATAGGGACTGCGTCACCCTCTCATCTCACTAGCACTCAGTCTACCCTACAAAAATCACCTAGCACTAGCCTCCTGGCCCTACATTAGACCTGCTAGCCTTTGTACAACTATTGAAGCCTCTGCGTCAACCACTTGGCTCTCTACGTCATCCCTCTAACCCTCTATGTCACCCACACTAGCCTCTTCAGCCTCTTCATAATTCCCAGCTCCCTCTACGTTAGCCTATCTGGGCTCTGAGCTATCTCTCTGGCACTATCTCTGCCTCTCTACCATGTATTCTTGGCCTCATTTCGAACTGCCCATCGCTGCAACAGATCACTAGCTCAATTCTCTCAACAAAACCCCACTCTATAAAATCGATCTGACTGATCAATTTGGTGTATCTCCAACTGACCCTCAAGCCTCCTCTTATGATTTTACTATTAAGTCTTAAACAACCAATATTAAGTCTCTAATCAATGGCTAATATTGTATTTGACTTGATTCTCATCTATTGGAACCTTCCAACCCAAAATTATATTAATATGCATTAATATTTTAATTTTCCTAAGTTTACACTTAGGACCCCATTAAAAACATTAATTATTTTAATATCTCCTCATCTATGTATAATTTCTCCAAATGATTTCTGGGTTTTGGAGATCTCATGTTCTTTAGTCTCTCCACCAATTTACATGGCTAGATCAGATTTGATGCTATCAAAAATCAAAACATGATACATGGAAGCGACATAAATCGACATGTAACTAGTCATACACTGACAATAATTCATTCCACAATAACAACCTCAGATTTCACATGATGACATTACTACAACCATGAACAACATCATGCAAATGAAATAAGCACATGGATTGCAAGGGTGAGAGACACACATGCAACTGACATGCATGTGTCACCAACACATAGGCCATCTAGTCTGAGGGGTGAACCATGCTTTGATACCACATTGTAACACCCTCTTCCCACATCTACCCAAGGAACTGGCCAGCCACTATAATATGATTCAACCTCCTAAATCACGTTGAAGGAAGTGGAACAGATAGAAACACACCATACAAACATTCAACATCATCTACAAGACCCTTAGGAACCAATCCAATACTTTAGACAATTTTCCCTTGGCTCCCACTGAAATTTTGGACAACCTAAGCCTTAGTCACTCCCATGTTATAACCATAATAATGTCCAAAACCCCAAATTTGCTCTCATGGGCTTACCTATTGTTACACAGCATTTTGTCACCGACCCCGCATTCCCTGATCCCGAACACTACTAGTCCACATTATTGACATCTGCTTTGTGTCATGTTGCAAATATGTGCCAATGTCTTCCTTGTCATATCAGGAAGAATACCTCATTTCATTACTCTTGGAGCAGCCCCTTTTTAACCTCTATTTTTGGGTCATCGTAGGTCATCAGTTATTCCACCCGCGAAGATTTTCAAGATTGAACTAAGCCTAGCGACGTTGTCACCCTACCCCTATGGTTCGCTCGTGACAAGCTACTTTTTGCGAGTTTGTTTTTAACAAATTGTCGAAGCTTCTGAGTGGCAGTCCTAGGGTTGGTTGTTGGATTAGATGAGCTCAGCTCTCTCCTTTGGGATGGTTGTTCCACCTTTTGTGCAACCTCCCAAAGGGAGAAAGCTCTTTCTCCTATATTTTATGGAGGCTCCTCCTCCTATAAATAGCTCCGTCATAGCTAAGATTTGCTAGTGGCAGTTGGAGATAGTCAGAGAGTTTGGCTAGAATTTGGAAGTAGCTTCTAATGTAACTTAGCCTGGGATCATTTTCTGTGGATTTGGCTTCATTGTATGAGCGTTCTAGCATCATAATTTTTCCTTTTGGGTAGGAGAGAGTTATTCATCCTCTTGGGAGACAATTCATGAGTGAATGCTTGTGGAGACATGATGACAAGACCCTTCAAGGAGACCTACAATGTCAAGGCATGGTTGTAAGATTTACTTCAGTTCATATTGATACCAATCAACAATTTATTTCCTATATCTTATGTCAAATTGCATATTGATACCTTGAAGTTCCTTGACCCTTTAAGTATATCATTTTTGTTGTATTCTATTATGTTTGTTGTTGTTCTCTATATGTTGTTTCAGTATAAAAGTGATTAGAAAGAGAGATAGAGCAACATGACGAGAGCTTCATCAAACGAGGATTTGAATGTAGGCCTTCATGAAATTAACTATCTAAGGCAGTTTGCTTTGATATTGTTCTTGCTGTGACTAGACACACTCTAGGGCTAGATGGGTTGCCTCTGTCTGCAAAGGGAACTTACCTTCTTCACCAAGTTGGTTACCATACTAGGGATTTGTGTCTTTTGTCTCTTGATTTAATTTTTCTTTGCTTTATATTGTCTCCTATACTTTTTGGGTAGAATTCTCCATTTTGTGGGTTGTTTGACTACTCATGGTAGTCTTCCATCTATCATAAGTGATAGGTCTGGCCTTTCCTCAGCTAAATTTTTAAATTTTTCCTTTGATTTGGAGTCGTCACCTTTTATTTTATGACAGCTGCGACGATAGTCACGTCTGCTCTATTTAATTAGTTGCGCTTTCTACTATTTGGAATGATTAAATCACCTCACAGTTGTGACGGGCTTTGAGTTACGCTCAGCGTTGCTTCCTCATGTACTTCTGCGACAACATCGCAAGTTTCTAGTTAAGGGGGTGTGACTTTTCATTGTTGGCATAGGTTGTTAGTTTGACGCTCATGAAGATTCCTGTAGGTTTTTATTTTGAAGTTCTGTTTGCTGATTGGCCAATGTGTCCTATCCTTTTGAGCTTATCTTCTACCTATTTATTGTGTGTCAAATTGTTGTTTGCTGGAATATTTGACTCTTGGTTTAATTCCCTTTAGATTTATCCTTTTGAACTGTGTGACCTGTTCACCTTAGGGTTTCTTGAAGCATTAGCTTTTCCTTGGGTTGCTTGTTCGTTTGGACCTTTGAGATGTGTTTGCAGTGATCCCTTGCATTGTTAGAAGCTTTTCCTTATTGACTATTCTTTCATCTTCCTGATTGGTATGTGACATTTGGTTATCAAAATTTTCAAGTCTTGGTTGTTTGGTTTCCTTCCAACACTTTGGCATAGATCACATTGCTTCCCGGTCAATTAGAAAGCTTCCAAGTTTTTGCAAAAAGATACATATTCTTTGTTTTAAGTCTTTGATTGGTTTCTGAGTGGAATGTTTCTCTTTACTTATTGAATGATTTCATTTTGAAAAGGACTTAAAACTAGCATTGTATTGCATTTTTCATTTGGTTTCTTGTCATCTATTACAAAAAACAAAATATCATATTAGGAAATGAGAACAATCTTTTGCATTAGTAAATTCTTGACATTTACAAGTTGAAAAGAGAAGGATATATTTTTTCATTTTCTTAATTTGATTGCTTGCAAGTTAGTGAAAGATAGAAGCATTTCTCTTTCCTCTTGATTGGTTTGCTTGTGAAATCATGAAAAGTAACATTCTTGCATTTGCTTGCTCATTTCTTTGATTGCTTTGAAGAAAACCTCTCACTTTTCTTTACTTAGTTCTTCATTGAAGAGCAGTGGTTTCTTTACTCCGTTAGTTGAATTCTAGGAGTTTTTGAAGATACATTCGGTAGGGCCTTGAAACTAAATTCTAATTCACAATAAACTACTAAAATTTGTTGAATTAACCTAAGGAAGCATTGAAACTTAACGCTCATATATCTAGAGTTCTAGGCTAAAGTCGTGTTTCGGCGTCTTTAAACCTAGTGGCTGTTGTTTTCACTAAGGTTGGGTGATTCCTCCTTTTGTGATTCGATAAGTGCTAGTACTGACTTGTGTTCCCTATATCGTCATGTATATGATGGGAGACCCCACTAGGTTGCAATCTTGTTATCCATAGGAAGATGAGTCTACCACCTTAGGCATCGTAACACACCAAAGACAACATTTGGGAAGATTAGCCATCATACGGGAAGTCCTTGGTCATTTCTCTTTCATTTTACTACCAAGTTGTATATGCAGTTTTACGATTTTTCTGGTAAACCTTTTGCCTAGAGTTCCAGAGCAATCATTTCACCTTTTTGACTCATTAAGCTTCAAAGAACGTTTGAGCACTTGTCCTTTTGAGCTCGTTTCCAATCGGAAGTGATAGAGTCATATTTTGTCCTTTTCTCGAATCTTAAAACATCAAAAGGCAAAAATTTGTTTCAATGTTCTAAAATTAACATCCCACAAAATATTTCTGGTAAAAGTTATCTTCCTTAGTAATTCTTTAGAGTTGATTCCAGTGGTAACATTTCCAGAGTCCACTAGTCAAGGGTTCCCCTCTGAAGGGAATCATGGTACTTTTCCTTCTTTTGGAAACACTGGTGCTCCTTATACGGAAATGTTATCCCTCCCTGGGTTAACCATTGGTTTACCTGTCTGGTTATTTTTGACCTGAGTGAGCCTGAGAATCCCAACTCCTACCCCGCCGTCTCCTTCATTCGAATCACGTCATGATGATTCTAAGGTTTACCCCTCGCCTTCTTCCTCTATTTATTCACATTCCTCTCCTACTTCGCCTCGTGAAAGTTTCAAATCTAGTAACCCAGGAGGCTAAGAAGAAGAAGAAGATGATGAAGAAGAAGAAGTCAAATAAGTGAGAGACCAACCATGCAGCTATTACTCCAAATGCCCCCCCTCACCCCCCCCCACCGACAAACCTTTTGATCCTTCGTGGAGGGTAAAATTCCCTTACAGGCTGTGTAAGGGTGACCATCTCCTTCGAGACTGTCCTGGCATTCCCAAAGTCTTAGAGGTATGGTCTCAAAATCTAGATTGACCATCCCCATCGACCTCCGGATATCATGTCAATGCTACACCTTCAGCTAATGATGGTAAGAAGAAAGGGAAGATTAGATTCACCTGTAGTTTATGTGAAGGAGATCATCTTCTTCACATTTATCCTCTTATGGATAAAGCTTCCAAACTTTTGGAAAACCTTGCAGCTCCTCAACCCCAACTTCCTGTTGGTTATCAGAAGCTTTCTTTTGACCCTCTCCCAATTGGTAAAGATATTGACTTGGATTCATCTCTTTCCCATCCTGCTCTTCCTGAGTGTAACTCTCTTTTGTCTATTCCCGAACAAACATTGGTCGAAAAGAGCATCGACTTGGTTTCATTACCAGCTTCTCACTCTGTTCTAGAAGAGAGTGGTGATCAAACTGATCATGTTATTCTCGTCTCCTAAGATTCTCATGAATCGAAGAGTGACCCTCCCATCCCAGTTGTTTAGGAGAATCCTTCTCCTATTCCTGTACATCATGGGGGCAATCATATGATACCCCCATGAAGTAGTTTTTTCATCTATTTTGATTGGGGTCCATTGACTGCTTTCTGTCTCCCATCTTATGTGCCTATCTAGATCACAATACAAGCCTATAATATGGTAGAACCTGACAGTATATTAGATCAAGGTGCATTTTTTAGCATCATGTCTTCTAATACTTGGCAAGCTTTGGGTTCCCCATAGCTTGTGCCTGTCATCTAGAATCTGTTGTCTTTCAACGGAGGAATGAGTCAACCGTTAGAGATCCTTCCAAATTTCCCTATTACTTTGGGAGGAAAGACCGTCTATATAGATTTGATGGTCATCCAAGGTCCATTAGATTTTGATCTCCTCATTGGATGAAACTATGTGTATGTCATGGGAGATCTTGTTTTTTCACTTTTCCATGTGGTTTGTTTTCCGCACAAAGGAAGAATTGTGACTATTTATCAATTGTCATTCATTGGTTAGCAAGTGTCTCCTTTGCAACCATTGTCTCCTATCGGCTCTTGTTTGCAAGTAGTACCTTCCCCACCACAGGTTAATTCTGTGGCTACCCATTCCATCTCCACATCTGCTGATGATCGCACAGATGGTATAGTACATTATGTACTGGGGGCATTGGAACTCGATTTGTCTATGCTACCAAATGACATGTATTCTTCCCAGAGCGTGGTTCCTCCATCTAGTGAAGATCCCTTGGGAGCCATGTTCTCGTATGGTCCATGATCAATTTAAGGATGATATTTCTTGGTCTTGTGTCAACCTCATTAAAAAATGAACAAGAGATGAGGAGAGTTCCTTGTCTAGTGTCATCCTTGTTAAAAAATGAAACAAGGGGTCATGAGGATAGTTCTTGGTCTTGTGTCAACCTTGTTTAAAAATGAAACAAGGGGTGATGAGGACAATTCTTTTATTGTGTCAACTTCGTTAAAAAATGAAACCAAGGATATGAGCATATTTCCTTATCTTGTGTCAATCTCATTAAAAAATGAAACAAGGAATATGAGGATAGTTCCTTGTCTTGTGTCAACCTCGTTAAAAAATGAAACAAGGAACATGAGGATATTTCTTTTACTGTGTCAACCTCATTAAAAAATGAAACGAGTTCCTAAGTAGAGTTCCTTGTCTTGTGTCAAGCTCATTAAAAAATGAAACAAGGTCCCCTGGAGCAAAGTTCCAATTAGTGTCTTTGATTAGATCTTGTAAAATCCCAGTCGAGTCTTTTACATGATCTCATAAACGAACCTTCATTCCATCTTTCGGATATCCATGAGTAGTCTATTTAGGTGAATGTAATGAAGCTTGGGGGGCATGAACCTAGTGCTAAAGTTAAGTTTCCTTGTAGGTTATGTGAAGGGAATCACCCCATTCACCTTTGCCCCTGTCTGGATGAAGCCAAAAAGGTGTTGGATAACCATCCTGCTTCACCATAGCAACTTCCATTTGGTTACAGGAAACTCTCCCTTTCATCATGTTGGGGGCATGTAAACCAATATCAAGCATAGTTCTTCATTCAAGCTTGTGTAAACATGAAACTGAATTCAAGCATAGTTTGTTATGGTTCAAGCTTCTGTAAAAATGAACCCATCTCCATTTTAACCCTCATGATTGCCATTCTATTAGCCTCTTCCATCAGATGAGCCTTGGTTTTTCTCCTTCCATCATCACTATTTGTTTGGTCGATCATATACTTTCACTTGGTTATTTTTACTTTACTAAGGGACTACAACGATGAGTGGTTTTATTAGCCCACCTCTTGACCATTACATGTTTTGAGTAGTTCCACCATTGCTGGAACTAGTTGCTACCCTTTATACTACTCGTTCCTCTAGGATGAGTCACCTTTAAGCTCTTTTTTGATTCATAAAAGATGAAAATATTTCTGAGTAGTTTTCCCTTTTTGACTCGTTAAAGAGAATAAAAATGAGGGGTCTGCTTTCATCTTTTTTCTGACCCTTTAAAAATGAAAATATGGCTGAGGCTCTTGTCACTTTGAACTTGTTAAAGGCTGTGAAGTGTCATCTACCTAGTATAAGTTTACCCGTTCTATGGACTTGAACAAATTATTTACGAAAATGGTCTACATTGATCTATCATGGTCAATAGGTTCCCTTGGGTATTGTTTTCTACCTTTTTGGATTCAAGGGACCAACGTATGAAAACGGACCATGTGGAGTTTTCTTTTATGTGTCTTTTTCAAACTCTCTAAACATGAAAAAGATACTGAGTTACACCTCTGTCGGACTCGTTAAACTATTAAACGACATTGGATTCGTCACCATGATGAACATGAGTTTCTACTTCCTATGGTTCGTTAAACTTACTAGGTCAGATTTGTCTGAGGGACAAACTTATATTACAATAATATGATATCCCCTTCAAGCTTGTGTTTCAAAAATAATCGGGGCACTCGCCAAAAATGGTGGGGGGGAATTTAGAAGTATTCTGTCAATTGTATTAATTATTTGGGCAGCTTGTCACTCTTGAACATCGACACTCTATCTGCTTTATGTCAGGTTGGGATATCCTCGCTTTATCGTTGGCCTTCCAGGTTTTGGGTTATCCATTTTTCCTCATTCCATCTGATCTTGGCTACATCATCATGACCTTTGATCCCTTGGTACCAAAATGCTACCAAACTCTGGAGTCATGTCACCGATATGTTGAAGAGCTTAATCCTTCCACAGTTTAAATCCTTACATAACTTCCTCAGATTCTTTGTCTCATCCACATTCATCTTTTTCCTTTGTCTCACGTCGATAATGTGGGAAACATTATGGCCCTCCTTTGATTGATCGCTTCCTGTCGACTTTAGCTCATTATCTGAGAAGTTGATCTAGAGATTCCTTTCTAGTACCTTGGAGCTTGCATGCTTTAATGGAAAGTTCTTCGCATTTGACGATGAGCTTTCATTATTTGCCTTCAATTAGGTGATTTCATGGGTGTTCGACTTCAGATCATTCTTCACACTTCATGTATTTTACTAGCAGTACCTTAAGAACCATTGACATTACTGGTGGTCTCTCTCATGCTTGTTAATGGTTTACATCATTGACTGGTAGTCAAGAGATTTTCTAGTATGCTCGACTTCAGCACATCTATTCGCATATTAGAATTTGTACCTTGATCGGGTTGGGATTCAAGACCCTAGGCTCAGATTACACAAGTCCAAGTTTCACGGATTGGTTCATGATTGTATACATGACTCTTTTGATTAGATGGTTGCGACCATACCTGAGTATTTTATATGGTCCTTTTGATTTTATGGATGCGTCCATACCACAGATCATTTATTTTTATCTTTTGGATGGCTATGCCCATGCCTTATGCACACATATTTACTTTCACTATGTACTTATGTATCAGAGATCTCAGTTGTACTTGCATTTGCAGGTTCTCTGCATTGGTGTTTTGTTTCAGTTATGGATTTGTAAAGCATTTCACCCCTCCCACTCTCTCGGCCTTCATGCTTTAGGGGGCATCTATTACACACTATTTTTTCACTCACCCCACATTCCTTGATCCCGAACACTGCTAATCTGTCTTATTGACATCTTCTTTGTGTCATGTTGCAAAATATGTGTCAGTGTCTTCCTTGTCATATCAGGAAGAATACCTCAGTTCATTACTCCTGGAGCAGACCGTTTTCAACCTTTATTTTTGGGTCGTCATGGGTCATCAATTATTCCACCTGTGAAGATGGACAAGATTGAATTAAGCCTAGCAATGTTGTCACCCTGTCCCTATGTTTCACTCGCGACAAGCTACTTTTAGCGAGTTTATTTTTAACAAATTGTCGAAGCTTCTGAGTGGTGCTCCTAGGGTTAGTTGTTGGATCAGATGAGCTCAACTCTCTCCTTTGGCATGGTTGTTCCACCTTTCGTGCAACCTCTCAAAGGGATAAGCTCTTTCTCCTATATTTTATGGAGGCTCCTCCTCCTATAATTACCTCCTTCATAGCTGAGATCTGCTAGTGGAAGTTGGAGATAGTCAGAGAGTTTAGCTATAGTTTTGAAGTAGTTTCTAATGTAACTTAGCATGGGATAGTTTTATGTGGATTTGGCTTTATTGTATGAGTGTTTTAGCATCGTAAGTTTTCCTTTTGGGTAGGAAAGAAAGTTATTCATCCTATTGGGAGACAATTCATGAGTGAATGCTTGCGGTGACATGCTGACAAGACCCTTCTAGGAGACCTACAATGTTAAGGCATGGTTGCGAGTTTTACTACAGTTCATATTAATACAAATCAATGGTTTATTTCCTATATCTTATGTCAAATTGCATATTGATAACTTGAAGTTCCTTAACCCTTTAAGTAGATCATTTTTGTTGTATTCAATTATGTTTGTTGTTGTTCTCTGTAAGTTGTTTCAGGTATAAAAGTGATTAGAACGAGAGATGGAGCAACACAACGAGAACTTCATCAAATGAGTATTTGAAGGTAGGCCTTCATGACATTAACTATCTAAGAGAATTTGCTTTGATATTGTTCTTGCTATGACTAGACCCACTCTAGGGCTAGAGGGGTTGCCTTTGTCTACAAAGGGAACTTACCTTCTTCACACCTGCCAGTGACCAGAGACTAAATTTGTAAGTGTTATTCCCGTGACCTTGGTATTTGAGCCACTTTTTTATGTCCAGAGCCCAGTTTACTACCCAAAATTTCATGATACCTTCATACATTTAAATAACTTGGAAATGATAGTGCTAAAGAAAATACTTGTTTAATACCTTCAATGGACCCCTACTAGCCATGATAGGAATTTTGTCAAACATATCACGAATATGTAATCTACAGGTGTAAATAACAGTTCTGAGCATAATGTTCTCATACTTAGATGAGAATCGCTACGAACCATTGATTCCTCAATAAATCCACTACCATTCCATTCATTAGTTCATAGATACACTGACCATTCAATTATAACTAAAAACATGATGAAGATCATAAAGGGCTACTATCATAAAACACATACATAACCAGCATAATAGAATCATAAATACTCATGAAAGTATAGCCATATAGACCACATATAATCCATCATAATGTTCATAGAAATATAAGGATAAATAACCTTTCATTATTGATACAAAATCCAAACTCGGGATGGGACTTCCATGTTCCACCCAACCATAGAATGGCTGAGCGAAATCTCTCTTCATCCATTCACCCCCATGACATATTACAACCATAAATGTAGGGTCTCATAGAACACATCAAGCAAAACTCATCTAGTGCTTCTACATGGCATCCACCTAAAATTTTCAAATAGTGGTTCCACATCAAGGTTAGAAATCACAAAAGAATCATTAGATTAGTCTCCATCCAAGCCTTCTAGGGCTTCAAGACAATCTTTTTCAACCAAGGCTTCCAGGACTAGTAACTCAACCCATAGTTTTCATTGGGCTTCGAGATATTTTTTCCAACCAAGGCTTCTAGGACTAGTAACTTAACCCACCAAGGGCTTCTAGACCATTTGTCCAACCAAGGCTTCCAGGACTAGTAACTCAACCCAATATGTTACAGGGCTTTGAGACCATTTGTCCAACCAGGGCTTCCATGAACTAATAACTCAACCCAAGCTAAGGAAACATGAGAACCAATCAAAAATAAATAATTAAATTAAAACCACAATCACCATGGCTATCCAAGAAATGGAAAGGCTAGGCAATTCATTGTTAATCCAGGCAAGCCTCCATGCCAATGATACGTCATGACGAAGAATCCACATTCATATACCATGCATTCCAAAACTAGTGAAAAAAACATACATGCAACTTGGCACCTGCAAGAAAATATGACGTAGTTGATGATCCTGATGCCCTCTTGTGATTTCCTTCTCTTCCTTTTGCTTCTTGATCTAAGAATCCAAGTATGCCACACCCACCAAGCATGCTCCAAGAAAACTCTAAGTCTCCAAGAGTATGAGAGAGAGAGAATAATGAGACAGCTCCAAAGTTGAACTATAAAAATGTTACCAACTGATTGTCAGGAACCTTTTTATGAAAGAGGCCTCTATTTCCTTGATTTTCAATTATTTTCCTTCAATTTCCTCCTCACATGCAACCTGTGACCTTTCACCTCCCTTTTCTCATAATTTCCATTATTTTCATAAATAAATGTGACAAAAATTCCATTTTTCCTTTCCAAAGGCTGAGCCATTGCATTTTCCAATTTCCTTAGCTGTAAACAATAACAAATCACTAGGATTTTGCCCAACATTCAACTTAGAATAAGTGTCCCATCATTCGTGGTTATTATGTTGCTTTTATTTACTTTTATTACATGTAATTTTCACCAGGGTTGTTACATATCATTTAGAACCTCTTCCTTCTGTTTTTCTTCCTCTAAATTGAATTTCAAGGACATAATTTCCCCTTTATATATTTCTGAGATCATCTCTTCCTTTTTTGGGATCAACTACTACTTTAAGACTCTGTTCTCCTCTTCTATATTTTCACACACCTTCTTATTTTCTTCTAATCATAGGCCTAGGTTGTTTTCTATTTTAATGGCTTCTTCAATTTTTTCTCTTTGATAAACAAAATCTTCATTATCTGAGTTGTACATACCTTCTTTAGCTCACAACAATTTATCTTTAAGTTTCCTTTTGTTCTTTATTGCCTTCTTTAACTCATCAAGAAAATTTATGAGATCCCATTCAAGATCCACTTTTCATTATTCGTCTTCTTCCTCATAGTCTGAGACATTTTGTTTCTTGGAGTCAACTTCAATTTCCATAAAGAAACATTCATTGGACTCGCCCTCTGAAAAATTGCTATTAGATTTTGGTGTAGAGTTTTTCTCTTTGGAGTAGAGCCCCTTCTTCTTAAAGGACTTCCTTTTCTGAAAATTTTGAGCTTTGTCATTGGATTTTGGATCTTTTTCCATTTTCAACTTTTCTTTATAAGGACACTTAGAGGAAAAATTTCCAACTCGTCCACACTCAATTCATTTTAAGGGAATATTTCCTTTATACCTCCTTACACAATGTTTTAGATTCCTGACAAAGTGAACCAACTCTTGATCAGATTAAAAACTGGAACATTCTCAATTATCTTTGTGTTCCTTAGCCTTCTTAGACACCTTCAACAATACCTCCATTGGTTCAACCTTCTCTTTACCTACTGTCATCTCATCGGCTATGAGAGTACCAAGTAGCTAGTCCATTGTGAGATTTTTCAAGTCTGTCATTTCCTTGATGGGTAAGATCTTGACATTGAATCTCAAAATCATATATCTTAAAACATTTTGAGAAATTTCTTCTTCTTTGGTAGCTTCACTAAGTCATGTAATCATATTGGTTACTTCGTCGACTCTCAGGAAATAATCTCCTATACTTTCTTCTTCACTCACTCTTAAGATTTCAAACCTCATTTTGAAGGTTTGAAGTTTGTCTTGATTAACTTTCTCATATCCTTCATGACTCTCATTAAGATTTTCCCACAATTCCTTGGCTGACTTACAGTGAACAACCTTTAATAGTTAATATTGGCTAAGATAGAAGAGAATGGAATTATTTCCTTTGCATTATTTCCATAAACCTTTTTACCATTTGCATCAATAGGAAGGACTACTATTGGGAGAGGGTCACTAGGGTTAGCTTTGTGGTTAGTTAACCCAAGTTTTGTATAATTTTCTGTAAAATATGTCAAGTCTCTCCAAGATGTGGTTGTGGAGCGCCAAGGTATATAAGATTAAAAGGGGTCATAGCCCATTGTTTGGGTTGGTTTTAAGATTCTCCCATGCTCTGTGGACCATGGTATTGTATGGAAGAAAGATATAAATATTTGTGTCATAGCGAGTCTTAGGGATAACTTAGAATAAAGAATTGTGAACCATGTATGGCTTTTGTTGTTTTGGTAAAGTGGTAAGGCAGGAAGGTGGTGTTTCCTATACTTAGGCAAGAATGGGAAGACTCCTGTAATTGAGTGCATAAGAGGCCTTGGTAAGTATGCAATGGAGTGCACAGACCCCTGCAGCTGAGTGCGCAGGGTAGAAGAGTATGTAATATGAATATTGAATATCAATAAACAAGGATTTTGAAGAGTTAATGTGAAATTTGAGCATTTTTTTCATTCTATTATGTTATGTTTTGTCTCTTATAATGTGTTTTCTCTAGAATAATGAATGAACATTGCATGAAACCATTAAATCTATCTTATTTATGCATGATTTAAGTCATTATCTAGTTTCATGAATATAAGAGTTATTTCTGCTATGTTTTCTAATGAATTGAATAAATCTGCACGAAGCCTGATCTAGGGTTGTTTTTAAACACACGAAAGTGGATAAATTATCTGTTTAAGGCTCGCAAATACTGATAGTAGACCTTCATGAAGGTATACAAGCCATTTTCAAGAGTTATAGCAATAAGCCCTAGAAGATTACCGATCTCCGTGAAGGTAGATCTAAGTTATAGAAGCTTGAGAACCACTTGTCAAATAGCCCTGTACGTAGAAACTTGGTTCTAGCATCCCCAAATACTTCTTCGGGTGAGATTGTAGCCTGCACTATGCAGGTTGTTTCTGAAAGGGCCAAACGTTAGGGTTTAATTTGTTAGCATGAACAACTCTGAACCTAGGACAGGCCCCCTTAAGCCAACAAATGGTTCCCTTGCCAGGACCAGGATTTATCTAAGAGATGTGTGACAAATGATTTCTTACAAAGAAAGAGTTGGATAAGTGGATTGATCAGAAATTGCAAACATTCATGAATCAAGAGAATAGGATCCTTAAACTATCCAAGGAGAAATGGTTGCAGATATTTTCATATACAAAAGAGACTGACGTGTTCTTTTGTTTCTTCCCTAAAGAACTATATGAGTGGTTGTCTAAATTAGCTGATAGTCAAGGGATGTGGAAGCTCGCAGGCCCTATAGTGTGGACTCCTAAACTGGTGTGACGTCTAGAAGCATCATGAAGCAATATTAGGTAGGCTATGGATCATTGGGTTGATCACACACTAAGCAGTTTTGTGACTTATTTTGTGATTGATAGAAATATCAGTTATAGCAAAGCAGAGCGAATGATATTTATAGGCCCACGAGGTAAGTATTTGAACTCTCTGAAGACTTGGATTAAAATTTTGTTATGTGAAAAGAGGGTTATGTAGCTACCTTGATGTTTGGGGCCACGCAAAGTGGGAGATTCTTTAGAGGAAATGGAGAATCTAGCCCAAAATATAGTCCACTCATTGAACCCCCTTCAAGCGACGATGAAGGAAAATTTCTGACTACACCGCGAAGCACATTTTAGTTAATAATGCAGGGTGTTCTGAGGATACTTCATGTTGGGTAACAAAGGGCCCACGTAATAGTTTTGGGGCTCAACGCTTGCAATTTTGGGAAAGGTATGGTAAAGACTCCGCGAAGTGCGTGGAACATGAATTGTAAATAAGTCAAGTCAAAGGGTTGCCCGCCCAAGAAATAATATAGAATAATAGGAAGTAATTCGGCTTGCCCATGGTCTGCAGACCATAGGAATGTATAAATAGAGCAAGGCTCTATGGGTAGAAGGTAGAAGTTGGGATGTACTTTGGATCTGAAATTTAATGGGTTTTTGAGAAGAAAAGTCTTGAAGCGTCTGTAAGTCTGAGTCAAGGGTGTTGGTAGGTAGATAGAGGCTCTGCAGCTGTGTGTGTAGAGGCCTAGTAGAGTCCGTAGCTGTGTGCGTGGACCCCTACAGCTGAGTGCACATGGTGGATCTGGATGTATTAGTAAAGGAATTGAATAAAGATAAGCTGATTCTGAAATTCTATGTTAAATCTAAATGATTGCAGATCTGGCTAATTTATGGTTAATATAACTATTTGATCTATGCACGCATTCTTCTGTTATGATCTTATGCAAATCTGTATCTTTTCTGAGTACGTGAACTAGTTATTTCTGTTAAATGTTTGCTCAGAGACCATAAAAATTAGATCTAATCTATAACATCGCAATAATAAGATTAAGGAGTTTCCTCGGTCTGGATCTATGCGGAGGAGAGTGGCGCAGGGCCACAGAATGGTGTGCGAACCTTCTAGACCACATTAAGATATCCCAAGGGTGTGGAAACCTGGTTCGATCACCCTCCCCTTCTACCTCGAGTGAGACCTCAATCTGTGCTTCGCGGACTGTTACCGAAAGGGCCGACAGCTGTGGGATTTGTTTGGCTAAATAACTCTTCCGAACCTGGGTTAGGCCCATATAAGCCAACACTTCATCCATCCATCCCACCTCCACCTCCACCTCTACCTCATACACCTCTGCCTATGCCTCCACCTCCACCCCCACCATTCAACATGGAAAACGCGATGAAAATGTCGTTTGAAAGGAACGGGGACCAAAGATCCAGAATAATTTTGGTTTGTCACAGATTCTCTTTGGACAACATAGTAGATCATAAACGATAATATTAAAAAAGCACAATTGGTTACAGCTTTATAGGATCGCGAATTAACATGGTATATCAAGTATTACACTAATAACCCCAACACGTCATTGGCAAATATCCAGCTAGATTTGAACGAGTTCAGTAAGCCTATGTCAGAGGCACAGTCAGTAATCAAATTTAAGGAAATTAGACAGAAGGTCCATGAGACACCTTGGGAATTTGATGAGAGGTTGAAATTCCTGATCAGGCAAGCTAATATGCAAATCTTAGATACCCAACATCGCGACTAGTTTATAGCATTTCTCTCGCCACATTTAAGAATACCTCTGTCACAATAGAAAATAGCAACACAAGCAGAAGTGTTAGAGATTGCGACATGTATGGATGCATTGCTTCTCCAAGATATGAACTTGAGAGTGGAACATATTCACTCCCAGCTGCAAGGTCTACACTTGGAGTTGCAAAGCTTGAAGAAAGCAAGGGAAGCTTAGCTGGAGGTGCACACTAAGATCTGGTGTCTGAAATGTAAGGGCCATGGGCATGATAAGAATAATTTCCCAGTCTTTAAGAATTATATTATGGGGGGGTTGTACCGTTGAAACCAGAGACTAATATTGGGAAGAGAATGAGATCTGCACTATGGTGTGCTATTTTTCAAGTTACAGGACAACATGCTACTCATAACTTTGATCTATTGCAGAAGTTTGTACAGACCCCTCAACAGTGATTTTTCGATTTCTGTAAGTCAGTAGGGAACGATGAACACCATTGCAGAATTTATGAGATAATGATGGATAGGACCCCTACCTATAGAAGGCAGGCAGAGAATCGGCCTCAGGATCAAGGTACAGGAGAAGTGCACGGAGTATTCCAAGTTCGAGGATGAGGAAGAGGCACTGGACCAGGATGAGTGCGTGGGAAGGTCATCTGCTATAACTGTGGCGAAGTAGGACATTTAGCGTGAGATTGTACAAACCCAATGCATCCCTCATGCCATTATTGTCGACATTTTGACCATGTCATATGGGAATGTCTATTTCTTATTGAAAAGATGCAAGAAAAAGAAGGCACAACCCCAACAACCTACGTAGAACATTCATATGATGAGGGTTGAGCCCCATAAAGAGGGTCAGAGTGTCAATATTGTATTGAGAAATGGTATGATGACTAGGGCAGATAAAGGTAAGAAACCCAAGGAAGATGGATGGGTATGCAAGGCTGCTGAGAAGGAAGTCGACTTTGATATGAATCATGCTAAAGAAACTTTCTTGGAAGAAAATAAGAATTTCGCTGAGGCCTCCACCTCAGGAAGTCAGGAGAAAATGCCATAAATTAATGTGATGCAAGAGGTAGATCCTTCAATACTAGCTACTTTCCTGAAGACTTGTATGAAGTCATTGCGTGATCAAAAAGTAGTCAAAGGATTGCAAGACTTAATAGAGAAGTGTGCCAATAAGGAAAAGGCTCCTACTGAATAGCGCACCGTAAGAAATATTGGTAAGCATAATGTATGAACAGGGAACGAGATGTGACTAGCTGTGCAGATACGTGAATATGAAATGGACCAGGTAATCTTTGATTTTGGGTTTGATGTGAATGTCTTGCCTAAGAAGACATGGGAAAGGATGGGGAGACCTATGCTGCAGTGGTATCCTATTCATTTTCAAATGGAAAATCAACAAAAGATTATTCCAATGGGGCGCTTATATGGGGTGACGGTAGACATTGAGGGTGCAAATGTGATGGCTGGCTTTGAGGTCATTGAGATAGTGGATGAGAAACCCATACTGCACACTATTAGAAATTAACTGGGATATTGATATGAACAAGGTAATCAACTTGAAGAAGCAGAAGATTTCATCTGAGAAGAAGTTGCTCAGGGTTGTAGTGCCACTAGGAGTGCGTTATACTAAACCTATGCACAACTATGTAGAAAGTGACAACCGTCTAGATCACCTATATAAGATACAACGTGAGATGATGATTGGATCAATCCTATAGCCAATGGATGAATTGTGTGGGATAGGGATAGCTCTTGTGCCTCAGATTCAGATGAAGAGCTTGAACATTGGCAGAATAGGCTACATGAAGTATCCACGCTCTGCTTTAATATGATGACCAAGTCACTGAGGTGTGTCTCGAATAGGGTAAGGAATATTCCGCACTATGATGGTTTGACTGATGTGGAAGTATTTCTGGATGAATTTGAAAGGGAAGTACCATAATAACATCGATTCCAAGCACTACAATTTTCGTTGGGAACTACGCCTACCCATTGGTGGTGTACACACAAGGAAAGCTTTGCTGGATCGAGAGAATACAAAAGAATGATGAAGTTAAGGTTTGGGTATGCTTATACCAGGATGACAAAAAAATACTGCAGGAAGGATGATCCGCGCAATCGTTTATCTCGATGTACTAAGACTTGGGGAACAAAACCATAACCAAAATGGGTGCATATTTTCTATCATACTCTAGATACAATCCCAATGAACTGGTATTTGGAGATGAAGCTTTTCCATGGAATGACTGAGTGGGATTTTTTAAGGGAGAGTTTCCTATTAATGTTTAGCTTCAACGATGGGTTTCAAGGAATTGATGAGGCACTACAAGAAATTAAATTAGCTACATTTAGAATGACGAAGGAACCGATAGAATGGACTCAGCGAGATTGGAGTACACAGCTGCACAATGTGATGGAATTCTATAATGTGACTGCAGAAGAAGAGGATGAATCGTAGAATATTACCATTTCTAAAATTGAAGGATATCACGAGGTTGAAGGACCAAAGGTGGTAAACTCAGATATATCAGAGCCTTTGAAAACTTGACAGATAAACATTATATTTGAGGAATAACCTATGTTCACAAAGATAGGAGACTATTGGGATGAAGATATGGCAGATAAGGTAGCTGACCTACTACGCGAGTAACATGACTTATTCCCCACAAAATTTTCAGATTTGAAAGAGATTGTCAGAGATTTAGGTGTTATAAAGATCACATTGAAACCGAATGCGAAGCCTATTAAGCAACAACCTTATCGATTGAATCCAAAGTATAAGGAGAAGGTGTGCCTAGAACTAGATAAAATGCTGAAAACTGGCATTATTGAGTCGGTAGAAGAATCAAATTAGGTAAGCCCAATGGTGGTCCAACAAAAGAAAGAAAAGGGCAAGATTGCATATTGTGTAGATCTACAAAAGCTGAATGATGCTTTTGTGCATGATCCATTTCTGACACCACTTACGGATGAAGTATTAGAGAATGTGTGCGAACAAGAGGAATATTCATTCACTGATGGGGTTTTGGGTTATCATCAAATAAATATCGCGCTGGAAGATCGAAGCAAAACAACCTTCATGACTGAGTGGGGTTTCTTTCAATATTTAGCTATGCCATTCCGATTGAAGAACACGCTTGCAATCGTTTCCTGGGTAGTAATCACGACATTCAAAGAGTTCATTCATAAGTTCCTAGAGGTATATTTCTATGACTCGACTGTGTTTGGGTTGGTGAAGCGCCATGTTTCGAGTCTTCGCATCATACTGGACACATGTCGAAGGTATTAGATCATGATACACTTGAAGAAGTATATATTTTGTGTACCTTTTGGAATTTTTCTCGCTCATGTTGTCTGTAAGTAGGGATTGATGTTGGACCCTACAAAGATCATTGTAATTGTGAACATGTAAGCTCCTAGGAATGTGAAATAGCTGCGTGCAACATTGTGACACAATTGGCACTACAGGAAGTTTATTAAGGCATATGCCGAGATAACTACGCTAATGGAGAAATTATTAAAGAAGGATGCTATGCTTTGTTGGGATGAAGACTGTCAATGCAGGTTGGATGTCTTAAAGGAGAAAATAGTGACATCGCCTATTTTGGTGTTTTTAGACAGCAAAAAGGAGTTTCATGTGCATGTCAATGCCTCCGACATTTTGCTAGGAGTAGTATTAGCCTAGGAAGATGAGGGAGAGATTGATCATCCAATAGATTTCGTGAGCAAGAAGTTATCCAAAGCCGAGAAGTATTACTCCACCACAAAGCATGAAGGGCTAGTGATGGTCTATGTGCTGCAAAAGTTCAAACATTATTTTTTAGGTGGAAAAATTTAAAATGTATACAAATCACTCCATGCTGAAATACCTGGTCAATAAGCCTGTGTTGGTGGGGAAGATATGCCACTGGTTACTATTGTGCTAGGAGCATGACTTTGAAGTGATTTTCAATCTTGGAAGGTTGAATGCAAGCCTGGACCATCTATCCAGGATTGAAACAGGAGAAGAACCAGGTAGTTTGGAGGAAGTACTATGTTATGAAGCCAACTCACAAAAATATAGAAAAGATAGATAAACACCTTAGAAATAAGCCTCTTCGAGGGGGAAACCTCCTTTACATTACACAAATGAAAATTTCTTGGATAATACAAATGACATGACCTCCTTTCTATATATAGGAGTCTAAGGGGTCATAATATAATTAGAGTCGACATAAAAATAATAATGTAAGGGCACAATAATAACAATAGTGGGTTTCTAGGGGCACAATAATAACAATATGGGGACTACATGGGCAGAACAATATAATAAGGGGGTTGTACTAATAACAATAAGGGGTTACACTAGTAGTATAGGGACCTAACATGACCCTTTCCTTCAAAACGTGTTGTCCTTAATGCTTGAGTAGTTCTTGATGCTTCTATATAAAATTCTTGTCCTCCCATGTGGAATATTCAACGGGTAAGTTCTTCCACTTGATGAGATACTCTGAAATTGATCGATTTCGTAGTTGTCGAGTTCTTGTTTCTGTGACTGTTCCAAGCTCCAATATGATTTTTCCTTCCTCGCCAAGTTCTGGCAATATTGTTTGAACTAGGATCTTTTGTAACTTTTGAATGAGTGGCCACACTTCTTCATCCTTCTTCCATTCATTCGTTGCTTCGTTTATCCAATCTGGTTGGATAACAGAAATAGTAAAAAACAATGCTTCGACATCCTCATCGTTTCTTGAGATTGCATCTGCAACAACATTTTGCTTCCCTTTTTTGTAGATGATTTCAAATTCATAAACCAACATATTTGTGACCCTTTTTTTTTGTTCTTATAAAGATAATCTTTGTTCTAAAAAGTATTTCAGACTATCATGATCCATTTTTACCTTGAAGTGTCTTCCCATTAGGTAAGGTTGCCATTTCTTAAGTGCATGTAGTATTTCCAACATTTCCTTCTCATAAATAGCTTGCTTTAGATGTAGCCCTAAAAATAACCAATCACCTACATCAAAACTTCTTTCACTGCGATGTTGATCTGCCCATTGTTTCATTCAATTCTGCACCAAAGTGGCATTATCCTTTAAAAGTTGGATAACTTGTTGTTCATGCTCGATGTGATCTTTCACTTGAACCTTTTTCTTCTTGATATGTCCTTCTATCTTGAGAGTTTGAGGAGTCCTAATTTGTTCCAATGCATTACAAGATATGGTTGGATTCATTTCTTGATGCTTGATGTGATTTTCACTTCTTCAACATTTTTCTTCTCGATATGTCCTTCTATCTTGATAGTTTGAGGAGTGGTAATTCCGGCCAATTCATTAAAAAATATGGTCAGATTCATTTCTTATTTCTTGATGTGATCTTTCACTTCTTGAACCTTTTTCTTCTTTATATGTTCTGCTATCTTGCGCATTTGAGGGGTGGTAATTCTTTCCAATGCTTTACAATATATGGTCGGATTCATCTCTTCTTTCTCTGGGGTTGGTTCATGGTGCATATACTCTTGTTTTGATGTTTCTTGATCCTTTTATTCCTCCTCTTCATAATTTATGTAAAATAATTTCTTCTCAGCACACTTATGCCCTTTAGCGTATTTGCTATACAATTGTAACAAAGCCCTTTTTCTCTTTTCTCTTCCAATTGTTGTTTTGTAAACCTTATAGGTTATGGAAAGCTAGGAGAAAAACAATTCCATAATCATAATCGTCAGTGGTGGGATTTCTTGTTTCCATAATTTTGCTTTCAATTTTTCTTGCCAACCTAAATGCCTGCTCCAATGAATCAGGTTCCCAAAGACGAACCTCATGTTGAATGTTATCCTTTGCTTCTCTGGAATATCATTTACGCTTATATTCAATTTTTTAAAGTCCTTAATATGATATTCCATTGACCCTTTTGTTTGAGATTTATCAATTGGCTAAAGAAGGTGTTACTTTTTGTATCCTCATAATGTGCTATCATTTCATCTGTGAAAATTTACCAAGTGACAAGTGCTTTACGAGAACAAAGCCCTTTATACCATAAAAATTGATTTGGCTCTAAATATAAATATGTAGTATGTACCTTTTTTAATAGTTGAACCTCCTGTAGATTAGAATATTGCTCCATCTATAGTATCCAATTATTGGATCCTTGTCATCAAACTTCCTCATATCGCCTTTCCTTGATTTTAGGATCTTGATCTTGAAATGACTGTAACTTTCTAATTTTAGATCTCCAAGTTCTCAAATTATGTCTTGTAATAGCCCTCTGAGTCCTCTTTCTAGCTCCGCAAGTCTGATCAGAATTTGATTCTCCATTAAAGTGTTATGCCCAATCTCCTAAGATGACCTGATTATATAATGTTTGAGTAGAGATAAATTGTACGACGTGCGACGTGTCACTGTTTCAACCTTTGGATCCAAAAAATATACATAGAAAACTATAGTCTGTCCTCTTTCTGTAACTTCTTATGAAATTTCAATTTGTTTCTCAGAGAGAACGTTATGATGATTTTCCCAAGGTCACCTGTTTATAATGTAATTCGGGAGTCTAAAAAACCTTACCTTTCTTATATTATATCTCCGAAAATATAGTGAGAAAAGATCCGAGATTTGGACCTAAGCTTCACCAACCTTTCGGCTCAAATGGGTTTTAATTTCAAACTCTGAACCTTTTCATAACAAATATTATAGTGAATATTCCACGATGACCTGTTTGTAATGAAATTATGGAGCTTGCAAATACCCTAACTTACTCAGATCATATCTCCAAAAGTATAGCAACACAAGGTCTGAAATTCAGACCCAAAGTCTAGGCCAATATCCTCTCAAATGAGCTTTTGTTATAGCGTCTGAAACTTTGTAGCGAAAATGTTATATTGAAACTTCCATGATGACCTGTTTGGAGAACCGAAACCCTAGAATCCAAAGCTCTGATACCAAATGTTATGAAACTAGCTCACAAAAAGATAGAAAAGATAGATAAATGCCTTAGAAATAAGCCTCTTCAAGGGGGAAACCTCCTTTACATTACAAAAATGAAAAATTCGTGGATGATACAAGTGAAACGACCTCCTTTCTATATATAGGAGTCTAAGGGGTCATAATATAATTACAGCCGACATAAAAATAATAATGTAAGGGCACAATAATAACAATAGTGGGCTTCTATGGAGCACAATAATAACAATATGGGGAATACTTGGGCACAAAAATATAATAAGGGGGTTGTAATAATAATAATAAGGGGTTACACTAGTAGTATAGGGACCTAACATGCCCCTCTCCTTCGAAAAGTGTTGTCCTCAATGCTTGAGTAGTTCTTGATGCTTCGGTATAAAATTCTTGTTCTCCCATGTGTAATCTTCAATGATTAATTTCTTCCACTTGATTAGATACTCTGAAATTGATCGATTCTGTAGTTGTTGGGTTTTTGTTTATGTGACTGCTCCAAGCTCCAATATGACTTTTCATTCCTCATCATGTTCTGGCAATATTGTTTGAACTGAGATCTTCTACAACTTTTGAATGAGTGGCCACACTTCTTCATCCTCCTTCCATTCATCCCTTGCTTCATTTATCCAATCGAGTTGGATAACAGAAATATCACAAAACAATGCTTCCACATCTTCATCCTTTCTTGAGAGTGCATCTGCAACAACATTTTTCTTCCCTTTTTTGTAGATGATTCCAAAGCCATAACCCAACATATTTGTGACCCATTTTTCTGTTATTCTAAAGATAATATTTTTTCTAAAATGTATTTCAGACTATCATGATCCATTTTTACATTGAAGTGTCTTCCAATTATGTAAGGTTTCCATTTCTTAAATGCATGTAGTATTTCCAACATTTCCTTCTAATAAATAGCTTGCTTTAGATGTAGCCGTAAAAATACCCAATCGCCTACATCAAAAATTATTTCACTGCGATGTTGATCTGCCCATGGTTTCATTCGATTCTGCACCAAAGTGGCGTTATCCTTTAAAAGTTGGAGAACTTGTTGTTCATGATCGATGTGATCTTTCACTGCTTGAATCTTTTTCTTCTTGATATGTCCTTCTATCTTGAGAGTTTGAGGAGTCGTAATTTCTTCCAATGCATTACAAGATATGGTTGGATTCATTTCTTGATGCTCAATGTGATTTTTCACTTCTTGAACATTTTTCTTCTTGATATGTTCTATATTGATAGTTTGAGGAGTGGTAATTCCAGCCAATGCATTACAAGATATGGTCAGATTCATTTCTTCTTTCTCGATGTGATCTTTCACTTCTTGAACCTTTTTCTTCTTGATATGTCCTTCTATCTTGCGAGTTTGAGGAGTGGTAATTCTTGCCAATGATTTACAAGATATGGTCGGATTCATTTATTCTTTCTCTGGGGATGGTTCCTATTGTATATCCTCTTCTTTTGATGTTTCTTGATCCTTTTCTTCCTCCTCTTCATAATATATGTAAAATAATTTCTGCTCCGCACACTTATGACCTTTAGTGTATTTTCTATCACAATTGTAACAAAGCCCTTTTTCTCTTTTTTCTTCCAATTGTTGTCATGTAAACCTTGTAGGTTGTGGAAGGCTAGGAGAAAAAACACTTCCGTAATTATAATCGTGAGTGGTGGGATTCCTTGTTTCGATAATTTCACTTTCAATTTTTCTCACCAACCTGAATGCCTGCTCCAATGAATCAGGTTCCCAAAGATGAACCTCATGTTGAATGTTATCCTTTAAAGTCCCTATGAAGACATCAATCCTTTGCTTCTTTGGAATATCATTTACCCTTATTTTCAATTTTTTAAAGTGCTCAATATGCTCTTCCATTGAACCCTTTTGTTCGAGATTTATCAATTGGCTAAAGAAGGTGTTACTCTTTGTATCCTCATAATGTGCTATCATTTCATCCATGAAAATTGACCAAGTGACAAGTGATTTATGAGAACAAAGCCCTTTATACCATAAAAATTGATTTGGTTCTAAATATAAAGATGCAATATGTACCTTTTGTAACAATTGAATGTCATGTAGATCAAAATATTGCTCCATCTGTAGTATCAAATTTACCAGATCCTTTCCATCAAACTTCCTCATATCGCCTTTTCTTGATTTTAGGATCTTGATATTGAAACAACTGTAACTTGCTAGTTTTAGATCTCCAAGTTCTAAAATCGTGTCCTGTAGTATCCCTCTGACTCCTCTTTCTAACCCCGCAATTCTAATCAGAATTTGATTCTCCAAGAAAATGTTATGCCCAATCTCCTAATATGACCTGATTATATAATGTTTCAATAGAGTGAACTTGTACAACATGCCACGTGTCACTGGTTCGACCTTTGGATCTAAAAGATATACATAGAAATCTATAGTTTGTCCTCTTTCTATAACTTCTTACGAAATTTCAATTCGTTTATCAGAGAGAATGTTATGACGATTTTCCCAAGGTCACCTATTATAATGTAATTCGGGAGTTTGAAAAACCTTACCTTTCCCAGATTACATCTCTGAAATATAGCAAGAAAATATCTGAGATTCAAAATCGAGCTTCACCAATCTTTCGACTCAAATGGGTTTTAATTTACGAGTCTGAACCTTTGAATAACAAATATTATAGCGAAAATTCCACGATGACCTGTTTGCGATGAAACTATGGAGCTTGCAAATACCATAACTTCCTCAGATCATATATCCAAAACTATAGCGAGACAAGATTTGAAATTTGGGCCCAAGGTTCAGGCCTATATCTTCTCAAATGGGTTTTTGTTTTAGCTTTTGAAAGTTTGTAGAGAAAATACCATGCTGACCTGTTTGGAGGAGCGAAACCCTAGAATCCAAATCTCTAATACCAAATGTTATGAAACCAGCTCACAAAAAGATAGAAAATATAGATAAATGCCTTAGAAATAATCCTCTTCGAGGGGTCAACCTCCTTTACATTACACAAATGAACAATCCTTGGATGATACAAATGAGATGACCTCCTTTCTATATATAGGAGTGTAAGGGTTCATAATATAATTAGAGCTAACATAACAATAATAATGGAAGGGAACAATAATAACAATAGTGGGCTTCTAGAAATAGACCTAAAAAACCCAAAATCTCAAGGAAAAAGTCGCTACAGAGGTCCAAAATACTAAGAAACAGAGAAAAATTATTGATATCCTACTAGAAGCAACTAACACACTCATATTTTGGTAATGAAATTGGAAATGGGACATGGAGACTGGAAAGACGTTCTAGAAGGAGGAACTTTGATCTGCAATCTAAACTAGCACTCACATTAGGGTTTTGTCGCTGGTAACCATGGCAGGATGCGAAGGAGGGAGTTCTACTCCCTCCTACAGTAAAGTAGTTGTGAACAGAAGCAAGGGAGTTGGATTGCATCACTTCAAAAAACCAACAGAGGTGGCAACTGAGGCTATTAACACAGAAAACTGGAAAATATCATACCTCATGGACATGAAAAGAATCATGAGGAAGTTATTAGGGAGAAGAGGATAGGGGGTAGTAGTCAGAAAGTTGCTCCTATGAGTGCGACAGGGTTCTGTAAACCCAAGTCAACCATTATTCCTTGGGTTTCTTTAAGTGACTGAATGCTATAGCTGCACAAAGATCACATGGCGGAATATGCGGTTATATGCAAATTTCTGGGGATTTGTCCGACAGAGAAGGCTTTGCACGCATGGATAAGGAACCACTGGAAACCAAAGGGTGAAATAAACCTTCACCTTGGGTCCAAGGGCTTCTTTACGATTGTGTTCACAAGCTTAGAGGATAAAGATAGAGTGTTCGAGGGAGGACCCTATTTTCATGCTGTTGTAGGCCTTTACATGCGACCATGGGTGATGAATTTTTTCCGAGAATGAGAAACGTTCACATCGGTACCATATGGATAAGAATTTACTCCCTTCCTTTAGATTATTGGCTGCCAGAGTCTCTAAAGGCTATCGGCAAAAATCTAGGGCATTTTATAAAGATATCAGATGTGACTCTAAGAGGCAAATACACTTCCTTCACCTGGATATGTGTGGAAATGGACTTATCTGGGGCACTTCCGAATGAGATCATTTTAGAAGTGTATGATGAAGAATGGGTGCAGGTGGTGGACTATGAACATGTCCCATTTAGGTGTCGTAAGTGCCATGAACACGGGCACCTATACAGAGACTGCCCATTAAACAAACTCGAGAGCAACATGAAAAACACCACAGGAAAATATCTTGAGAGTTTTACTAAGGTTGGGGGTAAAGGGAAAGGAGTAAAGTGGTACCAAAATAAAATTAATGAGGACGGGCAACCGAGCCACAATAGTTTCAAGATGTTATAAGAAGAAGTTGGAAACAATGGGACAAACCATGAATGAGAGAATAATTCCACTGAGAAGGAAAGTGATGCTAGCATGGAGGATATACTAGAGAACAACCAACAAAAGGATGATCTGCGGAGAATTATGGAGCTCAGTAGGGACCATGAGATGACCCAAAGTGAGGTTGGAATGGAGGATCATGAACTACAGGAGATTCTAGAGAGGGAGAATTTAGATCTAGGAAAGTTTCTGGAGCAGGGAATCACTAAAGGGGTTGACTCCATACCAAAAGAGGAGTTTGAAAGGGTTCAACAACTCTTCCTCTGGAGATCCCAATCGAAGGGTTCTGGAGTCAAAATAAACCATGATAGCCAGGAGAATAGAGGGGTGAAAATTATGGAGGAAACATCGGGGCATTCTTCCAAGAACCTGGGTAGGAAAAGAGGAAGAAAAAGACAGAATGAGCTGCTGACCGAATGTGGGAAACTCATGATTTACTCAGGTAAGATGAGAGATCTTACCAGTTACTCCTTTACAAACCTTTCTTAATGAAGCTTACAACCTATAACATTAGGGGTCTAGGAAGTAAAATGAAACAAGGAAATCTTAGCAGTAGAATAAAAGAAGAAAAACCATATATGGTTTTTATTCAAGAAGAAAAGTGTTTGATGGACAAGATCAGAGAGATACATAGAAAATGGTTAACCAAGTATGAGTATCTAGATGTTAAAAAGAACTCGGGGCGGGGGGGATTCTTACACTTTGGCATCCCCAGAAACTTGGAATCCTAGATGCTGAAGTGTCCAGGAACTATCTATTGTTGGTGATTGAACCTTTGGGTGATAAGGAGATCTACATGATCACAAATATCTATGGTCCTCAAAAACTAGAAGACAAACTCAAGCTTCTCACCTCCCTTGAGGAGTTGAGAGAGAGATATACTGATATGCCCTAGATTCTAGTAGGGGATTTCAATATGATCAGATCTCTTATAGAGAAAAAAGGCGGTACCAGAATACTAGGCAGAGACTCCATTGCCTTCCAGAACTTCATAGATAACATGGGGCTAGTGAATACTGAAACAATAAATGGCACTTTGACCTGGAACAATAAGAGGGGAGGGGGTTCTCAAGTTTCCTCTAAACTAGATATATTCATAATCTCAGAGGACCTCCTTCTCACAGGCCTTGAAATGTCAGCTTTAATCCTTCCATTTCGAGGCTTGGACCACTGGCCTATCTAGCTTGAAGCCACTTTTATGGGTACACCGAGGAACAAAACTTTTAGGTTTGAAAATGTCTAGCTCTCTCACCCTTACTTCACTAGAAATATTGACAAATGGTGGATGGAAGATATGCCCATTCAAGGCACTAAAATGTTCATGCTGCAACAAAGACTTAAACACATCAAATCCAAGATTAAAGATTGGAACAAAAAATAGTTTGGTAATATTTTTAAAGCCAAAAGAGAAGTTGAGGTAAAAATCCAGGGGATTAATTAGATCATCATCGTAGATGGTTTTACCAAGGAATGGAAAACTCAAGCCGACTCTCTTTAGAAGGAATGGGAAGGTAAGTGCATGCAAGAGGAGATTTTATGGAGGCAGAAATCAAGGGTGCAGTGGATTAGAGAAGGGGAAATAAACACGAAGTTTTTTCATAAATTAACCTTGAATCAGAAGTCACATAACAGAATTTCAAAATTCAGAGATTCTCAAGGGAAAGAGCTCATCTCCCACAAATAAATGGAATATGTCCTAGTTCAACACTTCCTTAGCATAGCAGAGGAGCCTCTCATCAACATATCTCGGTTCATTAACAATTTGACAAAGTACATTCCTGAGATTGTAACTAGGGAAGACAACCACATTCTTAATAGTCCAGTGTTTGGAGAGGAGGGCAGTGAATTTATCAATGAGATGCAAAATGGGAAATCCCTTGGCCCATATGGGTTCAATGTGGACTTCTTCAAAGCATGCCATAAAATAGTGAAACAATATATCCTTGATGTTGTGGAAGACTCAAGAAGATCAAAAATGGTTTTGAAGGCCCTTAATGCCTCTTTCATAGCTTTGATTCCAAAGCAGGAAAAAACTATGACACCCGACACATTCAGACCCATAGCTTTATGTAATGTGGTGTACAAAATTATTTCCAAAGTGATTGCCAACAGACTCAAGCCCCTTCTTCCAGCTCTTGTCTCAGAGGAGCAAAGTGGTTATGTGGAAAGAAGATAGATTCTCAATAACATCATAAAATCTCATGAGATGGTACACTCTCTCAAGAGAAATAAGAAAGCTGGTATGATCATACAACTTGACCTAGCAAAAGCTTATGATAAGCTAAGTTGGTCTTACATCAAGGCACTGCTAAGAGCTTATGGCTTTGACCACAACTGGATAATATGGGTTATGGCCCTTGTATCCATGGCCAGTTTCCCAATCCTGCTTAACAACTCTCCCTCTATAAAATTTATGCCTTCTAGGTGTCTAAAACAAGGAGATATGCTCTCCCCCTTCCTCTTTGTTCTCATGATGGAAGGGCTAGGCAGAGAAATCAAAAATGGCAAATGCTGAAGGAAGAATCCAGTGTCTAAAACTTAGCCTGGATGGTGTTGCTTCTACTCAACAACAATTTGTGGATGACACTATGCCGCAAGGTATTCCCACGGTTAGGGAAGCCAAAGCTCTCAAACAAATCTTGAACGCCTTTTCTATGGCTGTTGGTACATAGGTAAGCCTTGAAAAATCAAAGATTTTATTTTTTAACACTGACATTATTATTCAAAGGAACCTCACCAGAATTCTCTGGTTTCAAAGGGATCAGTTACCTTCCAAGTACCTTGGAATTCCTCTTACAGACAAAGCTCTAGGTAAGGGAGTGTGGGAGCTGGTAACTAATAAACTTCAGGACAAGGTCAAGAAATGGACATGCAGGGCTTTGAATTTGGTAGGGTGTCTTGTGCTTACAAAGGCTGTCCTACAGGCTATTCGCATTTTCATGTTTTCAACTCTTCCTGCTCCTAAAGGAGTTATGCAACAGATTAGGAATATTCAAAGATATTTTCTTTGGGGCAAAGGGGAAAAGAAAAAGAAGAAGGATTTGGTATCCTGGAACATGCTCTGTAAACCTAAGGCCCATGGTGGTTTGGGGCTTCATGACCCTAAAATCCTCAACAAAGTTTTAGGTGAAAAACTTTGGTGGAGACAGCTTAATGAATCGGAAAACCCTGGGGCCAAGCTTTGGAAACATAAATATGCAAGTAATTGGCAGGATAGGGATCATATGCGAAGGTTAGGCCTCATCAAGGGCTGCCACATTTGGAACCTTGCTTGGGAAAATAGAACCAATGTCCAGCAGCATAGTTTATGGGAGATCTGAGCTGGGAACCTGGCATGATTTTCGGAGGATAACTAGCAGTAGGAACCAAACTTGTTTAGGGAAGAACTAACTACTCTCAAGAATGACACTAAAAACAAAAGTTTATGTATGGTAAGTGACTTCTGGGATCAGGTAAGGAATAATGGTAAATTGAGAATATGGAAGGATCTGGGTTATAGTGAAGAGAGCCCTTTGAAAGCCCAGGCAGTCTCTCTTTCTCTGGACTTGGAACAGAGGAAGATTTTGGTATCATCCTCGTCTGACCAACTAAGATGGGGAAGAAACACATAAGGCATCTTTAACCTCAAAGAAGCTAAACGAATGGCCTTAGGGTTTGATTATCAAAACCCTGATAAGGTATGGAAGGACCTTTGGCATAACCGGCATCATATGAAAATAAAGTTGTTTATGTTGGTTCAACAAAAGAAAATTCTAACTTGGGAAAATCTTCTAAAAATGGATTTTGTTGGCCCATCCAAATGGCATCTATGTGGCTTACAAGAGGAGATGATGGAACACTTACTCAACCTCTGCCCATTCACCTCTACCTTGTGGGATTGGGTGGTCTTAGTCTTTAGGAAAACTGACACGGATAGAATCAGCATCACCAACAATTTGAAGAATTGGAGGAAGGACTTCTCAGGCAATGAAATCATCAACAAATCTTTGACTCTAGTTCCAGGCTTTATAATCTGCGATGTTTAGAAAGAATGCAATGGTAGGATTTTCAAGAACAGAACTGGATCGACCCAAAACATCATTACACAAATATTACGACAATGCAAAGACACTATTAGAGCCCTTTTGTGGAAACCTCCTGAGGCCCATCATTTGCCCCAAGGTGCTCACATACTACTGCAGTTGGGTTTCCATACGCTAGTTCCCCAGGGCATAAACAACGGTGTGAGCCAAACAACTATTGGTAAATACTTTTGGCAACCTCCTCCTCATGGTTTTTTGAAAATCAATATAGACGGAGCCTCTAAGGGTAACTGAGGGATGGCTGGATTTTGCAGGGTCATAAGAGATGAGCAAGGGCGCACAAAGGATATCTTTCATAGTCATTTGGGGACTTCCACTAATAACATGGTAGAGCTCATGGCCTTAGAGCAGTGCCTGGAAATCCTGATCGAGTCAAATTTTCACAACACCATCATTGAAGCAGACTTTGAATTGGTAATTAGTGCGGCCAAGAAGATATGTAATGGAACAACACTTGGAAAAGTTTCAAAACATTGGTAGCTATTGTAGGTCTTTCAGCGTAGCCATTCCCACTTGCAAACCCTGAGAACAGTTAGCTTCGTTCATGTCCGAAGAAAAGCCAATATGCTAGTTGATCATCTGGTCAATGAAGGAGTGCTTTGCAAGGGAAGTTATAGTAGGTATGCTTAGGATTTGACACCCTCAGGGAAATTGCGTGATGATTGTCAAAGACTAGCGGCCAAAGACATGGAGCACTTCCAAACCATGAGGAATGAGAAGAAGGAAGACTCGTGGAAGCAAGAGAGAGAAAAAGAAGAAGTCAATCCTAACTGTTGATCCCCCAAAGAATGCTTAAGACAGAAATTATTACAGGGGAGGAGTACTTGGTAAATAGCGGGCTAGTTGGAAGGCCAATGACCATAGATTTTGATGGCCTTTGTCATAGAATGGCTATCAGGTTGGAAAATGATCAAAGGTTAAGTCTTCAAGCAGACCCGGAGATTTATAGATCAATGGTTTATCATCTTTATTGGATCCATAAAGAGGGTAAAGATCAAGCTAGTTTTCGATTCGATATCTTGGAAGACTGTCAGATCAACAGGGGCTTGATCAGATGGATATTAGGTTTTAAAAGTGATCAGAGGTTAAATCTTGGACTGGGCCCAAACTTTTATAAACCAATGGCTTATATTCCTTATCAGATCCATGAAACAGGTAAGAGGTGTGCATGTTTCTAGGGTGATATCATTAATGAACGTTGGATCTTACGAGATCTTAATCGAAAGGATATCAAGTTTCAACATGGGAGGAGGTTAAGTCTAAGAGCGGACCCGAAGTTTTATACATTAACAATTTATTTTCTATGTTGGTTCCTTAAAGTAGGTTAGGGTCGTGTAAGTTCCCAATGTGATTTCTTTAAGGACTGTTGGATCACTTGGGTTCTTATTGAATGGCTATTGGGTTGGATAATGGTCGGAGGTTTATGTGTAAGCTTTATGTGTAAGGTTTCAGGTTTTGTGTCGGGTTTTGTTGATTGTGTTGATGGTTAATCATCAACAGGTTTCTCTCTTGCTGGTCTTTACACTTGTAAAGACATGTAACATATGTAATCTTTCTTGTAGTTAATAGAAGGCTCTACTCTTACTTGACCAAAAAAAGAACAATAGTGGGCTTCTATGGGGCACAATAATAACAATATGGGGACTACATGGGCACAAAAATATAATAAGGGGTTTGTAATAATAACAATAAGGAGTTACACTAGTAGTATAGGGACCTAACATACTACGAGACGCGTAGCTGTTTGCGGTGCATGTCACGGATGATTATTTTGTTGATACCATATAGTTCTTAATGATGGGAACAAATTTAGAAGGTTATTCCACTCAAAATAAGGAGTTAGTAGTTTGCAACTTTGAGTTGTGGATTTTTCGATAATTGTGAGTCATTTGCATAAGATGGTGTTAGATGAGATATTGCGTAGGTATGTTATGGAGTTTGAGCATGCCAGTATCCTAGCTGAAGCCCATGCAAGAGTGGCAGGAGGACACTATGCAGGGAAGGAGACCACACAAAATATCTTGTGCATTGGGTTATGCTGGCCAACATTACACAAGGATTTTAAGGAATATTGCAAGGCATGTGATGCTTGCCAAAGGACGGGGTAGCCTTTGCAAACAAATGAATTTCCTTGAAATGCCCAAGTTTCTTTCTAGGTATTTGAGAAGTGGGTCATTGAATTTATAGGCCCCATACAACCACTAGGAATGAAAACAGGCGCGCAGTATATCATTAATGCAACTAATTATTTAACCAGGTGGGTGGAAGCACAGCTTGTGAAGGATTGCACAATGGCCACTTTTGCGATGTTTCTATTAGATTATGTGTTAACGAGGTTTGGATGCCCTAGGATCTTGATGAGTGATAGGGGTACACATCTTTTAGTGAAATGATTAGCGCGATGCTTGAATATTTCCAAGTGTATCATCAGAACATCACATCCTATCAGCCCCAAGTGAATGGAATTGTGGAAGCTTTTAACAAAATTTTGTAGCACGTGTTAGGGCCTAAATCAACCTCAGGCTAAGAAAGGTAGGTCTAGGGTAACATCAAACCATGCTTAACCTGGTAGCTAGCCCTACCAGGTCGGGAGAGGGCTCTCTCCTTGTCAATCTCAGGAAATATAGCAAGTGAGGCTTGAGATGGCTTATGTAAAGACTAATTTAAGGCTAGGTATATGCTCAGAGGAATTTGATTGAATTTAATGTTGGTTTGTTGGCTCAAATGTGAAAGGTAGATTTGGGTATGGGGAATTGACTCAATCTTGCAGAGGTTTCTGTGGGGCGAGGTAGGCAAATGGTTTAGTACTTTGAAATAAGTGAGATGGAGAGTCTTAAGACTAGTGAGGAGTTGGAGAGGACATGAGAGTCTTAGGAATCCTCTTCAAATAGTTGAAAACATGAAAAACTAAACAAACCCTAAGTAGAGCACTGCAACATCAATGATTTCTACCTTTATCCTTGATTCATTTAGTCCAGTTGAAAAGAGAAAGATGATGGCATACATAGACACATGTAAAATTGAATTACAGAAGGAAAAACAATACCAAATCAACTTGCCACAAGAATCCCACAAAATGCTGCAAACCTTGGTCTATTCCTTTGCCAAACTGCATAGATGAATGTACAATAATGCTCAAGGCATTCACAAGAGTCCAACCTTTACAAATGACTAAAAAAGTACTAGATATATGCAACAAAAAACTCATGCTAGGCTTTAGGGGTCGAATTCATGATTTTAGGAGCTATTTCAACAACATCTAAACTAAGAATTGAAAAGTAGGTACTGGAACAACTTGCCTCTAAAACTAAGGAAACTGATTCATTCAGTTCAAAACTACCTTTTCATGATGTATCTACCTCCATGAGTGAATTATCAACATTTTTACATAAAAGTCCATCAAGTTACATCAATTTACATCATGAGTTTGACCATGAGAGAAAAAAAGGTCAAACTAAGAAAAGACTAGGCAAAAAAAAAAGTGTTTTGGAAAAAAATGACAATTTTCCATCCTGTGCACCGCGCCACTGTCCCTACGCATAATGCCTTTTTGCAGTTGATTTTGGAGGCCTTCCCTTGCACCCAATTTTCTCCACGTGGGCTTGTTGGAAAGGCTTGTCTATATACTTTCCAGAACAGGTGGAATCTTTAAATTTGGCATCGTTTTGACCTTCCAAAAGTGAGTTCTCCGAACACTGCCTCTTGTGTGGCCAAAAAGGGGTAGAAAGGGAATTTTTGAGGTGTTTTTTACCCTTTTGGAGGCCCAAAACTTGACAAAAATTTCTAGTAATTTTTGGGTATTTATGATTTTACATGAGGAATCCAAAAATTTAGAGTTTTCCTCTAGAGGAGGTCCCTAGCAAAAGTGAGCGCCAAGTGGCGCTACACACCAGGCAGAAAAACCTGTTTTTTCCTTAAAAAATTCAAAATTGACAAAAGGTGTGCCAAATTTCTTGAAATTTGATCTGACTGACCTGCATCAAGTACTATGTTGGGCTAAGGAGCCTTCAGCCAAGATCTTGAGATTATCTTGCTCTTTCTTCCTCAAAGTTTTCCTCAACTTGGCCTTTAGGCTCCTGATTCTTGCTTTGCAAATCTTGTTTCTTGCCAAATAGTGATAGGCCATGTGCCTCAACATATTTTTTTCTTTGTTGGCCTTCTCCAATAGCTTCTCCAAGTGCATTTTTTCCCTTTCTAGCCAAGATTCTCGATCAACTTCAATCTCTTGCTCTAGTGGTGTCAACTTGACTTTCCTCCTTTTGGTTGCTTGCCTATTTTCTCTTATGTCTCTCAACTCCATGATAGTTTGCTGGTATTCCAATTGCTTGTTCCTTTTCTCAAAGTGTTTTATGATCCACTTAACTCTTTCTAGGTTAAGAGATAAGTCATGAATGTCAGCTTCTTGTTCTTTAGTGATCTCCTTGAGTTTCGAGTTTTGGGAGCCCAAATCAGTGTCCTCATCCTGAATGAGAATGAAATCTCTCTCTCTTGACCTTCAAAAGGCCCCTCATCATGCACTGGTCATTTACCTTTGTCCTGTACCTGCTTTGCTGTCGAAGGAAACGAGACCCCTTCCACCCTTGGAAATAATCTCCTAGTGCCCTTCTGATAAGTGACAAATACTGGCACACTGGTGGTTTGAGTCTCATGCACTTCTTGTTGATGTGAAGGCCCTCCTGCCTCATGAAAAATTGATTGTGTCACTTGAGGGCTTGTGAAAACCTCATGTAAAATGAAATCATCCCATGAAACATTCAACAAACTTAGCTGATGCAAAACCACAATCTTGATCAATGCAAAGTGATAGATGCTATTATACTGCTAATGAGGAGGTTTTCTTTGCACCAATGTGGTCATTTTCTCAATATTCTAGCGCATGAAATAGGGGAGGTTCATCATCCTCACTTTAGTGAAATGAATCAATAATCTGACATGATAGGTGTATAAGCGAGAAAATATGCCTTCACAACTGAAGTATTTGGTTATGAGTTTCATAAGTGGAGCATATGTGTCCTATTTGTTTCTGATAGCCAGCCATGATATAAGGCTCATAATGCTCTTTGTCCACCAGCTATCCCTTGTTCCACTATTCACCCACATTCGGAATACTTGTTGCTTCAGCTATAGTTTCAGGTGTCAAAGTGAATGTAACACCTGCCAAATTGACCTGGTCATTGTGAAAATAGAGGACAAACAATCTAGCAAGCTCATGGTGATATTTGACTCTTTCCACCATCTCACAAAACTGGTAGCAAGATTGATGTTTGAAACATGCTACAGCAAGAGGACAAGCCAATAGCTTTGTAAGTGTAGTGGGCTCCTCCCGGATGTGTTTTCCTCCCTTGTCTGGTTTTCTTGGTGCATGAATTTCTTGGGAGGAATCACTCACTGTTTCCTCATCCCTTCCATATGGTGAATCGGTTTCCATGTTTGCCACTGTATGGTGTTTCAATGATGAGTATGAAGAGATTTTAAATCAAGAATAGGTGTTTTCTATTTGATGAATGGAATTGATGAGTGGGACTGTGAATGAGGGATTTTGTGCTGACTATAGGGTTATAAGGGAGTGATATGGTTTGGGGAATGAGGATTAGGGTTTAGGGTAATAATGGGAATTTGTTGTTAGGGTTTAGGATTTTGGGGATAGGGGGGTAGGATGAATGTGAATGAGTGTAGTGGAGGAATGTGAAAATGATTGCAGGGAGCAAACAACAACAATGACAATTTTTGAAAACCCTAGGTAGTTTTTCAATGGACTATGCAACAAACTAGGGTTTGTATTTCACCTATTGAAACACCATTAAAGAGGATGAAAATATCTTGCAAAGGCACTTTGGGATGCTTAAATTATTGAATGAAGCTTGCAAGGTTTTGGAGGTTGATGAGGTCGTTTGGATGAAATTCGGGCTTGGAGGGCAGGTGCGTCGTGCCCACTAACAAGTGCATCGCGCTTCTCTGATGCGTCGTGCCCATTTAAATTTCAATGTATTTTTGAGCTTCTGTGTGCCGCACAGACCACCGTGCACCATGCCTCAACCCAGGTGTGCCACGCCAAAAGAACTTTCACAGTTTTTACTGCAAATTCTCTCCTTTAGCCTCAAACGTGATTTGGCTTTGTTCTCTTCCACTCTTTGCCCCAAATGAAGACTTTAACATGAAAAACACTTTATATACAAATGACTTTGACTTTTCATTTAAAAGAAACCCACTTTTCTAATGTTTTCCTTTCACTTTATCTTTAAAACTCTGTTTTGTAGTTGGACTTGCTTTTTGACTTTGATGGACTAATGCTTTGAATTTTTTACTTTTTTGTAGGAGTTGGAGTGTAGGAGCTTGGCAAGGTGACGAGGACTACATTTTCAGACTTATTACATATAGGAAGAATAAAATTACATGAAATTTATATACATAGACAATAAAACTCTGTTTTTCCTCAAAATAGGGTTTTGAGGAAAAATCAATCTCTGAGCATGTGATTATTAATTTTTTTTTTGCTGAGACTTTATTTGACCTCCTCATGTGCCTGCTAACCATTATTGAGATTTTACAAGACTTTGATGACAATACCCTATACCTAATGAGACCTAAAACCCTAAAATGACTTTTGCAAATGGAACGAAATAAAAATGACAGTGAATGATTTGTATATGTGGAAATAGGCTAGCAGATAAAAAGCATGAGGGAAATTGATACAGAACCACTACCATCAAATGATCCATGACCTAATGGAATGAAACTAATCAGATGAGACACCTAAAATGCATGCAAAAAGAAAATTTTGATCATTGATGGAGGGATGAAGATACCGACACTAACAGCACGCATTGATAAAGGTATGCAACACGCAGAGGAATCACTGGTACATGCACATACCTATTGTATTACGTGATTATAGGACAACGTACAAGAAGTTGACAGGACAAACACTGTTCAGGTTGTTATATGGAATTGAAGTCGTAATGTGAATGGAATGTATTGTGCCAAGCTTACGGATTACAACCTTGATTGAGAGGGCAAGCTGTGTTACCTTGGAGGAACAACTTGCGTAGATCATGGAGTTAGAAGAAGATCACCTCCTTATATGATTTCACCAGCAAGTGCAAAAGGAATGTGAGAAGGCATGGCATGATCGACATATTAAGTCGCGCATGTTCAACATAGATGATTTCATGTTGTTATATGACAGCAAGTTCACGAAGTTTCCAGGAAAGTTTCAAATGAACTGGTTGGGGCCGTATGTTATTAACGATATCACAGATGGTGGTGCATTTAGGCTCGCAAAGCTAAACGTGGAACCATTAGTGAACAGAAGTAGGCTGAAGTTGTACACAGGGGATCCTCCCCCTGCGCGATGATTATATGCTAGCAGGACAGTCTTAGTAATCCGAGTAGTTGCAAGGGATTGTGGGACTATAAACTATGCTTCCCAACTAGGTAAAGAATGAGGTAGAAAGGTTGCGTGATGGATGGCAGGGGTGCGACAGGTGAAGCTACGCTAGGTGAGTTGAACCATGGAGGATGGTGCCGTGCAGGTCGATTGAACAATAGTCATTGAAGTTAATACTCATGATGTGACAGCCAAAAATTAGTTAAGAGGAGTGTGTAGGTGCTACTTATGGTGAAAATATTTGGAGATCTGCTGCCAAGAAAGAATTTATTATCAGATTTTGGGGGGAATCATCAAATTGAATTCAAAACTTCCTATAAATTACGCGTGTTGGTCCAACGAATAACACTTTGAATTCTGAGAGTTAGTTGGGCACTTTTCTGTCTGAATCTTATGAATCGTGAGTTCTAGGAAGAGTTTGTGATGTGTCCCTCTTTTGCAAACTACTCTGCAATAGCCCGAGAGCTCTTCATTGACCGAATGACTATTATTAGCCACGCTAAAGCCATAATTTCAGATGCTGTGTCTGATACGTCGGGCCTTGAAAGTTCAAGTATGGAAGCATCAACCCTTGTGCCTACCACACAGAGGTTTTAGAGGCCAAAGCAATCGACCACAAAAGAGAAGCAACCAACTACAAAAGAGAAGAAATCAGACACAAAAGAGAAGCAGAAGAAGTCAATTCCATTGAAAATGTCACCGTGGAAGAATCTGGAGGTGCACCAAAAGGAGAAAAAGGAAAAACAACCAGAGACAGTGGTTGATTTGGAGGAGGAGGAGTACTAAGGCATAAAGGAATTAGATGTCACAGAGGTCAATCCTATCTCATGGTTCCCTGAGCATATCCCTCCATGGAAGGGAAAGACCAAGGTTACCAAAGACTTGGAATCCTGGAAATTCACCGTTTCCACACCCCTATTGCTTGAACAGGTGGTATTTGAATATCCTACGCTAGCATGCATTCGACTATTGAAAATGGAGGATTGGTACCTTGCGAACCATGAGAGGTTCCCGCATTTAATGATCCACAAATACGTGATGAAGATATACTATGAAGAGACAAGAGCTATACAGTTGGAGCCCATGAAGTGGGTCAGAGGTGTTGAACAGGAGGGGTTGTTGCACATGCTTTGCATAACACATTATCATAGATTGACTATCAACACAGTATGTGTGTGCCATATCCTCGTGTTGATACACGATGGGTGTTTATGGCTCAGGGAGCCCATCCTCATCATGAACATGTTAATTCACTGAATCACAAAGATACATTACAAAGGAGAGGACCCTACCAAGGAGTTTGGGGCGAAAACTAGGGAAAGTGAATTGGCAGACAAGATGAAGGCAGAGTATGGGATTTTTAAGAAGTTCAGGACCAGGCAGTGCAGTTTTCCACCCAAATTCTTGTGGGAAAAATGATGAGAAAGTACCATTTGGACAAAGTTCTAGTGGCGGTAGTGTCACTTGTAGCACAATTCATGAATGGTGTCCAAAAAAATTGGGCAAAATATTTATGCAAGGAGTTCCTCTCAAGCTAATGAGAATATGAGGAAGAAAGAAAGCCATTTGATTATGCATGGTTGCTATTATCTATTGTGTTAGTATCTTGGAGGTTGTCAGAGGATATTCAGTCCCCCCCTGCACAAGGACATGTAACCCAAAGTAGTGTGGTTCGCCTCGCTGTGGTCAACAAAGGATCTAGCAAGAATCAATGATAATTTTTTTTATGGATCCTCATGGAGATGGACCTTTGGATGGTTATAAATCAGAGGCGAAGGTTGTCCCCAACCTTGTTCAAACAACTGAGGGCCTACACGAAGTTCAATGCCGACTTCCATAGTGTGTCAATCATAGTGCGAAGGACCCACAACACGTCAGGCACAAGTTTCCATATTTGGTATCTAAGATGAATGTGCATGAGATCATGGGGTATTATCCAACAAAGTGGTGTGAGCCCACGGGGCTTGATGTGGGAACAAGCAAAGGTGTCAAGAGCTCTGCTATGTAGAAGCGAAAGGATGAAGCTCAAAAGGCCTCGTGCACCTTGGATGAGAAGAAGATGAAGGAAGATACTACTAAGGCAGCTGCAGGGAACGAAAGTGGTGGAGAAATACTATGATGCTAAAGAGCAGGTTGAAAAATAACAACAGGATACAGTAGAAGGCAACAAATCAACTTCACTGCACAATGACGAGCAAGAGTTGTTAGAGTAAGGAGGAGGTGGTGGTGAGAAGCAGAGCACTCGTTTCACCCTAAAGAGGCATGGACTAGAGCAGGTGGGTCAAAAACAGAAAAAGTATAATGTTGATAAGAAGACACACCTCAACCCAATGGTGTTGACGATGGTGATCTTGATGAGATTGGTGACAAGGTAAGAGACACAACGACTAAAGTGTTGCATTAGTTTGAGCAATAGTACATGTAGAGATTGGATAAAATCCAAAAGGATCTACATGAGATGTAGATCCAGGCTAATAGGATTTGACTGGGTGTCAAGGAAGCAGGTGGGGTGCAAGCGAGCTTGACATAGAGAAGTGGCACAGTGGTGGAGCTGGAACGCACTCTGGACCTCAGAGTCATACCCTTTCTAGAAGGGTCTGTGCATGTAGAGTTCGATGAGGATCGCATTGTGACCAGCATAGTGAAGGACATGGGGCTAAATTTGGCGTCGTTTCCACTCCCAACCCTCCATGCACTGCATCAAGGGGTTTTAGATGAGTTGAAGGTTAGAGAGTAGCGTGTCCTCATCATCATAAGTGAGTTTAAGGTTAACAATGGGAAAATGTTTGCGAAGAAAAACCAAGCACTAAAGGAAGAGGAGGAGCCACAGACACGACGTCAGAGCTTGGAAACAACGACTGAGTAAGCTTGCAAGTCAGTACCTGAATTGAACATACAAGAGGATGCAAAAGCCTCAACAAAAGTAACAAAATTAGCTGCGACGACATGCGCATCGAGGGATGATGTCGATAGGGTGACTTTTGATTTCTAGATGAAGATAACAGAGTTGCAGTTGAATTTGTAACCCACATCTCTGCCATAGGTATGGGAGCAATGTGAAGAAGCAATCAAGGAGCACATGAACTCATTGGATTCCGAAGTCACTAATTGTGCATCAAAGTTTGATCAAGTGATGGAGTTAGGGAAGAATCTATAGGAGAACCTAACCCTACAGAAACTAAACACTGATGTCTGAGAGACAAAGTGGTAGTATGATGAGGTCCAAGTGACTGTGCGCACTTTAGTGCTAGCGCAACACCTCGCGAAGTTCTAAGAGATAAAGAAGGTGCAAGCACATGTAGGAGAATTGCCGAGGAAGGAGGCGCTACTCAAGACCATATTACAACAGTGGCTAGAGGAAGCTTGTCAACTGACTCTGTCACTTGAGGAAAAGCTAAAGGTGCTACAACAGATGCAGAGAATAATGCGCTTAGGAGTGGAGGACCCGAAAATAGAAAACTTGGTCGAAGAAGTGTAGCGGGTTGTGGCATAGGGTGCTTCTGAAGTTGCAGTGTTACAGGTTGAGCTCGAGGGTCTGCGTAGCAAGATCGAGGTGCCAGCTGAGTGACTTGAGGATGAGTCATGATATTTGTGTTGGTGGTCTATTGGGATAAGGTCCCTAGGGTCATCTTTGGGGTTAGTTAACACAAGTTTTGTATACATTTTAAAAAAATAAGTAATGTCTCCCCGAAATGTGGATGCAGAGCGCGGAGGTAGATAGGAGTCAAAGGGGTCTTAGCCCCTTGTTTGGATTAGTTTTAAGATTCTCCCATGTTTTACGGGCCATAGTATTGTATGGAAGAAATATATAAATAGTTGAGTCATAGTGAGTCTTAGGGATAACTTAGAATGAATAATTGTGAACTCAAAATGATTTTTGTTGTTTTGGGAAAATGCTAAGGCAGGAAGGCTCTGATTCCTATACTTAGGTGAGAAGGGAAAGGCTCCTGTAGCTAAGTTTGTAGGAAGCCTTTATAGGTCCACAGCTGAGTGCACAGGGTAGAAGTGTCTGTATTCTCAATATTGAAATCAATAAAGACGGATTTTTAAGAATTAATGTGCAATCTGAGCATCTTTGTTGATTCTGTTATGTTATGTTTTTTTATGGGAATAAGTACCCTAGGGCTTTGGGTTGGAACTCCAACAGAGTAAGAGAAAACTATAGTAAGAAACACTCATACAAATTAGGCAACATGCTTATATAAAAAAAATATGCGATAGCGCCCATACTCGGATGTCCTTCGTTTGGGTAGTTCCAACAGGGTTCAGACCCTCTACAACTCTTGATGATCTTCGAATCTGTAAATCAACCAATCCGAACATACATAGCAGCATATAGATAAAGCATTTTAATGAAATCAACTTTATATCATATAAGAAAGATGATTAGTTATACATCAAAATAACATTCATACATGAATTACAACAGTATTTGATGCATAAACAAAGTTAATCTCAGGAACAAGACAATGTTTCTTTTTATTGTAGAAAGCTATAACCAACACGGAGAGAATTCACCTGAGTCTTCTTCTTCTAGCTACAAGTAGAACCATCGTCCAGATCCATCCAATCCCAGTCTTCAACAGCCTCCTTCCATAACCAATACCATGATATCTCAAGCGAGTGGGAGAATATCGACCCTCAAGGAAACAAGGGTTTCCTGGACTTGCGGAAGTGCTTGAAGCACAGGGATACTTGAGACTCAGTCAGGGGATAATCTCAGTATAATAATTCTATCCCTTCTCCCCCTTAAGTCCTTCCCATAGAAATCTAATTATACTTCTCCCAATTATTTTTTTAGTTGGGAAAGAGTTGGGAAACAGTTGGGCCACGGGAACTAGGAGGTAATCAACAGGTAAAACCCGTCAACTCCACCCATGGTTAAGGAAATTTAATTTTTTTAAGTGTTTTAACACATATACGTAGGTTGGGTATTAACTAACCCATGTGTACATGCTTTTATCACAGGGAAAAGTAGCGTACAGGGAGTAAAACAATGTTTTTAAAATATTTGGACCAAGTCTGGAAGGAAGGGTTACCCTAGGCCATAAACCAAGCATCACAAATACCAAGGGTGATATTTGGAGCTGTAACAAATTCCCCCTAATATATGAGGTGAGAAGGGGTACATGATGGCCGAAATGTATTAAGTATATGGAAAGGAAACCTGTCAAAGCTGAGAAGGATTTCACCAGATTTCAGCCTGCCAAGACATCAAAAAAAGAGATCAGAAAGAAACAACTATCTGAGGTGGGCATTCCCATGCTCATAGAAAGTAAAGCATGTCTGAGTATCAAGTACAAGTGGATCCACTATGTATATAAGTATAAAATACTGAAATTACATAATGGATCATCTGATCGTGATCGAACAAGTACATGTCTAAATATCACATATAAGAAGATAATCAATGAAGCTAAAAGATGAAGCTGATCACTAATGTCAAAAACTGATCCCAATAGTACCAAATGAACATGATGGAATAAGATGATACTACATTGCAACTCGAATGCTAGCATATAAGATGTCGTCGTGAAGGACTGCAACATATAATGTGGATGGTGTCAACTAGCACTAACAGGAGCAACTCACAAGTAAACAGAAACATGTTGATGCAACCCGAGGTTTTCACCGATCGCCATGGTACATTTCTACACAATGGGTGATTTGAAAATGGGGCGTTAAAGGCTTCTTGCCTAACTTACAAAAACCTCTCCCACTTCCAAAGCTTATATATATTCCCAAGAACTAGTGATTAATCAATTGCGGAATTAATAATGTGCTTGAAAATAGGTGTATTCTTATGTTTATTTTTGAACTATTCAAATGCCTTATGTTCTGTTGTTTATGCTAATATGTGAATACATGTAACAATAAAACAGTGTAACAAATAACAAACACATAAGACAACAATTTAATTAGGAGTTCACCCAAAACTCTTGGGCTACGTCTCTGTGAGCTCTAGTCAACTTAACTAGGCTCTCTTGGATTATGGCATAAGTTCTTTTACAAGCTCCATGCTCAACTCCACTGGTTTACATAGAACACAATGGGCTTAGAACACCATCTTTTCCCTAGCTTCGAAGCTCTCTGGCTTTCTGGCTCTATCCCTGGCTCTGGCTTTGGCTCTGGCTCTCAGGTCTGGCTCTGGTTCTTGGCTCTATTTCTTGGCTCTGACTCTTGGTTGTCACTCTATGAGCTATCAGCAGTTCACTTGACCTCCAAGTGACTGTCTCAGCAACTTTCAGCTCTTTGGTTTTTCGCTCGACCTCCAAGCGACGCCAAAAACTCCCTCCACAGCCTGCGCTTCCCGCTACGCCATCAATTGAGCTCTCTACCTTTCTTGAGGCATCATTCTAGCTCCACGGCTTCCCCAGCCATTTCTTTGCATGTAATCATTCCTCTATGGCTCTACGACTTCTTTTTCTCCTTGTCTCTTCGACCGACCATCTGGCTCTATGGCTCTGTGGCTCTCTCTATGTTACAAACGCATCATTATCTATAAAATGCCCACTTGTAGCCTGGCACAATGATAAGGGGTAGTTACAAAGGAATCGGGGCCTTCCTTCAGGTAAAACCTGAAAATGGAACAAAAAATTCCAATACACAGAGTTTTACCGGAAATAAAATATCTGGCACAACATCCCAGACTTCAAATTCTATGAAATTGCGCTCATAATCCCTATTAGGTCTGCACTTTTATGGTTGTCATAAGCCCCCCATTGATTTGCATGATCTCTGATCCAATAGCTCACAGCCATTTCGGATGGTTAATGCGCGCAGAGGTTACCTGCTCGAAAAGGCGGTTTTCTCTCTCCTGCGCCATAAAACGTGTCGGCTAGAGTATGGGATCGGGTGGAGCCCATCCAATACCACTTACCGCCTGAGGCCCGCCCAAAATCATGCTTATCACATAACTCAAATAACCCAAAGCTACATCTATAAACCTTTCGGATATGCCTTCAGTCGCAATATCACTATCGCATCGTCGCATGGTCAAAACCAAAATACACGGGAATACATTGAAATTTCGAAATTCCAGGATTTCAAATTCTATGAAATTAGGTCTATAAACCCATCCGGTCCGGCCCTTATCAGCATATCACTATCACAATCTCATTGGCCCTGGCATTAGGGATCACCGATCACCAATTGTCGATTAAATCTGGACCGTTGATCTACTCCTTGATCGAACAGTCGATATCGCATCGCATGTTGCTATTGCATCGGCCCTTTGTATCAAGGATCATCGATCTCTCAACCGATGATTAAATCTGGACCATTGATCTATGCACCCAATTCAACAGTGGGTATCGCATCATGGCATATTGCATCGGCATATCACATATGTAATGGCCCAGGGGTTCTTCCCTTTGAATATGCCGATCCGCCGATCTGATCATCAGCAATCGCATGTCGCATAGCCTGGGGTCTCGATATCGCATGCAGGCCTATCTCCGACCTAATATATCAGCGATCGCTAATCGGGGGTCCCTTCTGCCTAGCCTTAAGTCCTTCGGTTAACCCTTTCGATGTGATTTTCCTTTATAAGGCCTTTTATGCCATTTTTGGAAGAATTTGCCTCATTTTCAAAGGAACAAAGGAAAGCTTCTTTTTACGATAACTTCATCATCCGAAGTCCGTTTTATCCCATTCAAGTCGCAATAGGTTCAAAATGAAAAGATCTCTGCAATGGGACTATTTCTAGGAGGATCCTTCGAATTTAAGTTTCCTCTGTGAGGAACACTTTAGAATTAGAAGTCTATCCAAGATCCATTTTTGATCATGCCTTCCTAGTAAAATAACTTTTGGTCTCCAAAATACTGACATATTGATATTAATAGTACATGAGAGTAAGAGCACCCTCTCCTCTCAGACTGTATACACTTGCTTTGCATGGTGCCTCTGAACCAAAGCCTTCGGCCACTTTCCTTCCTAGATGTGCTTGTCCTCCTGGGAAGAACTATTTTCCTCCTTGACTTCATGCAGAACTCCTGCTGAGATGGTCAGAGAAGGTAGTTTGAACTTTTTCGCCTTGATCATTGATCCAAGGTGGCTCAAAAAAATGTGAAGTGACATCTGCTTCACAAAACTTTCATTTGTACTTGATTGAAAAGCTGTCAACAACAACTGTTAACAACAACAGAAATATAGACAACAACTGGATGGACTAAACTCTTGCTTCAACAAAAGAAATAGATTTTCACATCTTGTGAACACCTCCAGGTTCTGCATACAAATGATGGACTAGACAACAAGCCCAAAAAACATGCCTTTAAAACAAATGGCCCTTCAAGTCAAGCATGTAGAAAAAGGCCATTAGGACTCTTTTTCAAAAGATGAAACACTTCATTATTATCTCCATCTTGGAGACCAAGTTAACTTCTCTCCAAGGAAACACTACATGCATGTTTACAACAAAGTAATTAACCCTTCAAGTTAATTACACATACATGTTCAAATACAAGGAAATCATCAACATCCCTGTGTTCATGCACATCATCCTTGTACATGCATTTAATCCTTCAACTTTCACTTAACCACACTATACTTTTGAAGCTGAAATGAAATATAATGTTGCAGCAGCAAAGTGAGTCTCCTACTCAACCTTTTTCCATTCACCATCTTGGTAAAAACCTGCAACTTGCATTCTATAAAGAAAGAAATGAAAACAGATGCCTTATATCAATAGACATGCAATCTTAATTGGATAAGAACTCTAGCCATTTCTTACCAATCCATTTCCAAGGTCTTTCCTTTGTCTGCACATCAGCATCAACATGTGAATCATACTGAAACATATCATTCATGGAAACTTCCTTTCCATTCCTACCATTTTCTCTTTTCACCTTCTTGAAGTTTTGTCAAAGCATTGTTGGATTAAGAGTCCAACACTTTTTAGCAATGTGTCCTTACTTATGGCAGTAGGTGCAACATATGTGCATCCTTTTGACAGCATGATTTGCCTTGTCCAATGGACCTTTGGCTTCTTGCTTCCTTTCCTTCAAAAGTTTCTTGTATGTGGCCATTCTCTTCCAACATCTAGAAACATTATGGTTATCCAAACCACAAAAGAAACATGCAATTATTTTCCCATGCTTATGTGGAAATTTATCATGCTGAACATAATCAAAAGGAATATGGTAAGAACCAGATTTATACCTTTCTCTTTGTTAGTTTTTGGTATGTTCTATGCTAGAGCAATTTATTTAAATTTTCATAGTTAGCAATCACATCATCATTAAGATAAACTGCAGATAGAACATAAATATAAAACGCAGAAGACAAGCCAAGACAAGAGGACACAAGATGTGGCGCGAGCCAGGGACAAACCCCACAATGTGTGGGGAAACCCTTTGATCAAATATTCTTTTATCTTCAAAGTTCAGTAGAGAAAGAGAGAGAGAGATAGTACAATTACAACAGAAGTCAACACTTTGACTTGTCTATATCTAAGCATAGATCATCTCCTATAACGATGAGATCAGTTTAAGACATTCTACTTCAACTGATACCTATCATCGTGCTGCATCTGGTCCTCTAGTTGCACCACTGCATACTGCACAATGCTGCTCTAATCATGATTATCATCATGCTGCCCATGTCCATGATCTTATCCATCATAATGTTGCTCAAACTAATGTGCATCATCACCATGCTGCAGCCCCTGCTAATGTATCATTACACTGCCCAGGCACATGATCTCATAGTGCTACCCACCATGCTGCTGTTGTGGAGCGATAAAAAGGTGTCTTGTGAACTCCTAATTACCCCACATTAATTATCAACCCAGGGACGACTTTTTATTTCAAGAGTGTACTCTGTCTGAGGCGGCTATTTACTCAAGAGTAATGTTTCGCAGTATAGTGCTTAAAACCCACAAGTAAATGAATGCTTGAAAAAGAAATCTAATTGAAACAGCAAGAAACCGAAATGTTCTAAACTAAAATCATTCATTCAAACGACCATCAATCGAGGATATAGTAGCAATAACTCATTCCTCTAGAAATTGATGAAGGAAAAGGAATTAGAGTATGGATCATGGATCTGGGAGCATAATAGCGTCTGCTGTGTCTCACGACAGCCTTGATCCTCCTCCCACACTAAAACAGTAAATGCAAGCAAATGGAATGGAAATTAGAGCATGGACCAAAGATCTGGGAGCTAAGCAACGGCTTGCTGACTCACTACAGCTTTAGACCTTCTCTCACACCAAAGCAATAAAGGCAAGTAAATAAATCAGCAGAAAGTAAAACGGAATGGCGAAATGGAAATGGGACAGCAATAAATGATACAGCAGTAAAATGGAACAGTAATAATCAAATGGAACAACAGCAATCAAATGGAACAGCAATCCTTAATGAATTACGAAACAACAACTATCACCCATATGTACATGATTTACATTAATATAGCAATCTGAGAGTATCGAATGATATGATTACGTTTCTGAACAAAGTAATATTGTCTTCAAGCCTCGCAAATACTTATTTTATATGAATCCAATGATGATAACATTTATACAAATATCTTGCTATGGAAATAGATGCAATTCAAATAGATTCACTTCACGTAATACAGAGACATGAGTTAAAGAACTTATTCAGATTCAGATATTAAGTATAAAGCATAGTCTATCATATGAAAGATATATCAGATTGCTGAAACAATGGAAATAAGCAAACCAAACACAATTTACCGTATAACAATACAACGGCAAGTGTCCGTTGGAGCCGGGCCCGTAGCTTCCAATGGCACCGCCGTAACTTACTTCAGATGCAGGGACGAATTGAACACCAAATCCTTTATATTGATTACATTAACAAAAGTATACAAAATCAGATCTCAACAAGACTCCATGATCAAAGTTGTTCTGAAACTTATAATTACAACAACAGTCGTTTTCCTCCCTGGCCCTCTGATCTTTGGTTTCATTAAATAGAGAAAGATCAGAGCATAGATAATTACAATCATGATTTCTCTTACAAATTTAGGTTGATTCTAACCCATTGATCAACAAGAGCAAGGCGGATTTGGGTTTGCAGCTAAGATTTGGAGGGCGGCCGCAACAACAAATCTCAGAAAATCGTGCTCAAAGAACCCTGCGTTTCTCCCTGTACAAGCCGAATTTGGGCAAACTGTTCTTTATAAAGATAACTGGGCCCGTTCTAGACAAAACCCATGTTCCAGATTTTCCAAATTCATCTTCATTTGCTCATAATCGTAACCGCAAAACTGTCACTCCTTAAACCAGCGAATTTCTGAGTTGGCTGATTTAAAAATCAAATCTTCAATCTGGAAGTTACTTTGGAGGCTAAAAATGGTAAATAAGGTTACAACCAACTTATTAGAACTATCATTGGTAAAATAATGCATAATAATCAATTTATTAGAAATAAAGGAGAATAAATAATATTTATTCATGAGAGCATAAATAATTAATAAAATGGATTTAAATGATAAATTATAATAAATGGCATGATGAAGAATGGTAGAAATGGGTGGAATAAGTGTTCAAAAGTGATAATAATAATGGCATATTATCGACTCTACACACCCCCACACTCAATATGTTGCATGTCCTCATGCAACGAAAACTGAATATATTGCATGTCCTCATGCAACCCAAAGACAAAAACCCATGTGTTAACCAAGCAATAAAAAAATATGTTCATCTCAGCTCATGAAATGGATAGAACAAATGAATTCTTCCTTAATTAATGAATATTCACTTTTGGTGATCTTGATGAAGGCATAACAATTTTTACATTGACATTCAATTATATGTATATATGAAGTTGCAACAAAATATGATATGTAACAGCAAACTTCATGAACCATTTTCTCAAAAACTTACAAACCAGCTTTTGTTGAAATTTGGCAAGTAAATTTATAATATATGAATGCCTTTATGATCCAAAAATCAGATTGTTTTGATGCATGGATCATGAGATATAAACAAAATGGCTGTAAGTGAGAGTGCATGATTTCCGAAATTTTATGAACCAATATTTCTTGAAATTGTGTGGGTTTGTATTAATGATAGGTATGTGTTTTCCAAAAATTACAAGAATTGGGTTCATAGTTTTAAAAATATGTGGAAATCAAAAAATGAAATTGTATGCCTTAAATAAGGAAGAAAGTAGAAAATATTCATCATGCATAGCAATTCCTCCCCCTCTCTGAAAAATTAGCATGTCCTCATGCGATGCTAGAAAACAAATAGAGGTGGTTGCTACCAGCTGTTGAATTCTATGCTTGGTGTAAAACAACATGGAATAAGGGAGGTGTTGAGAGTGAATAAGAATAGCAATGGATGGTAAAGAATATAAATGGCGTGGTGATCAGAAAAAATGAAGGAACACTCCCCCATACTCGGAAATGATATGCTGCTGAAAAAGGGGAAGTCGTAAAGATGTGGAATGAAAGATGACAAATAATGCTCAAAATAGATTTTAATGAAATTCTCCTAAATTCATAATAAATTAGAAAACTATGCGATTTTACCTCAAGTTTTACCTCCAAAAAAAAATGTGGAATGACATATATGGACTGGCAGTTGTTGAAGCTGATGTAGATAGAGTTGGTGCTGAAAGTGATGCAAAAGGTGGAATCCAGAGAAGCACATCATGTCTGAAGAATTGTTCATATTCGCAAGTTGCTCGAGCCGCGTCTGTTAGTTGCAATAGTGCGGTCATGCTGTGAATAGAATTTTGCCCATACTTGTTGTTCTCCTGTAAACAAAGCACTATTTTTCATACAATGTGCTTGAATCCATAGTGTTAGCTTTGAATATCAACAGATAAGATGCATGCAAAATTGCAATTAGAAAAACTCAAATCAACAAGGTATGGCAAAGTGCAGTAATCATATCGCATGCAATCCCATAATGCGTACATTCCCCCCTCCAATTGGAAAATGGGTTCCATAACCATAAAGCATATGAAAGGGGTGGTGCTGACGGCAAGGCAATGGAATGAACAATATATCAGTAAGGGAGGCAGAGTACACTTATCAATGATAGGACGGTGAAAGTTATGGTTATTTTGAGAGCAAAGTGTGTAAAGATAGTTATGAATAAGAGATAGGACGCTTTGGAGTGATGATAGTTTATGCAAAACGAAAAAGAACAACAATATGCTAAAAAGATGCTTTGCTGACGGTATTCTAGCTGAAAATGATGTGATTGATCATAAAACAATTTCTCATGCATAAAGGTTCAAACAGGGAAAAAGTTAAGGAAATAACTTCTCTGATAAAAAGAAAATAAGAAAAGGGTATTATAATAATAATTGACGAAAAGATATAACTTCAATACCATAAGCAGAGCCGCTGCTGCCAGCAGGCGTCTATAGCCTCGGCAGGGTTGCTTGTTAACCCATATGAGCCAGGATCCTCAATTTATAAATGGAGAGTTTTAGTGTTGTTCTACAGAAGAGATCAGTGTGCTGGCGTGGTAACCAGATAACCACACTGCCATTCACTAGGAGGTAGCAAAAGTGATCAGGCCGGCTCGTGATCAGACCTCCTGTTCCAAGGATAATTTGGCTATCCAATGGATCATAACCCTGGTGTGGTGGCCATAATGGGAATGTCACTTTGTTACAGCCTTATAAACATGGTAGGCTGGCTCGTAATGAGACCCCCTATCCTCCATCTGCGAACAAAATTTTGTTATTATTACACATTTTTATGATAAAATGAGGGAGGCTCAGTACTCCTTAAGAGCAGGGATGGCGGAAGAAGTTGAAGATGTCAATAGAAAAAAAATATACCCATAATCTCATTTATTACAAACAAAGAAGATTATAACCAGGGATGATGGAACCAGCATGGTATTAAGATGATCAATCAATATCATGTTCAACAGAAAACAATGCAGTAAAGTAGTATATAAATAATTGTGTCTCTTTTGAAAAAAAATCTGTCATCAAGGAGCTGTCCTGTTAAAGATCATAACGTAAATGATAATACTTGCTTCAAAAGAATCCATAATTCTTGTCCTCATAAAAATAGTGTACTTCATGCCATGAAAGAGAATCAGGAGAATGTGGTTGAGCTGACTATGAATAATCCCACAAGAGAAAGGAGAGGGTTGCCCTCAAAAATATTCCCAAAGTGTTGCTCTTTTGAATGAACAACAAAAACACTCACAAAGCGGTGTTTCGTGTAAGGAACATCAAAGAAAATGCACACCAAAAAAACAAAAATACATACAAAAAACGTGAAAATGCAAATGTCGTTCGAAAAATCACAAATGTTGTTTCTTCTGAGAAAGGAACAATAGAGACACTCAAATGTTGTTCCTTTTCGCCAAGGATGAGCAAAAACACACAAGCGCTGTTCCTTTTCGCAAAGGAACAGCAAAAACATGCACGTGCTGTTCCTTTTCGCAAAGGAACAGCAAAAAACACGCAAGTGCTGTTCCTTTTTGAAAAGGAACAGCAAAATCACACAAATGCTGTTCCATTTCGAAAAGGAACAGCAAAAACACACAAATGCTGTTCCATTTTGAAAAGGAACGGCAAAAACACACAAATGCTATTCCATTTCGAAAAGGAACGGCAAAAACACACAAATGTTGTTCCATTTCGAAAAGGAACGGCAAAAACACACAAATGCTGTTCCATTTCGAAAAGGAATGGCAAAAACACACAAATGCTATTCCATTTCGAAAAGGAACGGCAAAAACACACAAATGCTGTTCCATTTCGAAAAGGAACGGCAAAAACACACAAATGTTGTTCTATTTCGAAAAGGAATAGCAAAAACACACAAATGCTGTTCTATTTCGAAAAGGAACAGCAAAAACACACAAGTGCTGTTCTTTTTTCGCAAAGGAACAGCAAAAACACGCAAGTGCGAAATCACACAAATGTTGTTCCATTTCGAAAATGAACAGCAAAAACACACGAATGCTGTTCCATTTCGAAATGGAACAGTAAAAACACACAAGTGCTGTTCCTTTTTCGCAAAGGAACAGCAAAAACACGCAAGTGTTGTTCCTTTTGAAAAGGAACAACAAAATCACACAAATGCTGTTCCATTTCGAAAAGGAACAGCAAAAACACACGAATGCTGTTCCATTTCGAAAAGGAACAGCAAAAACATGCAAGTGCTGAAATCACACAAATGCTGTTCCATTTCGAAAAGGAACAACAAAAATAGCAAAAACACGCAAAGAATGAATTAGCTGTTCACTGCATTGATGCTGAGGATGAGTTGCACTTTAAATGAAGCAACACCTGAAACACAAAATATAAGAGAAATTAGAAAAGAAACAACAAAAAGCAGTATGTAAATAAATAAATTGAGTTGCAACAGCTATGATGTTATGTCAAAAAAATGATCTATTTGAAAAATGTTTTGGCAGCAGTGACAAGTCATGAATTTTGAAATTGAAATCAATTCTTCATTTGTTCTATTATGAATCTGTTGGGTAATGATTTGGATAAAATTCCTTTGTTTTATAAAAATTTCTTTGAAAAATCACTCGTCCATAAGTTGACCTTCTTTATTTTCCCAGGACCTGCAAAAAAACGATTATCTACCTGCAATAAAACATTAAATCATGGATAAAGAGAGGTGATCGGGCTCCCCTAATCCAAGAATTATGCAAAAAACAGCAAGTAGTTATTCTGTATAACAAATCCATAGAGAAAATAACAAAGTAAAATTTATTTGTTACCTGCGGGAGAGCAGTGGTCGACCATACTAACCAGCAGTGTTTTAATCACAACTTCTTTGTTTTTCGTCCAAATTGAGTGATTCCAAAGCCAAATGAGAGCTAAATCAAAGGTTTATCTCCAGTAGAAACAGGTTTTAAAATTTCAATCATATGATATGTCAAATTTGTTTAGAACAACCTGCATAATAGAGTCATTTTCGATTACCCGGCTTAGACCAACAGTTGATATTTCAAGCATAACTTTTTCGTTTGATGTCGGATTCGAATGATTCAAATTGGAAATGAAAATAGATTCATTTATTGATCTCCAATAGAAACAGGTTTTGAAGACAAGAAGAATTGATAGGTCAAATACTTTAAGGAATAGCTGGAAAGACATAGTTTTAAGGGTGCTGATTTACGATAGACAGTCAGTATTTTGATCATAACTTCCCCATACGATATCGAAAATGAGTGATTCTAGTTGCATTGTAAACTAGATTCATAGGGGAATCTACCATAGAAACAGGTTTTAAAAATTCATTCATTTAGGCCTCCAAAAACGGACTGTCCCAACTCTGTTCCTGAGCTGCCCGCTAGATAACCGGTCAATGTTTTGGTTCTAACTTTTTCGTTTCAAATCCAAATTGAGTGGTTCAAATTGGGTTAGAAAGTAGACATCAAGGGATACCGAGGGTAGAAACAGGTTTTAAAAATATTCACTTTTGGTCCCTCAAAACATGACTGTTCCGACTGTTTTTCCCGAAAGTTCATCAAGCCCGCAAGCCAAAAAAAAAAAAAAAAAAAAAAAAGATATTCAAGCATTTTTTTAAATTGGTGATAAAAATGAAAATGAGTGTTTGTAGAAATTATTATTTCTATTATGATTCATCTACATACACAAATAGATTGAAATATTTATCACCGATGTTGATTTCAATAGCGTGTTGCAACAAAAGAAACAACTAGTTTTACAAAAAAAATGTGTTTGTTTTATTTCTTTATTTTATTTTATTTTCTCCACTATCCTACTCTTCTTTGAGAATTGAATATGTTTATGTATAAGAGTATTTCTAGTGGAACCATGTTAGAAATAAGGCCTCATATATGCACATACCCAAATTCGAAAAATGCATGTTGATAAAAATTAGGGTATGAGAAGCCAACTTCCCTTGAAAAGATGGTTTCAAAAATTTCGAAGTATGGAGTGATAATGCAAACACGTGATGGAGTGAAACCAATCTTCAATATATCCGTTACTTTCTTGATTTCCCATCATACCATGAAGTTCTTGAGCTTTGAAAATGGTTTGTTGGCGTAACCTACAAGAAACCTCATTTTTTTCCATAGCTTCTACAATTTTTGAATTTAAAACATTCTGAATCTCATTATAAATTTTCTTTGATAGCGCATGTGAGATAGAATGGGTGGGAAGGGTGGGTCAATTTGGCAGTTCAACACTGTAAGCATGTTGTACTGGTTTATTGCGGTGAAGGTGTGGAATTAGTTGAGCAGGAAATTCAAAAAAATGTTGGGCAGTTTCTTACCATAACAGAAGATGTCCTTCATGTGTTCCTTCGAAGCTCCTTCTTCCAATATTCCTGTCAATTAGTTAGTGAAATGGGTGGTGCTTACATCACCACTTGAGTGAAATTATGTGATTTATTTTTCAAAATTTCTATTTTTTTCCTAGTCATTCACAAAAATTCAAACATCTACTTCTACACAATAAAGCAAGAGCAAATCTGTTAGGAAAGCGGACAGTGGAGCAGGGCTTTTACATGCTCCGTACGCAGGTTCTTACCTTCCGTTTTTAAAATCCAACTCTTCCCTAACAGGCACTCATCAGATTCACACTACTCTTTAGAAATAGCTACACTCTCCCCGGCAACGGCGCCAAAATGTGGAGCGATAAAAAGGTGTCTTGTGAACTCCTAATTACCTCACATTAATTATCAACCCAGGGACGACTTTTTATTTCAAGAGTGTACTCTGTCTGAGGCGGCTATTTACTCAAGAGTAATGTTTCGCAGTATAGTGCTTAAAACCCACAAGTAAATGAATGCTTGAAAAAGAAATCTAATTGAAACAGCAAGAAACGAAATGTTCTAAACTAAAATCATTCATTCAAATGACCATCAATCGAGGATATAGTAGCAATAACTCATTCCTCTAGAAATTGATGAAGGAAAAGGAATTAGAGTATGGATCATGGATCTGGGAGCATAATAGCGTCTGCTGTGTCTCACGACAGCCTTGATCCTCCTCCCACACTAAAACAGTAAATGCAAGCAAATGGAATGGAAATTAGAGCATGGACCAAAGATCTGGGAGCTAAGCAGCGGCTTGCTGACTCACTACAGCTTTAGACCTTCTCTCACACCAAAGCAATAAAGGCAAGTAAATAAATCAGCAGAAAGTAAAACGGAACGACGAAATGGAAATGGGACAGCAATAAATGATACAGCAGTAAAATGGAACAGTAATAATCAAATGGAACAACAGCAATCAAATGGAACAACAATCCTTAATGAATTACGAAACAACAACTATCACCCATATGTACATGATTTACATTAATATAGCAATCTGAGAGTATCGAATGATATGATTACGTTTCTGAACAAAGTAATATTGTCTTCAAGCCTCGCAAATACTTATTTTATATGAATCCAATGATGATAACATTTATACAAATATCTTGCTATGGAAATAGATGCAATTCAAATAGATTCACTTCTCGTAATACAGAGACATGAGTTAAAGAACTTATTCAGATTCAGATATTAAGTATAAAGCATAGTCTATCATATGAAAGATATATCAGATTGCTGAAACAATGGAAATAAGCAAACCAAACAAAATTTACCGTATAACAATACAACGGCAAGTGTCCGTTGGAGCCGGGCCTGTAGCTTCCAATGGCACCGCCGTAACTTACTTCAGATGCAGGGACGAATTGAACACCAAATCCTTTATATTGATTGCATTAACAAAAGTATACAAAATCAGATCTCAACAAGACTCCATGATCAAAGTTGTTCTGAAACTTATAATTACAACAACAGTCGTTTTCCTCCCTCGCCCTCTGATCTTTGGTTTCATTAAATAGAGAAAGATCAGATCATAGATAATTACAATCATGATTTCTCTTACAAATTTAGGTTGATTCTAACCCATTGATCAACAAGAACAAGGCGGATTTGGGTTTGCAGCTAAGATTTGGAGGGCGGCCGCAACAGCAAATCTCAGAAAATTGTGCTCAAAGAACCCTGCGTTTCTCCCTGTACAAGCCGAATTTGGGCAAATTGTTCTTCATGAAGATAATTGGGCCCGTTCTGGACACAACCCATGTTCCGGATTTTCCAAATTCGTCTTCTTTTGCTCAGAATCTTAACCACAAAACTGTCACTCCTTAAACCAGCGAATTTCTGAGTTGGCTGATTTAAAAATCAAATCTTCAATCTGGAAGTTACTTTGGAGGCTAAAAATGGTAAATAAGGTTACAACCAACTTATTAGAACTATCATTGGTAAAATAATTCATAATAATCAATTTATTAGAAATAAAGGAGAATAAATAATATTTATTCATGAGAGCATAAATAATTAATAAAATGGATTTAAATGATAAATTATAATAAATGGCATGATGAAGAATGGTAGAAATGGGTGGAATAAGTGTTCAAAAGTGATAATAATAATGGCATATTATCAACTCTACAGCTGCCTCTGCCTTCTTGTTGCTTCATCATGTTGCAACAATGCATCATCATGCTGCTCATGATCACATACATCATGTTGTCATCACAGTTGCATCATTGTTGCACTTCTACCTTTGTCACTACTGCATCTTCCAATGTTGAGATCCATTGAGATCTTCATTGTGATCTTTTCTTCTTTCATATAATCATGGTTTCATCATATAAACACTAGGATCAGCTAGTAGGAGCACAGATCAACACACACATATATATATAGTGATATATGTGTTAATACACATACCTTTTTCATTCATCCAGCACTGCTTCATTGAGATCTTGACCTTGCTAATATATAATGAGGCTGCTAGAAGTCAGGTCTGGATATTTTCACTAGGATAACCATTATGCCGAGACTGTGTCACTTCATTCCCAGATATGTTGAGACTGCGTCCTCTTATCATGTGTATGTCTAACCTTTATAATCTGTAGTCAGACTAACCCACATTGTAATATATTTTTCTGCGTTAATTTCCAGCGTATATGATGATATATAACCTATATACTGTAGCGTATATACTCCAACATTTTCTGCCCAACGTATATACTGTCCAACGGTACTGCAACGTATATACGACAAAGTTTATATTACAGTAGGGTATGACAGCGTGACATTCATTCCCATTATGAGTGCCCAGTGTATCCACCTATGTTGTGCATAAATATATTACTGCAGCGTATGTACTCCAACGTTTGTATTACAGCAGGGTATATTAAATGACAGCGTGACATACATTCCCATTATGAGTGCCCAGCGTATCCACTTGCATTGTGCATAAATATATTACTGCAGTGTATATACTCCAACGTTTATATTACAGCAGGGTATATTAAATGACAGCGTGACATTCATTCCCATTATGAGTGTTATAACTGCGTGGTGTGACTGCGTTCCCATATGCGTGGTATTATATGACTGCGAGGTATATTGAATGACTTCCCAACATATATATTTCTATGAATGCCCAACGTCAGTGTATATATATATATAATGCCCAGCGTATATATAATTATGAGTGCCCAGCATATCCACCTGTGTTATGCATAAATATATTCATTGAGCCGTTGCATCTCAACGTATGGTTGCGTGGATAAGGTCACCATTACAGTGTGGATGGCTTTTATGATAGCGTATGGACTACTGCTCTTTCTAGGGCATCCAACGTATTCTCTTTTGTGTCTTCTCCTTCTCCAAAAACCCAAGATGTGGAGAGGAGGAGTTCACATGGAGAATGTGTTGTGCTAATGACTCCAAATCCTCTTCTATTTATACTATAACGAGGATGATGAATAGACACGTCAGTTGGGCTTCTAGAGCCTATAAAGGGGGTCGACTTGATAATAATTACATAAACAAAATAAATTCATATCTCCATAAATGCTTATCGGAATTGGATGATCTTTGGATCAATCCTACACCTCTCGACAAGAGGGATCCAATAAAAATATCAGCTGCCATAAATAAGCCGACTCACATGGAGTTTGGCCCTAGTTGCCAATTTAACACTCCCTCTCAACTAGGGAGAACTCCATCCATTGATCTATAAGTCTGACTGCACTATCTCTGCCATCAGTGCCCTGCACTGTTCTGCCCAACTCTGCTCAGCTCTGCTGGCTTTGCTCTATTCTACTCAGCTCTGCTGGCTCTGCACTGTTCTACTCAGCTCTACTGGCTCTGCTTTGCTCAGCGCTGCTGGCTCTGCTAGCTCTGCTCTGCTTAGCTCTGCTCAGCGTTACTGGCTCTGCTAGCTCTGCTCTTCTCAGCTCTGCTGAACTGTGAAGAAGAAGAATTGATCGAGAATGAGTCATATCATTCTCCACTAACCCGAAGTTAGTCTCAGAGTGCGTACCACTGGTCCCAGACCAGTCTCAACCGACCCGAAGTCAGCGTCATAGTATGTACGAATCTCACTGGTCCCAGACCAGTACTGCACTAACACGAAGTCAGTCTCGGAGTATGTACAACTGGTCCCAGACCAGTCTCAGCCGACCCGAAGTCAGCGTCATAGTATGTACAACTCCTACCACTGGTCCCAGACCAGTATCATTTATCCCAAATCAATGGAGGACATCCTAGCGTAGGGAGTACGGTAGATACAACGATGTGTCCATCGGTACTACTATGGTCCCTAACTTCATTTCCCTGCTCATTGATCAGATGAGAGGTACTTCCCATGAGTCCCAGACTACATGGGTAGGATGCCTCGACAGGAGAACTTAATCAATCCTGTCCTCATAGGAGAACACATCAATCCTGCTACAATCGCGATGGAGAACACATCAATCCAGGCTGCCATGGAGAACACATCAATCCAGGCCTCACAGGAGAGCAAATCATCCTGTTCCAAAAGAGAGCAAATCATCTTATCCCACAAGAGAGCGAATCATCTTGTTCCAGTGCGCACCACCAAGGGAGGGTGAGTCACCCTGTGGTCGTATGTTGCTCTAGTAGAACTGCAAGCCCCCCAGAGCTCCCAGAGCTCAATGTATGCAACATGCAGGACCCTTTTACAAAGGTCTCTTGATGACCCCAAGTCATTCGGGAAAATCACAAATTTGATCTTTCCCCCGGGGCTTTAGTGACCTGTATATCATCTCAGTGCGATGGAGCCTCCTTGTTCATCGACTTTCCATATCCCAGATAAGGCAGTATCTGATGTCTGTTTGTTGGAGCAATTGTTGAATACAGGATTCCTCAATAATCGGATCACACCTCTGGTTGTCACAGAGAAAAACAGCTAACATAAGAAATTCCGCAACCATGCAGCTTCATATGAGATCATACTCGTAGCCATGTATTTGGTCTTGGCGGTGCTTATAATGACCGACTTCTGCTTCCTACATCGAAGCAGAATCCAAAGAGAACCAACACTGAAAAGTGCTCAAGTGATCCTCCACACTGCCTGCCCACTCATCATTCAAATAATCATGTGGTTTCATATTTTCGGTAGTGTATCTCAATCCATGAGAGATTGTGCCCCTTGTTACACAAAAATATCGTCATCATGATTATTTGCAGTCAGTATGGGTCTATCATCACTTGTACTGTCCTCCTAAGCAAGTCTCAGACCTCAGCTCTCCAAATCAAGCTTTAGAAATGAGAGAAAGACATTAAAATTCAATGTAACTTTGGTTCCGCACTTTCTCTCATGGTCACCTGCGGTCCTGCACCTTATGTGTACAAAAGCTGCAAACCTGCCCACTCTATCCCTAACGGTGTAGGTGCGGACCCCTGTGAAAGTCAAAAGGCGCAAGTTTTATCTTAAAAAGCTCACTTTGGGTTAATTCTAGAGGTTTCTAGAAGGAATTTTGACGTGGATTGTTCGCTCTGAGGTGGTTCATGCATCCCAAAAGAGAAGGAGCTAATCCCTTGATGAGAGGAGCTATCCCTTTGAAGGAGGGCTTTATCCCTTTGAAGGAGGACCTAGTAACCTCCCTCCATTGCACTATAAATACAGGCATTGGGATGGTTGCTAGGGAGGTTAGAAGTTGAACATTTTTGAGAGTAAATGCTGGTGAAATCAAGACTTCCTAATTAAGCCCAAAGAGGAGAGATCACATACCTTTTTTGGTTTCATTGGGGAGTGAGTGAAACTTGTCAAAGTAGAGGAGACTTCTTGCTGGACCATGGGAGGAGCTTGTATAGCGTCAAGGCAAAGGTTGTAAGGTTCTTCTTCTTTTGAATTAATACAATCAAACTCATTTTTCTCAACAAGTATCTTATGTTATTTGTTTCATGGACTCCTTGACTTTCATGTTAAATATGTTTTATGCAATTGGCTTTTCAGGTGCTATTTAATTTGTTTGCCTTGTTTTTGTTTGCAGATTCGCGAAAAGGAGCTTATTTGGATCGAAGGAGCGAGGGCATCCACAAGCTAGCATTGGACCTAAGGTAGGCCCTAAAAACACTTGTTTGTTATTGTCTATCAAAGCATATTTAGAGAAAGATAGTGTCTGGTTGGTTTGCTTGTCATTAGGTCTTCTTTAGATTCTAGGAAGGTCTATCTTGTCCGCAAGATCGACTTATTCCGTGTGACAGAATGGCGACCATACTGGGGACTTGATTGTTTTCCTTGTTTTTACTTTGACCTGAGAAACTCTATTTTTGTTTCTGTTTTTGGCTTGTTGTGTGTAAAATTGGGTAGAGTTTGTAGATCCAAGGTTATTTTTTGTTTTTCATAGCTTTGGGAGAGGACCGCACCCTAGCCGTTTGACACAGTGCGTACTTACCCGCAACTTGGCTTTTAGCACAGAGCGGGACCGCACCTGTGCCAACTGTGGACCTGCGGACCTTATCAAAATTTTGAAAACCCTAAAATTTCCTCTGTCAGTCAGCTTAGTTTGTCTTTAGAAATTGTTATCCACTGCCCAGACCTACATATAACTTGTCAGAAGCTTTCCTTGGATTGATTTCGTCAGTGTTAGGGTTTTAGGTGAAATTCCTAGGAGTTTTGCTTGTTGGGTTTGTTTTTCATTTTGGTTGTGTAGTGGCTCTGAGCATAGAAGCTGTAGGGACTTTAGATTACCTTAGTGTCTACCAGCCTTCTTATGAGTCTGACCATGTATGAAATCTCCCCTTGCTAAGGAATCCGCTTTGTATTTTCTCATTTCAAAACTTCGAAAAGCTTGTGTTTGAGATTTTGGATTTTCATTTTTTTTTTAAAAGAAAACGAAATTGGTTTTTCTTGACTGATTTGTGATTCTGCATGAATTAGTCCTTAGCTTACATCTAGCCGAGTAAAACATCCTCTAAAAAGACTTTTAGTAGGCTTTGACTTCAAATAGGTTTTTATAGTTTGTAGCTCTCAAAGTTAGTTATTTTTATTAGTTCTGAGTGTTTTATTTACAAAATATAAAAAAAAAATAATCTCTTTTGAAAAAGTTTGTTTTTTGTAGTGATTGAGTGCTTTGAAACGAAAAGGGAAATTTTTGTGAAATAATTAGTTGTCTCGTTTTGAGTGCTTTGGAAAGGAAAGGCTCTTCTTTTAATTTGTTTAATTGAGAAAGATTTGTGTTTACAAAGTATTTGCATTCTCAAACTCATTCTTAGTTTAGAAGTTCATCGAAGAAAAAAGATTGTTTGGATCATCTTAGGTGCATTTTTAGTGATTTTGAGTTGAGTCTTCATATCACGAGTTTCATCTCTGCACCTTTGGACTTAAACAAAAACCACTAAAATTAATGCTTAAAGTAAAATTCACCTAGTAACATTTTTATTTCCAGGGCTCTGATACACCAACTTAGCTTAGGCTAGTGTCTTGGAGTAGGAGAGTAATTAACTCTCCAAGACAGTAAAAACAAACAAGTAGCTGTATCTTGTGGTAGGGAAGAAATCCAATTGTTGCATTTATGCTCTGGGAAAGCTCCTCTTAAAGGAGAAGCACGAGATCGTGTCTGAACCAGTGTGGGAATCAATCATTCCTCATTGGGAATGATGCCAGATATTCACGGATTACAAACGGTAAACCTCGGATTAACCATTGTCGAGGAGCCTGGGGTCACTTGTTGGTAAACCTTGGATTATGTCAAGGAGCCTTCACGGGGATTGAGCTTGCTACTCTGCCCTTGCGTGCATATCGGATCATAGACTGTTCCCCCAGGTGTATTTGTCTCAGTTGGTAACCTTAGTGGCCATATTCTTTAGGACTCTTCCTAAGGTGATAGTGGTGGGAAGATCCCACTGTACCTGGAGCAGACGTCGGCTAGACTCACTTGGATTTTCTGGGGGGTTCACTTCACTCGAGATGGTTAAGTGGAGGAACTTGTGCCAGTCTATTCATTAAGCAGGTTTTCGAGGTAACTGTTCCAACTGCCATTTCTGTACTGAACTCTGCGACGTTGGATTTCATCACCAACTAGTGTTTTCGGTCCGGAAAGTTATTGTTTGTGTGTGTTTGATCTCCTAGATTCTTTAGGCATATGATTCAAATTTGTTTGGTTCTTTAGAGACTTTAGGCGCTTTTCATTGAGATTTTACTTTGTTTGCATGTGAAGTAGTTAAAAGTCTTTAACTGTGGCTGAATTACCAAGACAGTCCCGTAGACTTCGGGGCCAGTCTCCTGAGATTATAAACGTGGCTGAGTTACTGAGGAAGTCCTGTAGACTTCGGGGCCAACCTCCTGAGGAAGTGCGAAGCCAACTTGAAGGCTTAAAAGTCCTCGTAACTCCTAGAGACAGTAGAGTTGGGTCATCGGAAGAAGGAGAATCTTCTTTGATAGTACATCCTGATTTTCAAACGCCAGTAGCAGAATATAATCCGCAGTCAGTGTCTGTCTCCAAAATCGCTGGTAGCTTTTCATCTACTAGCGATATATGTGAAGAAATCGAAATATCTGAGCCTGAAAGTGAATTTGCTGCTACTCCGACATCGGGGTTTGTTTCTCCATCTTTTAGTGGTCCTGGTTCACCTAGGGTAGAAAGAATAATCACTCAAGATCTTCCTTCTGGATTGATTTCTATTGAAGAACTTGCTCCGGAAGAAGAATAAGTAGGCATCCCTATCCATGAAAATCAACCTACTATTGAATTAAGGGAGCGTGAATCAATTTTTTACAGTCCGCCTAGGAGTAGTTCTTGGTATCTTTCTTTGACTAATTATTTAGAAAACTCAGGGTTAAGCTTTTCACCACCTCGTGCTCCTTATCACTCAACACCTAGAGGTTTTTACACTCCCGTCAATATGGCAAGATAGTCGTCCATGTTTACTCAATCGCCTAAATCCTTTTTGTACGGTGGTCCATCTGTTCCCTCTGGGTATCAGTCTCTTTCTGGTACTTTTTTGGGAGCATCTCCTCAACCCATTGAGCAAGGGTTATTAACTGGAAGCAATGGTACAAAGCCGTTGAGCGTAGAAGACATTCTTATGATGTCAGGTTCCATTCCCAATCCTCAACCTCAAGGTGGCCAGTTACCGCCTGGGGGGCAGCCTCAATTAATGCCTGGGGGGCAACCTCAAGGTACACAATTTGCATCTGGGGGGCAACCTCAAGGATAGTACATACCTATGGGATAGTATGTTCCTCAAGGTCAACCCCAGACTCAATATGTACCCCAAGGTCAACCCCAGTATCAATTTATACCTCAAGGTCAACCCCAGTATCAGTATGTGTCTCAAGGGTATCAACCCCAAGGTCAATACTCGAACCAAGGTTTCCAACCACCCCAAGGTCAAACGTTTGTTCAAGGAATGGGAAATGTACCTTTCAATTATCAATCCTACCCTCAACCCGGTTATGGTCTTCAGTATTCTCAACCAGTTATGGGTCAGTACCCCGGAATGAATATAGTGTGCGATTCATCGCAAACCCAACAGGTGTTGCAGCCAAGTGTACAGTTGTCATCTCAAACTGGAAAACCCTTAGTTTGTGGTACATCCTAGCAACCAGTCCAGTCTAACATTCAAACTTCTGTACCTTCGGTAGTTTCTCAGCCTGGGCCTAGTACAGCGTGTACTCCGCCTCAAACGACTACTACAACTGCTGCTACATCTGTTCAGTCTACCCCACCTACGTCTGGAGTATCGACAGCTCTGGTTTCTACTATTCCTGGATCTACTCCTCAGACATCTTTACCACCGTCTAGATCTACGATTCAAACATCGGTTCAGATGCCTGTAGGACAACCTGGTTTAAGTACGGTCGTCACAAGTCAACCACAATTCACCTATCAATCGTACCAGGGACAATACCAATTCGGTCCTGCTGTCCAGCAGCGAGTCTATCAGTATCAACTGTATCCTGGGTACACTTATCAACAACCTCAACAACCCCAGTACGGTCTGGTTAATCCTAGTTTTCCGGGAGGATACAATATCCCGAACGCGATTCCTATTCCTAGTTATCTTGGATATCCTCCTCCTGGGGCTAGTCTCATGACCCAGAGTTTTAGGGATCCTAATCGGCAGTTACCATTTATCGCAACTTTGGACTTGCCTAACTTGTCATGCCTAATGAACGATCCCATTAATTATCTTCCGTTTTGGTCGCCAATTCCAAATAAGTTGCCCAGTGACATTCCCAAGTTCGAAGGTAAATCAGGAGAGGATCCGTCGAACCATGTGATGACTTACCACCTCTGGTGTGCGTCTAACTCCATCACAGATGATTCGATCCATCTTAGACTTTTCCAGCGCACTCTAATTGGTCTCGCGGCCAAGTGGTACATTGAGTTACCGCGAGGCACTTTTTATAATTTTCGTCAGTTAGCTACCTCGTTTCTAACTCATTTTCAGTTGCCAGTCCGATATGACAATGGCACGGAATTGTTAACTTCGCTAAAATAATTGACATCCACGTACATTTCAGATCATATTCACGAGTGGAGACATCGACGCCGTTTAGTGAAGGTATTTATTCCGGATCAAATCTTGGCTGAGTGGTTTGTAAAATCTTTGTTGCCAAAGATCACTGAAGATGTTGCTAAAGCCGGAGTTGTTACTGAGGAGCAAGTCATTGCTCAAGCACAGTACCTTGACTTGGTCTATACTCAGTCAGGTACATTACATGAAAAAATCCCCGATCTTCCCAAGTCAAATCAAATCGCTGCAGCTCCTTCGGGATCTCATGCCGCCGATGGTATGATCGGCACGGTTAACACTAAAAGTAAGAAGAAGTCTTCCAAGAATTCTTCTCCTATCATAACCTTGCCTGATTCCCCAACAGGGGATTCTTCTGTAGAGATTTCCGCCGATATTCATGTTGTAGAGTCATCTACAGCCAAATCAAAATCCGGTGGGAAGAAGAAAGGAAAGAAGAAGAATAAAACGGACAAAAGTTCAAAGGAGAAACCTGAAAAGGTGGAATCCAATGACGAAAAGTGCAAACCTAATTATCCTTGTCTCATTTGTGACGATGAACATTTTACAAGAGACTGCCCTCATCGAGCAGAGGTTGCGAAGATTGTCAAGGGTTCCCAAACTCCTGCTGTTTTGAAGGATCCTTTTCCGACTCAAGATAGCAAGATGATAGGTTCATCCTCGAGTGCCAATGAAGAACCCATACTGATGATGTCCCATGTTAGGATTGCGACTCGATCGAAAGATTATGGTAGTAAGAGTCTTGTTGATGGTAAAGAAGCAAAATCTTCTCATTCTAATCCATCAACCTCAACTCCCGGTTCCGATCCACTACAGATTGAGAAGCCTAATCCAGACTTAGTAATCAAACCTCCCGCCAAGGGTATACTTCGAAAGTCAGCTTTCAATCCACATGCGAGAGCAGCTCAGAATTATAACATTGTTGGGGATTTAGCTGTTTCACCCTCAGCAATGTCAGCTTTGGAAGTGCTGCAATCATGCCCAGCACAACGTAAATTACTTTTGTCAGCTATAGGAGCTGTTGATATTCAGGACCTGAACCTAATAATTTTCGATCTAGAAAATAGTACACCACGTTTGCCTCATCAAATGGCTTTTCAGATACCAGTGATAGTAAAAAACAGACCTATTCATCGGACTGTAATTGATGAGGGAGCTTCAACGTGTGTTATGTCGATACAGTGTTGGAGATCGCTTGGTTCTCCTTCACTAAATCAATCCCCGATGATTCTAAAGGCCTTTGATGGCCGTGGGTTTCATCCTTTTGGCATTCTACAGGATTTTCCTATAGGGGTTGAAGGAAAAACCATTAGTCTAGATGTGGAGGTGGTTGATGTCCCTCTGGACTACAACCTTCTCTTGGGTCGAAGTTGGTCTTACGCTATGACAGCGGTCGTTTCATCGGTCTTTCGAGTAATAAAATTTCCACACAATGGAAAGATCATGACAATAGACCAGCTGGCTTACTTTTCATCCGACCCAGCCTCTTCGGAGAGTATTCAGCATGTTGGTAAAACAACTATCCCATATACAGATGTTGGAGTAGGATTAGTTAAAGATGCCGGTTTACTGGGAACTTTTCCTTTTCCTCCAATCAATGCATCATCTTCATTTGCAACCATTCATATGATTACATCAGACACCATGTTTTATGATGATCCTTGGATCATTCCTTTTGAATCTGAGATAGACTCATTTGGTGATTCCATGCCTTTGAGTCCATATGAAATTGCCTATGAAGCTGTGCAGTCGTTTGCTGACTCGTTTTCAACCAAAAATGACTTAATGAATGTGGTGTGTGAGGAATCACTTTTCACATCAACCTCGGATTTAACTACGTTTTCTGAACTTGTTCACTCTGATGAGCAAATTTGTGAAATCCTATGTGTAGATGATTTACCATGGGAAGATCTCCATCACCGATCTTCATTTTTACCTGAGGATGATCGTTTTGAAAATGATTTCTCATCAATCTTTACAACTGAATACGTCAAGGAACCTCAGAATCCAATGAAACATCCCAATTCAGAGTTAAATTTGGGGAACATTTCTCGAACTATTCCTATTGACATTTCGGTTAAGCCCGGAATTGTTGAAAACATTCATATAGGTGCCTCGTGTACATATGACGAAATTCAATTATATAAGGCCCTATTTCAAGAATTCCGCAACGTGTTTGCCTAGTCCTATGAGGAAATGCCAGGAATTCATCCCACAATTGTTGTTCATGAGATCAAAACTTACCCGGACGCTAAACCCGTCCGGCAACATTTGCGTTAGATTCACCCGCGAAAAGCTGCTGCAATTAAAGCAGAAGTTGAAAAACTATTGAAAGCAGGTTTCATTTATCCCATCCCTTTAACGAATTGGGTATCGAATATTGTTCCAGTTAACAAAAAACAGGGAACAATAAGAATATGCATCGACTATAGGGACATTAATCGAGCCTGTCCAAAGGACAATTACCCAACTCCCTATATCGATCAAATCATTGATGATTGTGCCGGCAGCGAATTATTTTCCTTCATGGATGGTTTTTCCGGATACAATCAAATCAATATTCTACCTGCCGATCAACCAAAAACGACTTTCATTTGTCCATGGGGGACATTTGCTTATTGCAAATTACCTTTTGGGCTTAAGAATGCCAGAGCAACTTTTCAAAGGGTGATGTCTTATGCGTTTCATGACATCAAACACATTGTGCAACCCTATCTCGATGACTTGCCTGCTCATTCATTACATCGAGCTGATCACCTCGTCCATTTACGAGCAATCTTTATGAGGTGTAGGCATTATCGGATTCGATTGAACCCACACAAATGTGTCTTCTGTATAGAAACGGGTCGATTGCTGGGGTTTGTAGTTTCGAAAGCCGGCATTCGCGTTGATCCCTCGAAGGTCGAAGCTATCATCAAATTGCTTCCTCCTTCGAGTCTTCGCCAACTCCAAAGTTTGAAGGGGAAAGCAAACTTTTTACGACGATTCATTCCTAACTACGTCAAGGCTACAAAGGGTTTTACCCGGTTGTTGAAGCAAAACACTCAATTCTATTGGGATGAGATAGCTCAGAAATCTTTTGATGCACTCAAACACGCGTTGACCCATGCACCGTTGTTGCATCCTCGCAACTACAACCAGGATTACTTCTTGTATCTCGCTGCCTCTCATTCCACCATTGGGATGGTCTTAGTTCAGGAAGATGAATCAGGAATGGAACATGTGATATATTACCTCAGTTGCACGCTAAACCCAACTGAGCTAAAATACTCGCATGTGGAGAAATTGGCATTGGCAGCTGTGCAAGCTGCCCAACGTTTCCGTCACTACATTCTACTACGTAAAACTACGGTAATTTCGGATTGCAACCCTATGCTCTACATTTTGACCAAGAAATTACTAGGGGGAAAGTACTCTAAATGGATCGTTATCCTGCAAGAGTTCGACTTGGAGTTTGAGAAATCTAAGTCTAAGAAATATTTAGTTTTTGTGGAATTAATGTGTGACTTCCCGCGTGCTGACACAGAAACTTTGGCGGAGGAACCCATTGCAGATGAATCCTTGTTTCTAATCAGCACTTTACATCCGTGGTATGGGGATATCATTGTTTATCTCCAGACCCAACCCTTTTGGCCAGAAATTTCAAGGTTAGAACGTCAGAAAATTCGATTCCAATCCCAACAATTCAGGATTATCGGAGATACTCTTTATCGCCGTGGGGCGGACTCTATTTTTCGACGTTGCTTAACTCACGAGGAAGCTAAAAGGGTTCTAAATGACTGTCACTCTGGAGCGTGTGGTGGTCATATGTCTGGGTTTGCCACAGCCCAAAAGATATTGCGCGCTGGCTACTTCTGGCCGTCTTTATTTAAAGATTGTATTACAGCGGTCCGAAAATGCCACAACTGCCAGATTTTTGATCGTAAGATGCATGCTCCACCTGCTCCTCTCCATCCTACAATTGCCATTGGTCCTTTTGCCAAATGGGGTATCGATTTTATTACATGTAACCCTCACTCGGCCGGGGGGCATGCGTATATCATCCTTGTGGTAGATTATTTTACTAAGTGGGCCGAGGCGATGCCTGCATTCGAGACAGACGACAAGACAACTGCAATTTTCATGTTCAATCATATAATTGCTAGGTTTGGTGTCCCGCAAGCAATAATCACTGATCATGGGCGTCATTTTCGAAACGTTATGATGACCGAAATTACAGGCCAGCTTGGTTTACGTCACGATAGTTCAACCCCTTATTATCCACAAGTGAATGGTCTGGTTGAATCCATCAACAAAGTTTTAGTTATCATGATCCGACGAATCATTGGGATTCATCGGTCGAATTGGCACAACATGCTATTTTCAGCGCTTTGGGCGTACCGAAATTAAGTAAAAACATCAACAGGGTTCACTCCTTTCCAACTAGTCTATGGTTTGGAAGCCGTGTTACCCATTGAATGCGAAATCCCGTCACTGCAAATGGCCATCGAGTTACTTCCAACCACTTCCGAAGAGGAAAAGCGTTTGTTATACTTAGCTCAATTAGATGAGAATTGACGTGATGCTGCATTGGCAATCGAGACTCACGCAAAACGAATGAAAGCTCAATATGATCGAAATGTGACCCCTCGAAATTTTTTGGAAGGAGATCTAGTCTTAGTGTATGATCAAGCTACTGATAAATTAGGCGCTGGAAAATTCGTTCCTATGTGGCATGGTCCCTATGTTGTCAAGCGAAAACTAGCCAAAGGGGCTTATGAATTGGTAGACTTTGATGGGGACTCTTTGGGTAAACCCAAAAATGGCCTTTACTTAAAGTGGTATTATGCTTAAAAGAATGGGTACGGAGATTTTTAGTTAGGATAGTTTTTCTTTCTAGCTGGTGTGTTTTAGTTTAAACAGTGTGCTTAGCCTAGAGAGTGTTTTTCATCATTTTTCCTGCTTATCTTGGTTTTACTTTTGATATTGCAGATGTTGATGCCTCTCCAAACATACATTGGTTTCGCTGATGGTGCTTGTCGTAATACATGGAACATCTCTTCCGCAGCTTGGGTTATCTATTCACCCTCTGATGAGTTAGTATCTATGCATGGGGTAAGCCTCAGTCAAACAACGAACAACATTGCCGAGTACAGTGCAGTGATTGAGTTATTATCTGAATCTATTTCATTTGGGATTCAGAGTTTGATAGTGAAGTTAGATTCTGAACTCGTTGTATTATAGCTTAATAGAGTGTATGCCATTAGAAATCCAGTGTTATTAAGATTATTTTTTAGAGTGCGTCTCTTGGAACGTGAGTTTAATTACATTGAATATCAGCATATTCCAAGGTCTTTAAATACATTAGCAGATGCAATTGCTTCTCGAATGTTAAATAGACATTTGCAATAATCATACATGTAAATTTAAAATCATTCCATAACATGATTAACAAGATAAAGCCGATAATAGTGATATATATATATATATATATATATATATATATAGGAGTGTGTCAAAAATACATCGTCTTCGATCATAGGTTCAAAAACACCTTATGATCGGCAAAAATGATAAGTACAAAAAACAAAAATGTCACATGTGCCCACTATAGGCGATCATCCTATCACTGTTGATGATCTTTATAAGAAACCACTGCACAGGCCACCATGCAAAGGAACCTCCTAAAAGGTCCCGGGACTCCAATCACATAGCACTGAAGTCGATGAGGAATGTCGTCTATAGTGGTCTCAGGAATATCTCCTATCAAGCACTCGAGATGACCCTCCAACTCGGCCAAAACCTCTGCTGACTCGTCCTGTGGGGCTGGTGCGGGTGCAACTGGTTGTTTTCTCTCGAAAGGCCGGAGAGTGGCTGGTCGCTGTGGACCCACATCTACATTTTAAAATTTTTACTATCAGTTTTGAGACGATGGAAAAATAAATAAAAAATTAAAATAGGAAAATGTTGAAAAGGATTTTACCTGACTCATCCCACTACTCTCCTGGTGGAAGAAACATGTTTGGGTCACCACGAAAATCTATCCCAGCATAAGGAAAGTCCTGAATGGAAAAGACCTGGTTTTCCAGCCATTGGAAATACTCAGGTTTGAAACGAGCAACCTCTGTCCTCTCATCTGGGTGACGGGCCATGACTGCGACCCATCGCATTAGTTTGGGCTCTCGAGCAAGCCCAGCTCCAACAGTAAGGTGTTGTGGGATCAGCATAGGAACCCTCTCCAGGCCAAAACTCACAACCAAAGCCCCATAACCAAAGGTCTTTAGTTGTCCGTTCTTGGCCCTGGTCAGTTGGCCTTTCACATTGGCCAACACGGCATCGCACCAGTTGAAGATGTGCCTCAGGAGCAATCAACTGCCATACGCATCTGGGATCCGGTGGCAATATGTAATGCGGCAGCTCCACAAAGTCTGGTGATGGTAAACACAATCACCATAAGTTCAGGATGGGATATCGTCTTTATGTCTATCCCTTTGTCTCTAGCCTGGCTATTGCAGTACTCTAGCCGGAGGCTATCGACAGACTGGCCACCTGGCCTAGTCTCGTGCAGAGTCAAGTCTTCACCTCTCTTGGGCAAACCAGTCAAGAAATATATGTCCGCCGGCTCGATTTCGAGCTGGTGGCCACCAATGAAGAAACACAGGTCCTGTATGCTCCATCTGTCAACCAGCCACTGTAAGAAATCCACCTGAGCCGTCATGCCAGGAATGGACCAGAATTTATATAGTCCACACGCCCTCAAAGCATCAAGAGAAGGCTGATGATTCCACGTGGTAGCATCCACGTCCTCATTCACGCCAATCTAGCATGATGTGCTCTTTGCATCAAGCATAAAGATTAATTAAATTGCTAGGAAATATTTTGGTTGGTCCATTTTTGAGAATTTTTGGGTTCAAAACCCTTGCGACGGGGTACGCACCCTCCGGGTTAGACACAGTGCGGGGGTCCGCACTTTGTCTACACGGAAGGTGCGGACCCCGAGCTTTTTCCCAATGGAGAAAAAGTCAGGGTCCGCAGGCCCACAAATGGTAAACCTGCTGGCCCCCGCGTGCAGGTTTTGCGCCTAAAAACCCTCCCAAAAAATGAAATGAAGGACTAAAACAAAAAACTAAACGGTTGAAAATGAAGAGTAGGATGATGTGGATTACCTGGAGAAGACGGCGCTCGATTCCGACGGTTGGATTTTCCGAAATCTTCACGGGAAGTTTTCTAGCCAAAAGCACTATTTTTCTCACCCAAATTCAAACGGTAAAAATGAATTGGCAAAGGCCCTTTTTATAAGTTTTTTGAGTAAATAAATCGAAAATTTGTTTATGTTTCACTTTTAAAAGGTATTTTGTGACGTTTTTATCCATTTCAAATAGGTATGAGTAATGTTTGTGTTTTTGTGCAGAATCAAGGATTATTCAGGCGAAATCTAGCATTTTCAATAGAAAAACATGTAGATTCATCTTTAAGCTCTTTTCTGACTCCTAAAACATGAAAAGATTGCCGAGTGTTTCTTTTAAACTCGTTAAAATGAAATTAAAAGACGGTCTACTTACAGCTCTTTTTCGACTGTAAAAACATGAAAAGATTGCCGGGTAATTGTCGTTTCAAATTCGATATTGGTTATAAAACGACGTGTCATTGATCGCCTTTTTACTTTTTCGGGTCAAAGGCACTAATGACGAAAAGTACTCCTTGGTCGTAAAAGATCAAGAGGTTCTCTCAAGTATTATTTTATACTTTTTCGGGCTTGGGAGACACAAATGTACGAAAAAGGTCAACCTTGGAGTCTTCTTAAGTTTTTTCAGACTCTCTAAAATTGAAAAACGCCGAGTTTCTCCTATACTGGACTCGTTAAAATTTCATAGTAAAGGACCTGTTCAATTACAAACAGGAACGAACCACTCCTTCTTAGGGTTCGAATTTAAACTAAGTTGGACTCATCCAAAGGATGAGCTTATAATCAAGCAAATGTTATCCTCCTCAAGCTTGTCAAAAATAAAGAGGTACTTGCCAGAAATGGTGGGGGAAAAGAGAGAAAAATGAGCCTGTTTGTCATACTTTGTAACCACTCTTGAACACGACATTTTTATTCACCTGGGTTGGGAAATCCTTTGCCTAACAGTTGATCAAACCACATTGGAAGTCTTCAGCCGGTTTCTAGGTATTAACTTTGGGTCAATTGTCACCAAACCATCTGTCATGTCGTTATGTGTTCAAGAGGTCACTGCCAATAAGCCATTCATCTGCAAAATATCTGTCATCCATCTTGACCATCCCTGAGTCAGTCCTTGCAACTAAATTTCTTCAACTTGATCTATGATTTCGTGTTGTGGGCTTGCCTACGACGAATCACTTTCTATCGACATCAGCTCATTATCTAGAAAGATGATCTAGGAATCGTCAGTACCTTGAGATATGCATGCATCAATGGCAGATTTCTCGCCTTTGACGGTAGTTTACATCATTGAATTTCGATCAAAGGATTCCGTGACATGCTCGACATCAACACATCTATTCGCATCTCATGGACTGTACTGGGTACTTTGAGAGCCATTGACATTACTAGTGGTTTCTCTCACACTTGTTAACAATTTACATCATTGACTGGTAATCAAGTGGTTTCTACCATGTTCGACATCAACACATTCATTCGCATGGATAGAATCGTATTGTTTCGGGAAGTAGAAATGAAGACACTGGAACTAGTTTCCACAATCCAGGCTGCGAGGAATTTTGTATTCATTATATAATGGAATATTCATAAACAGATGGCTGCATCCATACTGTGTCCACATGAGTCTATACTTGTGATGTTTTACAAGATCATTCCTGTATCAGAGCAGTAGTTAGTTTTTCTAGTCAGTTTTTATCTGAGTATGGGAATGCCTACCTCAGCGATGACATGATCTCATATATATATCTTGCATTGAATGTTTTTACAAGTTCCAACTGGGTTCTCCACAAGATGATCCTCGAAATGATAAAGTACTTCACTCTTCCTAAATGATAAGAAATCCTCATCTACTACAAAATTCGCACTTTAGGGGGCAATTTGTTACACAAAAATATCATCATCATGATTATTTGTAGTCAGTATGGGTCTATCATCACTTGTACTGTCCTCCTAAGCAAGTCTCAGACCTCAGCTCTCCAAATCAAGCTTTAGAAATGAGAGAAAGACATTAAAATTCAATGTAACTCTGGTTCCACACTTTCTCTCATGGTCACCTGCGGTCCCGCACGTTTTGTGTACAAAAGCTGCGGACCTGCCCGCTCTATCCCTAACGGTGTAGGTGCGGACCCCTGTGAAAGTCAAAAGGCGCAAGTTTTATCTTAAAAAACTCACTTTGGGTTAATTCTAGAGGTTTCTAGAAGGAATTTTGACGTGGATTGTTCGCTCTGAGGCGGTTCATGCATCCCAAAAGAGAAGGAGCTAATCCCTTGATGAGAGGAGCTATCCCTTTGAAGGATGGCTTTATCGCTTTGAAGGAGGACCTAGTAACCTCCCTCCATTGCACTATAAATACAGGCATTTGGCTAGTTGCTAGGGAGGTTAGAAGCTGAACATTTTTTAGGGTAAATGATGGTGAAATCAAGACTTCCTAATTAAGCCTAAAGAGGAGAGATCACATACCTTTTTTGGTTTCATTGGGGAGTGAGTGAAACTTGTCAAAGTAGAGGAGACTTCATGCTGGACCCTGGGAGGAGCTTGTACAGCGTCAAGGCAAAGGTTGTAAGGTTCTTCTTCTTTTGAATTAATACAATCAAACTCATTTTTCTCAACAAATATCTTATGTTATTTGTTTCACGGACTCCTTGACTTTCATGTTAAATATGTTTTATGCAATTGGCTTTTCAGGTGCTATTTAATTTGTTTGCCTTGTTTGTGTTTGCAGATTCACGAAAAGGAGCTTATTTGGATCGAAGGAGCGAGGGCATCCACAAGCTAGCATTGGACCTAAGGTAGGCCCTAAAAACACTTGTTTGCTATTGTCTATCAAAGCATATTTAGAGAAAGATAGTGTTTGGTTGGTTTGCTTGTCATTAGGTCTTCTTTAGATTCTAGGAAGGTCTATCTTGTCCACAAGATCGACTTATTCCGTGTGACACCCCTGAAGATATTTCAGAAGATTCTTGGCACCAATCTAGTGAGGCTCAACCAAATATGAGCTCACCATGCTAACTGCAACACATGTGTTCGAACGGAGGTTCTCCAAGAGAATCAATGCGAATGAGTTTATGAAACTCAAAGGCATTTCCCAAATCTGGTCCGACATCATTACCATATAACTTCTGAAAGTTAAGATCCTCGAGGCAGTCACAAGCTTGTAGCTTATCTTCCCACATTCCGAATCCAACTCCCTTTGTCTCCTATAAATGATAGGGTCTGCACCTATCAGACATAGGTGCCAGTACGAGAGGTTTATCATCCACAACCTTCGAGTAATGGTTTGGATCGGTTTCACTCCTAGTGAATCTCAGCTGCATTAGACAGCTATCAATCCTCTCATACTATGCCCGAGGTGTTTTTCCTCAAGCCATAGAGGGCTTTCTTCCACCTGTATACATGAGATTCCTTGATCATGATTCTCAAACTCCTCGGGTTGTTCCAAACCTATGAACCTGCTGCATGAGGGGAATGGTCCCCTTATAATATTTTCCTTCGGTACATTTCAGACATGTACCTTCATGCTTCTTTTTGAATTCAGGCATCCTAGACACCATCTAACTCATAGACCTCCGGTGCTATTTCAATGGACATGGTCCCCAGTGGACTTCCTGCAACTTGATACAACCCTGAACTCAAAAACATCTTTAAAAGATCTATTTTCAAACACATACCTTTCCATCGATAAGTGCCACCTTGTAACCTTTGACTTCCATTTCCGAGATGGACATCAGGTTCAATCAGGTACATAAAAGAGATTCTGGGGTTCCTTGCTTTCGTGGAAGAGTCGACCATTGTCTTTGATGACCCGCATCTCTGTCATTCGGGCACTCCTTCGCATAAGGGCCGAACTCATAACCAAGACATCTACCTTTCCTTCCTACCCTTAGATCTGAACTTCCCAATGAAGTGATGCCATCAGAAGTTTTACTGCGCCATTCTAATAACATTCTCTGCTTCAACTTCACCCTAGGTGAATTATGAGGAACCCATTGATCCTTCTATCTTGTCCCAACTGTCTTTGGTGATTGCTCTTTCACTCTTGCTTGGGCATTGTCTTCACCTCAGCTCTGATACCATGTTAGTTTTTGGTATGTTCTATGCTAGAGCAATTTATTTAAATTTTCACAGTTAGCAATCACATCAGCATTAAGATAAACTGCAGATAGAACATAAATATAAAACGCAGAAGACAAGCAAAGACAAGAGGACACAAGATGTGGCGCGAGCCAGGGACAAACCCCCCAATGTGTGGGGAAACCCTTTGATCAAATATTCTTTTATCTTCAAAGTTCAGCAGAGAAAGAGAGAGAGAGATAGTACAATTACAACAGAAGTCAACACTTTGACTTGTCTAGATCTAAGCATAGATCATCTCCTATAATGATGAGATCAGTTGAAGACATTCTACTTCAACTGATACCTATCATCGTGCTGCATATGGTCCTCTAGTTGTACCACTGCATACTGCACCATGCTCCTCTAATCATGATTATCATCATGCTGCCCATGTCCATGATCTTATCCATCATAATGCTGCTCAAACTAATGTGCATCATCATCATGCTGTAGCCCCTGGTAATGTATCATTACACTTCCCAGGCACATGATCTCATAGTGCTACCCACAATGCTACTGCCTCTGCCTTCTTGTTGCTTCATCATGTTGCAACAATGCATCATCATGCCGCTCATGATCACATACATCATGTTGTCATCACAGTTGCATCATTGTTGCACTTCTACCTTTGTCACTGCTACATCTTCCAATGATGAGATCCATTGAGATCTTCATTGTGCTCTTTTCTTCTTTCATATAATCATGGTTTCATCATATAAACACTAGGATCAGCTAGTAGGAGCACAGATCAACACACATATATATATACTGATATATATGTTAATACACATACCTTTTTCATTCATCCATCACTGCTTCATTGAGATCTTGACCTTTCTAATATATAATGAGGCTACTAGAAGTCAGGTCTGGATATTTTCACTAGGATAACCATTATGTCGAGACTGTGTCACTTCATTCCCAGATATGCTGAGACTGCGTCCTCTTATCATGTGTATGTCTAACCTTTATAATCTGTAGTCAGACTAACCCACGTTGTAATATATTTTGCTGCGTTAATTTCCAGCGTATATGATGATATATAACCTATATACTGTAGCGTATATACTCCAACGTTTTCTGCCCAGCGTATATACTGTCCAATGGTACTGCAACGTATATACGACTAAGTTTATATTACAGCAGGGTATGACAGCATGACATTCATTCCCATTATGAGTGCCCAACGTATCCACCTAAGTTGTGCATAAATATATTACTGCAGCGTATGTACTCCAACATTTGTATTACAGCAGGGTATATTAAATGGCAGCATGACATACATTCCCATTATGAGTGCCCAGCGTATCCACTTGCGTTGTGCATAAATATATTACTGCAGTGTATATACTCCAACGTTTATATTACATCAGGGTATATTAAATGACAGCGTGACATTCATTCCCATTATGAGTGTTATAACTACGTGGTGTGACTGCGTTCCCATATGCATGGTATTATATGACTGCGAGGTATATTGGATGACTTCCCAACATATATATTTCTATGAATGCCCAATGTCAGCGTATATATATATATATATATATATATATATATATATATATATATATATATATATATATATAATTCCCAGCGTATATATAATTATGAGTGCCCAGCATATCCACCTGCGTTATGCATAAATATATTCATTGAGTCGTTGCATCTCAACGTATGGTTGCGTGGATAAGGTCACCATTACAGCGTGGATGGCTTTTATTATAGCGTATGGACTGCTGCTCTTTCTAGGGCATCCAACGTATTCTCTTTTGTGTCTTCTCCTTCTCCAAAAACCCAAGACGTGGAGAGGAGGAGTTCACATGGAGAATGTGTTGTGCTAATGACTCCAAATCCTCATCTATTTATACTATAACGAGGATGATGAATAGACACGTCGGTTGGGCTTCCAGAGCCTACATAAGAGCTAGTCGGCTTGATAATAATTACATAAACAAAATAAATTGATATCTCCATAAATACTTATCGTAATCCGATGATCTTTGGATCAATCCTACACCTCTCGACGAGAGGGATCCAATAAAAATATCAGCTGCCATAAATAAGACGACCCACATGGAGTTTGGCCCTAGTTGCCAATTTAACACTCTTCCACCTCTTTTACCTTCATGAGGAGGTGAGCTGAATGAAGAAGTAGCTCGCTTTGGAACACCATCAATCTCTTCAAGGTTGTCAAAGTTTCCACAACTCTCTAGTTCAAGTGTATGCTGATATACATCTTCTTTCTACAAGGTATGCTTCACACCATTGCATTCCCCAAGAATACAATCTTCAGAGATCTTGAGGTAGAAGAATTGAAATGAAACTCCTTCTTGGAACTGTTTCAATGGCCTTCATGGTAGCTTTGGAACACTTTCCATAAGACTGTACATAGCCAAGACCCAAATACTTAGGCCTTTCCTCTACCATTATTGGCTCAACAATACCTTGTGCATGTTTACCCAGGCGAGTTTGGAACCTATGCCTCTGGTATGCTTTTCAAAAGAACCAATACAAGCATTCTTAGAGGAATTTGAAGACAAACAGGAATGGGTTACCTCTTCTTCAAGCTGATACTTGACCAAGTCTAATTTGGCAATAAAGAGTTGTGTCTTTAACTCATGCATCCTTTTCAGGTTCATATTTGCAATATGAAGTTGCCTCTCCATTTCCTGCAATTTGTCAAAAAGTAACTGCTTCTCTTCCTCTATGGAATTCAACTACTCTCTAAGTATGTTGGTCTTCCTTCCCTCCTCATACATTTCTCTCACCTTGTCCATCATGATGAACAAGTCTTGCTTCATGTCTCCATCAAAGAATTTTGTGATGAAGGAGGAATTTGAGGACTCACTTGTAGAAGTTGTCATTATCAAAATGCACAAAAGAACTTCAAACAAGACTATCAAAGAGCTTAGTCAAGCAACCTTTTGCATCAAACCTCATGTTCTTCAAGGATTGCTTTGAGGTCCTTTGGGATAAGAAGAATGCCTTGAGCCCTTCTTCCTTCTTGTCCTCTCCTAGACTCAACTAACAATAGCTTTCCCTTCACCTCTGCAAACTCAAAAAATAGTCAGTCTGCAAACAAGCATACAATCAATTAGACAATCAATCCTTGACTGCCTAAACCCCTTTTAGATAAGAAATATTTGCTATGTCAATCAAGCATTCTGATCTGATACCACTTGCATCATGATATCACCTGCTTCATGGTATAACCAATTCTGATATAACCTTCTTTGAAGGTGGGGTTAATCAACTTTTAAGCTCTGATACCACCTGATCTGATAATGGGGCGTTACAGGCTTCCTGTCCAACTTACAAGAACCTCTCCCACTTCCAAAGCTTATATATATTCCCAAGATCTAGTGATTAACCAATTGTGGAATTAATAATGTGCTTGAAATTAGGTGTATGCTTATGTTTATTTTTAAAATGTTAAAATGCCTTAAGTTCTATTGTTTATGTTGATATGTGAATACATGTAACAGTAAAATAGTGTAGCAAATAACAAACACATAAGACAACAATTTGATTAGGAGTTCACCCAAAACACTTGGGCTATGTCTCTGTGAGCTCTAGTCAACTCAACTAGGCTCTTTGGGATTATGGAATTAGTTCTTTTACAAGCTCCACGCTCAACTCCACTAGTCTACATAGAACACAATGGGCTTAAAACACCATCTTATCCCTAGCTTCGAAGCTCTTTGGCTTTCTGGCTCTAGATTTGGCTCTAGCTCTGGCTCTGGCTTTGGCTCTTAGCTCTAGATCTAGTTCTTGGCTCTGGCTCTTGGCTCTAGCTCTTGGCTTTGGCTCTTGGCTCTAGCTCTTGGCTCTAGCTTTGTGAGCTATCAAATGTTCACTCTACTTCCAAGCGACTGTCTCAACAACTTTTAGCTCTCTGGTTTTTCGCTCAACCTCCAAGTGACTCCAAAAACTCCCTCTACTGCCTACGCTTCCCACTACCCTGTCAATTGAGCTCTTTGGCTTTCTTGAGGCATCCTTCTGTGTCTGCGGCTTCCCCAGCCATTTCTCTGTGTGTAACCATTCCTCTGCGACTCTGCAGCTTCCTCTTCTCCTTGTCTCTTTGACTGACCATCTGGTTCCATGGCTCTATGGCTCTCTTTGCGTTACAAATGCATCATTGTCTCTAAAATACCCACTTGCAACGTGGCACAATGATCAGGGGTAGTTAGAAAGAAATCGGGGCCTTCCTTAAGGAAAAACCCAAAAATGGAAGAAAATTCCAATACATAGATTTTTACCAAAAATACACTATCGGGCACAAAATCTCGACTTCAAATTCTATGAAATCGCACTCATAATCCCTATTGGGTCTGCCCTTTTATGGCTGTCGCAAGCCCACTGTTGATCTGCGTGATCTCTGAACCAATGGCTGACAACCATTTCAGGTGTTAATGTGCGTAGAGGTTACCTACCCGAAAAGGCAGTTTTCACTCTCCTACGCCATGCCATGTGTCAGCCAGTGTATGGGATCGAGCGGAGCCCATCCAATACCACTTACCGCCTAAGGCCTGCCCTGAAATCCCACTTAAAACGGAACTCAAATAACCCAAAGTGCACCTATAAGCCTCTCAGATCCACCTTCCGTCACAATATCGCTTTCTCATTGTCGCATGACCAAAACCCAAATACAAGGGAATACATTGAAATTATGAAATTCCTGGATTTCAAATTGTATGAAATTGGGTCTATAAACCCATTGGGTCCGGCCCTTATTGGCATATCAGTATCAAAATCACATTGGACCTGGCATTAGGGATCGGTGATCACCGATCACCAATTAAATATGGACCGTTGATCTACTCCTTGATCAGACGGTCGATATCACATCGCATGTCACTATCTCATCAGCACTTTCTATCGGGGATCATCGATCTCCCGATTACTGATTGAATATAGACTGTTGATCTGCAGACCCGATTCAATGGTTAGTATCACATCATGGCATATTGCATCAACATATCGCATATGTAATGGTTCGGGGGTTCTTCCCTTTGAATATGTTGATCCGCTGATCCGATCATCGACAATTTCATGTAGCATAGCCAGGGGTCTCGATATTGCATGCGGGCTTATCTCCGACCCGATATATCAGAGATCGCTGATCGGGGGTCCCTTCTGCCTGGCCTTAAGTCCTCCTCTTAACCCTTCCAATGCGATTTTCCTTTATAAGGCCTTTTATTCCATTTTTGGAAGAATTTGCCTCCTTTTCAAAGGAACAAAGGCAAGCTTCATTTTGCGATAACTTCATCATCCGAAGTCCGTTTTAGCCCATTCAAGTCACAGTAGATTCAGAATGAAAATATCTTTGCAATGGGACTATTTCCAAGAGCATCCTTGGACTTTCATTTTTCTCTGTGAGGAACACTTTAGAATTAGAAGTCTATCCAAGACCCATTTTGGATCAATGGGAATAAATGATCTGAGGTCGACCATGTGAGAAATCGTTTGATTACCGGTCATTGATGTATACTGTTAACAAATGTGAGACTACTCACCAATAATGATAATGAGAGTCAAGGTACCTAGTACAATCTAACAAGTGCGAATGAATGAGCTAAAGTCAAACACCTGGAAGAATCTATCAATCAGGGGACAATGATGGTTTCCCACTGTCGATAGCGAAGGAATCTACCATTGATGATTGCAAGCCCCAAGGTAATGCCAAATGGATTCTAGATCTTTGTCCCAGAGAAATGAGTCATAGTCGATAGGAAACGATCCGCTAGAAGGAAGGCATTAAGGCATCCTTCATCAATCTAGCACGAGTGTAACCAGTAGGCCAATAATGTGGAAGGAATCAAATGAAAAAGATGTAGTAACTCGACTGAAGCACATTTTCGGCATACACAAGATGTAGTTAGTGCAGGATAGAAACCCTCTAAACCAACCAATAATGAAAGCTGACACAGAGGCGAGGAATCCACCAATAGGGTCAAATGGAGACCAAGGCACTGCACGAATCCCAATGTGTGATAATGAAAGCTGATGTCGAACACAAGGGAAACCACTCAATCAAAGACCCATGATACTGATTGATTCTGAGCACAAGGTGACCTATCAATAATGAAAATAGGGCTAGGGTGTGGCTCTAGGCCTGCCCTCAAAGAAATATGTCATCGTCGATAAGGACAAGACCCGCCAACAAGAATTCAATAGAGACCTTCTCAAACCGGCATGAGCAAAGGACCAATATAACTAATGTGATGACGAACATGGCACTCACAACCAGGGATGTCCAACTGAAATATAGGTCAAGTGACACCAGAGAGAGGCTGCCTCAAGCTTACTTCCCTTGAACAAAAGAATGACTCAATGATGACTAGATGACAACATATGCTAACTTTGTATAAGTTCGTCATGCAGGAGGTACCAACGAACTCTCTATATGATTGGAAGAGGTAACCAATCGGAGGAGAACTGACTCAATAACAAGGTTAAGGCATACCTAGGTCAAACTAAATCCCGCCTAAAAATGGAGGAGAGACTTTCTTTTGAGTGCTTTATTCAAGGGCGACACAACTGACTCTAGCTACCAACAATATATGGAAATGTTGTCCTGTTCCCGCTCTTTTTGGAATATATAATTGTTTTTCTCTTTTTCTTTAAGCTGGAAAAAGAATAAAAGAATGCTATAATGCAGTGGAAAGAACGAGTGTCAGAGAAATAGATGATCTAGTTCCTAGGATGGGAACAATCCTATGCTCAATGCAGGGAGGAAAAATTGGTCAAGGACACTCAAAGGGATGTTCCTTCCATAGGTCAAATGGCGTGTCAAGTTGCAGAAGCTAAGTGATTGCATGGTTGATTTTGCAGAAGACATAGTTAAATAAGTGGCTTAACCACGAGTCCAAGTGAAGCTGACTCAAGGCCAAAAGGTGCAAATAGTCAAAATGCAATGTAGCAGTACAACTGAATACAAAGGAGCCTCTAGGGTATAAGGCCAAAAAGAAGCGTAGAAGCAAGGAGAATGTGTCTTCAACACACAAATCATGGTGGGACGAAAGAGGACTCTCGAGCCTACTCAATCTAACAACATGGGAAACCAATGTCAGTGAGGTGCTAACTACGATGCCCATGTAAAGGATGGCTCTATCATCGCATCATGATTTAAAAATAAGTGAGTGAACATGGTTTGCTAACCTAGACACAATGGAGTCGACCCTATGGCTGATGTATCACTGAATGGAGGCTATTATGCAGGATGCAATGGAAAAAATGGTTTCCCTAACCTATATGCCAGTAAGTGAATGATACCTGCCATGATGGGTCAATGGTTATGGGACTGAAATAGGATTTCGAAGAAGTGTCCAAAATATCCTGAAACAATAACCATTCTTGACAATCCAAGCCCAGAAGTTAAAAAATTCATGAGACGAAAAATCAAGTTTGAAGAAAATTTTTGAAATTTCAAAGCTATATATTGACTTTTAGACTGACAAATTTTTCATTTGCATTTGGAAAAAAGCTTTGGATCAAAAAAGGAGCAAACTTGCCTTTGAAGAATTCAACTGTTCAAATTGTGCCAAAGTTACCAACTAACCCTCAAACCACACTTGCAATGTTTTGTGATGCCTTTTAGATGTTTTGATTAAGATTTGAATGTGGGAATTCTTGTAAAAAAATCCAACTCTACATACACGTGGGTTGGCTATGGCCAACCCATGTATACGACAGCCCTACATGAGACTGTGTGTAAAGGGAACCTGCATGTATGCGAGTTCAAATTCAAACTCAAATTCTAATGGTTGAAACTCATTTCTTTTGAGGATGACCATCACATGGAGAGAGAGAGAGCATACCACAATTGATAATGAGGTAATGAACGACTAAACTGCACTAGATTCATTGAGAGGGTGTGGCTTGTTGAAAATTTTCAAAATGTCGAACATGAAAGAAAACACACACCTGCTCGAGTTATTTATCCACTACTGGAGTGTGGAGGATGATGCTTTCATGATAGATCAAATGCCTCTCAAGATTGAGGTGGAAGACATTTAATTTATCACACGTCTATCCCAAAGTGGGTAGGTTGTGCATTCGACCGGGAGGACATGGAGTAGTCTTTCAATAGAAGACTACGTACACATATACTGTCTTGGGCATCTGGAAAAGATTGGAAGTTAGATTCCAATCAAACACATGGATAGTTTATCTCTCAGGATTTTGTTGTTTACCATTGCCAGGGTAAACAGATCAGCTTCACTACATCAGGCTTCACAGGTGTCCATGAGCCTAGCAGTGGAATGCCTAACCACTGTGTTCGATTAGTGCAAACCTCTTCTCACCAATATGAAGAGCCAGTTGACCTCCATTCAGAAAGATCAGACTAAAAACTTTGGATATGGGACCATTTTATGCTCCTTCTTCTTTGAGAAGGTACCTGGGCTATGTCCCAAGGTATCCATCTCTATCAGCAGCCCGCAAGAGCCACGGATGGGTAGGTAGGCTGACTTGATGAAATGCCTTGGAGGCGGGGACGTGCTGAGGATGACTTTCGATGATAAGTTTTTGCCTGGTGTGACCAACAAATCATCATAGTCAACGACCACCCTTATGTTGGCATGGATTGCCAAGGAGATCTAGACTTGGTGTTGCCATCAAACGTAGCATGGGGAGACATAGGTAACAATTTTTACGTTTTTGTCAAATTTTAATTTTTTTTTTTAAAATATGAAAATAATCTTAGAAATATTTTTGATGGGAATAAAATAATGACATAATGATCATGTTCCTGATGTGGGTCCAGTGAGACCAGATGGATTCCCATGGCACAGGTGTCGCAGGAGAGGTGCTGAAGAGGGAGCTGCTGAGACAGAGAGGGTCTTATATGTAGTTCAATGGAACTTGGTGAGATTGACTCACCAAGTACCAATGGTAGCCATTGAGGACCTACCTAAGGAGATGCAGCACCGCGTGGTAGGAGTACCACGGGACTGGTTACACATACTTCGGTGCGTGGCCAATGCAGTAGTTACCTTCTTAGCCACTTATCCTGAGTCAGGTCGATAGATAGGCTAGACATGATTATGGGAGTTTAGTCCCGATTTTGTATATTATTTTTTGAACACTTTATGTATACATGGGTAGCTTTATGATATATATATATATCTATATATATATATATATATATATATATATATATATATATATATATATATAGATATATATATATATATATATCTATATATATATATATATATATATATATAGATATGGGTAGCTTTGATGTTTGTTTTTAACATGATGAATGATTGATATGCCAATCTAATGCTTGATTAGCGATAGAATTTGCTAATGCATTTTTAGATTGTGGAATGTGCAAATATGTAATATAAAAAAATGGTCGTTGCAGCACCCTCACTCTCAAAAATTGATGATATAAATAAGGATCCCGAACCAGCTGTGAGTCAAGATACACTACCAACAAATCAATTCCATAAGAAATTTCTTCGGATAGTAAATTAGTAATAGAAGTATATTTGGCAATGTTATTTGCAATACATACTCCCGTTGACACCATCAACTGACCATATGGATAATAAATCACCCAAGTTGCGAAAGTGAGATTCCGAGTGTGTCAATTAGCACCATCGGCGAATCTGAAATATATCAAGTCATCCATCAACACCTGCCAAAGTAGATCAAAAAAATGTTAATATCACAAAATTACTGACAAAATATGGAAAAAAATACAAAATATACAAAGAAGGAATTGCTCGGCCGAAACCTAAGAAAAATACTTCTTAAGGTAGAGCCCATCCGTGGGCTCTGCCAACTTGTTCCTAGAGATGTTTATACATACAGTTCTTGAGCCAATCAACATATTACCTTCGACCGATAATTGTGCTAGAGCCAAAGGGTTTGACACTGTACAGACATTGCTAGCATGTAGATTGGAGAACCTGGATTCGACTTCATGCAAAGGAGGACGAAAATATGAATGATGATGTAAATCTTCCAATGGTCAATCTATAGTCGTCATTGCTTCGAAAATTACTTCGTCAGATGGAAAAACTATATCTAAGCAATCCAAAGTAGAAGTAGAGTCAAGGTGTCAAGCTGAAGCCACATCACCATCTAACTCCTCCTCTGAAGGAGTGTGATGGTCGTCTGTAGAGTTATTGATAGATTCATATCTAAGATCTGTTGCAGACATGGGGAATGCCATTCCACCAACCTGGCCTCCATCTAATGTGTTTGTACATGAAGGTAAGATCCAAGGGTCTGAAAAATAATGAGTTCGAAAGAACTCTTTTTGTGAAGGCCCTTTGGAGGATGAAATTGCATTGATTCTAGCTATAGGAGGGGGAAGGTCAAATATACCCATCAAGGAAGAGTACATCCCAACTCCTATATTCTCTATAGGTTGACAAGTATTATCCACCAATGGAATGGTAGAATCTGAAGTTGCTCGAGAGTCCCCAGAGAATAATCTAACTGATCAATTTTGACAATCCTCCCGTCATGGGGGAAACTTAGGATGAAAAATAGAGATGAAACTATGGCATCCATCTCATAGATCCAATTCCTTCCTAAGAGGGGCTTGTAATCCAGGTTGGAATCAATGATTTCTACCTCAATATTAATGGCCTTTCCTCCAACACATATAGGAAAAGCCGGGATAATTTCGTGTAGCCTATGAGAATGACCATCAAATACTATTAAGAGAGTCGGTGAAGGAACCACTAAAGGTGATCCAATAGCCTTCCAACATGACATAGACATTATGCATGTGGAAGCTCCATCATCTATAACTATTCGAAAAATATTAGTTTTCCTATAAGTAGACATTATTTGGAAAGCCATATGGTGAGGAAGTCTCGTTTAGAGATTAAGAATATCAAAAGTGAGAACTAAAGAATTTTTTGGATCTACTGCCCTGATTGCTGAAAGCAAAGTACTTCTTTGAGTAGGACATGACTGGAGTACGTCCAATGCAGACATAACACATGGAAATTGAGCCAGATATTCTACAATCAAGTAGCTCTGGGCTACCCTAACATTAGGGTTAATCATTGAGTGCTTAGCGGAACCTTTCGGTATCTGAGGTATAGACTCAACATAGGGCTGCTCAATATGAAGCGGATCTAAGGTTTCAGTAATAGATTTTGCCTGAGATGTTTCTATTTCATCGTAATTGTGTGAGCGTGTGGCAACGTTGACATGCGAGTTCATCATATACACATTTGAGGAATTTTCCCCTTCCTGGTTGCCCCCTACGGAGGTACTAGCATTCAAGTTTATGCTAGTAAGTAATTGCTGCCCTTGGGGAAAAGGGTTAGTCACGACAACTTAGGAGCTAGAGGACCCTTGCTACACTAACAAGTGTTAAGCATCTTGAGTCTTGGGGTAGAGGTGAGTCAAATGATCTCCATTGCATTACTTGCATGGAAATTTAACTTTCTTCGTAGGCTCTTTTCTAGCCTCACCGACACCATTGTCGGGCTTGTTCGCATTACCCTTCCCTTCTTGATTCTTTCTCTTACCTCGTCCCTTCTTATTCCCAATAGATTGTTGATTTCCTTTGAGGTTAGAAGCCTAGAAGGCGTTAATGGAGGTAGGTTGGGAGGGCAAAGGTGTAGACGGTGCTGCCTGATTAGAAGAAGCAGTTTGTAAAGACAACTGCTACAATTGGTTCAAAAGGTTCATCATATTTGCATCAATGGATCCAACAATACCATTGGCATGAGGGCTGGGCTTTGGTTTGGCTAAATCAACCTTGGATCTAGGAGCGTCAGGTAAGATTTTCTGAAGAATCCCATATTGAGAATATATCAATTTTAATTGTTGGGCTCGAAAAATAGCCCGCTCTTCCGAATAAACACTGGAAAGAGAAACATCCTTAGAGATTTCAGGTTGTAAAGATTTTAAAAACCATTCAAGATGGAACTCTGGTGGAATTTTAGATTTGATAAGCCTCTTTCTCTGTCTATATTCCTGGGTATGATCGGAAATGTGACTTATCGTGTCTTGATGAAAATTGGACAGAAGTTCAGTTTCGGCTTCATAATGGATAGGCAACTAAAAATGGTTTAAGAAAATATTAGCCAAATCACCGAAAGAAGTAAATGTGCCCCTTGGCAACTCTATATACCATTTGGTTGCATTCCCTATTAAGGTGCACTGAAATAACCTCAACCTGACTGAATCATCAATCAGGGAGTTTGATGAGCACCATAAATGGATTGTGGTCACATGATCTCCCAAGTCTTCACCATTCTCCCCTTCGAATTTTAGAATATCCAATGGAAGTTTAGTTGGGACCGGAGGCCAAGACGACTTGTTCCTAATTGGATCATTCATCAATTTAGTTAAGTCTAGCAGATTAAGCGTGGCTAGAAAAGGAAGTTGTGGATGACCTTGGGGATTCCATCCAGACTGAGTGGGGTTCCCATAGGTCTGAAAAGAATGACTTAGATTTTGGAAGGCACCAGGTTGCCCGAAGTAACTTGTAGAAACTACTGCAGCAAAGGGTGATCCTTGTGGTCCAACAAAACTCAGAGTTTAAGCAACTCCAGCTGAAAATCCTCTGTAATCGGTAAAATTACCCCCTAACGAAGTATTGAAAGCAACTGACAACCCCTGCTAAGGGTTCCAAGCGTTAGGAAAGGGTGAAAAACTTTGAAACGAACTAACCAAGGAATACAGCACATTCCCTTGTTGGCCAAAAAATTGATTCCCAGTTCCTATCCCACTAACCGCAGGGTTTGTCCAACTCTGAAAGGGGTTACCACCTTGACTTATGAAAGGAAAAGGCATAGACCCTACTGTTGGATTGGAATGTGGTATATGACCAATTACAAATGGGAAACCCTGAAAAGAAGCTGATCCACTTGTCATGGATGTGGAGGCGGTTGATGGTATATTCAACGAAACTGAAGGAATACCTTGAGAGGGCATTCCAAAAGGGAAAAATCCAAAACTGGATGCATTGGCTTGAGAACTTCCACTCATCGATGGAATGGAAGTAGACCCAAATAACGAAGTGCTGGGAGTGTTAGAAGGGATGGAAATAATTCCTCCCCCTTACGCAGATATGGGAGTCTGCATGCCTGCAACACTCATCATGGATGCCATGCTTCCAGTAGTGGTCATCAAAGGGATAAATGTGTGTGGACCTGGGCTCGAAGGCATGTGAGTTAGAGTTCCAACGTATAAAAATACGTCTAGATGATCAAGAGGGAGAGGAGAATTCGAAGCCGCTACCAACTTTGAAAGCTCTTCTACTTCAATACTATCTTCTGACTAGAAGAGTACTTGAGAAAGAACTGGTGTGCTCCTCTCTAACTTTGTAGTAGTACCAGGTCTATCTTGTGAACTAATGCCCCCAAGCGGAGGATCAATCTCTGATGCACCTACTACCACTAGTTGAAAACCACTGGCAGAATTGCTCCTACACCTTCTAGGAGAAGGCTCTGGACTCGTAGGTGAAAGTCCACGAAGTCTCCAGGACCGTTGAGATGGTCGGTCAGAAACTTTGAATTATTTTAATAAGATCTACTGAAAGACTCAAGAAAATTAAAATCTAGGCTGACTAGGAGCACATAACACACACTAAAAATGTCCCTAAAGAGATCAACAATCGAACAACTTCCAAGTATTTTCGCTCCGAGTGATTCGGACCAGACACCAAATACAAGAAAGTTAATAATAAGGGCCTTTTGAAAATAGACTGGGGTAATTATGCCCTAGGTCTACTAGTGAAGGTCTCAGAGGTAGTTACACTGACCTTCAGACAACAACCTTTGCTCGTGCAAGCCCCCAAGATTCACAAGGGTGCCCTCCAAAAGTAATGTTGAATGTGATGCAATGTCAACCTCAGGTGCCACAGGATTCCCCTCTGCAACCACCTGTGTGGATCCCTAGGATAGGAAACTAAAGACACCAACTGATATCAGAAGCTGGGTAGAACAGTTGTGAGGTAAGATCTGACAAGTAAGAAAGGGGTATCTCTCGTCCTTATCTTCATGAACCCTCATGCTTAATTCCCAGTCACAGAGCTTTCCCGGTCTCCCTAACGCTATTGGATTTCACTCTTTAATCAAACATCTATGTTTTACAATTTAGATTGGCCTTGGAGAGTTTAGTCTCCTCTCGCCTAATCCAAGGCCCTAAATAAACCTAAAACTTGTTGGTGTATTCTGATGACAATACAAAAAGTTCTAGTTTATTTTGTTAAGCGCTTGATTTTAAGTGGTTGTTCTTTTAAGTCAAAGGGACAATATGGAAATGAAACTGATGGTGTTTGTATGACGCAAAATAAATTAATGAAAAACTAACTTATATGAAATGAAATCGTTTGTTCTTCGATGAAAAGAAATTTCTACTTGGGTTCTAAGAAACTTCTATAAAGCAAAAACCTTTTTCTTTTCTTTTCTTATAGCACACTTCACACTCACAAAAACTAAAAAGACTATTGATGCTTTAATAATGCAAAAGTACCCTAATGCAACTTGTACATTATAATGCAAGATCCTAGATTACTCTAAAAAGAATGAAAGCAATTGTTTATAACTTATTTATAATCCAACTTAAGTGTTTGAAAAGAATACAAATCTCGAATACAAAATCTTCTCCAAACAAGAAGGACTAATAAAAAAGATCACAAATCACTTTCAAAAAATCAAAAGAAACCAAAATCAACATCGGAAAAAGAAAGAAAAAAACAATGTTTTTTTAAGAAGTTTTCTTTTTCAAGAAGCAATGAAAACAACTTTTCAAAGGCACTCAAAATGCCACCAAATACTCAAAGACTGAAAGCAAAGCACATGGAAACTTTGTAAGTTACCAATTCGAAAATGAATGAAAACTTGAACAAAAAGGATTCAAATTGCACTAAACGATCCAAAAGCAGCAAAAGAGCTTTGATAAACTCACCAAGAAGTCAGGAAAGAAACATTTTCAAATTCATCAAATGGAAACTTTCAAAAATAGACAAAAGGTGCAAGGCCACAAAATTACGGAAAGCAAAGCAAGTAGATGAATAATCAAGCTTGACACAAAGATTGAAAACAATTTGTCATTCCAAAGGACCAGGACAACCAAGAACTTCTATAAGAAGCCTTGTGTATCAAAACAAAAATCGTAAAACTCGCTCAAAAGAAAACCTAGGCCAAAAACTTTTCAAACTAGAAGAGAATTCAAAATAGTAAGCTCACTGAATAATTAAATTCTAAAGACAGAAACTGACCACTCAGAAACCAAACAGACTAAGAAACAAATCTTTCTGGGTAGAAAGATTTGAAAAAGCATGCAAAAAATGGTATACGTGACTGTGTTCAAGCACAGAGGCATGTACACGCGCTTCTGTCAAGGGAAACTCGCGTATACACGGGCTATTGTAAAGAGACAAAGGTGCTTATACAAATCTTTGTAAGAAAAATAAAAAATGAAGCCAGATTAAAAAGATTAGACTTAAGGTCTGAGATTCTACTGGACCAAACAATACTGTCATAGCAAGCAAACCAAGAACTGAGCCCTGATTGACTCTGAGCAACCCAAACTAGGAATAACAAGATTGTTATCCCCAGCGGAGTCGTTAATTTTGTTATGGGAATAAGTACCCTAGGGCTTTGGGTTGGAACTCCAATAGAGCAAGAGAAAACTACAGTAAGAAACACTCATACAACTCAGGCAACATGCTTATATAAACAAACTATGCGATAGCGACCATACCTAGATTTCCTTTGTTTTCGCAGTTCCAACAGGGTTCAGACCCTCTGCAACTCCTGGTGATCTTCGAATCTGCAAATCAATCAATTCGAACATACATAGTAGCATATAGATAAAACATTTTAATGAAATCAACTTTATATCGTATAAGCAAGATGATTAGTTATACATCAAAATAACATTCATACATGAATTACAATAGTATTTGATGCATAGACAAAGTTAATATCAGGAACAAGACAGTGTTTCTTTTTATTGTAGAAAGCTATAACCAACACAGAGAGAATTCACCTGAGTCTTCTTATTCCGGCTCCAAGGAGAACCGTCCTCCAGATCCGTCTAGTCCCAGTCTTCAACAGCCTCTTTCCATCACCAATTCCATGATATCTCAAGCAGGTGGGAGACTATCAACACTCAAGGAAACAAGGGTTTCCTGAACTTGGTGAAGTGCTTGAAGCACAGGGATACTTCAAACTCAGTCAGGGGATAATTTCAGTATAGTAATTCTATCTCTTCTCCCCCTTAAGGCCTTACCATAGAAGTCTATTTATACTTCTCCCAATTAGTTTTTTAGTTAGCAAATAGTTGGGCCATGGGCACTAGGAGGTAATCAACATGTAAAACCCATGAACTCCACCCATAGTTAAGGAAATTTAATTTTTTTAAGTGTTTTAACACATATACATGGGTTGGGTATTGACTAACCCACGTGTACACGCTTTTATCACATGGAAAAGTAGTGTACAAGGAGTAAAACACTATTTTTAAAATATTTGGACCAAGTCTGGAAGGAGGGGTTGCCCTAGGCCATAAACCAAGCATCACAAATACCAAGGGTGATATTTGGAGCTATAACAATGTTTTGTTTCTTATAATGTGTTTTCTATAGAATAATGAATCAATGTTGCATGAAACCATTGAATCTATCTTATTTATGCATGATTTAAGTAGTTATCTAGTTTCGCGAAGATAAGAGTTATTTTTGCTATTTTTTTTTGATGAATTGAATAGATCTGTGTGAAGTTAGATCTAGGGTTGTTTATTAACATGCAAAAGTGGATAAATTATCTATTTAAGGTCTACAAAGACTGATCGTAGACCTTCACGAAGGTATAGAAGCCATTTTCATGTTACAATAATGAGCCCTAGAAGATTACTAATCTGCACGAAGGCAGATCTAAGCTATAGAAGCATGACAATCACTTGTCACATATCCTTGGATGTAGAAACCTAGTTCTAGCATCCCCTAATGCTGCTTCAAGTGAGACTACAAGCTGCGCTACACAAATTTTTGCCAAAAGGGATCCAACAGTTAGGGTTTTTCTGGTTGGTGTGAATAACTTTGAACCTGGGTCAAGCCCCCTTAAGCCAACAACTAAACATATAGCATAATATACTAACACATAGATCTAAACATCTACCCCTAGGTAAACGAGATAGGATTACATCTTGACTTTCCAAAAAGCATAGTTTTTCCCATCTAAGTCTGCTATGTTACTTGAGTAACCATCTTGATTCTCTTTTATAGATGTAATTCCTTATAGATCTACCTTCTAGTGGCTAAATTGTTCTCGAAGGAGCTTGCCTCTAATATCAGTTATTGGAATAAGGAATCATTGGGACTGGGGGGTGAATCAGTAATTGATATACTTTTAGATTTTAATCTCTTTTGAATTACAAATGACCAATATGAGCAATTATAGTCAAATGAATAAGTAGCATGGTAAACAATTTTCATGAACATGAATGATTAACGTAAATAATATACACACATAGGCACAAAGATTTAATGTGGAAACCCAAATGGGAAAAACCACCAAGATATTTCTTATTATTTTTGTGAGCACCCACTCACAGGAGACCCCAGACCCCTTCAAAGAATCAATAGGTTACAACTTTCCAAGAGGAAACAACCTCTTATAAATGCAGGCTACAACCTTCTTCAATCGACTATTCTACTTTTCATATACTTTTCGAACTAGGAAATGAAGGCCTACTACAGTTACAAAGATATATATATATATATATATATATATATATATATATATATATATATATATATATATATATATATATATATATATATATATATATAGATAGATAGATATATATATATATATATATATGTATATGTATATGTATATGTATATATATGTATATATATATATATATATATATCTATATATATATATATATATATATATATATCTATATATATATATATATATATATATATATATATATATATATATATATATATATATATATATATATATATATATATATATATATATATATATATATATATATATATATATATATATATATATATATGATCGGTTATCGCACATAACTCCTTCCTCTCTCCTCAACATTCCTTCTTTACACCACACCCTTCATTTCTCCATTTCCTCTACCCTCACCCTTCAATTCATTTGTTTTTTTCATTACTCTCAACCGTCATATACCTTATCTACACACTTAGTCTCTTACAACAATTCACAATCTTCACACAAGATGAAATCATGTTTTCCCCCAACCTGAATTAGTGTTATTCTGAGTGTTTTGTTCTCAGGAAATATAATGAATGATGCATACTATCAATTGATCAAATACAACATTCAATTCACATAACATAAGTATGAACTCCATTATCACTTTATAATTCTTCTCTTAGTCTGCTAGCATGCTATAATAAATACTTAATACTTACCATTTCTCTCTTTAACATACAAAATGCACCATTAATTTTCTGAGCTTTCATGGTCCTCATCTCCTTACATCCCAATTCTCTATAGAAAAAATTAATTCCAACATACGTTTTTATCAGTGGTTCTTCCAACTCTTTGAATTCACTCAACGTTCTTATACAATGTCCCCATACAAAATTGTATATGACACGAAAGACTTTGATCATATAACATGAAAAAGCATTGCATAACCAAGACATATTTTTCCCTTCAGGTTAGTAGGTCATGAGTTGACCCACTCCACCTATTATGCACTTTTGTTTACTTCTGACTTCCCTAATATAAATGGAGACCCAACATGGATTCACTTCAAATATTTTAGCCCATTTTAGTTATTCCACACCAAAAACCTAATACAAAAAAATAAAAAATTAACAAATAGCCGCTAACACAAACTTTGAGGTCGTACCACACCATCACGTTATGTCATGTTGACACCATCGGGGCCACATGGTGCCTCTTACATGGCGATACATGTTCTTGTTGCTAGTTGTCTTCCTACGCTCACTCCTACATAGGTTGATGGTGAGAGTCTGTCAAATGAGCTCTTGTCGAAACCTCCTATATTTGTTGACTTCCAACTAGTCCAGGGGCCTGACTAGGAGATGGTCCCACATAGGTAAGGGGTGGGAAGGATTTCCCTTTTAAACTTTTCTTGCACAACCTAACCTCCAACTAGGCCTGATTCGCTTATGTCCTAACCTTGCTCCAAAAATTAACCATGTCCTAAGTCAAAGAATTTTCGCACAAAACACAATGGAGAGGTTGAACCTTGAGTCATGGAACCCCACCTCTTGACATTTTAATCTGTAATCATTAACTCGACCTAACTACTTATCTATAAGTACTTTTCCATACTTCAACATACCTTTCGAAAGATCTTTGATAGCAACATATAACTACTTTATTTCTAAATACATCTAAACTAGTATCCTAAGGTAGAAATACTCTCAAATCCTGAGGTCCGTAGGGTTAGACAGGCTCCCTAAGGTAAGTTTTGGGGTTAAGTTAACCCAATTTTGTAAATTTTTGTAAAAAGAATGTAAAGTCTACGCAATATGTGTATGCAGAGCATGCAGATAGATAGAAGTCAAAAGGGTATTAGCCCTTGTTTCTGGTCAGTTTTAAGATTCTCCCATGATCTGTGGACCATGGTATTGTATGAAGGAAATATATAAATAGTTGAGTCATAGCGAGTCTTAGAGATAAATTTTGATAGAGAATTGGGTATGCTGAAAGGATTTTGTTGTCTTAGGCAAGTGCTAAGGCAGGAAGGCTCTGCTTCATGTAGTTAGGTGAAGAAAGGAAGGCTCCTACAACTGAGTGCGCAAGAGGCCTGGATAGAGTCGACAATTGAGTGCGTGGACCCGTACAGCTGAGTGCGTAGGATACAAGAGTCTGTAAACTGAGAATTGAAGATCAATAAAGACTATTTTAAAGAATTATTGTTTCTTTCTGTGAATTTATTTATGTTATATTTTGTCGATTAAATGATGTGTTTTATGGAATAATGAATGAATAATACATGAATTTAATGAATCTATCTTAATGATGCATGATATCAATGGTTATCTACTTTCGCAAAGTTAAAAGTTATTTCTGTTAGGTTTTCTGATGAATTAAGTAGATTTGCACGAACTTAGATCTAGGGTAGTTTTCTGATGCATGAAAGTAGGTGGATCATTTGTTTAATGTCCACAAAGGCTGATCATGGACCTTCACGAAGGTCTAAAATCTATTTTAACTTTGTTACAATAAGGAATTCCTAGAAGAATATCGATCTACACGAAGGTAGATATGAAGTTGTGTAGACCTAGAAACCGCTCATCACATATCCCTATATGCAAGAACTTGGTTCTAGCATCCCCCAATACTGCTTCGGGTGAGACTAGAGCCTACGCTACGTGGGTTGTTGCTGAAGGGGCCAATGGTTGAGGGTTTTGTTGGTTGGCACGAACAACTCTGAACCCGGGCAAGACCCCCTAAGCCAACAAAAGGATTTCCCTTTTAAACCTTTTTTTCACAACCTAACCTCCAACTAGGCCCGATTTTCCTATGTCCTGACCTTGCTCCAAAAACTACCCATGTCCTGAGTCAAAGAATTTTCAAACAAAACACAATAGAGAGGTGGAACCCCACCTGTTGACATTTTAATCTGTAATCATTAACTCGAAATAACTACTTATCTATAAGTCCTTTTCCATACTTCAACATACAATTGGAAAGATATTTCATAGCAGTATATAAATACTTCATTTCTAAATACATCTAAACTGGTATCCTAAGGTAGAAATAATCTCAAATCCTAGGCCATTCACCCATCATAGCTATAGGATTTTATAGCTTCTTTTCATATCCTACTACTAGTATGGTTCTATACTAAAGACTACAACAACCCTAAGACTCCTTTTGTTCTGAACACACAATTCATCTACTATCCTTTCCCATTTAACATCAATGCTAGACCATTTGACATCAATTCCAACACACATGTGCCACCTACCATCCTAACAGTGCTAATTGTCCAACTTTTTTTACTTTTAATTATCAAAATGCTTAATTTTTTTTTTTGTGCATGAATACTCCCCTTTATGCCTTTTAACTTGAGAGGTAAATATGTCATTTACAATTATTAAAATAATTAGTTAACATTCATTGTCCATGACATACTCAACTTTATCACTAATGAAACAAGTTGAGAGATGAGACATGGGAGCACCAAGTCCCATATGAGTCTCAAGTTGCTTTCTATTTTCCTTCTTAATTAATTGTGGTGTATGCATAGTTGTCTATTTGATTAGAAATTGGTTCTTATTTTTCAATCTTTCTAATATATTGACATCTATATATCTATCTATCTATATATATATATATATATATATCTGTGTGTGTGTGTGTGTATATATATGTATATGTATAAAATTAAAGACATTATATATTAATAAATATAAATTAATTAAATTTAAAAAAATACAAATTAGTTAAAATTTGTTTTATTTTACCTTTTTGTATAGAAAATATCATACTATATTTCATTAATTATTTATTTGATTATATATTTATCTTTTACTTTTTTTTACAAAATTGATTGATCCAGATCTTTTAACTCTGAGGATGCATTCAGAATTGCATATAAAAGAGCATACATAATCAAGTACTTAAACACATCAAAGAGAAGTGGAAATCATAAGAAAACATGAGATGAAAAGCACACAAATGATTTGATCATGGAGTTCACCCAATGTGGTCTATGTCTTCTAGCCTTGCTCAAAGCGGGGATGCCTTCTTTCATTAAGTTGGATCAAAGAAATCAGTTACAAGTAACTTTACAAAAATGATGATTATACCTCCAGCTTGGATGATGACATGAAAATGGAGACCTTGACTGAAGAAATAGATTACATGGTTGGATTCCTTGCACAAAAATGTGCAAAATCAGTTATAAACTTGCCTAACTCTGACATTGGTAGCTATGGTCCTCAAGAGAATCTTTTTAGCATCCAAGATATTCCCTAGCTAAGGGTTTTAGCCCTCCTGTCCATTCAATGTTCCACTCTACTCCTCTAGTGCCAATACCCCTAGGAAAACGAATTGATTTCTTATATAATTTTTTGGGTGGAGTTACGAAACCAAGGGTCATTTTCCCATTGGTAAGGCGTGACGGACATGGTGGGGGCAGACAAAGTTCAAATGTTGGAATTATGATATAGGTGTTGTCCTTGATGGCAACTTACTAAGATGACAGATCACAGTTCAGGCTCACAGAATGAAGAAAAGGAGATATATGCAGGTTACCCTTGATAAAGCCACGTATACACGCGTGTTAGACAACCAAAAGGTGCATATACGTGTACACGCACTTTCATGCAAGGGAAGGGGCATACATTGGGTTTTGGTCCATGATATTTAGTCCTTGGTATTTGGACCTATGGTTTTGGACCATGGTATCTCGTCCGATGTGTTGAACCCAAGTATTGGGTCCATGGTATTGATTCTCTATGGTTTTGGACCATGATATTGAGTAAGGCCTAAGACTGTAAAAGGAGGAGAAGATCATTAGGCAAAGGGACTCAGAAAGTCTTGAATATCTAATGAAGAATGAGATCTAGTATGCAGGTTATGGGTTCATAATGCTTTGCTTGATCTAAGCTAAGGAGGAATCTCAGCGGTTGATGGAGAACAATGCTCTAAGGATAGATCGGGATCTAATGGCTTGCAATGAATCATCTCTATACGGTTTGATCATGCTTATTCTAGATGTGTATACTGGTGCATGTAATGTTCTGAAAATATTATGATCTGGGTATAACTCAAGTTTGGAATAGTTGCAAATCATGAATAAATATTTACATATGTATATGTTGGTTGACTTTGATAAAAGCGCGTATATACGTAGTTTAGATACATCTAAGTACTGTATACAATATGAACTATGATGTTTGAATTTACAGGTGGTTCTGGTTGTTGATGCAAAGTCTGAGTTTTGGTGACTGTTTACTGGTGTGAGCATTCTGCATATTCAGATTGGTTGATTGTGTTTAGCTTCAGTATTGATGGCTGAGATCTATAATGGATCAAGATCAAAATGACTTATCTTTATGGGATCTGATGGACTAGATCTAGTTGCTAACATACATATTATCCTTGTATATGTAATGATCTGGGTATGTCTGAAGTCAAGAAGTGTAGTGAAGTTATAAGAAAGTAATCGATGATATATACGCTGGTTCACATTGGTGAAGTTGCGTATACATGTTGGTTCGGCTCTTCCAAGTAGCATATGCACTCTGATGCATGATTTCTGATGATACAGTTGGTTGTGAATATTGTTGTAGAGTTCTGTGCTCTACTCTGTGTTCTGGTGACTGCATTTTGTTGACAGGGTTTCAGTGATTCAGTGATTCAGAAATGAATGATACAAGTATAGTTGATAGTTGTATTGCAGTGATGATTGATTTTGTGCTTCAATGATATTGATGGGTCCAGTATGAAAATTGGATGAAAAGTGGCCTTCAGATTATGATGTTGTGTTCCAAGAGAAGATGGAGAATGAGAGAAGGTTGTAGCCTTCTGTAGGTTGGCACCTACATACTGGTTCATCAACTAGTATAAGAGCTAAGGGGGTTGTAGCTCCCTTCCAGGAGAAGTTGGAGAACGAGAGAAGGTTGTAGCCTTCTACAGGTAGAAGCTTGTGTAGGTATAAGACTACTCTAGTACAAAAATATTGTAAAAAGAAGTTTCTTATTAAAAGAAGATAGAGATGAATTGTAGTAGGTGCGTTTCACCCACATTGGGTTTCCACCTTACATCATGGTGTTCATGTGTACTTCTTGTGTGTGATGATCTATTCTGTTTTACTGCACCTGTTTACTATTCATATGGTTAATGAAGTTCTGATGCACTAACTAAAGAGCAACATTTAATGGATTAACTGAATCATAAGTTTACTAGATATACGCTAGTTGCATTAGACACAGCTGCATGTACACGCGAGTTCCCTTAACTGAAGTAGCATATATGAATCTGAGTATGGAAATGAAAAAGTTCTATTGATTTGCTAATACTAATTCACCCCCCCTCTCAGTATTATTTCCAACATCAAAACCCTCCCACCCCATACATAGTGTATTGTTTTAACATAAACACCATATTTATATTGGTGATTACATATGCGGTTCGGTGGAATCATTTTTTGTTGGTGGCTTTGGAGGAAGGTTAACATATAACATCATTTTTAGATCTACCCAAGTAGCAAGCTAACCCCACTAGGTCGAGCGGGTTCAATCCCCACCAGTGTTGATATATAATATATATATCTATATATGGTATTGTTTTTATGGGCGGTGTTTGGGTCACTAACAACCCTGAGCCATTCAATGTTTTTATATATATATATAATATGTGACTATTAGCGAGGGTGGCAGGGGTGGCAACTCGCCACCCCAAATTTGTATTTATTTTTTATTTTCATTTTAAATCATATGGTTCAAATTTTCCTGCTAAACAATAGGGGTCACTGGAAAGATTAATTTGGTGACGAATTCGCCCATTCCAACCATCGGATTCCATGAGCCAAGATTCTAGCAATTTCTTGCCTCGTTAAGACTACCACCTGGCCAATTTTGACCTAAACTTTGACCAGCTATAAGTTGAGCATACAAACTCAGATTGGAGTGTCATTTTCACCATTAGAATCGGGGCGAAGAGCACTACGATTTGGTTCTAGTTTCACTTCCATTAAATGACCTTGAGTTCCAAGTTATTTTCAAGGCCACATCTATTTCTAGATCCTCTTGGATCATTCCTCCCCACTAAGGAGATTTTGGTCCTCCAAAATGATAAACAAATCTTGCATACTGCATGTGTCCTTGCGAAGCCACACTTTCATCATCTGTATTGCATGAAAATATGGTACATCCTTTGCAACCACATACAAAACCACACGTGACACAAACAACGTCATACTTGCCAAGAGTTTTTAACACACACTCTTTGGTCAGGTTTTACATAACAAAAATCATTACCCTAGATATGAATCAAAAGGAAAAAACATCATCATTTCTTTAATAAGTGATTGAAAACACATCATCGCTTGTACATTTATATCACAACGCATTATTTACAAACTATGGCCATCACATCCTACTATATCTAATAAAAACATATCTTACTCAACAAAGTGCAGGGGTCATGATACTGGAGCATTTGACACATGGATAATTTTTCTTGACCCTCACTAGAGTGGCTACAATAATTATCTCTCCTCCAAACTTTATAGATCATCTTTAATTCTTTCCCCCAGTATGCCTCTAATAAGTGCCTGCGGAGTCCTCACTATCACTTGAATGTGATGAGGTTCTTTCACCATCTATGGTTGGTTGGTCATTGGTTATCTTAGTGCATGCCCCAACATATTTTCTGACATATCCAAGTCCTGCACAATGAGGCAATTCCTCCATTTTGATGGGATTCACAATGCCTTGGCCATTAATATCGCGGCCCTTTCCTTGATATCCCATTTTCTTCAACAATTTCGATCCAATTCCTGTAGTATGTTTCTCAAAAGAAGTGAAATAATCATCATAAAAAGTACATGAAATTGACAAATCATTTTATACCTCAGGCTTGTCATGCTACAACTTCTCCAAGGCCTCCTCCATGGCTTGTAACTGATGTTGCAACCTTTGTTTATATTTCTTTGCTTCTTGTATGAGTCTCCATAGTTCAACTTTCTCTGCCTAAATGGTTTGGTTGATTTCTTCGAGTTCTTGGAGCCATGCCACATGTTGTTCCTTAAGAAACCAATTTCTTGGCTGTAGGGAAATTGTGCTTAAGATATTAATAAATATTATTTACTGTCACTTATTTATCACTTAGATATATATGTTGTGTCTTTAAATAAAGGACCTGGAGACTTGGACTTTAACACTTAGTACATGTATGACCAGAACATCTCAGAATTCGATTTGTTGCTAGATATAAATGATGAATGAAGAAAGCTTGAAGGAAAAGTTAAAGATAATATGTTGTTCCTTCACAGAAGCTATTATCCGCCACTTAGAAGAATTATGAAAATGGGAACTGAATCATAGACAATATGCTGCTTAATGCAGAAACTACTATCTGTGACTCTGGGAGAAGTTAAAGATAATATGCTGGTCTTTCATAGAAACTATTATCTATAACTTAGAAAAGAAGGTGGAAACTTCAAGTATAGGAGTGCGCTTTTAAGGAATTTTAACTTTATCTACATAAGAAAATAAAGACCTGCAACTTCATTACTATACTTGAAAGAAGAAAACATAACATGACACATGACAAAGAAGATTAAAAAATCATACCCAACAACTCATGGAAACTTGTGATTCTTTCATTAATCAACGATGATATCCGGAATACAGTAGCCTAGTCTCTGGGTTCTCCAAAATTCAAAACCTTCCTTTGTAAATTTCCCTCTTTTTATACATTGTGGAACAGTTGTTGATTTCTGAAAATGCCCAAATTATTTAACTATTTCTCTAACTATATGAAGTAAAAACTATTATAGAATTTTACATAGGGTAAAAGACACCTCAAAGAACATGAAATAATAGAAGCATAACTGAATTCAGAAGGGGACGATAACTGCTGGCTTGCACTATCAATCTGCTGCCGAATTACTTCTGCAAATGCCCTAATGATGCTTAATTCGTTTAGCCATAATTCAATGCGCTTAGCTTGTGTAATCCTGGGCTTACATGGGAATTTTGATTGGCCAAAACACAGATAACATACATGATTGTCTTCCTCTTTAGATTCGGCTCTAACCCTGATTTTCCACTTTACATAACAAAATTAACACGAACTTTTGATTAATATGGGACTTAAAATAGTTAATCTTGCTTTATAAACCTGTCAAATCTTTCCACTCAATGTTTCATTGACTTGCATCGCAAATCGAAATCAGCCAGATATATCACTTCAAACTTAACTTTATGCACCCTTAAGCTGCATAACTATGGTAATGTTTGAATTATGCATAAATCCTTCATATTTGCACTTTTCTATTACATACCTTTTATAATGAAAATATGTCATAATCATGCTTTTTCCTCTTTTAATACAGGTTGTCACAACTATCGAGGCATACCTTTCCCGCGATAGATCCCCATCATAGATATGCACTTAGCAGATCAGATGGTATACAAAGATTTCGGGTGGGACATAATCCAAGAGAATACCCGCCCGAATTAGGCGGTTTTCTCTCTCCACCCAACTACTACGTGTTAAACAATAAGTGGAATTAGGTGAGCTCCACTAAAAACCGCTTACCCCTTTGCATCTGCCCGAAATTCCGCCTTTTAGCTTAAAATTTTGTACGTCTCACGGACCCACTGAGCTTATAAATCATAATATACATATGCTTCAGGTCCAACCTTTCTATTATAAACCTTTATAATAGAAATACATATAAAACTATGTAAGAAAAATATAAATGAAGGGCTTTTGATATAGTGGACCCACCAGGACTTTACAATAAAACATATATATTTTGGGTCCACCATTGCTGGTTGTAATTGGTAGAACCCAACGTACATAGCTCAGCGGTGTCACAGACCTAATGAGACCTAAAACCACAATGTATATACCTTTCGGGTCTGGTTATTGTGAATCACAATCGACAATCAGTGAATGAACCAACATATGTATTTAGCTCTTTACGGACCCGCTAGATTTTAAATATAATATATATATTTTGGGTTCTGCCTGCGATCGCAAATCGGAATCGATGCTATTAGTGAAGCCAATCATACATATCATTGCAGACCCACCGAACTTTATAAAATGCAACTTATAGTATTTCGGGTCCGGCTTTAACCCTTTAATACTTGTTTCTTTTGCAAATCTGATATATCACTTTGTTTCTTTTGTGTTTTGATTCTGATATACAATTTATTACATATCCCTCTTGCCTTGTCATTTTTCAAAATATTTTCCAAGTTTTTTTTTGAGTGAAACAAAAGGATACATGTTACAACATCTGGCTCCACCTGGGGATAGTTCTTTTGCCACATAAGCACTAAGAACTGCAGATTAGTGGCTTCCCTTTGGGCATGGAGTCATATATTGCTTCGCATAAACTGAAATGCTATGGCATTTGTACACTGATTTCACTCCGGTATTTACAATGAAATGATGCTTATTCTTTAGAACTGGAAGTAATGCTTTAAGTATTGCCCATTAATAGGCAGTCGTAGAGTTTCACCATCAAGATTCGCAAGAATGAAGGTATTATTGGATCTTACTTCAGAAATTCTAAAAGGGCCACACCAGAGAGGATCAAACTTCCCATGTTTACCCTTATCTTCTCTTCTGGTATCCCATCTCAGTACTAAATCTACAACTTTAAAATCAATTTCCTTGGATTTTCTATCAAAAATATTTTTCATCTTGGATTGATACATAATCAAGTTGTCTCTTACCTTGTCCTTGTCTTCGCTTAGCTCCACCACTTTGTTCATTCTTCTTACCAAAGCATTTGGTTCTTCTTTCGCCTCTTGAATCATTGCATTCACTGGCTTCACAAGTTGACTTGGAAACAGAGCCTGAGTTCCATATACTAATTCAAAAGGTGATTTGCCTGTAGATCTTCTTGTAGTTACTCTAGCAGCCCACAGAGCAAACATTAACTTAGAATCCCAATCTCTTTGATTTTCTACAATGGTTTTCTTAAGGATCTTCTTCAAGGTTTTGTTAGTAGATTCAGCTAATCCATTTCCCTGAGGATGGTAAGTTGTTGAATGGGACAAAACAACATTATACTTGTGACAAAAAGCAATGAAATTACTTGAATTGAAGACTTGATCATTATTTGTTATAATTTTAATGGGGCATCCAAATCTGCTAAAAATATTTTCCTCCAGGAACTTCATTACTATCTAATCATTTGCTCTCTTAGTAGGAATTGCCTCTACCCATTTGGTAAAGTAATCAGTTGCTGTGAGAACCCACCTGTGTTGTCTACTGAAGGCAGATTGATTTCTCCAACAAATTCCAATCCCCATTATCTAAATGACTCCTCTATGAAATCTGGAATTAAAGGTAAAGGAGCTAATCTCTTTTTCTCAGCAAAAAGCTGACACTTCTAACAACTTCTAACAAACTTATATGTATCACCAAATAAAGTAGGCCAATAAAATCTAGCCTGAAGGATCTTATGTGTAGTTACTTTGCAACTGTAATGTCCTCCACAAAACCCCTCATGATAATCTTTGATTTTTTCTGTAAATTCATCTTCTGTTAAACATAGCAATAAAATTCCAGCAGCATCCTTCCAGTACAATCTGCCTTCCACAATCACATATGGTTGTGCCTTGATCTTTAGTGCCCTGTACTTTATTCTATGTAAGGATTGGGGACAATAAAGAAAGCACAAATAATGATATATATGCTTATACCATTCTGAACACAAAAATTTATACTTGATCTTCACACCTGGATCTTGCTCTCCTTCACTTTCTTCAGCTTATTTTCCATCCACAGGTGCCAACAAGTTAATTCCCAATGCCTGAAATTTTTATTCTGTCAACATTTTTGCCAATCCTTGTCCTTTCACCAACTTTGTGGGTTTTATGTCCAAATCATATTCTTGGAACTTGGCAATCCACTTTCCTCTTCTACCTTCTACATCTTCATGTAGTAATACATATTTCAATGCAACATTTGGCAAATAAGCAATGATTTGGTACTGCAGCACATAAGTTATAAAAGATTTTAGGGCTTTTACCAAAGCATACACTTGTTTCTCAAGAATATTATATTTCATCTCAGAATCCCTAAGAATCATACTGAAGAATGCAACTGGCTACTCTCTCTCTTCATCATCCTTCTGTAGTAAGACAATAACTATTCAACTTGATGATGCAAATGAAAAAACTTGGAAAGGCTTTTGGTAATCAGGACTAATTAAGACTAGAGCTACCTGTAAGGCCTCTTTAATTCTGGAAAATGATTCTCTAGCGTCTTTGGTCCAATTCACTTCATTCTCCTTCTTTATCATATTAGTAATTTCTTTTATAATTTCTACATAGTTGGATACAAATCTTGTCAGGAAGTTTATCGTTCCCAGAAAATTTTGAATATCCTTTTTACTCCTAGGAAATGGTATTTTCTGCACAGCTTGTACTCTAGCTAGATCTATCTTCACTCCTCTGGAAACAATGTGTCCCAATAGTTTTCCTTCTTCCAGAGCAAAAATGGATTTCTTTGGATTTAAGGAAAGTCCAAATATTCTACATTTATCAAAAGTCCTTTTCAAATGATCCAAATTTTCTGCATCAGACTTTGAGAAAATAGTAATATCATCCAAATATATTACTACAAACTTATCTCCAACAAAAGGAATGTCCATAGCCCTTTGAAATGTAGCACCTGCATTCATCAATCCGAAAGGCATTTTGGCATACATAAATGTTCCCTAGGGAGTTGTGAATATTGTTTTCTTCTGATCTTCTTTATCCACAGCCACCTGGTTATAACCATAAAATGCATCTAGCATTGACATTCTAAAATATCCCGTTACCTTTTGCAGCACAATCCATCTTAGGCAATGGATTGTTATCTTTCAAAGAAACCATGTTGAGATTTCTGAAGTCCACACACAACCTTATTTCTCATTTTTCTTTCTCACACGCACTAAATTAGTCACCCAATCAGAATACCTGAGTGGGACTATTATTTTGGCATCAAGCAACTTCTTGACCTCCTTTTCAATTGATGGTAGAAGAAGAGGATTTATTTGTCTAAGCTTCTGTTTGTAGGGTTTAATTCCCTCCTTCAAAGGAATCTTATGCTGAATAATATTTACATCATAGGTTTTGAGATCTTCATAGGACCATGCAAAGACATCAACATAATTCTTGAAAAGTTTAATATATCTTTCTTGAAAATTAGATGAAACGCTACCATATAATTTGACTAACCTGTGATTCTCCTGAGTTCCAATGTTGTGATCCTGAATATGTTCATCCTATGAAATTTTTCCTGAGTCCACAGCCACATCATTGGAATTAAAAATCCTTTCAAGAGGAACAAGTCCCTTTGGTAGAATATTATCTTTCAATTGAAAGATCTTGTCAGGCCAGGCAGTAACTCTCCAAAGGCAGTAAAATTGATTCGTATTTCATTCAATCAGGTAGGTCTATTATATACATGAGGGAGAGACTGTTCAGTTCATCTCCCGATGACTGTTCACATTTCTCATTTATTTATTTACATAAAATTCACCCAATCATGAAGATTAGGTGTCAACATTCCCCCCTTAATCTGAAGGGATGTTGGTGAGTCCAAGCATCATTCTGAATCGTTCAAGCTTTTCCCTTCCAAGTGCTTTGGTGAAGATGTCTGCAATTTGCTCATTTGTGGAACAATGACGGAGATGAATTCTTTTGGCCTCAACATGATGTCGAATTAGATGATATTTAGTATTGATGTGCTTCGTTCGATCATGGAACTTTGGGTTCTTGGCCAACTCTATTTCAGAGGTATTGTCAATCATGAGTGGGGTTGATTGTACTTGTTTTACCTGCAAATCTTCAAGAATTTTCCTGAGCCACACAATTTCTTTTGTTGCTTCAGCTGTTGCCACGTATTCTGCTTCTGTTGTGGAATCTGCTGGAACTGATTGTTTGCATGATCTCCAAGAGACAGCTCCTGATCCAAGACTCATAGCATATCCTGAAGTAGATACCCCAGTTTCTTTGTCTCCATCGAAGTCTGAATCAGAGTATCCAATCAAGCTGAAGTCGTCCATCTGTGTATAATTGATTCCAAGCTCTTGAGTTCCATTCAAGTACCTTAGAACTCTTTTTGCAGCAGACCAATGTCCCTAATAAGGCTTTTGCATAAACCTGGAGAGGATTCCAACAGCAAATGAAATGTCTGGTCTGGTAGTAGTGAGGTAGATGCGACTTCCTACAAGCTTTCTATACTTTGTTGCATCGTCAAATTCTTTTCCTTCAATAGATGTGAGCTTTAAGTTTTGTTCCATTGGAGTAGTGAGTGGATTGCACTCTGTCATGCCAAACCTGTTCAACAAATCTCCAATGTATTTCTTTTGAGAAAGAAATATGGACTTTGGATGTTGGGTTACTTCAATGCCAAGATAGTAATGAACATAGCCCAAATCAGTCATTTCAAAACTTTTCCCCAATTCCTTCTTTATGGATGCAATGTAGCTTTCATTGTTCCCTGTCCTTAAAAGATCATCTACATATATCACAAGATATACAACTATTTTGCCAACTTTATTGACAAATAAAGTTGCATCATCAAGATCAAAATGATTGAAATTAAGTTTCAGAAGATGCTCAGTTAGTTTTTCATACCAGGCTCGCGGTGCTTGTTTGAGGCCATACAAGGACTTCACAAGTTTGGATACTTTATGTTCATGTCCTTTCACAGCAAATCCTTCAGGCTGGGACATAAAAACATTCTCTTTTAGATCTCCATTCAAGAAGGCAGTTTTTACATCCATTTGATGGACTTTCCAACCATTCTAAGCTGCTAGTGCAAAGAGTATCCAGATGGTGGCCCATTTTGCTGTGGGGGCAAAAGTTTCCTCATAATTGACCCCTTCTTTCTGTGCAAAAACTTTTGCCACAAGCCTAGGTTTGTGCTTGTCAAGTGAGCCATCAGCTTTGTACTTGTTCTTGTAGACCCACTTGCAGCCAATTGGTTTGGTTCCAAATGGAGGATGAACGAGCTTCCAAGTGCCGTTCTTTATGAGGGCATCATACTCCTTTTGCATCGATTCTTTCCATTCATCATGAGAAGCAGCTTCTTTAAAGGAAGTTGGTTCAAAATCTGTAGACAAGTTCAATTCACAATCATAAGAAACATCCATATCAACAAGTGAATTAGAGTCATCTACATCACCTCCATTTTGGTGGTTTGAATTTTTGGTTCCTGTTTTTCCGATTTCATCAGGATGAACACTTTCAAGTGTCTTTGTCAGCCACTTTGGGGGACCTTTATGATATGGTCCAGGCTGCACTGTTGATTGAGTTGGGACTGAATCAAGATTGAGTCTCCCAATTTTATCAATTACATCCCTTAAAGCATCATCCATTGTTGGAGTTTCATTCGGGGGAGAGTGTTCTTCAGAAGAAGATTCCCCATGTTGATCTAGAATAGGAATCCCCCCTTTAAGATGTGGAATCTGATTATCAAATTCTTGAAATGATTTTGTTTTTGCAAATTTATCCAAGCGATCAAGTTGCCGCTCAACAGCATTGTCAGATTTGGATGATTCAAGAAAAATTACATCTCTAGATACAACAAACTTTTTATTTACTTCATCATAGAGATGGTATGCTTTGGAGGTGTTTGAATACCCCAGGAAGATACACTTATGACTTCTAGCACCAAGTTTGTTCCTATGTACCTTTGGTATCAAAGCATAACAGGTGGAACCAAAGACCCTGAGATGTTTTACCGAAAGAACATGTCCATACCACAATTCATAAGGAGTCTTATTTCTTATAGCATTAGATGGACATCTATTCTTTATATATGCAACACATAGAATAGCATCAGCCAAAAACATTATCTTTACATTTTTGAAGAAAAGCATGGATCGTACTATATTCAAGATTGTTCTATTCATTCTTTCAGCTACACCATTCTGTTGGGGATTATAAGGCACAGTTGTTTGATGTTTGATCCCATGTTGACGAAGATAGTTTTAAAATTCATTTGATGTATATTCTTTTCCATTATCAGTGCGAATAGACCCAATATGAGATTGTGCATCATTTTCAATCCATTTATGAAAATTCTTGAATGTTTGAAAAGCATCAGATTTGTTCTTCAATAAATAAACCCAACACATTCTGGTGTAGTCATCAATAAATGTCATGATATATTTATTTCCATTTGCAGAAGGAACAGGCATTGGACCACATAAATCTGAATTAATGAGTTCAAGCTTCCTATGTGCTCTTGAATGTGAATTATGAAAACACTGTTTGCTATGCTTTCCTAGAATGCAAGCATCACATTGCTTATGTTTCCTAGGAATTGTAGGCAAACCAGCAACACCATTTTCCTTCAATAAGCGGAGACTGTCATAGTTTAAATGTCCAAATCTAGCATGCCATAATAAACTTGATGGAAGTGTACCTTCTTCATGATGATAAATATATGAGAAATGTTGTGCATGAGCAGTGGTTCCTTGCAGTTTGAGAAGCCTTTCTTCTTCTATTCCCCTCATGACAAGTGAGTGGTCAGATGCTTTTCTTACCTGAAGCTTTCCATCAAACATATGAATGGAGTGACCTTGCGCTATAGCGGGTGTGGACCAAGGACAACAAGTTTCTCTTGAGCTATGGGAGATATAGGACATGATCCAGAAGAAAGTCTGGAAGACCAGGCAGTTTAAGCCTGATTGTGCCAAGCCCTGATGGCTTGATTTTTGACTGATCTGCAAAGTATACTGCTCCATCAACATTGTCAGTGAAATCTTCAAAAAAACTTTTCTATGAGTCATGTGACAGGTTGCTCCTGAATCAAGCAACCAATCATTTTTCCATGAAGCAAGTGAAGCATTAAACAAATATTCATTTACTCCAATGTTACATTGTGCCTCAACATAGTGAGCAGATTCAGGTGCTTTCCCTTTGTCTGTATCATCAATTTTACCTTTCTGTTGGTTTCTTTTCTGCTCAATTTTGTCCCATGGTAGCTTGCATGTAGAGGCATCATGTGATCCATTTATTTTGAAGTGAATGCAGTGTAAGTCTACCTTTTCTCATTGAGAATGTCTACCTCCCCTGCCTCTGAAATATCTTCCTCTTCCTCTTCGTCCACCTCTTCCTCTTGTAGAATCTTGAGCAGGATGATTTTCTTTATGAGCAAGGCACACAGTCTCTTCAGAAGATTCAGGGGCTGTCTTCTTTCTGAAATCTTTCTCTCTTTCAGCAAACTTTTTCGCAAGAGAGTCAAAGGTTATATCTTTAAGATTTCCATTTGCTTGTAATGACTCAAGATAATTGGAGTAAGTAGGATAGAGTGCCTTGAGAAAAAAAATAAGAGGGATATCCAGCTCAACCTTAGTGGAATTGATATTATGCATTATAGACTTTACTTCAGATGCAAGAGCAAGAGGATCATTATTTTGCAGTTCAAGAGTGAATAGTTTAATCATGAGCTGAACAACTTCAAGTGCAGAATGTGAGTCATAGAGTTCTTTCAGCTTTTGTAAGGCTTCAAAGGCAGTTGAATATGATGAAATATGGCGACTCACCTCTTCATTTACATATTCTGTGATTAATGCATAAGCTTTGTTGTTCTTGTTTTCCCAAATGACGAGCTCTTTGTCTGAGGTAGGCTGTAGTGGGTCTTTGTCTCCTTCTCCGACACACACTCCTTTCCACAACTCATTGAAGATGAGGGTGTGTTTTATCATCCGGGACCATTTAGGATAGTTCTCCTTGCCAGTGAGAACTATTCCTACCATGGAGATGATTGAATGCATTCTGTAAAAAAAACTTTTGCTGATAGAAAAGAATACTTCTGCCAATGTACTCAAAAAAGCATTCTCAAAGGATTTCAAATCCACAATGTGACTCATATAACTCATATAAATCCATCATTGTATAAATTCACCTCACATAAACCTCATATAAGTTTTATATAAGTCCATCATATAAATCTCATAAAACTTCACCTTATAAATCTTATATAAATCTCATAAAAATACCATGGTCATGCGCATTCTTTGAACTGTAATTTACAGCGGTCAACCTCGGCAAAGCATTAAACCAAGTTATGGGTGAACCAAGTTATGGAGGCCAGCGCTCAAAACTTATTTGAAATTCGAACTATTCAAAATGTATTGAAACCATTCACCATACCATTTGATCGTATACCATTCAGGCATGTCAAAAATACCATTCGAACTTATTTGAAACAGGCAGCAAGCATATTTATTTGAAATATTCAAAGTATATGTCAGCAGCATTCAAAACCGCGTTCAAAACTTATGAGAGTTTCGCAGCAGTAATTTAAAAAATGCGTAGGTAGCACTTATTTGAAAATAGCAACATCATTCCGCCAACCTTAAACCAGTACAGTGCTACACCGTTGAGCCACAACAGAAACACTTATTTGAAAACATTAGCATTTGTTTGAAAGCACCACGAACAAGGGAAGAGACCTGGGCTCATCAACGCTTTCACTACCATTCGATATCATTTGATATATGACAATGTTCATATATGACAGGACAGACAACATTTATTTGAAACAGGCATTCGATACCATATTAAAAACGTAAAGGAAACAATGAAATACCGAAGCCCTTCAAATTGCATGTACCCCTTCTTTGTATCACAGAGGAATTGAACCAACCATTAAACATGTATGGGCTCTTGGTACACAAAGGTCTGTCAAACGCAGCAAACGTATTTCAGGCAGCATTTAAAACAGTGGTGATACCGCTTCCGCTCATCACATTTCAAAAGTGTTAACTGTGGTATGTTGATTCAACAATGTTTGTCTGCCTTCTGCTCTGGACAGAGGTGTTGAGGATAGTGCTCAGGTCAGAACGATAGAGGACAGTGCTCAGACCAGCGTACAACCCACAGTAGCAAAAATGAAGGGAGTTACAACTTATTTTGAGAACTGGCTCTGATACCATGTCAGGCCAGGCAGTAACTCTCCAAAGGCAGTAAAATTGATTCGTATTTCATTCAGTCAGGTACGTCTATTATATGCATGAGGGAGAGACTGTTCAGTTCATCTCCCGATGACTGTTCACATTTCTCATTTATTTATTTACATAAAATTCACCCAATCATGAAGATTAGGTGTCAACAGATCTACTGATTTGCTATTGAATCTTTTAAACAACTGAGTTCTGCAATTTCTATTGTCTCCTCTTCATCCTGATCAATTTCTGTGCCTTGGAACTCTTCAACCATAGTCAAAAACTCCTTAATCTATTGGTCATCCTAAAAAACATGCTAATTCTTAACATTATCAGGAATAGAAGGTGCGTGTCTCATTTCTACTTCATATCTTAGTCTTGGATTAATAGGAGGCTTGAAAGTACTAACAGCCACAACCAATGACTCTATCAATCTATTCTAATCTCTTGGAATGAATTGGATGTTAAAATCTTCAAAAATGTTCTCAATCAAATCCCATACCTCATTTTTGTATGCCCATAGCCTAGGATGCTTTGTCTGGTAGTGATCTTTTATCTGCTTAATAATTAGCTCTGAATCTCCAAAAGCAGAAATTGACTTAACTCCCATCTGTCTAGCTGTTTGTAGAGAAATAATCAAGGACTCATATTCTACCACATTGTTTGTCACCTCAAACTCTAATTTAAAAGAAAAAGGAAACATATTACCTCTAGGTGCAATTAGAAGAAAACTAGCACTTGTTCCCTCCTTGGAATAAGCTCCATCAAAGAAGAATTTCCACACTTCTTCAGTTTGCAGCTCTATAATTACATTTGCTGAAGCAAGCTTCTTTTGATTATCTTCAGCCAGGTCTACATTATCATGCAGTGTGAAACAAGCAAAGTCATCCTTCTCCTGACTATATACAGGTGAATTTATTGCTCCATCTTTTGTAATTGTTTTTACAAACCTAGTTTCTCTATACAATCTCCTCTCCTCCCTGCCAAAAATTGGTATAACAGCATATGTAAAATCTAACTTCAAAACACCTCCGAATTTAGCTGCCCAGGACCTAGATAGAAGCATTCCAAATCTAGCAGGAATATCTGCTACTACAACATCCATGACCAAGCTTCTAGCTGGAATTTGGGCTAGTGACACTGCCAGATCCTCAATAACCCCAAGACACTTGACCTTATTCAAATAAAAAGAATACAAATCCCTATAAGGTTTGGTCACTTGTAGATTTAGTTGCTTCATCACTGACAGAGGCAGAAGATTATATGAATCTCCTGAATCAAACATACAATTATGTAGGAGGAAATCATGAACCAATAGGGAAATATAAAAAGGAGGTACTGAAGAATCTACTTCCTCTACATGTGGACGAAAAACCACTACTAGTTTATCTTCCCGCAGATTTATAGTGTCATTTATACTCTCATTTGCCTTTAAATTAATAAACTCAACAATCTCCTTTTGATAAGTAGGTGTTTTTTCCAATTCTCTAAGGGGAACTTGTATTCTTACCTTTTCCAACTCCTTAGTAAGACTAAACAAGTCACCCTGTTTAGTAGTCTTTTCATTCTCATCTTCACCTTTCTTGATGACTAGAATTATTTGAGGAATTGAAACAAGTTTCTCCAAAGGATTTTTTCCAGTTTGATATTGAGAAGACTCACCTCGAAGTATCTGCATCTTGCCATTTGCATTCTGTTGCTTCTTTCCTTTATTTAATTGTTTTACAGGCTAAGATTCTTGTGGAGTCGCCTTTGGTGAGGAAGTTGAAACTTGCTGCTCACTTTCATTTTCTTTATTTCTTGATCTTTTCCTAGATCTCAGGTCATATTTATTATGTAGTTCAGCTTGCATAAAATTAGAGAATTGTTTCCAATATTCATCAATTTCATTTCCATCATGAATAACATATGCTTCATCATACACATACTCTTCTCCTTCAATGCCAAGTTCATATTTATCTACTTCATATAATGTAGAAAACTAATCTTTAGGTTGTTTATCACTAGGATCTACTTCTATATACAATGGTTCTTCAATTTGATTTTGATATTTCCTTTCCTTTTGTAGGATTTCAAAAGGTGTCTTCTGTATTGGGGATTACAGTTCTTATTATACTGGGTTTGTCTCTGAGAGTTTTTATTTTCTAGCTCTAACCTATTTAACTTATCTGACAAAATTTTAATTACATTACACATAGCCTCCAATGATTGACTTTGAGAGAATTGTATCTTTGCCTTTCCCTTGTCTTGGGTATGCTGTGTTTCTGGTGCTTTTCCTACAGCCACCAGATTCGCTTCTATCTCTAAAGCATCTATTTGGATTTGATCAAGGGTTGGATATCTTCTTTCACTTAATGTGAATCCAAAACTTGATTCAAAAGCCTCTGCAAAAGTTATTTTTGCACCAGCAGGAGGAGGCTTAATCTCTGCTGGGAGACTATTTTACAATTTGTTAAATCTTCTGACAAATTCGACCATGGTTTCATCAGAATTCTTATTTATGGCATTAAACTCTGTTAATGAATACCCATGGTCTCTTTTTTCTCCCCATCTCTGAATAAAGACATGTTCCATCTCTTCCCAAGAAGGAATAGTATTATTGGGAAGTCCTTTGGACCATTTCCTTGATTCTCCATCTAAGGACTGAACAAAGAGTCTTAGAACAACATCTAGATGTTCAACATTTAGGCTTTCTGCAAAATTACAAAATACTACTACATGATTCTCTGTTATTTGTTCATCTTCTCCTGAAAAATGAGGAAGAGTTTTGAGGTAATCCTGTGGCATTTGATTGAATGGTTGTGGTAGTTGAAGAGGTGCATACCTATTCACCAAGAATGCAGGTGCTACCATGTTTATTGAACTTTGATTACCAACAGATGTGGAACCTGATTGAGAGGTAAATGGAATGTGTAAAGGAGGCAATGTGGTTATTGGTTCAGGTTGAATAATTATAGCAAGTAAATGAAAAGTAACAGACTCAAAAGATTGGTCTTGACGGCTGGGTTCCTGAAATGAAGACGATGAAAAAGATGACTCTCTATCAGATGAATGCTCAGATAAGTTGTTGCTTGATGCAGACAATGTAGGAATTGGTGTAACTGGGATCTTAGACTTCCCAACCCTCCTTGAAACCAGCCTTTCAGGATCTGAAAGAGCTTGAACATTTTGTTGTGAAGTGTATGATCTTGTATGGGGTTTTCTTGAAGCCAGAGTTAATTCTTTGATTCAAAACAACCAAATATTTCCTCCTCACTAAGCAACTAGAGGAAAATATTGAAACCCAGGGAAAAGTCTTCTTGTCTTCTCTCCCTGGCAATGGCACCAATTAATGTTGTTCCTTAAGAAACCAATTTCTTGGCTGTAGGGAAATTGTGCATAAGACATTAGCAAATATTATTTACTGTCACTTATTTATCACTTAGATATATATGTTGTGTCTTTAAATGAAGCACTTGGAGACTTGGTCTTTAACCCTTAGTACATGTATGACCAAAACATCTCAGAATGCCATTTGTTGCTAGATATAAATGATGAATGAAGAAATCTTGAAGGAAAAGTTAAAGATAATATGCTGGTCTTTCACAGAAACTATTATCTATAACTTAGAAAAGAAGGTGGAAACTTCAAGTATAGGAGTGTGCTTTTAAGGAATTTTAATTTTATCTACATAAGCAAATAAAGGCCTGCAACTTCATTACTATGCTTGAAAGAAGAAAACACAACATGACACATGACAATGAAGATTATAAAATCATACCCAACAACTCATGCAAACTTTTGATTCTTTCATTAATGAACGATGATATTAGGAGTACAGTGGCCTAGTCTCTGGGTTCTCCAAAATTCGAACCCTTTCTTTGTAAATTTTCCTGTTTTTATACATTGTGGAACAGTTATTGATTTCTGAAACTACCCAAATTATTTAACTTTTTCTCTAACTATATGAAGTAAAAACTATTACACAATTTTACAAAGGGTAAAAGACACCTCAAAGAACATGAAATAATAGGAACATAACTGAATTTAGAAGGGGACGATAACTGTTGGCTTGCTCTGTTAATCTGCTGCCGAATTACTTTTGTAAATGGCCTAATGATGCTTAATTTGTTTAGTGTTATAGCTCCAGATCTCACTCTTGATGTTTGTGATGCTGCACTCATGGCCTAGGGCAACCCCTCCTTCTAGACATGGTCCAAATATTCAAAAAACTGTGTTTTACTCCCTATACGCGACATTTCCCTGAGCTAAATGCGTGTGTACGTGGGTCTATGTATACCCAATCTGTGTATATGTCTTAAAAAACTTAAAAAAATTAAAACTCCTTAGTTTTGGGCTGATATCATGGTTTTTACCTGCTGATTACCTATTAGTGCCCATGGCCCAACTGTTCCCAACGAATTCCCAACTAAAAAACTACTTTGGGAGAAGTATAAAAGGCTTCAATGGGAAGGCCTAAGGGAGGAGAGAAGATAGAGAAATATCACTCTACTGAGATTATCCCTGACTAGGTCTAAAGATCCTTGTGCTTCCAGCACTTCCCCCATTTTCAGGAAACCCTTGTTTTCTTGTGTTATGATGTCTTTCTACTACTTGAGATATCTTGGAGTAAGTCATGGAAGGAGTTTGTTGAAGGCTTGAGATTGGACAAACCCGGAGGACGGTTCCGCTTGGAGCCTACGAAAGGAAGACTTGGGTGAAATTATTCCTTTTTGTACTTTAGTTATCTATAATAAAAGAAACACTTGTCTTGTTCCTGATATAAATCTTCTTCATGTTTATGATATCAATGTTATGATTCACATATGAATGGTTGTTTTTAATTGTATAACTAACTACCTTTCAGTATGCTATGAAGATGATTTATTTATGATGCTTGGTCAATATAATGTTGTTCTTTATGGAATTTGTTTTGCAGGTTGAAGGACTAAAAGGAACTCCAAGAGGGTTTGGACCCTAACTGGATCTTCTCAAATGAAGGACCCCCAAGTGCACCCCTCTTTACGTAGTTTGTTTATATTAGCATCATGGCTGTGTGGAATGTGTGTTTCTCTTTATAATTAACCTCTGATCTGCTAGGGTATCAACCCAAGACCCCAGGGGAATTTATCCCTTAACATTTAGCCATAATTAAGTGCACTTAGCTTGTGTAATCCTGGGCTTATATGGGCATTTTGATTGGCCAAAACACAAAGAAAACATACCCGACTGTCTTCCTCTTCATATTCGGCTCTAACCCTAATTTTCCACTTTACATAGCGAAATTAACGCGAACTTTTGATTAATATGGGACTTAAAAGAGTTAATCTTGCTTTATAAACCTATCAAATCCATCCACTCAGTGCTCCATTGACTTCCATTGCAAATCGCAATCGGCCTGATATATCACTACAAACTTAACTTTACGCACCCTTAAGCTACATAACTATGGTAGTGTTGGACTTATGCATAAATCCTTCATATTTGAGCTTTTCTATTATATACCTTTTATAACGAGAATATTCCATAAACATGCTTTTTCTGCTTTTAATACAGTCTTCGCACAACTATCGAGGCATACCTTTCCCACGATAGACCACCACCGTAGATTTGCACTTAGCAGATCAGACGGTCTACAAATATTTTGGATGGGACATAAGCCTGGAGAATACCTACCCAAAATGGGTGGTTTTCTCTGTCCACCCAGCTGCTATGTGTCGAACAATAAGTGGAATCAGGTGAGCTCCACTAAAAACCACTTACCCCTTTGCATCCGCCAAAAATTCCGCCTTTTAGCTTAAAATTTGTCTTTTCATACGTGTCCCAGACCCGTTGGGGCTTATAAATCATAATATATATACGCTTCGGGTCCGAACTTTCTATTATAAACCTTTATAATATAAATACATATAAAATTGTGTAAACAAAATATAAATGAAGGGCTTTTCATATAGCGGACCCGCCAGCCTTACAATAAAACATATATATTTCGGGTCTGCCATTGCAAGTCGCAATTGGCGGAACCCAACGTACATAGCTCAGCGGTGTGACAAACCTGATGAGACTTAAAACCATGATGTATATACCTTTGGGGTCCAGTTATCTTGAATCACAATCGGAAATCGGTGAATGAACCAACATATGTATTCAGCGCTTTACCGACCCGCCGGGCTTTTAAATATAATATATATATTTCAGGTCCGGCCCACGATCCCAAATCACAATTGGTGCTATTAGCAGAACCAATCATACATATCATTGCAGACACACCGAACTTTATAAAACGCAACTTATAGTATTTTGGGTCTAGCTTTAACCCTTTAATACTTGTTTCTTTTGTGAACCTGATATATCACTTTATTTCTTTTGTGTTTTGATTCCGATATACAAATTATTACATCTCCCTCCTGCCTTATCTATTTTCAAAATATTTTCCAAGTGATATTTTGAAAGAAACAAAAAGATACATGTTACAACACCACATTTGGTGCCCTTTTCATCTTTGGCACAACATCTACTGAAATATTTTCCTCATCGCTTGAATCAGAACCCAAGTCAATGGGGCCATCCGCTACAAACCTGAGAGATGCAATCTTCATTTCGTCACCTGTGTCTAATCCCTTGTCAATTGGTCCACCACCTAAAAATTTCATAGTTGTGATCTTTTCATCTTCCCCAGATTCAAATTCTTGGTCTTGTTGCACACTTGCAACTTTCTTCTGCTTCTCTTTTCTATGATTTCTCTTAGGTCTCAATTATGGATGCATTTTCCAATAGTTTTCCTCATCATGCCCTTCTTTCTCACAATGAGTAAAAGAGGGCCTTGTTTCTTTTCTCTTAGTTGTTCCCGCCTTATTTGGGTGGTCATCTTGCTCATGCTTATCCCTAGTTTCAAGATGTACAACCTTCACACTAGCTTCATCAAGAGACTTAGGTTCAAACAATAATGATGAATGATGCAAATAACTACGTAAAGAGCCAATATATTTCATCAATGTCTTAGAAGTGTCTAGTGGAACATTCAAGCTAATGCTTATTTTCTAAACTCCTCTATAAAATTATGAACAAATTGACCTTTTCTTTGTTTCAAATGTTGGAATTCTATCATGGCATTTTGTGTGTAACCCAATATCTAAAATTTTCCTCTGAAATCATAAATGAACTCAGACAAAGATGAAAAAAGTTTATGACTACTCTTACCGCCTTATTGCAGCTTGCCTTCCCACTAGATGAGGGCGGTGTCACTCAATCGAAGGGATTCTAGATGGACCTTGGCATCATCCTCTTTAATTTGTTGTATATGGAAATACACTTCAACCTGTCTTATCCAATTATCTATCTTTTATGCATTATATTTTCCACTAAATACAAGTAAATGAAATTTGACATCAAGCTTGAAAAAGGGCCTTTTAGATGCATTCCTCTGATTCTTGTTAGAATGATGAGAATAGGAAGAAGAAGAACTTTTACTAGAGGATGGAGAGGGAGGAGGCTCTTCTCCAACACCTTAATGATTTACCGAGGCATTATCATCTGACTCTTTCTTCTCAAGCTTGATTGTCTTCTCATACTTCTAAAACAACTTGTCAACTTTTTTTGCCATGGTGAAGAAGATCTTGTTATAATTTCACTCTTCCTCCATTCGAGCTTCCTCATCTGCCATGTTTTGTCTCTGTGGTGTACGCCCTACTTTGGCATAAAAATATTTAAGTTCTCCTTCACCTCTTTGGAGCTTCTTCATGGTTATAATTCACTCATGAAACACGTGTCAAGAAGACTTGCTCTGATACCAAAACTTGATCCAGATCTTTTAACTTCAAGGATGCACTCAAAATTACATATAAAAGAGCATACATAATCAATTACTTAACCACATGAAGAAGAAGTGGAAATCATAAGAAAACATTAGATAAAAAGCACACAAATGATTTGATCATGGAGTTCACCCAATGTGGGCTACGTCTCCAAGCCTTGCTCAAAGTGGGTAGGCATTCTTCCATTAAGTGGCATCAAAGAAATCATTTATAAGAAACTTTAAAAAAATGAACATTATACCCCAATTTGGATGATGGCATGAAAATGGATACCTCGGCTCGAGCAATGGACTACATGGTTGTATTCCTAGCGCGGAAATGTGCAAATGTGGCTATAAACTTGTCCAATTCTAACATTGGCACCTTTGGCCCTCAAGAGAATCTTTTCAGCATCCAAGAGATTCCCTAACTCAGGATTCCGACCCTCTTGGTCGCTTAAGGTTATGCTCCGCTCCTCCACCGCCAGTCCCCCTGGGAAAATGAGTCAATTTCTTATATAATTGTTTAGTCAGAGTCACCAAACCAAGGGTCATTGGTGCATTGGTAAGGTGCGACAAATTTGCTGGGGGCGAATAGGGTTCAAAACCCTCACACCCCATACAGAGTGCATCGTTTTAACAAACACAACATATTTATATTGGTGCTTACATTGGCGAAACCATTTATGGTTTGTGGCTCCGGTGGGGGGTTAACATATAACATGATTTTTGGAACAACTAGGGTGGCTGACCGACCCCACTTGGCCGGGTGGGTTCAAGCCCCGTTATTTCCCATATATAATATATATATATATATATATATATATATGGTATGGTTTTTGTGGGTGGGGTCCATGTAACCTACAACCCTGACCCACCATATGTTGTTTTATATATATCATATGTGACCATTGGCAAGGGTGGTAGCCCACCACCCCAAATTCGTATTTTTGTTTTATTTTTTTAAGATCATATCGTTCAAATTTTCCCACCAAAAATTTAGGGTCACTCGATAAATTAAGTAGGCAATAAATTCACCCATTCTATTTATCGGATTCCATGGGCTGAGATTCTGCCACTTTGTTGCCTCATTAATACTGCCACATGGCTATGTTTGACCTGAAATTTGACCAGCTATAACTTGAGTGTACAAACTCAAATTGGAGTGTCATTTAGACCGTTGGAATCGCGATGATGAGCACTCTGATTGGGTCCTAGTTTCATTTTCATATAATGGATTTTATTTTTGAGCTATTTTCAGGGGTACTTTTATTTTTGGATCCTCCTCGATCATTGATGTAAATATTTTTGTCATCTTTCTCGTCACTTGGTAGATTTTGAGTTAAGATGGATTTAGGCTATTTTAATTATTAATTATAATTAATTGTGCCAGGAGGCACTCTACAACCTAATAAGGGGAGATATATAAGTGTAATGTAAGAAATTAAGAAAGTATGTATGTCAACATTTTTTATCATATTTCTAAGTGGGTTAAAATTAGCATAATCTTAATTTTATTTATTAATATATATATATATATATATATATATATATATATATATATATATATATATATATATATATATATATATATATATATATATATATATATATATATATATATATATATATATATATATATATATAAGACACATATTTCATTAAATATGGAAGTATTCAGTGGATCTAGAATTTAGAACTTTAACTAAATTAAGTTTTTTCAAAATGAGGAATTAGAAAGTCACTTAGTTCACTAATTTTAATGTAGATATTCACCATTTTTGTGTAAAAATTATAATGATAAAATTTATAAAACAAATTTATATAAACTTGCTAAAGCAAATCTTTCAGATTTTAATCTTGGATTCCTTACATTATCTATTTTAATATTTTTTTATGGTTTATAGTAAAAGATAAGTTTGTTAAGGTTATTTTATGAAAATAATGATGCATATGTTACTATTATTAACCCATTTAATTATAATCTGATATGGTAAATATCATGTATGTGTTAAGTCACAATTATTACTAAGGTAGTGTTGGCACAATTTAAAAGTCTATCACCTTTGCAACACTAGTTATATTATGGTTGAAGATTAAAACACTCTCATAGATCATCCAGTCTATACTCGTATTGGAATTAAATTTCAAAATATTTGTGAAGCTACCAACCTTCTTGATTGTTTAACTAAACAAAATTATGATGATCTTGAAACACTTCTTTTAATGCTTTTTTAGCATAACAATAAAATTCGAAATAACTTTTAATAATATCTTTTTATCTTCTTATTTACCATAGTTGATCTTAGTGGATGATAATCATCATTATCACCATCATAATTACATACTATTGTAGGAAGTTTGCACCATTTTACAGTTGAAGAGAAAAATAAATTTAGGATCAAATTAAATGTTGAATGTGAGTAGTAGCATAATTTATTTTTATTTATTATTTTTACGTTTATGTTAATAAAGAAGTTGATTGAGGCTCGCTTTATGAATAATAGATTAATATGCAAGATATATATTAAGTATAAAGTTATTTAATGACAAATGAATTTTTTTTTAATGTGTCCAATATATACCATTATTTAGAACTTTAACTAGATTAATTTTTTTCAAAATGAGGAATTAGAAAGTCAATTAGTTCACTAATTTTTATGTAGATATTCACCATTTTTTGTGTAAAAATTATCATGATAAACTTTATAAAACAAATTTATATAAACTTGAAAAAGAAAATATTTCACATATTAATCTTGGATTCCTTACATTATCTATTTTAATATTTTTATGGTTTATATTAAAAAGATAAGTTTGTTAAGGTTATTTTATAAAAATAATGATGTGTAACTATTATTAACCCATTTAATTATAATCCGATATAGTAAATATCATGTATATGTTAAGTTACGATTATTACTAAGACAATGTTGGCACAATTTAAAATATTGGAATTAAATTTCAAAATATTTGTGACGCTACCAACCTTCTTGATTGTTTACCTAAACAAAACTATAATGATCTTGAAACACTTTTTCTAATGCTTTTTTAGCATAACAATAAAATTCGAAATAACTTTTAGTAATATCTTTTTACCTTCTTATATACCATATTTGGTCTTAGTGGATGATAATCATCATTATCACCATCATCATTACATACTATTGTAGGAAGTTTGCACCATTTTAGAGTTAAGGAGAAAATATTTTTTTAGGATCAAAATAAATGTTGAATATAATTTATTTTTATTTATTATTTGTACTTTTATGTAAAAAACGAAGTTGGTTGAGGCTTAGTTAATGAATAATAGATTAATATGCAAGCTATATATTAAGTATAAAGTTATTTAATGACAAATGATCATAGTAATGTGTCCAATATATATCATCATAGATCCATTTTAAGTGCAGATGTAGGGATCAAATTTCTTCAAGTGCAAACATTTTTAGAGTGAAAGATACAATGTGTTATTTTTAATTGTTGCAACTGTATTTTTGAATGCTAAATAGAGTATATATAAGAAAGAATAATAATTTTAACCATAAAAAACTTATATATATATATATATATATATATATATATATATATATATATATATATATATATATATATATGAAGTTGATATTGACATAAATTAGTTAACATAAATCTTCAAATAGTTACTTTTGAAAAGTATAAGATTTAAGTATCTAATTCACACATTTTTTTTTACTTCTAATTACTTTAGAAAATATTCTTTTTTATATTTTTCTATTTAGAACATAATTTTTATTTTAAAAGGGCATAGACAAACAGACAAACTTACACATCCCCCCATATTGGGCTATAAAATGAGTCTCTGGTCTCAATTACTAATCATTTTAATGATCAAAATCAATCATGAATTAGAATAGTAACAAAGTAGTACAATTTGATTATTTTCAAATACAACAAGAAAGAGAGAAAAATGTCTAGGATATTTATTACAAATGTTTAGTTTTTATCACTATAATGTTTAAGGATATTATATTGAAAAGAACATATTAACATTCATCTAAAACTTAGATTCCTTACATTATTTCTATTATCATTAACATTTATATTTATGTATTAAAATTGACTCGTGAATACTAGATTGTGTAAAAAAATTCTTACCTATAAAGTTATTTAACAATATATTAATATTGTTTTTCTTACTATTATTGACCATTTTAAATTGACACTAACTACTCTTCCTAAGTTGAGTAAAAATTAATTATACTAGTATAATGTTTGCACCACTTCAAAATCTATAAGAGGAAATATTATATAATTCTAGTTGTGTTGTTCAATGATCAAAATCTTTTTTTTATAAATTAGAGTGCAGCAAAATAGCGAATTTGATTTATATCAATTCTAAGAAGGAAAATTAAGGAAAACTCACCTCAAACATTATATCAAGTGTCTAGCATTTATTCATTAAGTGTTTAAATGGTTTATATTAAATAGAATACTAATTAGGTACTCCACTATTGTTTTAACATACCAAGTTTAGAAGATGTTTTTAGGTGCATTATTGAATTTGATTATGCATATTTGATATGGTGAGAAGTCATGTTGGTCAAATAAAGCTTTGAAAACTTAAATATTTTATGGCATTGTCATGTAATTTTTATAACACATGATTACATTGAAATATTAAATAATATAAAATTCCTTCAAAAAAATATGAAGAGAATATTTATACAACAAATATGGAAAAGTGTCTTTGAATGTATATTAATAGATCCTTAAAAAAAAAATTAAATTCATGAATCATATAAACCTACTCTTAAGATATTCGCTCAAGTAGATCAAGAACGGCTTCTACACCATATTTATTTATCTTGGTCTTCTTGCAATGTTCTTTATTTGGCATCCATGCCCACGCTATGGTATTAATTGGAATAGAGCCAAGTTCTTTGTCATCAGGATTTGGTACCCAATATTGCTCTAAAAAATTTCCATTGTATTTCCCTGACAAAGGCTTCCACTAGTCAACCTTTACATGAAGATTCTCACTTTCATTATCCCTAAATATATCTAAGATGGATTTTTCCATCAAAATCATCTCGCCTGCATCCTCATTTCCTGATCTAACTAGCAACATCTTTCCTTTCTCAACATCAATCATCGTATTGAATGTTGGCTTTGGCTTGTTGCATTTGGGTCCAACATATATTGGTTCATTTATCACATTATCAAAATCTCCATCCATAATACTTGAGATTACCTGGAGTGCATTACAATCAACATCAACAATGTGCCTTGTCTTGGGCCAGAAATCCTCAAAAGATGAATCACTTCCATCTATTATTCTATGATCATTATAGATTCCACCTAATGTATCAAGAACGTTTTCCTAATACACTACTTTATTTTTCCATTCCTCTGTAACAATTGGTGAATCCTCATTCCCAATAGTGTCTTTCCACATTTTTATGTATGGTGTTATACCTTCCTTTAGTTCTTTTAAATAGACATCATTCTGTTTGAAAGCTAACAAAGATGGCTTCCCTATGGGAATTATAGGTCGACCTTCATCATCTATATTCCATAACTCAACTGGTTCTGGCCACTCAATATCTCTAATTGATTCTTTGTACCTTAGTACTGGAACATCATTGAGTATAAGAAATTGGAAGTATTGGACATTAAGATGTCCAACTAGTGCATTTTTTCCCTCCTTAATGTATCCATTAAGGAAACTTTTGAAGTCATAGACCTGGTCAATAAATGTAGGTGGAAACACTTGATTTTCTTCAATTATGCGATATGTATCCATCATTTCAGGTAAAGAATAAATGTCTTTACTTTTTAGGTTGGAAGACATTCTTCCATAGGTTCCATCTATGTCTTCATGGTTGTGCCCCACAGGCAAGAACCAAACCTCAATAGTGATGAAGACACCAAGTGCAGTTAAAAGTGATAGAAACATGAAACGATAGCGATTCTTATTATCACTTGCTGCATTGTCCAACTGTAACAAAAAATGTGGAGGAAGAGGTTTAAAATCAACATTTTGACTTTTTGAACTTCCATGAGATATAAAATCATCCTTGTACCCTTCACATTTTGAGTAAATAGAGGTGTTAAGTAATGCATTTGTAAGTGGGTTTCTTGAAATTCCACTTTCATAAAGTAGATCACCATACATATCGATTTGTGGGTCTTCAGGGTCCCTTAAGCACTTTGCAAGGGATGTAATAGTAAATTGTGATCCCATATGGACAAATGGTAAGGAGAAATGACCAAAACCTCTCGCCTTATGCCCATGTTTCAGCATACCTCTCAATGAAAAACCTAAATTTGTTCCTACAATAGATTTTGATTTGACATGTAGCCTTGGGATTGAAGTCTTTGCTTTGTCCATTTTATCATGGATAATGCTCAAATACTCCTTTAGAAACTGCTCTGACATAATTCTATTGGCATAGTAACAATATCTTCCACACATAACAATCTTGTTATGTTTCGTCAACCTACCTCGTGCCTTTTCTTCCAACTCTTTTGTAGTTGCTGACTTCATTTGTGCTTTCAACACAATACATTCACTACATTTACTGAAGTTGGTGTTCTTTGAAAATGCCACATCTCGAAACTTAGTATTCCAGATCTTTCTCATTGTTGGCTGTAATATTGATGGGTAATTGAGATTTTGAAGAGCCTCATTGATCTCTTTTAACAAAGAATTTTGTGTGTAAGTCGAAAGAAGCAGTCTTAAAGGAGCAGATGTTCCATCTTCTTCAACTTGACAAGTTTGGTTTGGTGAAAAATCTGAATTATCCATTACAATTTTGTGCAATATTTCTATGGCTGCCACTGTGTGAGCTCATGCTTTGCATGTGTTGGTGTTACCATGAATAGCTTTGATCTATCCATGTTGGAAATAATGCTGGTAGTTATAGAATGTGCTTTGAGGAATTTTATGTATCTTATACCATGCTTTCTTACAAATAATATTCCCATTAAATCTCATGTCCTTTACATTTCTAGCAATAGGTGGTAGGCCATGGCCATGGCCCTTTGACATGACTGTGTTTGACATGAGTAAATTCAAGACAAATTATCTAATACAATTTGTATTTATTTGTCTCATACCCCTTCTAGCACCTACAATGGCCTTCCTATCCACATGTTGAAGACAATCTTTTCTACAACATACATTTGCTGCCAAAAGTTTAATTTCTTTCTCTTCATCTATTTTTGTTTGATATTTTGAAATTTTTTTTGCAGCCATAACTCGTTTAATCCTTTTATATGGCCTTGTTACATGCATATCAATTTAGTTTCTATCTTTTTCATTACAAAGGTACCCATCCCATTTGTTTAAGGGATTTGTGTCCTCTATAACATCCCATATCACCATTTCTTTGGGTGGCTCCTTGAAGTTTTCCTTGACCCTTAATATCACACCTTTGTTGTCCGCCAACTTATTTATTGGCAATCTAACCAAAGAGCATATAGACTTATCCCCAATTCTGCATATCTCACAATTTCCATCTATCTCTTCTAGAAAAACACCAAAATCCATTTCACCTAATATTTCACCCTCAACAATGTCATCCTCGCGGACATTAACTAGCATTCCTTTAGCAATGCACATGCTTGTTCCCATGCATTCATGTGTAAGAGAAACCTTTGCACATATGAATTTAACCCTATCTTGGGGAATATTTATGGCATGATCATGATAGTGAGGCTCCAAATCTGATTCTAACCAAATTTCATAAGATTCTAATGCACCCCCAAGTGTATGCTCAAATCCTGTTGCATGTGGTAGAGGAGAATTATGTTTTAACACCTTTTCAATTTTAACCACTATGCATCCTTTCTTTACCATCTTTCCATGCACTTTATGCCCAAGCTCTGTATTGAATATGGAGCCCTCACCCACCTTCACTCCATGTTGCAAAAGATTTACCTTGTCTCCAATAGAAAATGTAGAAGAAACATTTGTACCTATAAACGAATGTAAATAATGTTAGTATTTACTCAAAAAAAAACATTTATTATAGTATCAATAATATATAACACATGCTTCAATATTTTGATTTACCTATGTGGTGTCTCAAATCCACAATCATCCATGGATGTATGTCCCCTTCATTAGCATCGTAATCAATCAAATGTGGTTGAGTGACATCAATTATCAAAATTGCAACATAACCAACGTTAACCCTTTCTCCAACATAATAAGTTCTAGACTGTGCAGATTCAACCCTTCCGAGCCCAACGACTTGATCATTAATAAGGATATCAACGCAGTCCCCTTTTTCCAAAATTATATTTTCCATTGTAGCTTGTATCAATTCTGTAACAACAATTAAATCGTAACTTGTAATTAAAAGGATGAACTGTGTAAAGTGTGACTTTATATTTTCCCAAAAACACACAACTTACGAAAAAGTAATATAGATGCAAAAATAAAAATAGTATGGTAGTCATATTGTATGTAATGAAACATTGTTTCCTCAAATGAAAGCTAACAATCAATATAATTCCTTCTAGTACAAACATAAGCATATTGATAGAAGCAACATTACATGGTCAAATAAATATAGCACGTGCTAGATTTCCTTCTAGCACAAACAGAAACACATTGCCAATAACAATATTCTCAGGCGAAGGAAATCCACCACATGCTAAATTTTTTTCTAACGTAAATAGAAGCATATTACTCACAAAAACATTTCAAAGTAAAAGAAATCTTACACATTCTAGAGTTTATTGTAGCACAAACACAATCACATTGCCAAAAATAACATTGCAATGTAGAAGATATCTAGCATACGCTTGATTTACTTCTAGCACAAACAAAAGAACATTGCCAACAATAACATTGTAGGGCAAACAAAAACCAACAAAATCCAACAACTTCTATCACAAATACAATCACATTTCCAATAACAACGTTGCAAGGTAAAATAAATTTAACGCATGCTACCTTTACATGTAGCATAAATACAAGCATACTGCCAATAACAACATTTCATGCCAGAAGAAATCTAGTGCATGCTATATTTCCTTCTAACACAAACAAAAGCACATTACCAAGGTGAAGGAGATCTAACACGTGTTAGATTTCCTTCTATAATAAACAACCAAATTGAAAACAACAATATTGCATAGCAAAAGAAATCTAGCACAACTTCTAGCCCAAACACAAGCACAACATTTCCAATAACATTGCCAAGGTGATGGAAATCTAACATTTGCTAGATTTCCTATTATCATAAACAACCAAATTGACAACAACAATATTGCAAAGCAAAAGAAATCTAGCATATTTTCTAGCCCAAACAAAAGCACATTTCCATTAAAAATATTGCAAGGTGAAAGAAATTTAACGCATATTAGCTTTACATGTGGCACAAATACAATCATACTACCAACAACAACATTGCATCCCAAAAGAAATCTATTGCGTGTTATGTTTATTTTTAAAACAAATCAACAAAGTGTAATGGTGATTCTCTGTTGTGAAGACCCATATGAAAAGTGGCGTAATGCTAATAAGACCAATGCAGTGACTGCAGGATACCCACTCACCTTTCTCTTCATCCTACAAAAAACTCCCAAGTGTGAAATCCTTTTTTTGCCAAGTGTTTCCTTGTAAGAGGGGAAAGTAATGAATAATTTTTCCTGCTAGAATAAATTTCTTTGGAGAAAACAAGGTGGAAAACATGAAGCCTCATCTCCTTACCAAGAAAGTAAGGCTAACTAGGCTTGATTGATATCCATGCCCAATTGTTAAAATTGGCAAATAGGGCCAAACCCATATGGGTCATCTTTCTTTTTTTTAACTAGATGGTGAATCGATAACTGCCAGTCTTAATCTATGGGAGACCCAGGATCAATCCTCGTAGCTGCCTCTATAACACCAGGAGTACAACCAACTACCAGCAAGTCAATATACTAAGATCCTACCATTTTAGCAAGAACAAGACTCTCATGCCGCCAAGGTGGGGGTGGGGAATCTGATCCTCGAGCCGCCACCACAGCAAGTTAGTCTATTCAATGAGATTTGAACTGCGGTCTCCTGGGCTTCGCCCAAGTAGACTTACCATCAAACCACACATCACAGTACCCATGTGGGTCATCTTATTAATGGAAGCTGATATTTTTCTTGGATCCCTCTCATCTAAAGGTGTAGGATTGATCTAAGGATCATCCGATCCCGATAAGTATTCATGTAGATATGAATTTATTTGTGTTATGGGACAATTCGTCATGGTCAACCAAAAACCAAATAAACCCACTTGTGCTCAACGTTTTAGTATAAATAGAGGTGGCCTTAAAGTCATTTTAACACACTTGCGATCTCTTCCTCTCCACTTGTCTTTGGGTTTTAGTAGGAAGAGAGATCCTAAGGGATAATGTTGCCCTAATCCAGAGGGCAAAAGCCGAAACTGTCGAGAACTGTCGGAATTGCCAGGAATAGCCGAATAAGCTGGAACTGTCAGGAATAACTAGAATTGCCTTAACTGTCGGGAATAGTCAGAACTGTCGGGAACAGCTGGAACTGTCAGAACAACTAGGAAGTTGACGTAGAGGGTAGAAGTCAGAACTGTCGGGAAAAGTCAGAACTGACTGAACTGCCGAAACTATTGGAAAAAGTCAGAACTGGCTGAACTAACGGAATTGCCGGGAATAGCTGGAAAAGCCAAAAAAGTTAGAACTGTCGGGAATAGCTGGAATTGTTGGAACTGCCGGGAATAGCCAGAATTGGCGGAATTGTTGAGAACTGCCAGAACTGTCTGAAAAGCTAGAACTACTGAGAATAGTCGAAACTACCAGAACTGCCATGAATAGTTGGAACTGTCGGGAACAACGGGAAGTTGGAACTGCCGAAACAGCCGAGAAGCTGACATAGAGGGCAGAAGCTAGCACTGTCGGAACTGTCGAGAAAAGTCGGAACTGCCAAAACTGTCGGGAATAGCCGGAATTGCCGAAACTACTGGGAATAGCTGAAATTGTTGAAACTACCAAGAACTGCCGGAAGAGGCAGGAAAGTTGATGTAGAGGGCAGAAGCCGGAATTGCTGGAACTGTCGAGAACAGCCAAAACAGCCGAAACTATCGGGAACTGTCAGGAGCTGATATTTTTCTTGGATCCCTCTCATCGAGAGGTGTAGGATTGATCTAAAGATCATCCAATTTTGATAAGTATTCATGGAGATATGAATTTATTTGTGTTATGGGACAATTCGTCAAGGTCGGCCAGCAACCAAATAAACCCCACTTGTGCTTCAATGTTGTAGAATAAATAAAGGTGGCCTTCAAGTCATTTTAGCACACTTGGGATCTCTTCCTCTCTACTTGTCTTTGGGTTTTAGTAGTAGGAGAGATGCTAAGGGATAATGTTGCCCTAATCCAGAGGGTAGAAGCTGGAACTACCAGGAACTACCGGAACTGTCGGGAATAGACAGAAAAGCCATAACTGTCGGGAATCGTTGGAATTGTCAGAACTGCCGGGAATAGTCAGAACTGTCGAAAACATCTGAAACTGCTAGAACAACTGGGAAGCTGATGCAAAGGACAAAAGCTGAAACTGCCGGGAAAAGCCGAAACTAGCGGAACTTCTGGGAAAGGTTGGAACTGCCGGGAATAGTCGAAATTGCCGGAACTCCCGAGAATAGCCGACATTGTCGGGAATTGCCGGCATTGCTGGGAATAGCCGGAATTGTCGGAACTTCCAGGAGTAGCCAGGAAAGCTGGAACTATCGGAACTGACAGGAATAGTCAGAACTGCCAGAACTGCCGTGAATAGTATGAATTGTCGAAAACAGCCAGAACTGCCGAAACAACCGGGACACTAATGCAGAGGGCAGAAGCCAGAACTGACGAGAAAAGATGGAAAAGTCAAAACTGCCGGGAATAGCTGGAATTGCTGGAACTGTCGGGAATAGCCGAAATTTCCAAAACTTCCGGAACTACCAGGAACTACCGGGAACAACCGGAATTGCCGAAACTGCTGGGACTGCTGGGAACTGCCGGGAACAGTTGAAACTGCCAAGAACTGCTGGAACTATCAGGAATTGCCAAAACAGCCAAAGCATCTATCTCCAAAGGAGAGCAACATGCAAGGGACAACTAACTAACATTGGGACAGTTGTATGGTACTTAGCAGCAAATACACCAAGCATACAATGTTACAACTAGCATGCAACAACAAGAAAGCAAGATGTAGCAAGCACATAGGTCAGTATGGCAACATGGTGCAACAATGGAACATAATGCAGTACAGTGATGGGTACAGTCATGATTAATGAAGCATGATGAGATGCAGCATTGTGATGATGGGTGTAGCATGGTGCAGCACCTTATGGTGCAGCATGATGACGAAATGCAGCACAACGATAGGTGAAGGAGTCACCTTGGAGAAGCCGTTGAAGCAACATGTCTTCAACTGATCTCATGTATCATCTTCTTAGAGATGATCTATGCACTTATCTAGATAAGTCAAAATGTTGACTTTTGTTGTAAGCATACTATCTCTCTCTCTCTCTCTGTTGAACTATTGAAGAACATATAAGAAGAATTGATCAAGGGTTTCCCCACATTGGGGTTTGTCGTTGGCTAGCACTACATCTTGTGTCCTTTTGTCTTGGCTTGTCTTCTGCAATTTATGTTTATGTTCTATCTGAAGTTTACTTTAATGCTGATGTGATTGCTAACTTGGAGAAGATATTGAGCTAACTGTGAAAATTGAAATAAATTGCTCTAAGCATAGAACATACCTAAATTAACACCGATGAACTATATTAGTGGTAAAATTTTTTGTTTGCACTATGATTGGTAATGTACCTTGAAAGACACACGTGCTATCATCTTCATAATGTTAACAGTTACACATCCATGACATCTCTAGTTTTTCCAACTTCTATGACATAATCAATGTAGTTGAAGCCTTTGAGATTTCTGGATCCAATGTTCTTAGAAAAATGTGGCAGGCTCAAAAGTTAATGTCCAAGCAGTTACTCACCTTTATCACAAGTTGACCAACTAGTTTTCCTATTCTAGATTACTCTCAAGATCTCCTTACATGCCACAAACAAAAGAAGGTATTGTAAAGACAACCTCTCTTTGCTTCTAAAGGAAAACAATCTTTGTTTAATGACAAAAAGATATTTTTTTGTTATTTTTGGAACAGTTGCCTTGAGAACATTGCCAAAGAAATCATAATACATCAAGAGTTTATATACTCTCAAAATCTTCCAAGATCACGTAATCACAATTGAGCCTCAGCAACTATACAGTTATGAGGCAGCCTAACCCATATTCATGTAATCAGTTTTCCTTTAGATGATTATGTAATAAACAACTATACAGACAAATATGCATTCTATTGACAAGAATCTATATACCCCTATGAAGGTCTTACAAGGAAAGGAACATTTGTACCAGGAAGATCCACCTGAAGAAATCAATTCTTGCTGGCTCAACCAATAGAGGTCGTTGTGCAATCTGCAGGTACCAAGCAATAATCCCACACAGTAGTGTCCAGGTTTTGCTAGCATCTTATTAAAAAAAGTTTCATTTCTCCCCATGTAGGTTGACCATACCAATGTAAAGTTTCATTGTTCAAAAGTTTAGGGCCTCCTTGGTAAAACCATGCATGTCATATTCAGTGACTATGGGATACTCTGAGGTAGATTCAGTAATAAATTTTGTTCATCAATAGAGTTTTGGCATTTTCTGGCTAAGTTAAGGCACCAACACCACAACTGTTATGAATGACCTAGTCAAGTCTCAAGAGAGAGCCTCTTTTGTCTCATCTCTATATCAATCCATGAAATGGTGGAGAGCCTAACAACCTTCTCTTTTAATCACTCAAGCTAGACCAAATTGAAAAGTTGTATTCCTACCTAACAAAACATTTTCCATGTTTTTTCTTCCTCAAAAAAAGATATCAGTCTAGGGAATATCCTGATGCAAAATTTACATCTCACCAGACTATTTTAACACCTTGTTTTAGGAGATTAACCCACTAGCCTTTGTTCTGTGGTGACTTTCTAAACCCAAAATCTCCTCCATAAGATTATTCTCATATTGAATATAAAACCATTTAACTATGATTAATTGGTAGCACATACAATTTGCAAGGAAGGGTCACAGTATCAGGTTTGGACCATTTAGTAAGGTTTACAGCTTAAGTGGCAGCTTCATTCTTTGACATATATGATATAATTGACCTAGTCTATTTTTATGTCACTACTACAAAAATCCGTGAAATGTGCATGCAAGGTCTAAAATCAATGCTTAACTTGGCTTCCATAGTAATGTTCCACATTTTAATGGACTTCCCAAAAGATTTCATTGTGTTTATATAATGATTCATGCATCTCTAGTAAAAACTAAAGGCTAGATGCCAAATGTCTTTGTCAGATGTTTCTTATGAATGCATAGATAAGATTGGTGTATTTCATATATTCTCAAGAGAAATCCTCTTTTGTCTCATCTCTATATCAATCCATGAAATGGTGGAGAGCCTAACAACCTTCTCTTTTAATCACTCAAGCTAGACCAAATTGATAAGCTGTATTCCTACCTAACCAAACATTTTCCATGTTTTTTCTTCCTCATAAAAAGATATCAGTCTAGGGGATATCCTGATGCAAAATGTACATCTCAGTAGACTATTTTAACACCTTGTTTTAGGAGATTAACCCACTAGCCTTTGTTCTGTGGTGACTTTCCAAACCCAATAGGTCCTCCATAAGATTACTCTCGTATTGAATCTAAAACCATTTAAAGTTATGATTAATTGGCAGCACAGACAATCTGCAAGGGTGGGTCACAGTTTCAGGTTTGGACCATTTAGTAAGGTTTATAGCTTAAATGGCAGTTTCATTCTTTGAGTTAAACTATCTTTGACATATATGATATAATTGACCTAGTCTATTTTTATGTCACTACTACAACAATCCATGAAATGTGCATGCAAGGTCTAAAATCAATGCTTAACTTGGCTTCCATAGTAATGTTCCACATTTGAATGGACTTCCCAAAATATTGCATTGTGTTTATATAATGCTTCATGCATCTCTAGTAAAAACTGAAGGCTAAATGCCAAATGTGTTTGTCAGATGTTGCTTATGAATGCATAGATAAGATTGATGTATTTCATATATTCTCAAGAGGGAACCTCCTTTGTCTCATCTCTATATCAATCCATGAAATGGTGGAGAGCCTAACAACCTTCTCTTTTAATTACTCAAGCTAGACCAAATTGACAAGTTGTATTCCTACCTAACCAAACATTTTCCATGTTTTTGCTTCCTCATAAAAATATATCAGTCTAGGGGATATCCTGATGCAAAATGTACATCTCAGCAGACTATTTTAACACCTTGTTTTAGGAGATTAACCCACTGGCCTTTGTTCTGTGGTGACTTTCCAAACCCAATAGCTCCTCCATAAGATTACTCTCATATTGAATTTAAAACCATTTAACTATGATTAAGTGGTAGCACATACAATTTGCAAGGAAGGGTCACAGTTTCAGGTTTGGACCATTTAGTAAGTTTTACAGCTTAAATGGCAGTTTCATTCTTTGAGTTAAACTATCTTTGACATATATGATATAACTGACCTAGTCTATTTTTATGTCACTACTACAACAATCCATGAAATGTGCGTGTAAGGTCTAAAATCAATGCTTAACTTGGTTTCCATAGTAATGTTCCACATTTGAATGGACTTCCCAAAGCATTGCATTGTGTTTATATAATGCTTCATGCATCTCTATTAAAAACTAAAGGCTAGATTCCAAATGTGTTTGTCAGATGTTGCTTATGAATGCATAAATAAGATTGGTGTATTTCATATATTCTCAAGAGAGAGCCTCCTTTTTCTCATCTCTATGTCAATCCATGAAATGGTGGAGAGCCTAACAACCTTCTCTTTTAATCACTCAAGCTAGACCAAATTGACAAGCTGTATTCCTACCTAACCAAACATTTTCCATCTTTTTGCTTCCTCAAAAAAAGATATCAGTCTAGGGGATATCCTGATGCAAAATGTACATCTCAACAAACTATTTTAACACCTTGTTTTAGGAGATTAACCCATTGGCCTTTGTTTTGTGGTTATTTCCCAAACCCAATAGCTCCTCCATAAGATTACTCTCGTATTGAATCTAAAACCATTTAACTATGATTAATTGGTAGCACATACAATTTGCAAGGAAGGGTCACAGTTTCAGGTTTGGACCATTTAGTCAGGTTTATAGCTTAAATGGAAGTTTCATTCTTTGAGTTAAACTATCTTTGACATATATGATATAATTTACCTAGTCCATTTTTATGTCACTACTACAACAATCCATGAAATGTGCATGCAAGGTCTAAAATCAATGCTTAACTTGGCTTCCATAGTAATGTTACACATTTGAATGGACTTCTCAAAACATTGCATTGTGTTTATATAATGCTTCATGCATCTCTAGTAAAAAGTAAAGGCTAGATATGGGAAAACTCGCTTTAAACTTTATAAAGTACATTAAGGTAGTTTCTGTTCGAACTATTTGTCTATCTAGTTATATGTGTATGTCTTTATGAGAAGCAAGAAAACCTTTTCGCCAGGAGGTAGAGGGGAGACAGGAGAATATCTATGATAACTTACAGTCTGGAAAATAGATAGCACATGTTGTTAATGATGTCAAGAAGAGTCTACCTCTTCTGCATTCGGTAGTCTCAACAAGGGAACCATGTCATCTCTCAAAGGCCTCCAAGAAAAAAATGAGAATGGCAAGGAAGTAATTCCACTACCTGGGTTTGGTATTTTGTTTCTTCCACCTTGCAGAAATTAAATGATCAGCATCGTTGTTTCATGGACTGTCAATAGGGAGCAGATCAAAGAGGAAGAGGAATTCTTTAACTATTCATGCAACTACTGCATGGGCACCTAGAATTAGCTATGATAGGAATCCATAGACTGTGCCCTTACGAGCTTGGGTGAAGATGGATCAACTTAGTTGTCAAAAGAACAATTATTTTCTCGGCCAATGAGGTAAATTGGATTCACCTTTATGATAGCATGAATACTAGTATTATTTCAGTGATTTCTGAGGCATTTCCATTCACGTCCTATGATAAATAAATGTCTTTCAACTATTCGAATCACGGTACAATCACTACCTTGACTGCTTTAAAGGAAATTCACTACTCAAGTGGATTTGGTTAGCCCTCCCTAAATACGATTGTGGGAAGATTTGCTTGGCATGAAATAATGTTAATTAATAATTCTTACATCTAGCCTTACTCATCAAAAAACATGCCAAATTGCTATTGGCATAGCATATCCAATCAAGGGAGTCCAAGCCATCAATTCTCAAAACTAGTACTGAATTGTACACAATAGTAGTGCCATGCTGAAAACTAAATTATAACTGAAAACTGCCACAAACATATTAAATGGGTCCTATTTTTCTGTCTTTCTATATACGATGTTCATATAATATAGATAAATATCGAAATAAATAGATTGCTAATTGCTTCCGAAGACAACAAAAATAATTCAGAGACTGCAATTCACCAGCCTAATTAGTTCATTGTTCCAACTTCAGGTTTTTACAAAGTGGCAGAATGTCATTCTCGGAATATAAATGATAAATTACAATTAAGCAAATGCTGGCACACATCCAACCATACTACATCAGTCCCTTTTTCTTTTCCTCCATAAATAATGCTGATATACTAGAGATAAAAATGAATATCAATAGGGTATTTATCACTTCCAAAGGCGGTGAAAAAACTTTTTAATGGTTTATTGATTCCAAATGGAAATGAGTACAATAAATCTATAGATGGATATTCAACTCTTTTCAAAGAAAAATAGCCTCCGAGCATGACCTGTACAAATATGAAATAGCCATCAATTCTCCAAACTAGTACTGAATTGCATAAGGATTATAACAATATAAACTCTGCTCAAGGAACACTGAGCAGCATTGTTCATAAAATTCCATTTCTCACCTCAACACAAGCACAAAATCTAATCATCTCTGTGGTGTATGCTTGTGCTGAAGAAGCCAAAAATGCACATAAAGATGCACCCTAAATAGATGTGCTAATACCTTTCCATTAATCCAATGAAGGTGGATTGGCCCTCAGAGTTGTTTTGAGATTCCCTGAAGAGAAGGCTGGTACTTTGCCACTGAATTTAGGATCATTCAGCCTATTTGGAAAGGAGAAAAATTAAAGAGGTATTGGAATGAGTTTGGCTATTGTGTTTTGTTGTTTAGAACGATCAGGTGATATGTGTTCTCCAAAACATAAGTAGAAGAAGGCCTGGCATTTAAACTTGTATTCTTGTAACTCTATTTTTTCTTCATATGATTAGATAGTAAGCAACTATACAAAGTCAAACAACCTCTGCATTCCAATAAGAAGACTCTATATCCCCCTCTCCAAGTCTTGCAAGGAAAGGACATACATTGAGAAGAGTTTATATACTCTCAAAACCTTCCAAGATCACATAATCACAATTGAGACTCAACAACTTTACAGTTACGAGTTAGACTAACCCATATTCCTGTACTCTATTTTCCTACATGACAAAGTGATAAACAGAGGAAATGAAGATTTTTTGAATATTTCCACCATTGATACAACCCATATGCAATTCTAGGCAGGTAGAAACCATGTTTCTACCCCAAAAGATCAACCATATGAAAAGGATGATGAAGATCATGCTTTCCTTTTTGATAATTTAAATCCTGAATACACTTTTGAGGTCACAGAAATACAGTTCAATAAACTAATCCTATTTTCACAGACACTGAAAGTAAGGGAGCTCTAGACTTTCATGGTAATACATGTTGGAAATAATACTGAGAGGGGGGGTGAATCAGTATTATCAAGTTCTTTTAACAAATCTTCCTTATTTATACTTTGAATTACTTTTGCATATTAGTACCATAAAATAATGAGCATGAACAAGAAAAACAGATAGTCACACCAAAGAACACCAGATATAAGGTGGAAACCCAATGTGGGTGAAAACCACCTGCTGCAATATGTCTCTATCTTCTTTCAAATTAGAAAATCTTTTTACAATGATTTTGTACTGGTGCAGTCCTTTACCAGTACACAAGCTGCAACCTGCAGAGAGCTACAACTCTCTCTCGTTTTCCAGTCTCTCCTGGAAGGGAGCTACAACCCCCTAAAACATCAAATGATCATCAAGTACATGTAAATTACATAGTCAACTGCTGTAACCAGATCAACAGTAACAGAACTAAACCCAGAACACCTTATCTATAGAAAAATTCAGTCAACAGAAGATCTTAAGACAGATACGCAGTTTTTTCTTTCTTTGGCCTGCGTCGCTACGCACTTCACCTTCTGCTTCCCTGTGTATACCCACAGAGAGCCTTCTGCTGCACTGCGTGCCTACGCACTGCTTCTTCAATCATACTGCGTACTGTTACAGTAGGTACGCACCCAGATACATTATCGCGCCGCGTTCTGTTACAGTAGGTACGCACTCAGATACACTATCGCGCCGCGTATTTTTACTGTGCGTACGCACCTGAGGCTCTGTCGCACTGTGTACCCACGCAGTTCTCCTTCTTCTGATCTGCGTACCCACGCAGTTGCCCTTCTTCTGCTCTGCATACACACGCAGCTCTCCTGTTTCTGCTCTGTGTACCCACGCACTTGCACCATTAAATACCTGCGTAATTTTGATTAGGGCTGAATTGACAGTTCACCAGTGTGCTACAGTTAGTCGTATGCCTAGATTTGATCATGCGCTCGAGAGATCACCCTTCACAGATTCGCTTTCAACTTCACTTTCATATAGATCAAGCTTTTAAAATAATAACCCAATATTTCAGATCTTAAGATATTCAATTTTCAAAAGATACATAGCCAAGTGATCTCCTTTGCTTTATATAGGCAGGCTCCTCCTAAAATCATGGATCAATACCATAGATAACCAATACCAGGGGCCCAAAAACATGGGGCTCAATAATAATAATAATATAAAACAATACCACGGGCCAAAACCATAGAATCAAGAGCGGCGGGCTAAATACCACGGGCCAAACATAGGAAACCCCACGTGAACGCGCTTCTCTGCCTTGAAGTAAGTGAAACTAGGGGTACACACCCTCTAAACGAGTGACCTGCATAGGTGGCCGCAGTTCCTTCACGATGTACCTGCGTGTACACATCTTCTGAACTTTTCTCCTGCGTACTTCTTAATTTTCAACATCTTGAGGGCCTGATCAGAGCATTGCCACATTAGGGTGTTGCCATCAAGTACAACATCTGTAACATAGAGCCATACCAGAATCATAATGCCAACAATCTCCCCCTTTGGACTTGATGGCAACCTCAAAATATTTAGCTTCATTCTCCCCCTTTGACATCAAGGGCAAAGGGTTATGCTCCCCCTAAGAACATGCCCCCCCTGAATATGAACCAGATCTGCAAAGAAGAACCATAATCCACCAAACACCATAAATGACCATGAAAGAGATAGAGACATATTGCAGCTATAATCAGATCAGCATCCATGATCTCCTTCTGTACATCCTCCATAATGCCAACAATGCATTATATGCTCCCCCTGAACCTGTGCCATTCGATCTTCAACCAATCCGCAACCCAGCATATGTAACCATTAGAAGAGATTCAACAAGATGATGCATCAACAACCCCCAACTTTTGCCTGAGGTATTCAAAAGTCTCCCTGGGCAATGGTTTGGTGAGGATATCAGCAACTTGTTCCTTAGAAGGAACATACTCCAACTTGACCTTCTGTTCAAGCACTTATTCTCGGAGAAAATGATATTTGATTGCTATGTGCTTGGTCTTTGAATGCATGACTGGGTTCTTTGAAATGCTGATTGCACTTGTGTTATCACATAAGATGGAGATAGGTGGTGTACAAGTGATTTGAAAGTCCTGCAAGGTCTGCATCATCCAAAGGAGTTGAGTGCAGCAAGATGCAGCAGCAACATATTCTGCTTCAGCTGTAGACAAGGCAATCGAACTCTGTTTCTTGCTGAACCAAGATACCAATCTAGAGCCCATAAAGAACGCACCACCACTTGTGCTCTTTCTATCATCCACACTTCCAGCCCAATCTGCATCTATATAAGCATGAAGTGTGAGATCTGTATCTCTAGGATACCATAAGCCATAATTTTGAGTCCCTTGAAGATATTTGAAAATTCTCTTCACTGCCTGAAGATGAGTCTCCTTCGGATTTGCCTGAAATCTTCCAACTATTCCAACTGCATGCATGATGTCCACTCAGGTACCTGTCAAATAAAGTAAACTTCCAATCATAGATCTGTAGGTTGGTTGATGCACTGCTGCAGATTCATCATTTGCACTGAGGCTACATCCTGTGACCATGGGTGTGCATACTGGTTTTGCATCTTCCATGCCATATTTCTTCAAAATCTGTTTGAGATACTTGGTTTGAGACAAAAAGATCCCTCCTTCCTTTTGTTGGATTTGCAAACCAAGAAAATATGTCAGTTCTCCCAGCAAGGACATTTCGAATTCTTTCTGCATCACCAAGGCAAAATTTTGACTCACAACTTCTTCATTGCTGCCAAAGATAATGTCATCTACATACATAACAAGTATTAGAAATTTGTCATTTTCAACTTTTATATATAGATTGCTATCTGCTGATCCTTTTGAAAAACCTTGTTGATGAAGATATTTGTCCAACCGATAGTACCAAGCCCTTGGAGCTTGTTTGAGACCATAGAGAGCCTTTTTCAATCTGCATACAAGATTTGGATCATTTCCAAGAATGAACCCATCTGGCTGCTCAATGTATACTTCTTCTTCGAAGTCTCCATTCAGAAAGGCTGATTTCACGTCCGTTTGAAATACTTTGAAGTTTTGAAAGCTTGAAAGAGCAAGGAACATTCGGATGGCCTCAAGTCTTGCAACAGGAGCAAAGGTTTCTTCAAAGTCTATTCCTTCTTGCTGCGCATACCCTTTACAAACAAGTCTGGCCTTGTTTCTAAATACTTCTCCATTTTCATTCAATTTGTTTTTAAAGACCCATTTTGTTCCGATAACATTCTTATCCTTTGGTCTAGGAACCAGCTCCCAAGTGTTGTTCTTTTCGATCTGCTCAAGTTCTTCATCCATTGCTTTCATCCAACATTCATCTTTGCATGCTTCTTTCACATTTTGTGGTTCAGTGGAGGAGAGTAATGCCAAATAGCTTGAAGCTTCTACAACTGTTCTTCTTGTTTGTACACCTGCTTCTTTCTGCCCCACAATCTGAGATTCTGGATGATTCTTCTGAACGTATCTAGATGGAGTCTTCTCTTCTATTCTTGTCTGCTCCTCTGGTTCTTCTTGAGGTTCTTCTTCTTCATCATTTTGTCTTTGAGGGTAGCCTTCATCTTCTTCGATGTCTTCATGATGTACTTGCCTAGGAATGTATCCCTTCTCATCAACCACTACATCAATGCTGTCAACGATTCTGCCAAGTCTTTTATTGTAGCATTTGTATGCTTTGCTATGTGGAGAATAACCAAGAAGAATACCTTCATCTGCTCTAGGTTCAAGTTTGCCAAGTTGCTCATCAGTATTCTTAATATAACATTTGCTCCCAAAGATTTTGAAGTGCTTTACCGAAGGAGTCTCACCACACCAGAGCTCATGAGGGGTTTGAGTGTTGTTCACCCGGAAATTTGTTTTGTTGAGAATAACAACCGCAGCATGTGCAGCTTCACCCCAGAAAGTTGCGGGAGTTCCCAACTCATCAATCATAGCACAGGCCATTTGTTGGACTGTTCTGTTCATTCTTTCCACAACTCCATTTTGCTGAGGAGTTCTAGCTGTAGAGAATTCTCTTCTTATCCCATGTTCTTCACAGAAATCGAAAAATTCATTTGAGGTAAACTCCCCACCTCTGTCGGATCTGAGGCACTTAATTTTGTGTCCTGATTCATTTTCAACCAAGGCCTTGAAGGATTTGAATTTTTCAAATGCTTCATCTTTGTGCTTCATAAGTCCTAACCAGACAAACCTGGAGAAATCGTCAATGAATAATATCAAGTATTCTTCTCCTCGAGGTGTTCTTTTCCTGAATGGACCACATGTATCTGTATGTACTAGCTCAAGAGGCATGCTAGCTGATCCTTCTTTCTCTGGAAAGTTAGTTCTGGTTTGCTTTCCAAATTGACATGATTTGCATATGGTGTTGTCTGGAATTTTGATATCTGGAAAATCCCGAACTGCCTGATATTTGCATGCTTTCCTTATTTGTGAAAATCTTAGATGCCCCAACCTCCGATGCCACAACCAGTGCTCATCATCCTTGCTTAGATAGCATTGTTGTTGTCCTTCTTCAAATATGTATAGATTATTTGGAGTTCTTTTACCTTTGATCACTGTTTTACCTGTATCAAGATCACGAACTAGACATCCATTTGATCTGAATATCACTTCGGTTCTTTGATCACACATCTGGCTGACACTTAGAAGATTATGCTTCAATCCATCAACATACAAAACATTTCCAGCCTTGACCTTTTCTTTTAACTGAGCAATGCCTTTTCCTTTTATGGTTGCAGGAGTATCGTTTCCAAAAGAAACTTTCTTTCCTTTCTAGAGCAGAATATGATTCAAGTTTTTCTTTATCACCTGTCATATGCTTCGAACATCCACTGTCAATGTACCATAGATTTTCCTGTCCTTCTGCATAAAATGCTATCCCACATCTTTTTGTTTGTGGTTCCTTTATTCTCCATGTTATGGTGCTTGAGGCTTGCTCCTTTGTCTGCTGAAACCTGCTCCTGCATTCAGAATCTTTATGACCAAAGTTATTGCAAATAGAACATTCAACTTCATTTTCAAGTGCCGAAAAGTTGTTATAGGTCCTTTTTGTAATCCCGGTCATACTTCTTTGTTTTTGAGCTTCTCTAGTCATGATTTTTTTATATGCAACACATTGAGCTGCTTTGTGACCAAAGTTATGGCAAGAGAAACATTGTCCATTGAATAAACTTCTGCGGTTATCAAATCTACCGGCCAAATGATTGAAATTTCTATTGTCATCCATTCTTGAACCAAATTGAGAAGATTTTACCTGTGGCTGGTTGTAGCTTTTGTTTGCCCTTAAGACGGATTGCCCCTGATAGTCTCTGTTTGCAATTCGTTCCTGCTTTACTTGATGGTCTCCATTGTGCTTTTGCTCATTCCTTCTTGCTGCATCAAGATAGCTTTTTGAGGTGGATGCTTGAGAAGTTTCTCCATTATAGCCGAGACCTGTCCTATTTAGTGGAGAACGCTGTACATTGATAATCTCATCCAAAGTTTCAGATCCTTTGACAAACTTAAGATTAATAGCTTTTGTTTTCTCAATCTCTTTTCTAAGACCAACAATTTCACCTTCTAATTTTTCAAGATGTTTTTCCTTTTCATCAATTTGAAATTGTAGAGTATCAATGATCATATTCTTTTCTTCTATACATCTCTTGAGTTTAGTAATTTCTTCATAAAGGCTATCCACATCTATAGCATCCATATAATCATCATCTTCAAATGCCATTAACAATTTATAGTCATTACCTCGTTCATCTTCATCACTATTTGATAGACCATCACTATCTTCATGAGTGTAGTAGCTTTTCTTATTTGCACTCTGTTTCTTGTTCCATCTAGCAGGTTCCTTTCCTTTATCCTTATAAGGACATTTTGCAGCATAATGACCTACTCTTCCACAAGCAAAGCATTTAAAAGGTAACTTACCTCTGAACCTTCCAGAACCCCTTTGAAGATTTCTGACAAAATTTGATTCTTCTTCTTCTTCTTCTGGCACATGACTTGCTTCATAATAGTCTCCTTTGCCTGAAGCCTTGAAAGCAACTTCTCTTCTATCTGATGGACCTCCCTTTCTCATTTCATAAGTAGTTAGAATTCCGTGTAGCTGAGACATAGTAAGAATTCGTAGATTTTCCTTTGCTTCTATTGCAGACACTTTAGATTCAAACATGGGGGACAATGATCTTAGAACTTTTTCAACCACAATAGCCTCTTTTATTTCTTCACCCAAGTTTTTCATGCAATTAACAATCTCATCTACCCGAAGAAAATAGTTAGCCACACTTTCATCATTATACATCCTGAGATTTTCATACTGAATCCTGAGAGTTTGAAGTTTAGCACGCTTTACCTGTTCATCTCCTTCGTAGCTCAAGACAATCTTGTCCCATATTTCTTTTGCAGATTTATATTGCATAACCTTTACGAATTCTGTTTGAGATAAGCATCCCAGCAAGGTATTGACCGCTTTAGCATTTGTTTCATATTTCTTCTTTTCGGCCGCATCTGTAGGAGTAGCTGAAGGAAAAGTGTAGCCTGTATCTATGATATCCCAAACTTCTGTACCAAGAGATTGAAGATAGGCAGTAACTCTTACCTTCCAATAATTGAAGTTTGTCCCATCAAAAATTGGTGGCCTGATTGATGCTTCCCTCTCGTAGTTGCTCATGATGAATGATCTTCCTTCAAGCGATCAAGCTTCTCCGAAGGACCTGGCTCTGATACCAATTGTTGGAAATAATACTGAGAGGGGGGGTGAATCAGTATTATCAAGTTCTTTTAACAAATCTTCCTTATTTATACTTTGAATTACTTTTGCATATCAGTACCATAAAATAATGAGCATGAACAAGAAAAACAGATAGTCACACCAAAGAACACCAGATATAAGGTGGAAACCCAATGTGGGTGAAAACCACCTGCTGCAATATGTCTCTATCTTCTTTCAAATTAGAAACTCTTTTTACAATGATTTTGTACTAGTGCAGTCCTTTACCAGTACACAGGTTGCAACCTGCAGAGAGCTACAACTCTCTCTCGTTTTCCAGTCTCTCCTGGAAGGGAGCTACAACCCCCTAAAACATCAAATGGTCATCAAGTACATGTAAATTACACAGTCAACTGCAGTAACCAGATCAACAGTAACATAACTAAACCCAGAACACCTTATCTATAGAAAAATTCAGTCAACAGAAGATCTTAAGACAGATACGCAGTTTTTTCTTTCTTTGGTTTGCGTCGCTACGCACTTCACCTTCTGCTTCCCTGCGTATACCTGCAGAGAGCCTTCTACTGCACTGAGTGCCTACGCACTGCTTCTTCAATCGTACTGCGTACTGTTACAGTAGGTACGCACCCAGATACATTATCGCGTTGCGTTCTGTTATAGTAGGTACGCACTCAGATACACTATCGCACCGTGTATTTTTATTGTGCATAGAGGCTGTGTCGCACTGCGTACCCACGCAGTTCTCCTTCTTCTGATCTGTGTACCCACGAAGTTGCCCTTCTTCTACTCTGTGTACACACGCAGCTCTCCTGTTTCTGCTCTGTGTACCCACGCACTTGCACCGTTAAATACCTGTGTACTTTTGATTAGGGCCGAATTGACAGTTCACCAGTGTGCTACAGTTAGTCGGATGCCCAGATCTGATCATGCGCTCGAGAGATCACCCTTCACAGATTTGCTTTCAACTTCACTTTCATATAGATCAAGCTTTTAAAATAATAACCCAATATTTCAGATCTTAAGATATTCAATTTTCAAAAGATACATAGCCAAGTGATCTCCTTTGCTTTATATAGGCAGGCTCCTCCTAAAATCATGGATCAATACCATAGATAACCAATACCAAGGGCCCAAAAACATGGGGCTCAATAATAATAATAATATAAAACAATATCACGGGCCAAAACCATAGAATCAAGAGCGGAGGGCTAAATACCCGGGCCAAACATAGGAAACCCCACGTGAACGCGCTTCTCTGCCTTGAAGTAAGTGAAACTGGGGGTACGCACCCTCTGAACGAGTGACCTGCGTAGGTGGCCGCAGTTCCTTCACGATGTACCTGCGTGTACGCATCTTCTGAACTATTCTCCTGCGTACTTCTTAATTTTCAACATTTTGAGGGCCTGATCAGAGCATTGCCACATGAGGGTATTGCCATCAAGTACAACATCTGTAACATAGAGCCATACCAGAATCATAATGCCAACAATACACTTGGCACCTCAACATTTCATTGTGAGTTTGAGTAGGAGTAATGTAACCCCCATGTTGCACTTTGATGTTGATCATGATCGTGTAAGAAATAAAGGGAAGTAATCATGGTTTCCTAGAGTTTGAGGTCAATATACTTTTTCAAAGCCAGCAAAGCAGTAATGTGACCATTATGATTATATGAGTGAAGAAACAATTAATTTTATAGTTCAATCCTAAAAGATCGTATATCATGGAATCCGACAGTCCTGCTATTTTTTATGCCTACGATCTGAATTTATTCCTCAAGCCAGATGGGATAGGGAAGTCTCATCCTTTTACTGTCAATACTCATCTGGAAGACAAAGTTATTGACATATGTGATGGATATTACTTGTTAGACAAACAAAGGGTATGTTATAAACACACAATTATTGAAGCTTTAAGTCATACAAATCCATTTCCAGCTATAGATAGCTCTATTGTTGACAATAACAAAGTTGGACAGCCCCAGAAGATTGATTAAACCTGTAATGAAACTCTCGATAACATATACAACTATAGTGCTGAGAATGAAAACGATGTCAGGAAAATCATTGATGAAGAATACAGGCTTGGCCAAATAAAAAATTTCTCTCTGGACCACCTCAAATGCAAATATGTTCTCTTCTCCATGAACATGTGGACAATCATTCATGCACTAGATTTTTAAAAGGAAATGTAGACAACAAACCTCTAACAAATCCACATGAAGTCAATGCTGAGGGACAATTTTGGGGCCTGTAAAAGGTTCACTCACAGGGATTAAATCACAGTGAAGAGAGGCTCCTTCGTTGTCCCAAAAGAAGGTTCTTCATCATAGCAAGGAGGCTTCCATACGCTATCAAAGGAAGCTCCAAAAGATCCCTAGTTGCAGTCTTCTATTCACAGGTAAGACGCAATCAAAGGGAGCCTAAATGAACCCCTAATCCACAAAAATAAAAAGACTCAACACACAATCCTAAAGGATGTGCTTTAGGTGTTGTTCAAGTAAGGAGACATATCACGTCTTAGCCGTAGTTTTGAAGCCCAGTCGCGTTGAAGGGAGAAGTCTCTACAGTTGTCTTACGAGGAGGACCTATACGTTGTCAAAAAAGGTTCTAACCAGCAGTTAAGCAGGGCTCTACTACGATGGCTAGAGGAACTATATACCACCATAAAGGAAGGCTTCACAATTATGATGAGGTCCTAAGCCACATCAATGAGAGACCCCAATCCACTGATGGGAAGAAGCCCTAACAGCATATCGAGACTTGAAGGATCAACATAGTATTTCAGTGGAAACATGATGATGACAACATTGTGATTGAAACTATTCCTAAGGACTGTTTATAAGGTTGGTAACCTACAGTCATATTATATTAATGAAATCTATCCTAGACCAAAGTTCAAATCAGTACACTCAGATTGAGTCAAGTCCTTGTACGACTTATACTACTGCATTGATATTATTTGTTGACTGAAGATCAGAGGCCAGACTTGCTGCTGGGCTAGACCACAGGCCATAGCTAGTAGCAAAGGTATTGACTTGAAAGCGTGACAATGGTGGAGCTGCACCTCGAAGTCATGGATTGGTAACTGTGTGAAGGAAGAGGATTGAATGTTGACGCCATATCTCATAAAGCAGTTACAGCTAGTGCAGCAAGCAGTTATCAGTGTTTTTGGGAGCTGTATTGGGTCAAGGGTTGACCATGTTCGACTCAGTTTGATGAGCATCCTATTGGTGCCATATGGATGAACTTACATTGATGTCAGAGTGTCAGCAAGGAAATTTGCAAATATCTTAAAACAAAGAAACAAGCAATCAAATTCCATTAAAATACACTTAACTTTACATATGCCCAAAAGCATAGGAAATAACTAAGCTGGAATATGATCCAAGAAAATGCCCCGTATTATCATCCTATGCTTAGTAAAGCTTACAAGGAAATGGGTTGGATATGTGTTTAAAGTCTGTACAATAAAAAAGATAGAATCTAAAGGTAGCCCCAACAATCTGAACAGGCAACAGGATATGATAATAATTTATTCAAAGAGCTATTTTTTAATAAAACAAACAGAAAGCCTAAACACATACCTGTTTTAGGCAAAAACTATGGAAGATCGGCCTCACAGAAAAAAAATGGTAGTAAATGCAGAGCTTATTATCTGTCTGTTCAAAAGTTTCCCAAATCTTTGAATCACGGATTATCATGTGTTTCGTGTGAATTTGGGCAAGCTTAGAAGTCGGGTTGCAAACTGCTAGAAGTGTCCTTATTTTTCTACAAGAAACAGTCTAATGTGAAGGTGAATATGCTAAATGTGATATTGGATGGCAATGATGCTAATGAGAAGTTGGAAAATTGAAAAGTGCACATATCCAATGCATTAAAACAACTTGTGGTAGGGTTAATCTACCAAAATGCAAGGTTGTAGTGTTTCTTGTAGTTGCAAAATAGAGTAGAGTGTAAGAAACAATGAATAACACATAATGAACAAAAAATTAAAAATAGTAATGGAAATGAACTAAATTCAAAGTAAAAATTCTTTACAACTAATGTAACAGTGCTACAACTATCATCAACAAATGTTAAGATAAGCTGTAAGAAAAAATTGCTCATAAACAAATGTGTGAACATAAATGATACAAGAGGGATATTGACCACCTAGGTCAATGGGCCTTAACACAAGGAAACTTAAAAACCTTAGAAGAAAGCTAAACTAAGAGCTGAAATCAAATATCACTTTGATTAACAAACATGTTGTTTGTACATGACAAAGTTACAAAAAATTCTTGGAATCTAAACCTCTCGTATTATTCACATGTTTTCCTATGATTTTCTTCTAATCCTATTATGCTACTCAAGCCTATTGTTTGTACAAGTGGATAGGAGGAAAACTCCTTGAGTGGAGGAATGATTTCCCTCCAAAAAGCAATAAAAACACAGATCTTGTTTCCTGGATCACCATGTAGCAGTAGTAAGGAGGATTTACTATTCTTAGGAAGTCATGTTGGGTTTATTACTAAACCAACCAAAACCACTCGTAGGCCCTAGGATGATAATGGTGTTTCTCCTTAGATGATGTCCAAGGCCCCAAACAAAGCCATCCTTGTGGGGCAAAATTATCCTCACATTAACACCCATACAACATCTATATACCTATGGTTTATAATGATGGCAAATAGTGCTCCCCATCACCTAATTGTGCAAAAAGCCCCAACTAACCTAGATTCCATGTCAAACTTGTCCTCGATATTAGCATATCATCCTACATTATCCATTAGCTCATGGAGATAGAGGGTTCAAGGACTCTCACTCCATGGTTGGGGACTATAATCCGTCAAGAGGTCAAATTTTGGGCTAACTGTATCAAGGACACCTCAAGGTCAACCAACACTAATGCAATGTATTAGTTGTTGGTATATCGACCTATCAAAATGTCACAATATTGGGTAGTAGACATTAGTAAGTAGGGCACTAGCCACCAACAAGAAACCTTGATGTTGGTGATGGGCACCACTAGGCCAAACATTCACCTTAGAGGCACTAGGAGGTGGTTTTGTATGATGTGCATAGTCTGTATTATTACTAAACCAACCAAAGCCACTCATAGGCCCTGGTATGATAATGGTGTTTCTCCTTAGATGATGTCCAAGGCCCCAAACAAAGCCATCCTTATGGGGCAGAGTTATCCTAACATTAACACCCATACAACATCTACATACCTATGGTTTATAATGATGCCAAATAGTGCTCCCCATCACTTAATTGTGCAAAAAGCCCCAACTAACCTAGATGCCATGTCAAACTTTTCCTCGATATTAGCATATCATCCTACATTATCCATTAGCTCATCAAGATAGAGGGTTCAAGGACTCTCACTCCATGGTTGGGGACTATAGTCCATCAAGTCTAGGTCAAATTTCGGGCTAACTGTATCAAGGACACCTCAAGGTCAACCAACACTAATGCAATCTATTAGTTGTTGGTACATCGACCTATCAAAATGTCACAATATTGGGTAGTAGACATTAGTAAGTAGGGCACTAGCCACCAACAAGAAACCTTGATGTTGGCGATGAGCACCACTAAGCCAACCATTCACCTTAGAGGCACTAGGAGGTGGTTTTGTACCATGTGCATAGTCTGTATTATTACTGAACCAACCAAAACCAGTCGTAGGCCCTGGGATGATAATGGTGTTTCTCCTTAGATGATGTCCAAGGCCCCAAACAAAGCCATCCTTGTGGGGCAAAATTATCCTCACATTAACACCCATACAACATCTATATACCTATGGTTTATAATGACGACAAATAGTGCTCCCCATCACCTAATTGTGCAAAAATCCCCAACTAACCTAGATGCCATGTCAAACTTGTCCTCGATATTAGCATATCATCCTACATTATCCATTAGCTCATCAAGATAGAGGGTTCAAGGGCTCTCACTCCATGGTTGAGGACTATAGTCCATCAAGTCTAGGTAAAATTTCGGGCTAACTGTATCAAGGACACCTCAAGGTCAACCAACACTAATGGAATGTATTAGTTGTTGGTACATCGACCTATCAAAATGTCACAATATTGGGTAGCAGACATTAGTAAGTAGGACACTAGCCACCAACAAGAAACCTTGATGTTGGCGATGAGCACCACTAGGCCAACCATTCACCTTAGAGGCACTGGGAGGTGGTTTTGTACCATGTGCATAGTCTGTATTATTACTAACCCACTAAAACCACTCGTAGGCCCTAGGATGATAATGGTGTTTCTCCTTAGATGATGTCCAAGGCCCCAAACAAAGCCATCCTTGTGAGGCAAAATTATCCTCACATTAACACCTATACAACATCTATATACCTATGGTTTGTAATGATGGAAAATAGTTCTCCCCTTCACCTAACTGTGCAAAAAGCCCCAACTAACCTAGATGCCATGTCAAACTTGTCCTCGATATTAGCATATCATCCTACATTATCCATTAGCTCATGGAGATAGAGGGTTCAAGGACTCTCACTCCATGGTTGGGGACTATAGTCCATCAAGAGGTCAAATTTCGGGCTAACTGTATCAAGGACACCTCAAGGTCAACCAACACTAATGAAATGTATTAGTTGTTGGTACATCAACCTATCAAGATGTCACAGTATTGGGTAGTATACATTAGTAAGTAGGACACTAGCCGCCAATAAGAAACCTTGATGTTGGCGATGAGCACCACTAGGCCAACCATTCACCTTAGAGGCACTGGGAGGTGGTTTTGTACCATGTGCATAGTCTGTATTATTACTAAACCAACCAAAACCACTCGTAGGCCCTAGGATGATAATGGTTTTTCTCCTTAGATGATTTCTAAGGCCCCAAACAAAGCCATCCTTGTGGGGAAAAATTATCCTCACATTAACACCCAAACAACATCAATATGCCTATGGTTTATAATGATGTCAAATAGTGCTCCCCATCACCTAATTGTGCAAAAAGCCCCAACTAACCTAGATTCCATGTCAAACTTGTCCTCGATATTAGCATATCATCCTACATTATCCATTAGCTCATCGAGATAGAGGGTTCAAGGACTCTCACTCCATGGTTAGGGACTATAGTCCATCAAGAGGTCAAATTTCCGGCTAACCATATCAAGGACAACTCAAGGTCAACCAACACTAATGCAACGTAGTAGTTGTTGGTACATCAACCTATCAAAATGTCACAATATTGGGTAGTAGACATTAGTAAGTAGGACACTAGCCACCAACAAGAAACCTTGATGTTGGCGATGAGCACCACTAGGCCAAACATTCACCTTAGAAGCACAGGGAGGTGCTTTTGTACCATGTGCATAGTCTGTATTATTACTAAACCAACCAAAACCACTCGTAGGCCCTAGGATGATAATGGTGTTTCTCCTTAGATGATTTCCAAGGCCCCAAACAAAGCCATCCTTGTGGGGCAAAATTATCCTCACATTAACACCCATACAACATCTATATACCTATGGTTTATAATGATGGTAAATAGTGCTCCCCATCACCTAATTGTGCTAAAATCCCCAACTAACCTAGATGCCATGTCAAACTTGTCCTCAATATTAACATATCATTGTACATTATCCATTAGCTCATCGAGATAGAGGGTTCAAGTACTCTCACTCCATGGGTGGTGACTATAGTCCATCAAGAGGTCAAATTTCAGGCTAACTGTATCAAGGACACCTCAAGGTCAACCAACACTAATGCAATGTATTAGTTGTTGGTACATCGATCTATCAAAATGTCACAATATTGGGTAGTAGGCATTAGTAAGTAGGACACTAACCACCAACAAGAAACCTTGATGTTGGCTACGAGCACCACTAGGCCAACCATTCACCTTAGAGGCACTGGGAAGTGGTTTTGTACCATGTGCATAGTCTATATTATTACTAACCCATTAAAACCACTTGTAGGCCCTAGGATGATAATGGTGTTTCATGTCCTTTGGAACAAGTTGGCTATGGAGTGTTTTCTATTAGTTTCCATTGTAAGAAAATTGCACACCAGGACAATGGTGCATGGAAGCATATCGACCTAGCTACAACAATAAAATTGCCATACCTTATTAAAAAAATGTACAGTAGAGAATTCAGATGAATTAGTATACCGTTATTTCTTTTCTTTATTTTGTCCTTGAGTGTTGCCTTCATTTTACATGAACGCCCATTATTCTTGATCATTGGAACAAAATGTTTGGATTGGGCATAGAAAAGAATATTTCTTAGTTCTTTGCTCTCGAACTTGGCATTTTTGGTATACATCATCTCCATATTTTTATGTAATTTTAAAACAACTCCATCCATATCCATCTTTCTTTGAGTTTTGGTTCAATATTATGCAAGAACTTTTGAAACTAGGTTTGGAAATTAAACCTTCGTATTTGTGATTTACCTCTTCTTTCATGACATAGAGTTTGAAGGAAAATCAATTTATTTGAGAATTGTGTTACGTTATCTACTATTTATAATAATAATAATAATAATAATAATCTAATTTTAAGGTCATGGCCAAGCCAGACATCAAATTCATGTAAGACACAACCAAAGTAAACACCAAAGGGGTGCATGAGACCCCCTATTTGTGAGACAAGGTTTCCACCTCTGCCCAGCGATATGACTGCTAAAGTCTACAGGACAACACATTCTCTACCCCTATATTTGATCTTGGGAGCTCTTAGGAGGAAACAAAAGCTCTTAACCTTTAACCTTTAGGCCCACTCAAGCTATATAAAAATGGAACATCATATGCAAGCCAATAACAAGATATAGTTGATTGGAAGGTAATATGGTAACAATAAGCATCTACTTCTTGTTGTGGTCCCTTGCATTCTAATTGCTCTCTCTTTGATGTATAGTGTTTTTGTTGGCAAGCTTCAGTTTTCTTGGCATATGATTTTTTGTGTTAGATATTTCCTTGTTTGACAGTATTGAAATCTGGTGTGTACTTAAGGTTACCAATAGTGTTGCAACTTTTAGTCTTTGGATAGTAATGTGAAGGTGCAACGCACTGATGTTTACAATAATAATTGTCCAGTTTTACTGTGTAGTTGCCTCTACCTGCATGTCTCAAGTCCCTTGGCTTTTTCCCTCTTGAGAAAAATCCAGCTACAAATAAAATGTGAAATTGAACCTCTTACCGAGCTATGTTTCATCTAAACCATGTTGCTACTAGAAACGTGCCCAAATAATGTTATAATTGAAGATATGTACAGTATGTGGTGATGTTAACCTGTTTTACCATGTGATGACAATTCTCCACTGATGGATGCCACTTGATGATTTATTACCTATTAGTTGATAAACAACATTTGCTTGTCAGCGGGGATGTATAAGAGAGCTATTACAATTTCTTGTTTACTGCATTAACAGAATGCGGGCTAGGTTATTGCAAATTTTGAAAAGGCTAGAAACTAGGCTAGTTATTGTTTAGATATTTTGCTAGGACAGGGTCAATATTTAAGTTAGCCATAGTTCAGATCATCTTTTGGGTCTCTTCTATCTGTTATGTCTCCTCTATCCGTTGGTTCTCAGGGGTTTTACACTAATTCTAACCTTTGTATAAATTGATATATTATGCTCGTTGATATAGCAATCAAAATAACTTTCAATATAGCAAAATATGAATAATTGGGCAGCAAATTTCATTCACTTAGTAACAATCGAAAATAAATAAGTATTTAAATAAAAAATATATGGAACGCCATATAAGATCCTAACAAATGTGGATAGGCTCTAAATTTTTCTTACCTGGAGACTGCTGCTTGGTGGGGGCTACTGAGATGAAAATTATGGCCGCTTTAACTACCTCCCATTCCAGAAAATTTGTTGTTGTCCCGTTTTTGCCCTATCTAGGCCATGCACTCACTCCCCATATTTGAGGATGTCTACCCGATGGAACGATTCCCCGGTCCATGAAATCCCCAGGACTAATGCACCTTTGCATTGTGATTGATATTACCGCGATGAGTATTATTGATACTAGCCCCCTGTTGTGACTGCCCTCTTCCTCCCATAGGAAAAAACATCAGTGGATGCCTCGAACAAGATGGGGTCTAGGAACAACGAATTATAACTGAATCTAATAATTTGTTGGTGTTTTCATACCCACTCCAGCTTAACAAGCCTGGTAAAGCTCAAGATTGAAATAAAAATATATTTAATAAAAACCCTAACGCTGAGGGTTTGACAGTGAAATTGTGGACAAATCAAGCGAAATAAAGATCGACAGATAGGGCAGAAGGAGGCTAGCTGAAAGCCATGGTTGAATCCCATCGACTTGAACAAATTTCCATAGTAATGAAGCTTCAATGTCCTTGACTGAGAAATGGTCGAGTAAGCGATCTACAGAAGCATTTGAGTTTGTTTTCGTGGTTTCGTTAAGACTCTGTGATTTTCACCAATGAAAAGATATTAAGCGTTCAGCTTTTGCCATTAGTAACACTTTCATTCAAAGTTCATCAGAGCAATTAATTTAGATTTTTATAGTTTAACGTCATTAAAAATCTATCCTTCACGGGTTGGATGACTATGGTGATATTTCTACCAGTGTCATTCTCTCTTGGGTTGGAAAGGGGTATTGTGCTGGAATTAATAATGCTTTGGTTCAAAGTTTATTCAAGCAATCAATTTTTTATTTGATTTTTCATCTTAATGTTATTAAAAGTCTACCCTTCATGGGTTGGATGAGTGGTGATATTTCTACCCATGGTCATTTTCTCATGGATCTTTTGGAAAAGGGTATTGTTGTATATTGGAGGTATTAGAGGCCAAAAAAAGATGGATGGTACACTTATGTGAGTGGCCTAAAGAATATGATATATCTGATATGACCTAATGACCTCAAATATATCTAAGAACCGTATCCTTCTCACTCTCCCTCCCTCTCCAATGCTTTCCCACTCTCTAGATCTCTCGCTACCTCCCTCTCCCTCCGTCTCCCTCACTCCCTCTCTCCTTCTCCCTTCCTCCCTCTCTATCTCTTCCTCTACTTCTCTCTTTATCTCCTACTCTTTCATGCCCACTCTCTCTTTATATCTTTATCTCTCTCCCTCCCTCTATACATATCCTTATCCCTCTCACTCCCTCTTTCTATCTCTCTATCCAGAGTTATTTTAGTACATGCACCATAATTCATACACTAGCGTTGAGCTCCACAATTGTGTTTAAGCATAGATCTCTACTTAACCATGATGACAAATCATCAAACCACAATCAAGACTTATTAGTGCCCACAATGCATTGGGTTAACCCACACATTTCCCACATCATCTAATTTATTCTCACTAAGCTAATAATGGTCATAAGCCAAAACCATTATTCAAAATTGACCTAATCGCTAGGTGTCTTCCTCCTATGCTATCCACGTTGTGGGCTGGTATCCCCTATATATGGCTCAACCGATATCCCCTATCCTCATGCTAATTCTTGGGCTCAAAGTTGTGAGTACCACGACGAACAGAAATATGATATTGAGCATAGATAAATGCATTAAGAAATAAATCCTAATGTATTGGGATTATATTGTTTTGGATTAAAGATTCCTCTATGCATTTCATTATAGAAGCAGACATGTCCCTCCAAAGTTGCTTGAGTGTCTACTAAAGAGGCCCCAAAGTTTATCCTAATTCACGGAACAAGGTAACAATCAACCTTAAGCACAGATCTAGTAGTAGACAGTCTATCAACTTTAGAGGGACATATCTACTTCTATAGTGAAATGTGTAGAGGAATATTTAATCCAAAAGAATATGCTCTGAATGCATTAAGATTTATTGTTCAATGTATTAGGATGCTGTGGGTTGTCTCTTCCCTGTCTAGTTGAATGTTTGGATCCCCTTCTTTCCTTAAGATCCCCCCAACTGTGGTTAGAGTTCTTAGATGACTGTAAGGAGGAAGCCCCTTTTGGAAAGGGACATATAGTTTGAAGGTGTCTAGCTTGTTGGTAATTCCTACATCAAAAAAGTTGTATTTTCGTAGTCCAAGGGTTGGGAATACACAATGCCCATACACCTGAGCTCTATTTTATCTGGTAGACCTTCATTGAGATTTACTAAACGCATATGTAGACATAGCTAAAAATTCCTTTCAAAAGTCTTTCCTCGTCTACTTTGACAAATCTTCCAATTAAATTGCCCACTTTTTCTAAGAGACCTGGATGGGTAAAGTGAATGGGAAAACTAGGCAATCTTACCCATACTGGAGTAGTCATTGACAACTTAGTGAGAGGATTGTAGTTGGGAAACCATGGCTTCACTGGAAGACCAACTCATCCCCAAAACCATGGACCTTGGTCAAGGATTTTTTTTTATCCTCAAGACATTTGAAGATCACCACAAAAAAACTTTGAGAAAAATATCAATTCTAGGTTATGAGCCTAGTTTTGATAGATCTAATCTCTAAGGGCAGATGATGAGGGTCAAAAACCATTGAAATGACATATGATTGCTTGATTGAGTTACTATCCAGCCCTCATATTGATGCCAACCTCTATTAGTTCCAGGCTAGGAGTGGCTAGAGAGTGCTCAACCACAAAGACCAAGCCTGAATAATCCTTAAAATTTAAAGAGTTGGGACAAGGCTTGCGGCCTTTCTGACTTGGTGGTAGAAGGAGCCTCCTCTCCCTTATTTCCCCTTTTCATCTCTACAACGAGGGAGATTAGAGCCTCATTTTGAATGCCATAGTCGCTTAGACGCAATCCCTCTTGTAGCATCCTGCCTTTCTACATAAGCCTCGAAAGTGCAACTGGAATTCTTGTACGTTCATGGAGTTTGGTAGCAAGTATGACTACCAAGTTAGCTACTAACATTGTGATACAAGAAGTCCCTTGTGGGAGAGGTTTTAAAAATATTATGAAAAGGGGTGGTTATGAATTTGAAGATCCATGCTTTACTAGTTTTTTCTGCGGGAAGTGAGGGACAGATTCATGCCTACCCTCTTCATCATGGAGAAAAATTTTGACAAACATATCCCAAATGCCCCAAGCGCTACCCCACTTAGCTCATTCAGGTGTTTCTTCAAACACTTTGCGAGCAACCAAAGAACTTGCAGGTTTGGGAAGTAACTGGGCAGATTGGACAACTACATTGTAGTAGCTCCCATACCCCGAGCGACCAACTCAATCCAAGAAATGATTTTTTTACAATTAGTACATAGGGTTTTAACTCCCTAAAGATTCACTCAAGTAAGATACTCTACACTACAATGTCATCAATTGTTCTAATATCCAAGTAAGGCTTTTGTAATTATAAGGTATTTGGCTTACAACACCACCTTCATCTCAAAATAAAATGCCAAGCTTAGTACCCCACTATGACTAAGTACACCATATCTTCCTCTATCCACTTAGACAATACTTGAGAGGTATTTAACTACTCCAATTACCATCATGGCTTAGTGAAAAAATCATCTTTTCTGAGGTAAAAATTGTACATTAACATAGCCAAAAAATTTCCTAGAAGTAATATTTCTTTTCCATTTTTTCCCAACCCATTTCCAACTAATTTAGCATCGCTAAATAATATTAGGGGAAATTTAGGGCCATGGTTAAAATCATTTAAATCACTTGAAGCCATTTTGTAGGTTAATCCTACCCCCTCGATCACTAAACCCTAATTTAACTTATTTACAATAGTTCAAAGATTTTAGACAATTATTTCCCATTATTTTATGTTGCCTCTATGATATACTCAAGGTTAATGGAATGTTTCCAATCATGGCCTATTATTGTCTAATCTCCTAAAATATTCCATCTTCTAGGAGCAAGAAGGTCTCACTTGAGGCACATATAATAATTCCCATTAAGTAATGTGCAAAATGTCAAATATTTTAGCGGGGATCACATTCATTATGATATTATTGGTGCCAATTTAAACCATTAGCACTAACATCATTCAAATGAATGAAAACATGCATATATCACCCAAATATAGTACAAATACAAAAACATCAGTAGATTAGTATTTCGTTATACTAATAACATGCATGCTATTACATAACTCTAATGTAGAGTGAACACCAAAAATTGATAAAAAAAATGTAACCCCTCTTACAAATTATCCCTAATATTGAATCTATTTAAGTACCTTACAAACCTCGTATATATAGGAAACTAGAGTAGCTGCAAAAGATTCAAAGTTATAATAGAGAATCAACCAACCATAAGCCACTTAACAAAAAAAAAGAGTACAAAAGAGTTTATTTCTTTAGAGAGATACACAAATTATCCATAAAAGTAGGTGCAAAGAATATATGAGACGACTCATTAGCCTTGTGTACTTAGCCTTATATAAATCCACATATTCAACCTTCTACATGTTTACTTCTACAAATTCATATTTTTTAAAGTTTTGTTGAGCTTCTCTCTATGCCAAAACTTAGTAAAAGATGATACACAAAAATGCCTCGGTCATGCCTTCCAACTCATCCTTGAGTTTGGTTCTATGCTTCATATATGTCCTCCTCTTATGACCAATATTTGAATCGCGTGGCACATATCAAACTTTCACCTAGTAAGTATGGCTTGTACCTATGATAACTCCCCTTATCTAAATATTGGATTATGATGATCACAAGTAGGCATCTTTCTTTATGAAGCCTTTACATGTGTAACTTTATTATGGTAGGACTAGCATACATAGGTAGATCTCTAATATCCTTGTGGATTTTTTATTACAATTGCACATGATGATAACTAGAATAACCATGGGGAAATATATACACGTGCAACATAGCTATTTTAGGCAATCATAACCCTCATCTTAGCCACATTACTAGATACTCTTCCCAAAATATGTTTGATATCTCCTCCCAATTGTAATTTTCAACTAAAAGGATCCATCAAAGCTTATCTCAATTTCATGTTGGCCTTCTCAATTCTAAATGTACAACTACCTTAAAAATGGTGATGTTAAAAAATTGGACCAAAATGATAGGAAAGACTAGTGGCCAAATCATTCACTTACTTTACCTTCATTGTCCATACCTAACTAATGAAAGCACAAGAACACCTACTTCTCTAGAAGCACCTATAATAATTTTGTGGGTTTAGCTAAATACCCTTTGGTTAGTGTTTACACATCAGTCTAGATACTAAAAGGATCTGCCTACAATCATAATCCACTAGGTGTATTTTCTCTTAAAAAACTATGCAAATATAGATGTCCCTTTTATGGCCAAGTTCCACCAAAATAGTTCCTCCTTGGTCTGGTTGCATGAATATGATTGCAAACCAACTTCTTGTCATGGTAATAATCACGAGCAACTGGTCCAATAAATGTCCCCAAAGTTCCACAGTCCAATGCTTCAATCGCCCAGGGGTATAATTTCGACCACGTGTTAGCCTCCTATACCAATAGGTTTCATATATCATGATTGGCAGGGGAAATTCCAAATATGTTTTGCTTTGATGATGCAAAGGTCCCATATTTGTGTGTAAAAACACATCTGTAAACAATTTTGTTGATGTCCTACTTGTTGATGGGTGATCCAACAGTATAATCTAGATCATGCCATGTTTAAATTGATGTTGTAGAATAGAGAAAGAGAATCTGTCCAAACAGTTTAAGCTTGGCAGATTAGTAGTTAGGTAGAGAACAAAGGCGCCCAACTGCTTAATCTGGGCCCTTGGAAGTGATAAGGGTAGTTTTAGAAAGCAAACCATTTGAAAAGAAAAAGAAAAGATCCATTGAGGATTTGCAAGTCTAAATGCACCCTCCCTGAAGTAACAAAAAATGCTAGGTACTAAGATGGGTAGGTAGACAGGGGTTGCCGAAGCCTGATTTTCTTCATGAGTTAGCTTGACAAAGAAAGTTTATATTGGCGAGAACAGAATTGTTTATTTAGCATTTTGATAACAAAATATGGAAGCATGTCTAATTTCCCCTTTTTCCCTATAAAACCTCTTTCTAACATCCATCCATGGACCATTGGGTTATCCCCAACAAAGTCCTGCTATCACTTTCTCTTTTGAGAAACATCAACTCAAAGAGTTGGTTTCCATCACACAAGAAAGTCACATTTCCTGTGTAAAATCATTTCCCACTCTCATCTGCTTCCAAACCTAAGTTTTCTCCTTAAACTTAGCTCCCAGTTCCTCTTTCACATCCCAAATTCATATTAACTTCTAAACTTACTATATAGCTCCCTAAGTTTTCCCCTTCCCTTATTATTATAGCATTCTATGTAAAAATCCCAAAAATATGTGCATATCCTCCCCTTGGGTAGTTTAGCCATATATCCCAAAGTTTGGAAGTGTGATGAAGTCAGAGTCCCATGTAAATATCTGTTCATACTATAATCGGGAATTAAATTAACACCTGGTTGATTTAATAACCCTTACCCACCTTATAAACTGTAATGTCATGTTTTCCTCGTTTATTATGTAAATTTTTGCAAAACCCACAATTATCATTTATCCAAAGTTTTTATGTCTCGGCGCGTTTTACCAAAAAAAAAAAAATAATTAAATATTGGCCGGGTCCCGCCGTAATCGCGCTGGCTGTTTCGTCTCCCGTCTACCGTCGGATCTGGGCCCTCCCATCCGACGGTCATCGGGTATTTCGGAACCCCTCCTCCGTCCGACCGTTAGCGCCCGAAATTGTCAGACTGCTGACGTATTGCCAGGGACGCGCATCCATTTCTTATTGAATCGGGCGGCCTCTGACAGATACCGGACCCGTACCACAAGCGGTCCGATAAAACCGCTTACCACTGTTTCTTTTCCGCCCATGTCATCGTTGCGTCATAATTACGTCAGCAGTCGTGTCAACTCCCATTTCGCTGTCTATCCGACATGGCCGCCGCGTCATCCCTCCACGTCAGCCCAGTCATGCATCGCCACGTCACCTGCCGTACCCGGACCTAACCAGTGATGTCATGCTGACGTCATTTATTAAAAAGGCGCCAAAAATCTCATTTTTTCCATATTTTGCGCAAAATCACGATTTTTTCTCACTTTTTTCATTTGACGAACGCTTTACCACCTGCATGTTGTCTTCACGTTGTTGTCCGCCAACTTCAGAATTGAACTCCTGAGCTGCTGCCACTGCGGATTCACCACTGTCGACACCCCAGGCCTCATAATTATCAGGTATTTACCGTTTCCTCTGCGCAACCTGGTTTTCGAGTTTCCCTGTATTAAGAAATTCTAAGCAAACGGTCAAATTCCCTGTGTTCTCAGACCCTGTAATTGCCAAATTAAACCAGAGCAAATCTGAAAGGGGGTCCCGGGTCCCATTCTGCTCCATCCTCACAATTCTTGCTCCATTTCCAACTCAAATCCGTTAGCAAACACATTCCACTTCGCAAGGCAGCCCGCTGGATTACAATTCACCCCTTCCACCTCTTTCAGCGGCATTTTCACTCTGTTAACCCAATTCACCTTCATTCTCATCTCTGCAAGTTATTTCATCGACCATAATTTACTGTTCAGTGCCAGCTTTGCTAAACCAAAGCACAATTCAACTCCAAGTGACAACTAAGCAATGGAGACCCCTGTGGCATTGAATATTGCACCCCTGAATGCCCCACATAAGAGCCTAGAATGGTTGGCCCTTGCTGACAGGGATTATCAAATGAAGGAAACGGTTGAAATAAGCAACAAATATCACATAGAAACCGTTTGTGAGCTAAAGAGGAAACACAGAAGCGGTACTGATGACATGGGTATCTGGGAGTCCAACTTGCCCATCTATTATCTTCCACAAGTGAATGTATTCCCAGACTTCATCCATCAGTGTTGTGAACACTATGAACCCACTCAAAGAGCAGTTTTGGCTCCATCTGGGACTGTTTTATTTCACATCACTCCTCAATCCATAAATGAGATGCTAAGCTTTGAGCCAACTAAGCCTCTGGTGCCCCTTTCTATGAATTTTCTGCTCAACCAAGGTACCAAGCTGCCCAGCTCAGAGGTCACAAGGATTGGCCAATTGTTCATGCTCCCAGATTACCAGCCCCGGCAACCTCCTCCTTATCTACATGTCTGGTTCAATGAAATAGGGAGACTACTAGTAGACATGATATCCTACATCTTAGGATTCAATACCAGTGAGTATGTTGATGAGGTTATCTTGGTAATTCTATCCATGTTCACTCCAGGAGAGCCCCCTGTTGTCCAGTATGATTATGCCACATTCATTGCTGACAAAATTCATGAGAAATTCATGAATCTGGAGAGAGAGAGAGTATTCAAATATACCTCATTCGTATATCATTTGATATTATACAATCAGTCTGACGCTTTCCCTATTTTCTTCAAAAAGCTGGATGCAAAAGGAAACAGGAGATCAATGATATTCTGGACACCAGTCTGTCACCATATCTTTTACTCTCCATACAACTACTGTGAGTTCATTGATGTGTTCATTCATCCAGCCTTGTCCCTGCAATTGAGTTCTCCTCCTCCTAGACTCACCGATGAAATGCAGAAGATCCTCCAGCTTTCAAGGAACTATAGCATTGGAGATTGGTACTTCTACCAAGACCACACAATAATCAGAGTATATGGCTGTGAGCTAGCCCCATACAGACTGCCAAAGTATGTTCCCATGAGACTTTTTGCCCTAGAGTACTTTCGGCAATTTGGCAATTCAGACATGGTACACTTCCATAGCAAAAATAAGAAAGAACAGCTGAAAATTAAGCACCAACTGGGTCCATTCATTTTTAATAAGAGGGAAGAATCTTGGGAACAGGCAAACAATATCCTAAAAGGCTTCTAGCTCAAAACAAGCTTCTATTGGGCACCATATGACCCTAATCATTTCATAAGCCTCAGAAGGATCAAGTATAGGCTTGCTACCTATGATCACCTTAGCATTCCACAAATTGAAAAATATGCTAACCAACTAGAATGGAGAGAAGGCACATTAGTGGAGAATTATTCTGAAGAAGAATTAGCAGAAAGAGCAATTAAGAAATTAGAAAAAGCAGTTGACTTGGAGTATTTTGGACAGGTTTTCTGTCCATCCCCTCGGAATCTTGGAGAAAGTGCCTCATCTTCCACTGTTCCCCAGCAATTTGCCCAAGCAGCTGGCCAAGTAGCAACCACAGCTAAAGAAAAGGAAATACAGTAAGAAAAATCACTCCCCAATTTGGAGCAACCAGAGGAAATGGCTGAGCAACCTGCCTCCACAGACCAGCAAACTCAAGAAAAAATACCTCCAATGTAGGAAACAACAATTGAAGTCACGATTTTACAAACACCAGCAAATGAGGAAAGAATGAAGAAAAGGGATAGACAAGAGGAGACTCCTCCTACCACTTCAACAGATCAGCAAGGTGAGAAAAGGCAAAGACTTAATCCTTTCTCTGAGGAGGAAATGCCTGATAGACCAACTATGGGCATGGGTCCTCCTAGCACAGAAGCATCAGCCAGCTCCTTTCAGCAGGAGCAAGAGAGATAGCAAGGAGGGGAGGTCAGCTCCTCAGGGCAACAATTAAGACCAGAATCAAGCATCAAAAAGCAATTCACAGACATAAAAGCAAGAAATGAGCCGGTTAGATACCAGCTCTATAACCAGCTGCTCAGAATGGCACCAACCAATCAAGAAAGGCTCATGTCAGCCTATGATATTCAAGAAGGAAAGATGATTCTCAGTCATTTTAGACCTACCATATAGCAACCTCAGTCAGCTGCAGACTACATTAGAACTAACTTAGAAGTGTTTGCCAAAGACATCCACCCCATGGACCAGATCGAGCTACACAAGCAAACAGGGGAGATGGTATATTCTACATTGGCCGACAGAACTCTATTAGCACATAGATTGCAAAATTATCTACATAACACTACTGCCCAGTTAGAATTAGAGAAGGCTTCATCTCAAGCCAAGGACAACAGAATCAAGTCCTTGGAAGAAATTATTATAGAGCTGGGACATGATCCAAATGACCCTAAGGGTGTGCAAGAATTAATGAAGAAAAAAGATGAAGACATAACAGCTTTAAGAAAGCAAATTAAGCTACCACCTACCCTTCACCCTCAGACTGAAGGTGTTTCCCAACAAAAGAAAGATGAAGATGTGGTTGCTTTGCTCTTAGCCCTACATAAGAGGCTGATAGAGACAGAGGGTGCTTTGGAGGCGACCCTAAAGCAAAGGCAAGAAGAGCAAGCACTTCAGCCACCACAAGCAACCATAAATATTGAGGATACTCCTCAAATAATAACTCCACCAGCTCCTCCCACCGGGCAAACATCAGAGGCAGGCCTTTCAGGCTCAGCACCAGCACCGGAAGTGACAGCACAGGTAGCAGCATCAGAACAGGTACCCAGCCTCAGCATGCAGAATATGATGAAGGAGCTTGAAGCTCTAGAAGTACAGATGGCTGAACTGAAAGAGGCTAAAGAAAAGTTAGCCAAGCTTGAAGAAAAATATGACAAATCCAAGCAGAATTTGGCTGAAAGGGCAAGAGAGATAAGAGCTCTTGAAAAAAGGATAAAGGAGTTAGAAAAAGAGCTTACTCTGGACAAAACTATAAGTGAAATCAAGAAGATTCTATGGGCCAACATTGGTCAATCCATTACAGACCAATGGCAGTCCATTGAAACTATCCATGAGCAAATGGATCTCCTAAGCAGGGCCAAATCAGAAAATCAAAGAGCCTGGGCATCCCTAGGGAATATGCCTGAAATAGCCAACAGAATGATTCAAGTCCTTAACAATCGCACTGGCCTTCAGCTAGCAGGAATGGGTATCAGAAACAGGACTGATACCATTTTACTAATAAAGAGGGTGCTTACCTTGAGGAATTATGTGCAGACATTGGACAGAAAGTGTCAAGAAATGCAAACAGAGGTAAATGAATTTATTGCAAAAATCACAGCATTGCATAACAGAGGTCTTCCCAGCTTGGTAACTAGTGCAGGAAGGTTATTATCACATGAACATTATGCCAAGAGGGTCAACAATTATGCAACAAATCAAATAAAAGCATCCGCAAGCATTTCAGAGGAAACAGGGCCCCCATCTGGGCAAACTCTCTATGAGAAGTTAGAAAATTTGTTTTTTATTGAGCATGAGATCAAGCACCTTTTTGAAGTGCCTCCAAATTACTACAAATACACTGAAGCTGATGAGACTCTGATTAAAATACAGAGACACCAATTGCCTACTGAAGATTGGTGGAGAGGCATGATAGAAACATTACTTTGATAAATCAAATTTTGTTTGAAGTCTTTTTGATCAATCTCGAGTCAGCATTTTCAAATGACTCACATGTTCAATCTACCTGGGTGGCAATAGAAAGAGGAGCTGGATAACAAGGATAGTGACTTGGCACAAATGAACGAGTGCAGATGACGGGGCTAAAGCAGCCACGCCGTGACAAGGCAGCAAAAGGCGAAATTCCTCGAAATGGATGCAAAGCACTCGGCCGGCCCAGTTGGTTGCAAAGTCAAAGAACTCTGACAGAAATGAACAGCTGTTGTTTGTCTATTTTAATAGCAATAACTGTTGTATCTACTATTTTTGGAAAGTTGGTAAGAAAGTTATGAGTTAATGACTCATCTTTCAGATATTTTGTGAAACACTTTTGTATATATATCCCCACGCATAACTTATTTGGGGTTGTTGATTTTATTCTGGAGAGCTCTGTTGTATCTTCTCAGAGTTGAATACAAGAAGCTGTTGGTTTTCTCAATTTGGCTTTGCTTGGACATGTTGTGATGAGATTGCTGGCTACTGCAGGATTCCCGTGTTATCTCATGATGCAATAAGTTTTTCTGAACCGTGTTTTGTCTTTTCTTTGTTTACAGAACCCATCTATGCTCTATGTTTAATAATCTTAGCAGTAAGGAAAAAGAATAGTTCAGGATTTGTCCATTGAGGCACCTTAAACTCAATCTTTGTTGCTAATTATGTTTTCTTCAGAACTAGTTATAAATGTGGAATTCTTAAATGCTCCCATTTACTCTAACTTTTCCATGGTGAAATCTATTCAGGAATTCTTAATTGCTCTTGAATAGCATTCAACCCTTTATTCTCATTTTCACAGTGAAAGAAATCTTCATTGCCTTTCATTGTGTGAGTTCATACTGTTTTTCCTTTAAATCGAATGTTTGTTTCATGAATACCTGTCTGGCTCTGCAGTGACACTATCTTTATCACATACTCTAAGTGACACACAATCATGGACTCCCATTGCCCAATGGAATAAAACTCTCTGAATATTGCATGCCCCTCTTTTAGAAGATATCATTCAACCAAACTTCAAACAAAATTCAGTGTTTCATAGCTAGCCTAAAATTCCCAAAACAAAGCTAAATCAGAAAGAGAGAGCCCTCTCTGATTGCAGGTAGGCTAGAACCTGCAATCCAAAGATTGGTTTGTGGTTACCTCGGCCGTATTCCCTTAGGAGTCAAAGGGAACAACCTGAGTGATAACATCATTGGCGACTCCACTGGGGACAAAACAAATTTTTCAACTGCTGCCTACTCCTTAATGCTGTAGATAAATTCTGAATGACAGCCAGAAAGCCTTGGAAACTGTTTTTGCTTTGCATTTGCAGGAGTATATAAAAGCTGCTTCAGTCAATCTTTATTCAGTCTTAAGTTTTATACAGTTGTTTCAAAATTCGATCAGTTCCTTGCTAGTTCTAAAAGCATTCCCAGAAAATACCAAAATGTATTCGGAAGCTGGCTCCCAAAAAGAATTCTCGTTATACAAGGTCCAACCCAGATCCAAATCCTCCTGCTGCTTTTGAAAATCCGAACCTAATCCCAAAGATCCTGAGGAAGCAAGAGCAAGTAGAAGATTTTGCTGACAATACTCCTGAAACAGTTAACCCAAGCTGTGTTCCAACCCCTGTCAAGGTTTTATTTCGTTCATCCCCTGCTTCCCCTTGTTCATCATCCACATCTCAAAGCACTCCTTCTACACCTCCATTTCCTGCACATACTACCACTACCACTGCAACAGTTACTGCTTTTCAAGTTACTCCTATTATCCCCATTGTTCCAGTTGTTCCCTTTATTCCTGTTGTTCCTTTTGTCCCTGTGAATATGGCTAATAGATATGCGCCCCTGCAACTACCTGCTAATCCTGGGGCTTTGCCTCAAGATTACCAGTCCAAAATCACATATTTTGATAGCACTGGTTCTTCCACAGCCCTTCAGCATACCAAGAAAATGCAAGACTATTTCGAGAATTATGAAATAGATGATGATAGTGTGAGGATGAGAATTTTTGTTCAAAGTTTAACAGGTGATGTAAGAACTTGGTTCAGATCACTTGCTGCAAATTCCATAACTACTCCTGATGAGCTTTATCAATCCTTTACCAACAAATGGGAGAAAAATAAAGACCCCTTGCACATACTAGCTGAGTATGACACAATTAGAAGAGGCCCACAGGAGACTGTCCTAGAGTATTGTGCAAGATTCAATAATGTCTACAATGCAATACCACAGAATTTAAGGCCTCCACCCGACCTTGCCTTGTATAAATTCCCTGATGGATTTGACCCAGATATGGCCTACCAGTTAAAGGAAAGAGCCCCTCAAACTCTTGCAGACATGCAAAATGTTGCTGTTAGTGTAGAAGCCAACCTAATTGCCAAAAGAAATAGGGCCAGAATGGAAAGAAGAACCACCTTTAAGGAAGAACCCTCAGCCCTAGAGCAAAAGCTTGATGCTATTATCAGTGGCATGCAAAGACTAGGAGATAGAGTAGAAAGTGTAGAGAGAAGAGCTTCATGGGAAGGACAACAATCCAATACTACAAGGAACCCAAATTTTAGGAAAACCCAGAACACAAATGCTGGTAGGGCTGGCCTGGAGCAAGACATAAGACCTCCTTTCCAAGAAAACTTTACTGAAGCATCAACATCAAATGAGCCAATAGATGACACTCACATCAACTTGATGGGCTTAAATGATGAGCAGCAGGTTTTCCTAACACAAGAAGACCAGGAGGATAATGATATCAAACAGTTTCAAACCAAGTCAGGGGAGTCATTTGACTTCAAAGAAGGCTATGACACAGCTGTCTATGAAGTTCACAAGCAATATAAGTTAAGAAGCAGGATCATAGATGTCCCTGAACCTGCCAAAACAAAGGATACCAAACAGCCCAAGATGATAAAGGAGAAGGCTATCCTCGTAGAATCAGTTGACAAAATAAATCCAGACCCAAAAGAAATAACAGTAGAAGATGTGACTGAGATATTTCCCGCAAAAAAGCAGCCATGGGTAACATCTTCTTCACAGGACAACCCTGATAATACCCCTCAGAAAGCTTCCAAAACAGATATACTCCAACAGGAAACTGACAATCAAGACAAAGTCACTAAAAACACAGTTGAAAAAGAAAAGTCTCTGGTGGGCTCCAGTATTGTAGCAATAATGCTACAACTCATGGGGCCTCCTATCTCTATTTTTATCAACCCGGTAGTTCGTACAAACTTGGAAGCGACGGTGCTGTATGCACAAGTACTAGCTCTTGTCGCAGCTGTCACTTGGTCAGCTGGCACAAGTCCACTAGGGCTCAAGCCAACTTCTATATGCTCTTAGAAGAAGCTTGCTAAATGATGGACGAAGGCTATCTTAAAGGAAATTAATCTATTTTGCAAAAATGAACTGAAAGCCAACCAAAACATGGAAACCCTAGTAAACCCTAATTTAACTAGCTTGACCCCTACAATGCAAAAATGTGAATGAAACTTCTACCAATGATGCCATTACTTGCAGTGAGTTGAAATACATGAATCTAAGCTATTTGCATCTGAAAAGACATGTTTTTGTATTTTGTCATTAAGTGGTTGGATTTATTGTGATGGTGCTTTTGATTAGGGTTTGACTGTGCAGGAGCGGTTCAAATGGAAGGAAAGCATGGGCAAGGTCAGGATGGCTAGGGGAGGTCCCAGAGGGTCTCTAGCATTAGTCCACAGAAGTCTACCACGTTCGGATGCTCAGCAACCGAGTTTGCAGGCTTCTATAGGAAGTCTGTGAAATTCTACAGGATGTTCGACCGTGGGAGTTTTGGGAGATGGTGAAGTGATGGAATGGTGTGGGAGGATAGGTGAGATGGAGATGGAACTGGTGATGGCTTAGGAGCAGAGAAGTCAGATGGAGAAAGAGTGCATGCGGTGGGTTGATGGCTGGAAGGATGGGATTAATGAAAGGTCAAGTAAATGGATCTACGTGAGGAATGGAAGAGCTGGAAGGTAAACGAGCTGAACAGAGGTCGGTTGAGTGGCTTCAGGTGTGGTTGACAAGAAGAGGAAGGTAATGGAATGATGTGGAGCAGTGTAGATGAAACAAATTGTCTATGAATGTCACAAAAAACGAGAACTCTTTAACCTATGTTAACTGTGCTATTTTGAACCAATGAACAGCAGTGAAATTTGTGAAAGAAACTCGTGCATGGAAGTGGAATGAAGAAGTAATGATCAAGACCAAAGTGCATGGATGGATCTACGACTAAAGTAACTGTTGCAGCTTGCATGGACGTGAAAAGAACTATGTTTCTTTTTGGTGGTTGATATGGACTGCACCCCAATCCCTAAGCAGAGATGGCAGTGATCTCTAACAACCTTTTTCTGGAGCTCCAATGCATTATAACTATCCTCTTCTAACCTAAGCAACTGGAAGCAAATTCACCATAAACTAATCCTATTCAATCTCATAAAAACTAAATCAGCAAACTGTAAATTCGAATTGCATGTCAAAGTAAAGAAACGAAGTGCTGGAACGAAAGGCAAATAACATTACAACACAGAGGAGGTCTATTGCTCTCAGGTTGGGCCCTAACCTGAGAGCTATAGCTCCCTTAGAAACTCAGAATGAGATCAAAATCTGCCTGCCTTTATTCATAACCAAAAATCTAATGTCATGCCAAAACTGGCTTACAAAAAGAACCAACACCGAGCTGTAGCTCGTACTTCAAAATTACAAGAGTAATGCAAAAGTTCAAAAAGCTCCTATCAAAGGCTACGGCCTCAGTATTTATGAAAAATGATAATCCAACAGGTTTCCTTGATTTGTGGAGCTCGGCTGTCCAACTGAAGGTTAAACTGCTGATCCTGTAGAACAGTTGTAACTGTTGTTCCTGTAGAACGGTTGGCTGCCTCTAAGCTCGGTGGGGAGATTGGTTGGAGCTCGGAGCTATGGTGGGAATCACGAGGAAGGTCCCCAAGACTGTGGACATCCTCTCCTAAAAACCAACAGTGCCACCTTACTGTCTCCTTGTCTCCTTTCTCGTGGTCTTTGCTCCCTTTTAATGCCAAAAACCTGAAATCATCATGTATTAGTCACGTAGATAGAATGCCTACCCTTCTTCCTACAAACAACACGAACAAAACAAGAAATGAATGCATAAGCAATAAAAGATGAATGGTTTGAGCAAAGCAAGTAGGCCAAATGAGCCCAAATTGTACCAAAAATTGGGGCTCATCATCACCCCCCAGCTAAACTATTTGCTCATCCTTGAGCAACTTTGCTCTGGCTCCTCGTCTTTGGCCGAGAACTAGAGCCCGGAGCATGTTCTTCCTTTCCTGTTTTTGGTGGCCCTGCCTTTTCTGCCCCTGGTGGTGACGAGGGTGGCGCTTCTTCCCCCTTTTCCATTTCCTTGAGTCGGGCTTCGGAAGGCGATTGGCCTATTTTTCGTGTCCAGGAAGTTATTTTTGGGCTTCCCCTCTCGGGGGTGGCTGATGTTTTAGAGGGGGTTCTTGCACTGGGTGAAGTAGGGACATCCCCTAAAATGGTTTGGCTGCTGGGTGGAGGCTGTGGCTTGCCCGTGTTTATCCTCTTGCTTCTCCTGGCTTCAGATGGTAGAGGGGTCTCCCTCTCTCTCTTCTCCTTTGGCTTTGGAGGTGTACTGAGGGCGGCCAGCGCCGCTGCTGCCTCCTTTTCGAGAATACCAGCCTTCTCTTTCTTGCGTTTTGCTCTCTCAGAGCTCCTTGTAGAGGGCCCCTCCTTTTCAGATTTCGGGCTTCCTGTAGAAGACCCTGCTTTGCCCACTTCCGGGCCTCCTGTAGAAGATCCTGCTTTGGTAATCTTCGGGCTTCCTGTAGAAGACCCTTTCTCTGTCTTCAGGCTTCCTGTAGGAACCTGTTTCTCAATGATTTTCGGGCTTCCTGTAGAAGCCCCTTTCTCCAACTTCGGGCTTCCTGTAGAAGCCCTTGTCTCTGTTTTCGGGCTTCCTGTAGAAGCCTGTTTCTGCTTTCCTGTAGACACGGGTGTCTCCACCTTTGCTTGCTTACCTGCCTGAGTTTTGCTTTTTGCTTTGGTTGCTGGTACTGTTGAGGTACTTGGGCTGACGTGGACCACCTCAGCTTTGTCCATTGTGCTCTTCAGCCTCTTTTCTCTTGCTGACAAGATAGGTGTGCCACCTTTTTATTTGTCCTCCTTTTCCTCATGCTTCTTCTTTTGTTCTTTCTTCTGCACTGTGGTCGGGGTCTTCTGGCCTTTTTCTCTCTGTCCCTCGGCCACTGCTTCTTGTTCCTCACTGCTAGAGGAACCCGTTTCTTCGATCAACATCTTAATGTCTCCATCTTTTGTCAAATTCCGGAAGGATTCCCATGAGAGGGGAACCTTATATGAATGCAGCGCATCCTCCACAAGAAGCTTGATCAACCCATGGTGGGCTATCTGATCTGGTATTCCCTCTCTTAGCTTTGTGGCACACTCCATTAGAGACTGCAATAGGAAATAGGGGATGCTCAGTTTTTGTTCTACAGGAAGATCAATCTGGTGCCTCAATTCAGTGAGCAACCGAAAGTGATATGCATACACGATGCTAAAATGGCCTTCGCAAGTGATATATTTCATGATTTGCAAACTGACTTCATTCCTTGGTGGAAACAGACTCGTTCTTCGCACCCCATTTTTGTCCTCCGAGAATTCCTCCTCAGGTGGAAAGAATTCTTTCTTTGCCTGCTGGCTCAGCTTTCTTTCGTCCTTATCCCATGGCAAACCCATAGGAAGTTCTGTGATCCGATTGAGATGTTGCGGGGTGAGCTTGAGGCTTAGACCTCTGAAGTTCACTATGGCCAGTGTCTGGGATTTCGGCCTCAGAGCCTGCAAGAATTCTTCGGCCACTTCATCATCGTAACCCTGCAGCTTATCACAAAAAGATATCCACTGTGCTCGTGTGAAGAGCTCTACCACTTCCTGGTTTTCCCTTAATTTGGTTGAATCAGTGGGTTCCCGTCTTATAAACCCACCCGGCATGATGAACATGGCTGTTTTAACTAAAGGTGGCAAATGCGAAAGAGATTTGGTCTATTGAGACGGAGCATGCACATAATCCAGAAAATTCAACACAGTCTAATCATACTGACATCCTGTAGAACGACAGTATAGGCACAGCAAACAACAATTTCACCGATATCTTTATGACCAGACTGTGGATGATGATCTTGCCACTCTTACTAACCAGTTGCATGAAGAGTTCAGGGTTACCTCTTTAATTGGCCACCTTTTTCGTGAGGCACCCGCTTCCCTGTAGAAGACTGCGTTCCTGTAGAGACTGCGTTCCAGTAGAAACTGTGTTCCTGTAGGAAGAGTGCACAAATTTCGGGGAGGACTGTAGTTGGCCTGCGCTCGAGGTGTGCTTCACCGGTGTTCTGGTAGCCAAAAGCTCAGCGTATCAAAGTGCAGGGGAGATCAGAATAGCCACTCGAGTTTGAAGTGGTGGTTGATAAATGCATGCGCACAATCTAGCCGATTAGATTTCGAATCGGCGCAATTCGTGGCGCGGGGGGTGAGCTGTCCCCGCCGGACCATTGGGCAACGTCATCCATCATTCGCCTGCGTATTCACTTGCTGCCACATCCATTCCCACAGATCTGCCGCCGCCTCTTTTTGTTAAACTCATTGCTTCCGATGGGAGTGTTCTCACGTGCGTGCTGCTCATTCTCTTTGTCGTGGCCGCCACCCAAACATCCAACTATACCATAACTAGCCGACATGGCCAGTCGACTGGCCATATGGCCGCTCAACCATTCACTTTTATGCTGTGCAAACAATTCAAAGTAAAATTCATGCGATTTGATGGAAGGAAGGGTCGAGACACTTACCTGCGTGGCTGCACACGATTTTCCAGTTTTTGGACGATGGTGAGTGGATCTACCTGCTGCATGCGAACTTACACAGACCCGAAGGCTCAAGGTTACAGGCTGCCGACGATGGAGTGGATGCTTTGGTTTCCTGCGCCTGCGTTTCATTGTAGATGGCGGTGCTGTTAATGGTATCCACTCTAGTAGGTTTAACTGTTATAGGATTCCCGCGGGGTGTCTCGTAACAGTTCTTCCTCCTTGGGTGCTGTTACACTAAAAAATGTCACCATGACTATTTACAGTTAGTATGGCTCAATCAACAGTCATGCTACCCTCTTAGGCAAGTCTTATGCCTCTGCTATCCATCTCAAACTCAAAGAAGAGAGAAAGTCTTGTAAAAAATGTGTTTATCTCTGGGGACGCAGGTTCTCTCAAGCCTTACCTGCAGGGACGCTCACAATGTTCACAAAGGCTGCGTCTTTGGACGCTCTGTATGTTAAGGGACAGGTGCGTCCTTCTGTAAAAGGCAAAATGCGCAAGTTTCATCTTAAAAAAGTTACTTGTGGTTACTTCTAGAACTTTCTAGAGGTCGGTTTGATGAAATGGATGCGCCTCCAGTTGGTTCATGTATCCCTATTAAGGAGGAACTTATCCGATCAATAAGGGAGCTATCCCACCCAAAGAGGGGGATTATCCCATTGATGGTGGACCTGAATAACCTCTTTACAGCACTATAAATAAAGGCATTGAGCTAGAGGAAGGGAGGTTGAAGCTATACATTTTCTTTGGGTAAATGCTGCAGGAATTAGGACTCCCATTTAGAACCTTGTGAGGAGAGATTGTCTTTGCTTGATTCTACTTGGAAGTGGGTGAGCTTTGTCAAAGTAGAGGAAAACCCTTGATGGACCCTGGGAGGAACTTGCACAACACCAAGGCCAGGTTGTAAGAGTTTCTTTGTTTCGTTATTAATACAAACTGGTTCATTTTTCTCAATAGCTTGTGTTAATGAGTTATTTCATGTGTTCCTTGGTCTGCATGTTGAATATATGTTTTATTATATGAGATGCAAGTGCTTGGTAATTGTTTGATTGTTTGTGGTTGCAGGAATTGATGTGAAGGAGGAGCTCATCCGGATCGGCAAGGACGGACTACAACAACAGCGTTTTGGAATAAGGTAAGCCTAAACACTTGTAGTTTTCATGTTTTAAAAGGTGTATTTAGAGAAAGATCGCTCCATTTTGTCTTGTTTGTCGCTAGAGAGTTTAGACTCCTAGGGAGGTCAGTTGTGTCCGCACAAACGACTTTTTCCGCCACGACAAATTGGCGACTCCACTGGGGATTCCATTAATGTGAAAGTCTTTTCCTTTGTGTGAACTTTGCTCTGAGAAAATCATTTTTATTTTCTGGTTTTTGACTGTGAGAATTAGTATTTGGGTGGCTTAGCTTTAGATTTAGTTAGATTTGGTTTTTCTTAACTTTTCCAGAAGGACGCACCCTCTGAGTACTGCACAGTGCGTCTTTGGACGCGCTGTTGCCGTTTGCACAGAGCGGGCCCGCGCCTGTTCTAACGGGTTGCCTGCGTCTTCCTGTAAAAATTTAGGAAAACTCCATTTTTGCTTTAATTGCTTTTAGATTTTGTTTTTTCTTAGTGTTTTCTGCCCAGATCCTTTAGTACCCTGTCAAAAATTTTCACCTGAACTTGTTTTGTGAGCTTTGAGTGTTTTAGTGGATTTCAACGAAGTTTAGGCCTAGGGTTTGATTTTTGAATAGGTCCTGTAGTGACTTTGACGGTAGAAAGTTGTCCAGCCTTAGATCTCTCTGGTTTGTCAGCCTTCTTAGAAGTCGGGCCTGTCGTAAAGTCTCCTTGTGTGAGCAGCTTGCCATTTAAGTTGTCTTTTGGGTCAAATTTCGAATTACTTGTTTATAAAGTGTTGATTTCCATTTTACAAAGAACAAAAAGATTAGAGTTTTGTTTTGACTAGTTTTTGGTTCTGCAATAAGCTAGTCCTTGATTTGATTGTGATCAAGTAAAACACCTTAGAATAATCATTGTTGGCTTTGCCTCATTAGGTTTAATTAGGGTAATTTCCTTTTGATTTGTTTGTTTTTTTTTTTGAGTGAATTTTCATAGATTGCATAGTTTGCAATTGATTTTTATTTAAATAGATTTATGTTTTTCGTTAAATAAGAAAAATACAAAAACATCTCCTTTTAAAAGTTTTGTTTCAAGTAGCATTTAAAGTTTTTGGAAGAAAAAGAGTTTTTTCGTGCAAGTAAAGAGCGGTCATGTTTTTATGCTTGGAAAAGACAAACGAATTGTTTCTTTGATTGTCTTTAATTAAGAAGTTGCTTTTATAAAAATTGCATTCTCTCAACTTTTTAGTTAAGCAATTCATCGAAAAAGTAAAGTAGTGGGTAAATCATCCTAGGTGCATTTTGTAGTGGTTTCGAGTCGAGTCAACACACCACTGGTTTCACTTCCATCACCTTTTGACTTAAGAAACAACCTTAAAAGTAACGCTTAAATTAAAATCAATCTAGTAATTTTTATTTTTCTAGGGCTCTGAAACACCAACATAGCTTAGGCTAGGGTCTTGGAGTAGGTGAGTACTTAACTCTCCAAGACTACAAAACCAAACAGATAGTTTATCTTGAGTAGAATAAATCCAATTGTTTCAATTGCACTCTGGGAAAGCTCCTCTTAAAGGAGAAGCACGAGCTCGTGTCCGAACCAGTGAGGGGATCATTCCCCCCTCGTTGGGAACGACGCCAGACAGTACGTATTACAAACGGTAAACCTCGGATTAACCATTGTCGAGGAGCCAGGGGTCACTTATCGGTAAACCTTGGATTACTGTCAAGGAGCCGGTAAGGGGATTGAGCTTGTTACTCTGCCCTTGCGTGCTGTCGGAGTTTAGACTGTTCCCCCAGGTGTAATTGTTGTGATTGGTAACTTTAGTGACCATAATCTTTAGGGTTCTACCGAGGTGACGGTGGAGGGAAGGTCCCACTGTACCTGGAGCAGACGTCGGTTATACTCACTTGGATTTTCCGGGGGGTTCACTTCACTTCGAGACGGTTAAAGTGGAGGAACTTGTGCCGGTCTATTCATTAAGCAGGTTGTCGGGGTAACTGTTCCACCCGCCATTTCTGTACTGAATCCAGCGAGGTTGGGCTTCATCACCAACTAGCGCTTTTGGTCCGGAAGACTACTGTTTGTGTTTGGTTTGACGCTCTAGATTCTTTAGGCGTGTGCTTCAAATTTGTTTGCTTCTTTAGAAGACTTTAGGTGGTTTGATTTGAAATTTTTACTTTGTTTTCGTGTGTTGTAGTTAAAAATCTTTAATTGTGGCGGAATTACCGAGACAGTCCCGTAGACTTCGGGGCAAGTCTCCTGAGATTGTTACCGGAATAGATTTGTTAAGAAAACTCCGTAAATCGCGGGGTGAACCTCCTGAAGATATTCCGGGTCAGTACGAAGGGTTAAAGGTCCTTGTAACTCCTCCTAGTGACAGTAGAGTAGGTTCACCTGAAGAAGGAGAATCTTCCTTGGTAGTCCATCCAGATTACCAAAGTTTAGAGACAGGTTATAATCCCGAAGCTGTTACAGTTTCTGAGCTTGTTGGTAGTTTTTCATCTGCTAGTGATACAGGCGAAGAACCTGAAATATCTGAACCTGTTACTCCAACTTCTAGTGTTCCAGATTCACCAAGAATAGAAAGAATTATCACCGAAAATCTACCTTCTGGTTTGATTGCTATAGAAGAACTTGCTCCAGAGGAGGATATAGGTGTCTCTCACCTTGAAGGTCAACTTACTATTGATCTAAGGGAGCGTGAATCCATCTTTTACAGTCCTCCTAGAAGTACTACTTGGTACCTTTCGTTAACCAATTATTTAGACAACTCAGGGTAGGTTTTTCTACACCTCGTACTCCTTTTCCACCTGGAGGTATTTATACTCCTGTAAATATGTCTGGTCAGTCGTCCGTGTTTACTCAAAGTCCTGAATCTTTTTTACATGGCGGTCCTTCTGTTCCCACTGGGTATCAATCACTTTTTGGTACCTTTGCGGGAGCATCTCCTCAACCCGTTGATCATGGGTTATTAATTGGAAACAGTGGTAATGTACCATTGGGTGTAGGAGACATTTACATGATGTCAGGTTCAGTTCCCGTTTCCCAACCTCAAGGTGGCCAATTACCGCCTGGGGGGCAACCGCAGTTAACGCCTGGGGGGCAACCTCAAGGTACACAAATCGTGTCTGGGGGGCAACCTCAAAGTCAGTATGCACCTATGGTGCAATACGCGCCTCAAGGTCAACCCCAGCCTCAATATGTACCCCAGGTCAACCTCAGTATCAATATCAACCTCAAGGATGGCAACCTCAAGGATGGCAACCTCAAGGGTATCAACCCCAAGGTTATCAACCTCAAGGGTACCAACCTCAAGGTCAAGGTCAACCCCAGTATCAGTATTTACCTCAAGGTTATCAACCTCAAGGTCAATACTCGAGTCAAGGTTATCAACCGCCTCAAGGTCAGTCATATGTTCCAAGTATGGGAACTGCACCTTACAATTATCAATCCTACCCTCAATCCGGTTATGGATCTCAGTATCCTCAACCTGTTACGGGTCAATACCCTGGAATGTTAGTGTGGGATCCATCACAGGGTCAACAGGTGTTGCAGCCAAGTGTACAGATGGTTCCTCAAGCTGGACAACCCGTAGTTTCTGGTCCAACCCAGCAACCGCAACCTGTCCAGCCAAATGTTCAAACTTCTGTAACTTCGGTAGTTACTCAGCCGTCAATTGCACCTAGTACTCCATCTCAAACGGCTGCTGCAACTACCGCTACATCTACCATACTTACTTCTGGAGTATCGACGGCTCCAGTTTCTACTGTCCCTGTTACCACACCTCAGACATCTTTACCGTTGTCTGGATCTACGATTCAAACCACGGTCCAGATGCCTGTAGGTCAGCCTGGTATAAGTACGGTTGTTACTACTCAACCTCAATTTGTTCAACCTCCGTACCAGGGACAGTACCAACATGGGCAAGCTGTCCAACAACCGGTTTACCAGTATCAACCGTATCCTGGGTACACTTATCAACAACCTCAACAACCCCAGTACGGTCCGGTTAATCCTGGTTTTCCAGGAGGATATAATATCCCAAATGCGACTCCTGTTCCTAGTTATCCTGGATATCCTCCTCCTGGGGCTGGTATTGTGACCCAGAGTTTTAGAGATCCTAACCGGCAGTTACCGTTTATCGCAACTTTGGATTTACCAGACTTGACGCGCCTAACGAACGATCCAATTCAATATCTTCCGTTCTGGCCGCCAATGCCAAATAAGTTGCCCAGTGATATACCCAAGTTCGAAGGTAAGTCTGGAGAGGATCCGTCCAATCACGTGATGACTTACCACCTCTGGTGTGCTTCGAATTCTATCTCAGATGATTCCATCCGCTTACGTCTTTTCCAGCGTACACTCATTGGTCTCGCGGCCAAGTGGTACATTGAGTTACCACGGGCCTCTTTTTACAACTTTAGCCAGTTAGCTACCTCGTTCTTAACTCACTTTCAGTTGCCGGTCAGATACGATAACGGCACGGAGTTATTAACTTCACTAAAACAATCGACGTCCACGTATATTTCTGATCACATTCATGAGTGGAGACGTCGAAGAAGGCTAGTGAAAGTTTTTATCCCGGACCAAATCTTAGCTGAATGGTTTGTCAAATCATTATTACCGAAGATTACTGAAGATGTAGCTAAGGCCGGAGTAGTTACTGAGGAGCAAGTCATTGCTCAGGCACAATACCTTGACTTAGTTTACACTCAGTCGGGTACGTTACACGAGAAGATTTCGGATCTTCCAAAGTCGAATCAAATCGCTGCTGCTCCTTCGGGATCTCATGCCGCTGATGGTATGATTGGTATCGTGACTACAAAGAGCAAGAAGAAGTCTTCCAAGGCTTCAAATACTCCAATTATCACTTTGCCTGATTCTCCGACAGGAGAGTCTTCTCCTCCTGAACTTACCGCCGACATTCACGCTGTAGAGTCATCTACGGCCAAATCAAAAAACGGTGGAAAGAAGAAAGGAAAGAAGAAGGCTAAAGCAGACAAGGCTCCGAAGGAGAAAACAGAAAAGTCGGAAACCAATGACGAAAAACGCAAACCTCGATATCCTTGTCTTATTTGTGAAGAGGATCATTTTACGAGAGATTGCCCTCATCGGGCCGAGGTTGTGAAAATAGTCAAAGGTTCTCCCACTCCTGCTGTGTTAAAAAATCCATTTCCGGAGCAGGAGAATAAGATGATAGGTTCTTCTTCGAATGCCAGTGAAGAACCCATTTTGATGATGTCTCATGTGAGGATTGCGACTCGATCGCAAGATTATGGTAGTAAGGCTCCTGTTGATGGTAAGGAAGCAGAATCTTCTCACTCTAACCCATCAACCTCAGCTCCTGGTTCCGATCCACTACAGATCGAAAAACCTAACCCAGACTTAGTGATTAAGCCGCCCGCCAAGGGTGTACTTCGAAGGTCTGCTTTCAATCCACATGCGAGAGCAGCCCAGAATTACAACATTGTTGAGGACTTAGCTGTTTCACCCTCAGCAATGTCGGCGTTAGAAGTGCTGCAATCATGCCCAGCACAACGAAAATTGCTTTTGTCGGCTATCGGAGCTGTTGATGTTCAGGACCCGAACCTAATGATCTTTGATCTAGAAAATAGTACACCGCGTCTCCCCCATCAAATGGCTTTCCAAATTCCAGTGATAGTCAAAAACAGGCCTATTCATCGGACTGTGATTGATGAGGGAGCTTCTACGTGTATTATGTCGATTCAATGTTGGAGATCGCTTGGTTCTCCTTCGTTGAACCAATCCCCCACCATCCTTAAGGCCTTTGATGGCCGTGGGTTCCGTCCGTTTGGTATTCTACAAGAATTGCCTATAGGGGTAGAAGGTAAAACCGTTAGTCTGGATGTGGAAGTGGTTGATGCCCCTCTAGACTACAACCTTCTTTTGGGTCGAAGTTGGTCATATGCTATGACAGCGGTCGTTTCATCGGTCTTCAGAGTAATCAAGTTTCCACATAACGGTAAGATCGTGACTATTGATCAGCTGACATACTTTTCATCCGACTCAGCCTCTCCAGAAAGTATCCAGCATGTCGGTAAGACGACAATCCCTTATAGGGACGTTGGTGTAGGTTTAGTTAAGGATTCCGGTTTACTGGGAACTTTTCCTCTCCCTCCACTCAACGCAGACCCTTCATTTGCAACAATTCATATGATTACATCAGAAAACATTATTTATGATGATCCTTGGATTGTCCCATCTGACTCTGAGATAGACTCATTCGGTGATGCTATGCCTTTGAGTCCATATGAAATTGCTTATGAAGCTCTCATGTCTTTTACCGACTTTCATTCAACCGAAATCGACCAAATGAATGTGGTCAGTGAAGAATCACTTTTCACCTCACCCTTAGAACGGATAGCGTTTCCCGAAGTCGTGTCATCTGACGAACAACTTCGCGAAATCCTAAGTGTAGACGATCTACCATGGGAAGATCTCCATCACAGATCTTCGTTTTTACCTAAGGATGATGCATTTGAAAATGATTTTTCATCTATCTTTACCGCTGAATATGTCAAAGACGCTCAGGATCCAACGAAACATTCTGATTCAGAGTTGAATTTAGGGAATATTTCTCGTACTATTCCCATTGATATTTCAGTGAAGCCCGGAATCGAGGAAAACATTCATATAGGTGCCGCATGTACTGAAGAAGAAATCCAAACTTACAAGGCCCTATTCCAAGAATTCCGCGATGTGTTTGCCTGGTCTTACGAGGAAATGCCGGGAATCGATCCTGCCATTGTTGTTCATGAAATAAAGACCTACCCGGATGCTAAACCCGTTCGGCAACGGTTGCGTCAAATTCACCCTCGAAAAGCGGCTGCGATTAAAGCAGAAGTCGAAAAGCTGTTGAAAGCAGGTTTCATTTATCCGATCCCGTTAACGGATTGGGTATCGAATATTGTTCCGGTCAACAAGAAACAAGGAACAATAAGAATCTGTATCGACTATAGGGATATAAATCGAGCTTGTCCAAAAGACAACTATCCTACGCCTTATATCGATCAAATTATTGATGATTGTGCCGGAAGTGAAATGTTTTCCTTCATGGATGGTTTTTCGGGCTATAATCAAATCAATATTCTACCTGCCGACCAACCAAAAACGGCATTCATTTGTCCATGGGGGACATTTGCTTATTGCAAATTACCTTTTGGGCTTAAGAATGCCGGGGCTACTTTTCAACGGGCGATGTCTTATGCATTTCATGACATCAAGCACATTGTGCAACCCTATCTCGATGATTTGCCTGCTCATTCTTTACATCGAGCTGATCACCTTGTCCACCTACGAGCAATCTTTATGAGGTGTAGGCATTATCGAATTCGGTTGAATCCCCACAAGTGTGTTTTCTGTATAGAAACAGGTCGATTGCTGGGATTTGTTGTTTCAAAAGCCGGCATTCGCGTCGATCCCTCGAAAGTCGAGGCTATCATCAAATTGCCTCCTCCTTCGAGTTTGCGCCAACTCCAAAGTTTGCAAGGGAAAGCGAACTTTTTACGCCGATTCATCCCAAACTACGCCGAGGTCACTAAAGGTTTTACACGGTTGTTGAAACAGAACGCACAATTCTTTTGGGACGAGATTGCCCAACAATCTTTTGATGCACTTAAACACGCGTTGACCCATGCACCGTTATTGCATCCTCCCAACTACAACCAGGACTACTTCTTATACCTCGCAGCTTCGCATTCCACCATTGGAATGGTGTTAGTTCAAGAAGATGAATTCGGAGCGGAGCATGTGATATATTATCTTAGTAGGACCTTGAATCCCACTGAGCTAAAATATTCGCATGTGGAGAAATTGGCCCTGGCAGCCGTTCAAGCTGTCCAGCGTTTTCGTCACTACATTCTTCTCCGTAAAACTACAGTTATTTCGGATTGCAACCCTATGATTTATATTTTGACAAAACAACTGCTAGGGGGCAAGTACTCTAAATGGATCGTTATCCTGCAAGAGTTCGACTTGGAGTTCGAGAAGTCCAAGTCTAAGAAATCCTTAGTTTTTGCGGAATTGATGTGTGATTTCCCGAGTGCTGACACAGAGACTGTGGCAGAGGAGTCCATTGCGGACGAATCTTTGTTTCTTATCAGTACTGTAGATCCGTGGTACGGGGATATAATCATCTATCTCCAAACCCAAACCTTTCGGCCTGAAGCTTCCAAAGCGGAACGTCGAAAAATTCGGTTTCAATCCCAGCAATACAAAATTATTGGAGATACACTTTATCGCCGGGGGGCAGACTTAGTTTTTCGACGTTGTTTAACTCACGAAGAGGCTGAGAGGTTTTGAATGATTGTCACTCTGGAGCATGTGGCGGTCATATGTCTGGGTATGCCACAGCTCAGAAGGTGTTGCGCGCTGGCTATTTCTGGCCGTCTATGTTTAAAGATTGTATCATTGCAGTCAGGAAGTGCCACAACTGTCAAGTGTTTGATCGCAAGATGCGCGCTCCACCTGCTCCTCTCCACCCTATAATTGCCGTTGGTCCATTCGCCAAATGGGGTATCGACTTTATTACTTGTAACCCTCACTCGGCCGGGGGGCATGCGTATATCATCCTTGCGGTTGATTATTTTACTAAGTGGGCCGAGGCGATGCCTACATTCGACGCAAGCGGCAAAACAGCTGCAGTTTTCGTATTCAATCATATCATAACTAGGTTTGGTGTCCCACAAGCAATCATTACTGACCATGGGAGCCATTTTCGAAACATCATGATGACTGAGCTTACAAGCCAGCTTGGTTTGCGCCACGATAGCTCTACTCCTTATTATCCGCAAGCCAACGGTTTGGTTGAGTCTATCAACAAAGTTCTAGTTATCATGATCCGACGAACCATTGGTGTTCATCGGTCGAATTGGCACAACATGTTATTTTCAGCGCTATGGGCATACCGAACCTCAGTGAAAAATTCAACAGGGTTCACTCCTTTCCAGCTAGTTTATGGCTTGGAAGCTGTGTTACCCATTGAATGCGAAATCCCATCACTTCAAATGGCTGTCGAATTACTTCCAGCTACTTCCGAAGAGGAGAAACGTTTATTGTACTTGGCTAAATTAGATGAGACTCGACGTGACGCTACATTGGCAATCGAGACTCACGCGAAACGAATGAAAGCTCAGTATGATAGAAATGTAACCCCTCGAAGTTTTTCGGAAGGAGACCTAGTACTATTATATGATCAAGCTAACGATAAGCTAGGTGCTGGAAAATTCGTTCCTATGTGGCATGGACCCTACATTGTAAAGCGAAAGCTAGCAAAAGGGGCTTATGAGCTAGTTGATTTTGATGGGGACTCTTTGGGTAAACCCAGAAATGGACTTTACCTAAAGAGGTATTATGCTTAAATGATGGGTATGGAGAAATTTTTAGATAGGTTAGATTTTCTTTCTAGCTAGCGTGTTTGTTAGTTTAGTCAGTGTGCTTAGCTTAGAGAGTGTGTTTTTCGTCGTTATTCTGGCTTATCTTGGTTTTACTCTTGATATTGCAGATGTCGACGCCTCTCCAAACATACATTGGATTTGCTGATGGTGCTTGTCGTAGTACACGGAATATCTCTTCCGCAGCTTGGGTTATCTATTCGCCCTCTGACGAGTTAGTTTCTATGCATGGGGTAAGCCTCGGTCAAACAACGAACAACATTGCAGAATACAGTGCAGTGGTTGAATTATTATCCGAATCTATTTCATTTGGAATTCGACGTTTGATAGTGAGGTTAGATTCTGAACTTGTTGTATTACAGCTTAATAGAGTTTATGCCATTAGAAATCCTGTGTTATTAAGGTTGTTTTTGAGAGTGCGTCTCTTGGAACGTGAATTTGATTACATTGAATATCAACATATTCCAAGGTCTTTAAATACATTAGCAGATGCAATTGCTTCTCGAATGTTGGACAGACATTTACGATAATCATGCAAGTAAATTTAAAAACATTTCATCACATATGTTAAACAAGATAAGCCGGTAATAGTGATATATATATAGATAGAAGTGTGTCAAAAAATATATACATCGTCTTCGATCATAGGTTGAAAACACCTTATGATCGGCAAAATGATAGTACAAAAAGTCAAAATGTCACATGTGACTACAAAAGTGACTAGTCAATCACTGGTGGTGCTCTCTGTACGACACCACTGCGCGGGCTACCTTACGCAAAAATCTCCTAAACGGTCCAGGGACCGCGACTACGAAGCGCTGAAGCCTGGTAGGAATGTCGTCCATAGTAGTCTCAGGTATATCTGCCGTGAGACGCTCTAGATCATGCTCCAACTCAGCTAGTACTTCTGCAGCCGCGTCCTGTGGGGCCGGTACCGGTGCAGCTGGATGTAGTCTATCAAAAGGCCGGAGGTTGGCTGGACGCTGTGGACCAACATCTGCATTTTGAAAATTTTACTGTTAGTTTTGAGACGATATATATGAAAAATAAAAAAATATATATATAATTAGAAAACTTGTGAAAAATAAAGTACCTCTGTCATCCCATTGTTCTCCCTGTGGAAGAACCATGTCCGGATCACCTCTAAAATCCACTCCGGCATACGGAAAGTCCTGTATCGAAAAAACCTGGTCCTCTAACCAGTGAAAGTAACTATCTGAGAATCGAACCACTGCCGCGCCCTCGTCAGGATGCCGGGCCATCACCGCAACCCATCGTATCAGCTTTGGCTCCCGAGGACCCAAGATATCAACAGTGAGTTGCTGAGGGATCAGCATTGGAACTCTCTCCAAGGCAAAGCTCACGACTAGAGGCCCATATCCAAAAGTCTTTAGTCGTCCGTTCTTTGCCTTGGTCAGTTGGCTCTTCATATGAGCCGACACAGCTTCACACCAGTTGAAAATGGTGCCTTGGTAACAGTCAATTGCCATCCGCATTTGGGATCCGGAAGCAATGTGTAAAGCGGCCGCGCCGCAAATTCTGGTAACCGTGAACGCTATGACTTTGAGTTCGCGCAGAGTGATGTGTTTTATCTCTATGCCTTTCGAATGGTGAGCCCCAGGTGTGCACCACTCGTCGCGGAGACTATCAAGGGATTGGCCACCCGGCCTAGTCCCCGCAAGACTGAGTTGCTCGCCTCTGTTCGGCAAGCCAGTGAGAAAGTATACATCCGAGGGCTCTATCTCGAGCTGGTGCCCTCCTATGTAAAAGCATTGTTCTTGAACGTTCCATCGCTCAACCAGCCATTCCAAGAATCTTACCTGGCCCCTCATGCCCGGTATGGTCCAATATTTGTATAATCCGCATGCTCTTAGGGCATCCAGGGAAGGTTGATGATTTATTGCAGCTTCATCATCCTCTACATGCTCTCTTTCTCTCCAATCTAACATGGTTAATGCCCTGCACATCAGAAATAGTCATTAGAAATTGATTTGAGAATTTTTAGATAGTTTTTTGAGGGGGTTGGGGTTTTGAAATACGCGTTTCACGGAAGACACGCCCCGCCTTTACAACACAGGGCGCCTGGACGCGGCTGGCCTGAAGGCGGACTGCGTCTTCCGACCATTTTCCTGTATAGGAAAAAGTCGGGGGACGCGGGTCACCCGAAGGGCACCCGCGTCCGCCGAGAGGCGCATTCCAAAACCAAAACCCCCCCAAAAAATGAAACTAAGACCTAAAAATTAATTCTAAACGGATAGAAATGCAGAGTAGGATGTGTAAAATACCTGGATAAGACGGCGTTCGATTCCGACGGTCGGATTTTCCGCAGCAACCACGGGAAGTTTCTTGTCAAAAGCTCCTTTTTCAACCTCAACAGTCAAACGGTAAAAATGACATGGTAAAAGGTCTTTTTATAGGTTTTTTGGATGAATTAGTTCATTTTTTACCATGAAAAGATGTTTTCGATGTATTTTTGCCTATTTTAAACAGGTATGAGTAATGTGTTGCTTTTGTGCAGGACAAAGGGATTTCGAGGGAAATTGTCATTTTTCACAAACAAAAATATCAGAGTCATCTTTTAAGCCCTTTTCTGACTCCTAAAACATGAAAAGATCGCCGAGCGTTTCTTTTACACTCGTTAAAACGGAATTAAAAGACGGTCCCCTTTTAGCTCTTTTCTGACCGCAAAATCAGGAAAAGATTGCCGGGTTTTTGTCGTTTCAAACTCGATAAGGAAATAAAACGACGTGTCCTTGATCGCTTTTTACTTTTCAGGTCAACGACACTATTATGAAAGTACTCCTTGGTCGCAAGATCAAGCGGTTCCCCCAGGTATTATTTTATACTTTTTCGGGCTTGAGGGACACAAATGTACGAAAAAGTTCAACGTGGAGTCTCCTTTAGTTTTTTCAGACTCTCTAAAATTGAAAAACGCCGAGTTTCTCCTATACTGGGCTCGTTAAACTTTTACAGTAGAGGACCTGTTCAATTACAAACAGGAACGAACCACTCCTTCCTAGGGTTCGAATTTAAACTAGGTTGGACTCGTCCGAAGGATGAGCTTATAATCAAGCATATGTTATCCTCCTCAAGCTTGTTAAAAATAAAGAGGTACTTGCCAGAAATGGTGGGGGAAAAGAGAGAAGAATGAACTGTTTGTTACCTTTTGTCTCGAAAGAAACTTTATTACCACTCTTGAACACGACACTTTTCATTCACCTGGGTTGGGAAATCTTTTACCTCACAGTTGATCAAACCACTTTGAAAGTCTTTAACCGGGTTCCGGGGATTAACTTTGAGTTATTCGTCACCAAGCCATCTGTCGTGTCGTTATGTGTTCAAGAGGTCTGCAAGAAAAACTTTCATCTGCAAAATACTTGTCATCCATTTGACCATCCCTGAGTCAGTCCTTACAGCAACATTTCTTCAACTTGAACAATGATTTCGTGTTGCGGGCTTGCCTGCAACGGGTCGCTTTCTATCGACATCGACACATTATCTAGAAAGATGACTTAGGAATCGACAGTACCTTGAAGTCTGCATGCATCAATGGCAGGTTTCTCGCCTTTGACGTCAGTTTACATCATTGACTTTCGATCAAAGGATTCCGTGAAGTGTTCGACATCAAAACATCTATTCACATTTCACGGGTTGTGCTTGGTACTTTGAGAACCATTGACATTACTGGTGGTCTCTCTCACGCTTGTTAACAGTTTACATCATCGACTGGTAATCAAGTGGTTTCTAACATGTTCGACATCAAATCATTTAATCACATGGCTAGAATCGTACCAATTCGGGAAGTAGAAGTGAAGACCCTGGATCTAGTTTCTACCATCCAGGCTGCGAGGAGTTTTGTATTCATTATCTATGTAGACTAATCATAAACAGATGGCTGCGTCCATACTGTGTCTACAAAAGTCTATAAAAATGATGTACTGCAAGATCATTCCTGTATCAGAGTAGTTAGTCCATTAGTTAAAGTTTTGAATCTGAGTATGGGAATGCCTACCTCAGTGATGATATAATCTTATACATGTATTTTGTGTTGAAAATTGCAGGTTCCAACCAGGTCATCCACAAGACAATCCTTGAAATGATAAAGCGCTTCACCCTTCCTAGAATTACAAAACCCTAATCTATTCCAGGCTTCGCACTTTAGGGGGCAATCTGTTACACTAAAAAATGTCACCATGACTATTTACAGTTAGTATGGCTCAATCAACAGTCATGCTACCCTCTTAGGCAAGTCTTATGCCTCTGCTATCCATCTCAAACTCAAAGAAGAGAGAAAGTCTTGTAAAAAATGTGTTTATCTCTGGGGACGCAGGTTCTCTCAAGCCTTACCTGCGGGGACGCTCACAATGTTCACAAAGGCTGCGTCTTTGGACGCTCTGTATGTTAAGGGACAGGTGCGTCCTTCTGTAAAAGGCAAAATGCGCAAGTTTCATCTTTAAAAAGTTACTTGTGGTTACTTCTAGAACTTTCTAGAGGTCGGTTTGATGAAATGGATGCGCCTCCAGTTGGTTCATGCATCCCTATTAAGGAGGAACTTATCCCATCAATAAGGGAGCTATCCCACCCAAAGAGGGGGATTATCCCATTGATGGTGGACCTGAATAACCTCTTTACAGCACTATAAATAAAGGCATTGAGCCAGAGGAAGGGAGGTTGAAGCTATACATTTTCTTTGGGTAAATGCTGCAGGAATTAGGACTCCCATTTAGAACCTTGTGAGGAGAGATTGTCTTTGCTTGATTCTACTTGGAAGTGGGTGAGCTTTGTCAAAGTAGAGGAAAACCCTTGATGGACCCTGGGAGGAACTTGCACAACACCAAGGCCAGGTTGTAAGAGTTTCTTTGTTTCGTTATTAATACAAACTGGTTCATTTTTCTCAATAGCTTGTGTTAATGAGTTATTTCATGTGTTCCTTGGTCTGCATGTTGAATATATGTTTTATTAGATGAGATGCAAGTGCTTGGTAATTGTTTGATTGTTTGTGGTTGCAGGAATTGATGTGAAGGAGGAGTTCATCCGGATCGGCAAGGACGGACTACAACAACAACGTTTTGGAATAAGGTAAGCCTAAACACTTGTAGTTTTCATGTTTTAAAAGGTGTATTTAGAGAAAGATCGCTCCATTTTGTCTTGTTTGTCGCTAGAGAGTTTAGACTCCTAGGGAGGTCAGTTGTGTCCGCACAAATGACTTTTTCCGCCACGACAGGTGCATGCTGCACGACGGAGGATCTGGCCTTTCAGTCACGCTCCCGGAGCTTCTGATGCCTGTGGTATGAGATATCAGCAATTGTTTATCTCTTAAAATGGCTTTTCTCACGAGAACTCATCGATCTGCTTTGTTGGTGCAGGGGACTTGGTTGCATGTCGACAAGGATGGTGGAGCAAGGTAACAGCAATGTGCACAGGTGCCAACAGAGGCTTGCATGCGTCCAAACCAATCTGTAATCGCTAGATCTCCTTTTAAAATGAATTCTGGGCCGTCCCAAACTTCTACAGGAAGTTTCCTGTAGAACGCAGAGCTTCCTGTAGAAAGTCTGCACTTTCCTGTAGAAAATCCGCGTCTTCCTGTAGAAAGACTGCATCTTCCTGTAGAAGATTCAAACCATGATAAAATTGCACATACCTTGAAAAAACATGGGTATCCTTGGAGGAGGTGCTGGTGAGGTCCCTTGACAGCATGATACAGACCCTTGGCTTTGAGTTGAAGGGCTTCCTCTCCTCCATAGAACATCTGCAACCTGCATGCAATTTTACCATATTTTGCTTATTGTTTTTTTTTCTTTTTTTTTTCTCTTTTTTGAAAGATAACAGGGGTGCCTCAAAGAGGTTTTCACCCGTGCCATCTGCCCTGAGCGCCTCAGAGAGGTTTTCACTCAAGGATCTTTTTCAAACCTTTTCCTTTCCTTTTTTTTTTTGTTTTTTTTTGTTTTTTTTTGAAAGACAATAGGGGCGCCTCAATGAGGTTTTCACCCCTACTACCTGCCTTGGGCGCCTCAGAGAGGTTTTCACCCAAGGATCTTTATTATTATTATTATTATTTTTTTTTTTCTTTTTTTTTTTATATCCTTCAGGGTATGCCAAAAGCAGAGGCAGAACCCTTCTCTATGACCAATACAGATTTCTCCATAGTTTTGATGAACTCTTGTCTTGAGAGAGGTCTCCTATAGATCTTCAATCGATGCCCATTGACAAGCATTGGAATGGCTTCCTCATCAACGGTTCGAATAAGGACAGATCCATTGTCATGGCATTCTTCCACTGCATATGGTCCTAGCCATCTGGTTCTCAGCTTCCCCTTGAAATCTTTGTATCTGGAGTCATACAAAAAAGCCCAATCTCCTGGCTGAAATTGCTTGTCATGGAGATGTTGGTCATGCCACACCTTTCTCTGAAGTTGAACCACTTCTGAGTGAAGGAGGGCCTGCATTCGGTGCTCATCCAGGCCATTCAGCTGCAATAGCCTTTCTTGTTGTGCATGGCTGAGATCTAGGTCCAGCTGAGCTGCCATCCTCAAAGTGTTGTATTCAAACTCAATGGACAACAAAGCTTTCTTCCCATAGACCAGCTCATATGGTGTGAAGCCGGTGGTGGTCTTCCAAGTGGTGTTGTAAGCCCATGTGGCTTCAATTAGGCGATCTGCCCAGTCCTTTCTGCTACTGCTCACCACCTTAGTCAAGATCCCTTCTAATGCTCTATTGGTGACTTCCACCTACCCATTTTCTTGAGGGTGGTAAGGGGTGGAAGTCCTATGCTTGATCTTGTGATGAGCTAGTAGATCTTCAACCAGGTTGGAGGTGAACTGGCTCCCTTGATCGGTGACCAACTCTCTTGGATAGCCAAACTTATAGAAGATGTTTTCTCTTAGGAACTCGGCCACCTTTTCTTCTGTTGCTGCTTTGATTGCTTTGGTCTCTGCCCACTTTGTCAAATAGTCAGTACACACAATGATGTAAGACCTTTGCCTCGAAGAGGGGTTGATTGGGCCCACAAAGACCATGCCCCACTTCTCAAATGGCTCAAGAGTCACTTGAGGTTGGAGAGGCATCTCATCCCTTTGGGTCGGTTTCCCCATTCTTTGGCATTGGTCACACTGACTGACATATCTTCTGACATCTTGATGAAGTGTGGGCCAATAGTAGCCTGCCTGCAGGATTTTGAAGGCAGTTCTCTTTGCTGCAAAATGTCCTCCACAAGGCCCATCATGATAAGTGAGGAGGATATCAAAGACTTCCTCCTCCCTTACAAAACGCCTTACGATCTGATCGGGGCCAAGCTTGAACAGATTGCCCCCAATCCAAGTAAATGAGGCACTTTTTCTGATGATTCTGCTGTTCTCTCTGGAAGATAGGTGCGGAGGGAACTGTGCTGAAACAAGATAGTTTGCTATATCAGCAAACCATGGAGAGAGTACTGAAATAGCAAACAGATGTTCATCAGGCATCTGGTCATCCACTGTTCCATCCTCATCTGCAGACAAATCCAATCTCGATAAAAAGTCAGCAACAACATTTTCTTTACCTGGTTTGTCAACAATGGTCAAATCAAACTGCTGCAATAAAAGTAACCATATAATAATACGAGCATTCACATCTGGTTTATTCATTAAATATCTAATTGCAACATGGTCAGTATGTACAAAGGTCTGGTAACTAGTAATATAATGTCGGAACTTGTTCAGTGCATGGACCACAGCCAAGAATTCTTTCTCGGTTACAGTGTAATTCAGCTCAGCTTTGGACAAGTTTTTGCTAACAAAGTAAATGGCATATGGAAGTTTTTGCTCAACTTGTCCTAAAGCTGCACCTATGGCTTTGTTCGAGGCATCAGTGTGGATGTGGAAAGGTAGGGCCCAGTTTGGACCTCTCAGGATTGGGGCTGACACCAACTTGTCCTTCAATTCATTTAAAGCCCTCTGACAATCGTCAGTCCATTTAAACTCCACATCTTTTGCCAACAGACCGAACAATGGCGAGGCTAGCTTGCTGAAATCTTTAATGAATCTCCGGTAGTATCCTGCTAATCCCAAGAAACTCCGGACATCCCTTACCTTTTGAGGAGGTGGAACCCTCTTGATGAGAGCAATTTTGTTAGGATCCACCTGCAACCCTTGGCAAGAAATGGTATGGCCTAGCACGGTCCCTTCAGTCATTAGGAATTCACATTTTTCAGGACTAAGGGACAAGTTCATCTCGGTGCATTTGGTTAGGACTTTTCCCAGGTTGGACAATGCTTACTGGAAGTTGGCCCCATAAGGAGTAAAGTCATCCATATAGATTTCTACTGCATCATGGACCAGCTCCGAGAAGATGCTCAAGACAGCTCTCTGGAAGGTAGCAGGAGCATTGCATAGCCCAAAGGGAAGGACTCGGTAGGCAAAGGTACCCCAAGGACAAGTGAAGGTGGTCTTATCTTGGTCTTCCGGGCTGATTTGGATTTGGTTGTACCCGCTAAACCCATCCAGGAAAGAGAAGAACTTCTTTCCTGCCAGTCCATCCAACACTTGATCTATGAAAGGTAGAGGGAAATGGTCTTTCTTGGTAGCTTTGTTCAGTTCTCGGTAGTCCACACAGATTCTCCATTTCCCATTTTTCTTGGGAACCAACACTAGAGGGGACACCCATTCACTATCTGAGATGGGGTAGATGAACCCAGCATCCAACAGTTTTTGCAATTCTTCCTTGATAATGTCCTTAAGGGCTGGATTCATTCTCCTCTGAGGTTGCCTTACTAGTTTACAATCCTCTTTGATGTATATATGATGGGTACAGACTGAAGGATGGACTCCTTTCATTTCCTTATAGCTCCAAGCAAAAGCATCTAGGTGGTTGGCCAACAGACTACACAGCTCCTTTTCCTGGGAAGGAGATAGGGAGGAGCTGATCTTCAATGCTTTCTCAGGGCCGAACTCCACATTCTTGATTCTGGGAGTAACAGGGTTGGTTGTACAAAGATCCACTAAGGTGCTAGCTTGGGCCTCCTCCACCAATTTCTCTAAGGGTAGTGCACTGGAAGGTGGATTCTGGATCAAGGTCTCGATCAAGTCATCCTCAGTTGGGGGGTCTCTTCTAGTGGTATCTAAGGTGCACAGAGGTGCTGAGTACACCTCGTCTTCCTCTCCTTCTTCCAACCAGAGTGGTAAGTCATGCTCTAAGGAGGGTTGGGCAGGAGGGTATAGGACTAGTTGCTTGGACATGGGACCATTTTTGATGGTCATGTTTCCTGCACGACAACTTATGTAAGCATCTGCAGTAGCTAACCAAGGCCTTCCCAAAATGAGAGGATATCCAGTAAGCTTTGGCTTTGGTTGCAGAACCAGGAAGTCTGCAGGGTATTCCCAAGAGTCAATAGAGACCAAGACATCCTCCACAATCCCTTCGGGAGTCACGGTGGAGCGATCTACTAATTGCAGTACTGTCGAGGTCTTCCTCAAGGAACCCTGAAGATTGAGTTTAAGCATGGTATCCCTGGTCATCACATTAATGGCAGCCCCCAGATCAATCAAGGTGTGAGGTATAATGGTGCCATTGATGTGGACATCTACTACAGGACTTCCAGGATCTAGGTACTTTGGGCAGATGACTTGTCCTAACATAAGGTCAGACAGTTGTCCTATGACATTGATAGTTGAAGCATCTTTCTTCCGTCTGCCTGGGTGTTTGAAACACTTCTCCTTAACCAGTTTGTTGTATATTGGCACATCCTTGATGGCTTGGAGAAGTGGTATTTTTACACACAACTGCTTGAGCTCACCCAGAAGCTCATCCTCCTCTGGGTTGGGTTGTGTGGTGGCTGTTAGTCTCTCAGGAAAGGGTGGAATAGCCTTTGGTTCACTTTCCTGTTTATCTTCCTCATCCTCTGGGGGAGGAGGTTGGCGATCTGGTAGAGTCTTTCCAGATCGAAGATTGATCTCCTGGATCTCCACAACATAGGTAGGGCATGAGGTTTCCCCAGTGTATACCTGTTGGGCCTATCTATTGTTGGGGTTGGGGTTCAGTTGAGCAGGCATTTGAGGTTGCCTTGGAGGAGCAGGAGGTAATGGCTGAGGTTGAACTGGTGGTGGAGGCAAGATGGCAGGAGGAGTGTTGTATTGGGGCCTCCACCCCGACTGAGGTGCATTCCATTGAGGCTGTGGCTGGGCATGTGAGTGATATAAATGAGAAGTAGGTTGAGTGGGGTACTGAGGTGGATACGACCATGGAGGAGGCATGGACCATGAAGGATGAGCAGGGGCACCCCAGGAAGGCATAGGAGTCGATTGGTTGGGGCTGTAATAAGCTTGAGATGCCCCTTGCATCCCCTGCTGATAAGGTCTAGATCCTTGTGGCCTCCTTTGGTTAAGGTAATAGAGAGGTTCAGTGGGAGCTTCTGTCCCTTGGTACATGGCTTTAAACCGAGGTAAGGTGGGACACTGATTTGTGGGATGGTCCTCCTCACAAACGAAACACACTTCAACCGAATGCAATGGACATTCGTTCTTAGGGTGTCTCCTTGTGCACCTAGGGCAGAAGACAGCCAAGGCTCTCTCAGCTTCTTCTTTATTTTGCTGAATCCTGAATGTGTCAAGCTACATGGCAATGGTCTGTCTCACCTCACTCTTAAGATCTTCTAATTGATTTGCAAGCTCATGTTTGGAGAAAGGGACACTAGTTGAGAGGAGGTTTCCTCTACCTCGTTTCCGAGCTGCCCTGGAGTGGTTTCTAAACACGGTCTTGATGTCCTCATAAGGCAGTTGGTAAATGTCCCCCCCAGCTAACATGTGAAGGGTATTTAAGAGGTCTTCAGGGACTCCTCGGAGCAGGACCAACTTGAGGGATTCAGGGTCAAGTGTGCACCTGGCCCGCTTATAGCTTAGTTGGAACCTCTCCTCATAATCCTCTAAGGACTCATCATTTCCCATGGTCATCCGAAAGATTTCCCCCTTTGTTTCCTTGGACCTACAGTAATCCCGGTACTTGGTATTGAAAGCTTGCTGCATATGAGCCCAAGTGGTGATACTATTCCCAGGTAAGCCCATGAACCAGCGTAATGCTGCATCCTTAAGAGTGGAAGGGAAAAGTTTCAGCTTTTGCTCATCTTCAGTATAGTCATAGGTTCTACAAAGGATAGCAAACTCAAACAGGAAGGTATCTGGATCTTCAGTAGTCAGCCCATGGAAGTGAGGTAAGGCGGAGGGGCTAATGTTCTTCATTTTCATCTCTCCATTGGTCTATCAGATGGGGAAGGAACCTTCTATTCTCTCATCTTCTCTTCTATTGTCAGCCATAGCTTCAGATGGAGTGGTCTCTAACTCTTCTTCTACTATAGGATCTTTGTATATCTCAGGATGTTCACCTATAGGTTCTTCTGGGTCACTGTCACCAAAGAAGAGAGAAGGGTGACTCAGTGATGTGGTAGGGGTGTTTGGTAGGAATTTGCCTGATCTATCTCGGTTCCTACGAGGCATGAAATGGAAAAGACTTTCTTTTTCTTTTGATTGTTTTTGCTTTTTTTTCTTTGGTACCTGCAAAACTGAAATAGATTGATCTACAACTAACTATGAAAGATGCAGAATTAAACTGAAAGCAGGAAAGAACTAATCTACTTTGCTCAAATGAAATTGCAAGAATGGAAATGCTAGTCTACGCTTGCAGAAAGGAAATGCTAATCTATGAAAGCAGGAAATGCTAATCTATGAAAGCAGGAAATGCTAATCTACTTTTGCATAAATGAAATTGCATAATGGAAATGAAATAAACTACTTAGTAGAAGGTTGTAGTAGAAAATAGAAGAATAGCAACAATTACTAATACTCTGACACTTCCCCGGCAACGGCGCCAAAAAGATGGTGGGCTCCAGTATTGTAGCAATAATGCTACAACTCCTGGAGCTTCCTATCTCTAATTTTATCAACCCGGTAGTTTGTACAAACTTGGAAGCGACGGTGCTATATGCACAAGTACTAGCTCTTGTTGCAGCTGTCACTTGGTCAGCTGGCACAAGTCCGCTAGGGCTCAAGCCAACTTCTATATGCTCTCAGAAGAAGCTTGCTAAATGATGGATGAAGGCTATCTTAAAGAAAATTAATCTATTTTGCAAAAATGAACTGAAAGCCAACCAAAACATGGAAACCCTAGTAAACCCTAATTTAACTAGCTTGACCCCTACAATGCAAAAATGTGAATGAAACTTCTACCAATGATGCCATTACTTGCAGTGAGTTGAAATACATGAATCTAAGCTATTTGCATCTGAAAAGACATGTTTTTGTATTTTGTCATTAAGTGGTTGGATTTATTGTGATGGTGCTTTTGATTAGGGTTTGACTGTGCAGGAGCGGTTCAAATGGAAGGAAAGCATGGGCAAGGTCAGGATGGCTAGGGGAGGTCCCAGAGGGTCTCTAGCATTAGTCCACAGAAGTCTACCACGTTCGGATGCTCAGCAACCGAGTTTGCAGGCTTCTACAGGAAGTCTGTGAAATTCTACAGGATGTTCGACTGTGGGAGTTTTGGGAGATGGCGAAGTGATGGAGTGGTGTGGGAGGATAGGTGAGATGGAGATGGAACTGGTGATGGCTCAGGAGCAGAGAAGTCAGATGGAGAAAGAGTGCAAGAGCTGGAAGGATGGGATCAACGAAAGGTCAAGTAAATGGAGCTACATGAGGAATGGAAGAGCTGGAAGGTAAACGAGCTGAACAGAGGTCGGTTGAGTGGCTTCAGGTGTGGTTGACAAGAAGAGGAAGGTAATGGAATGGTGTGGAGCAGTGTAGATGAAACAAATTGTCTATGAATGTCACCAAAAATGAGAACTCTTTAACCTATGTTAACTGTGCTATTTTGAACCAATGAACAGCAGTGAAATTTGTGAAAGAAACTCGTGCATGGAAGTGGAATGAAGAAGTAATGATCAAGACCAAAGTGCATGGATGGATCTACGACTAAAGTAACTGTGGCAGCTTGCATGGACGTGAAAAGAACTGCGTTTCTTTTTGGTGGTTGATATGGACTGCACCCCAATCCCTAAGCAGAGATGGCAGTGATCTCTAACAACGTTTTTCTGGAGCTCCAATGCATTATAACTATCCTCTTCTAACCTAAGCAACTAGAAGAAAATTCACCATAAACTAATCCTATTCAATCTCATAAAAACTAAATCAGCAAACTGTAAATTCGAATTGCATGTCAAAGTAAAGAAACGAAGTGCTGGAATGAAAGGCAAATAACATTACAACACAGAGGAGGTCTATTGCTCTCAGGTTGGGCCCTAACCTGAGAGCTATAGCTCCCTTAGAAACTCAGAATGAGATCAAAATCGGCCTGCCTTTATTCATAACCAAAAATCTGATGTCATGCCAAAACTGGCTTACAAAAAGAACCAACACCGAGCTGTAGCTCGTACTTCGAAATTACAAGAGTAATGCAAAAGTTCAAAAAGCTCCTATCAAAGTCTACGGCCTCAGTATTTATGCAAAATGATAATCCAACAGGTTTCCTTGATTTGTGGAGCTCGACTGTCCAACTGATGGTTAAACTGCTGATCCTGTAGAACAGTTGTAACTGCTGTTCCTGTAGAACGGTTGGCTGCCTCTAAGCTCGGTGGGGAGATTGGTTGGAGCTCGGAGCTATGGTGGGAATCACGAGGAAGGTCCCCAAGACTGTGGACATCCTCTCCTAAAAACTAGCAATGCCACCTTACTGTCTCCTTGTCTCCTTTCTCGTGGTCTTTGCTCCCTTTTAATGCCAAAAACCTGAAATCATCATGTATTAGTCATGTAGATAGAATGCCTACCCTTCTTCCTACAAACAACACGAATAAACCAAGAAATGAATGCATAAGCAATAAAACATGAATGGTTTGAGCAAAGCAAGTAGGCCAAATGAGCCCAAATTGTACCAAAAATTGGGGCTCATCAGTCTCTCACTCATAACACCAAAACTCAATCAGAAAAACCCTTTGATCTTGAGGCAGAGATTACCAAATTGAAGATAACCATTCCTCTCTCAGAACTCGCCAAACATGATGTGTATAAACAACAAATTAAAAAGTCCCTTAAAATGTCTGAGAATAGAGATGATGTTAATGTACTGGATGACACACCTGAGTTACTTTTTGGACCAGAAGTTGATGGAAAAACAATAAATACAGGTGTCTTACCCTTTTATGTCAGTCTACACATCCATGACAAGATTTTACACAATGCAATGTTTGACTCAGGAGCCTCACATAACCTCATGCCTAAATCTGTAATGGAGAAACTAAACTTAGACATTACAAGACCATACAAGGACTTATTTTCATTTGACTCTAGCCAGGTCAAATGTTTGGGCCTAATCAAAGATTTGTGTGTTTCTCTAGTCCAATACCCAAACAAAACCATCCTGATGGATGTGGTTGTAGCTGATATCCCACCTAAATATGGGATGCTATTATCAAGATCCTGGGGAGCCAAACTCCAGGGATCCCTCCAATTAGACATGTCCTATGCCACTATTTCAGTCTTTGGGCAACCAAAGAGACTGTATAGGGAGACATTGATGAAATATGTAGTGAGCAGTGAGGATAAACCCCAAAATTTTCCTATTTATGCAATTCATTCTGACATGGATTCTTTTATCCTGTCTAATGATGATGCTTGCCCTATAGCTGATGATAAACCTTTGGCCCTGGAACAAGAAACACTCACAATTAAGCAGTCAGTTGTCCAAAACCTTGAAACTGTTTTAGAAGATAAATCACATAAAAAACAAGAATCTCAATTGTCCATTCCAAATTCAACTGAGCCTCCTAATACTGTTCAAAATCAAGGCATCCTCTGGTACCTTGAGTTTGATGGCTCAGTTAACAGATTAGGAGCAGGAGCAGGAGTGTGGATCCACAATAGGCAAAACAATCATGCAGAGGGTCGTGCCTATAGGCTAAATTTCAGATGCACTAACAACATGGCGGAGTATGAAGCCCTCCTACTAGGGCTCAAATTAATCAAATCCTTACAGGCAACAAGAGTGTCAATTCTAGGAGATTCTGACCTGATTATTCAACAAATGAAAGGTAGTTTTGTCACTAATGACAATAGATTGAGAGCATACAGATCTGCTGCAACTGAAATACTTAACACTTTCACTGAATCCCAACTTACTAAGATATCAAGAACTCATAACCTCCATGCACACAGTCTGGCCACTTTTGCTAGCACTTGTAAATTGCCCTTTGAGCCTAATCACTGTTTCATAGCTGAGATAAAGCACAGACCTGCTGTTCCAAACAATGTCAAAGACTGGCAAGTCTTTGAAAATGATGCACAAATAAATAACTTCCTAACTTTACAGCATGAATTTTCAGGTTTAAATATTGATGTTGATGCTATGGATGACCTACAACAGCAGATGAACCAAAACCAACAAACCATATCAGCTCAAACAACAAGTAAAATGCTGCACCCTACGACCTTTGATAACAAGAATGTGCAAGAGCTTAAAAAAATCAATCTTGATGAAATAACTGAGGCAGAGTCTGAAGTTATTGAATTAAAAGACAATTTTTTACCCACAGGCCTGACTCCTTTGGAAGACATTTTTGACTCCAATGATATTCCTAGGAAACCAAAGATGCAGCCCCTAAATGCTGCCATTGAAGAATGCAACATTGGAACAGTTGAAAAACCCAAGATAATAAAACTATCAAAGTCTTTGCCCCCTGATCAGAAGCCGAAGTATGTTGACCTCTTTAAAGAGTTCCAAGATGTGTTTGCATGGAGTTATGAGGACTTAAAATCCTATGATACTTCAGTCATTCAACATACTATTCCTCTCAAACCAAATCAAAAGCCTTTCAAGCAGAAACTAAGGAGAATTAACCCAATTCTTCTCCCTTTGATTGAGATAGAGGTACAGAAAATGTTTGAAGCAGGTATTATAGCGCCCATTAGATTTTCAGAGTGGGTTTCTAATCTTGTCCCTACAAGGAAAAAAACAGGTGAGATTAGGCTTTGTGTTGACCTCAGAAATTTGAATCAAGTATCCCTCAAAGACAATTACCCCTTACCTAAAATGGATCACATCCTCCAAAGAGTGGTGGGGGCTTCAAGAATTTCATTACTTGATGGGTTTTCAGGCTTTAATCAAATCCTGGTCCACCCAGATGATCAGGATAAAACAACATTCACAACCCCGTGGGGAACATTTAAATATGTCAAAATGCCTTTCGGACTGAAAAATGCAGGAGCTACCTTTCAACGGGCAATGGATATTGCCTTTGCCAAGGAGATACATGATTTCCTAGTTGTTTACCTTGATGACCTCACCCCTTTTTCAAAATCAGACCAAGAACACCTTAGACACCTAAGGCAAATATTCATGACATGTAGGAAATATGGCATTTCCTTAAATCCCAAGAAGTCTCTGTTTGGTCTAGAGGAGGGTAAATTGCTAGGCCACATTATTTCAAAAGGGGGAATTAGAATTGATCCGGACAGAATTCAAGCCATTCTACAAGTCCCACAACCGAGAAATATAAAAGAATTGCAAGCCTTTTTGGGAAAAATCAACTTTTTAAGAAGATTCATCCCAAACCTAGCAGAATTGATAAGGCTACTAAACCACATGTTGAAAAAAGATTCCAAAGTGAAATGGACGTTGGAGGCCAAACAGGCCTTTGAGGGCATCAAGACCGCCTTGACTCAAACCCCAGTCCTTACAAGTCCCCAATTTGATAGGGACTTCATTATTTTCTCCTTTGCCTCCCAACATACTATTGCTGCTGTTTTACTGCAGAAGGATGATCAAGGGAATGAGAAGCCCATTGCCTTTTTCAGCCGAGCCCTTAGAGATGCACCCTTGAAGTATCAGATCATGGAAAAGCAGGCCTATGCCCTGGTTAAGGCCATCAAAGATTTTAGGATTTATATTCTATACTCTCATGTCACTGCTTATGTGCCAAATGCTATTGTGAAAGACATATTGACTCAAGAAGGGTTAGAAGGCAAAAGAGGTAAGTGGATTGCTAGCATTCTTGAGTATGATATTGAAATAAAACCCACTAAGCTGATAAAAGGACAGGGTTTAGCCAAATTAATGTCTGAAACAAACTTTCAAGCCCTAGACATCAATGAACTGGACAATGAACCGGAGCTGGCGACTCCACAGATCAATATAGCCTTTGAACAATCCCCCTGGTATGCTGATATTTGTTATATATTGCAAAACCTGTGTGCTCCCCCAGGGTTGTCCAGAACTAAAAGCAGATTTTTAAGAATGAAAGCTTCTAAATTTTGTGTTGCGGATGGTGCCTTATTGTGGAAAAATCATGAAGGTATATTGCTTAATTGTTTAACTATGAATCAAACTGACAATGTTATGAGAGATTTTCATGCAGGGGATTGTGGAGGACATCTGTATTGGAAATCCACTGTGGATAAGATATTAAGGGTTGGCTACTATTGGCCTGTTATATTTGCAGATGTCAAGAAATTTGTTACTTCATGTCATAAGTGTCAGATATTTGAAGGCAAAAGAAAATTACTGCCATTACCCCTTAAGCCCATTTCAACAAAGAAGCCTTTTCAACAATGGGGCTTAGATTTTATTGGGGAAACTCATCCTTCATCCTCAGGTCAGCAAAAATGGATGCTAATAGCCACAGATTATTTTACCAAGTGGATTGAGGCTATTCCATGCAGACAAGCAAATGACTCCACTATCATTCAATTCCTTGAAACTAATATTTTGTCCAGATTTGGTTGCCCTGAAAAGATCATTACCGACAATGTTGTTGCCTTCAGATCCAAGAAAATGGTCAACTTTTTCCATAAGTTTCATATCACTTTGGGCCACTCCACAACATACTATCCTCAAGGCAATGGTTTAGCTGAATCATCTAATAAGAGCCTTATTAACATCATCAAGAAGATATTGGAGGAAAATAAGAAAAATTGGCACAAAAAGCTTGTAAATGCCTTATGGGCAGACAGATTGACGACCAAGAGATCTATTCGGACCAGCTCATATGAGTTGGTTTATGGTATGGAGGCCAAGTTTCCCTCATCACTAGGGGTTCTTGTCATCAAGTTACTTCAAGAAGTTCTAGCTGAGCCCAATGATATACAAAGAAGAATTAACCAAACTATCTGTTTGCAGCAGACTAGAGACCAAGTGTACAACAGAGTTAAGGTTTTATAAGAGAAACTCAAGAAAATCTTTGACAAAAGAACCAAAGCAGAAGATTTTTTCATTGGGAATAAAGTGCCTAAATTGGATTCAAGAAGAAAGGACAAGGGAAAACATGGCAAATTTGATTCCCTCTGGAGAGGGCCCTTTGTTATTCAAGCAGTGCAAGGAAACAACACATATTTAAAAAAAAAATCTGGATGGCACTGAGGTTGAAGAGGGCCCTGTAAATGGCCGAATGTTAAAGCACTATTTTGACTACTTTCCATGTATATAACCCAAGGCTGCCTTGTACATTAATAGTTGTTTTTAGTAGTTTATTTTCAGCAGGCAAATAGAGTTCCAGTTTCACAAATTTTGGGAATGATCAAGGGAAAAGGTACTACTTCAAGATCTTTTGTTTTGCCTTGCAAAGCTCCAGTTTTGGTCATCTAGAAAGCAAAAGTTCCAGATTTTGGCAAAGGTCAAGGACCAAGGCATTCTGACCTGTTGTTCTTGGTCTTTCATATGAAAAACCATCCCCAAGTGGAGCCACTGTTAGCCTCCTATACCAATAGGTTTCATATATCATGATTGGCAGGGGAAATTCCAAATATGTTCTGCTTTGATGATGCAAAGGTCCCATATTTGTGTGTAAAAACACATCTGTAAACAATTTTGTTGATGTCCTACTTGTTGATGGGTGATCCAACAGTATAATCTGGATCATGCCATGTTTAAATTGATGTTGTAGAATAGAGAAAGAGAATCTGTCCAAACAGTTTAAGCTTGGTAGATTAGTAGTTAGGTAGAGAACAAAGGCGACCAACTACTTAATCAGGGCCCTTGGAAGTGATAAGGGTAGTTTTAGATAACAAATCATTTGAAAAGAAAAAGAAAAGATCCATTGAGGATTTGCAAGTCTAAGTGCACCCTCCCTAAAGTAACAAAAAATGCTAGGTACTAAGATGGGGAGGTAGACAGGGGTTGCCGAACCTTGATTTTCTTCATGAGTTAGCTTGACAAAGAAAGTTTATATTGGCAAGAACAGAACTGTTTATTCAGCATTTTGATAACAAAATATGGAAGCATGTCTAATTTCCCCTTTTTCCCTATAAAACCTCTTTTTAACATCCGTCCATGGACCATTGGGTTATCCCCAACAAAGTCCTGCTATCACTTTCTCTTTTGAGAAACATCAAGTCAAAGAGTTGATTTCCATCACACAAGAAAGTCACATTTCCTGTGTAAAATCATTTCCCACTCTCATTTGCTTCCAAACCTAAGTTTGTTCCTTAAACTTAGCTCCCAGTGCCTCTTTCACATCCCAAATTCATATTAACTTCTAAACTTACTATATAGCTCCCTAAGTTTTCCCCTTCCCTTATTATTATAGCATTTTATGTAAAAATCCCAAAAATATGTACATATCCTCCCCTTGGGCAGTTTAGCCATATATCCCAAAGTTTGGAAGTGTGATGAAGTCGGAGTCCCATGTAAATATCTGTTCATACTATAATCGGGAATTAAATTAACACCTGGTTGATTTAATAACCCTTACCCACCTTATAAACTGTAATGTCATGTTTTCCCCGTTTATTATGTAAATTTTCGCAAAACCCACAATTATCATTTATCCAAAGTTTTTATGTCTCGGCGCGTTTTACCGAAAAAAAAAGAAAATAATTAAATATTGGCCGGGTCCCGCCGTAATCGCGCTGGCTGTTTCGTCTCCCGTCTACCGTCGGATCTGGGCCCTCCCATCCGATGGTCATCGGGTATTTCGGAACCCCTCCTCCGTCCGACCGTTAGCGCCCAAAATTGTCAGACTGCTGACGTATTGCCAGGGACGCGCGTCCATTTCTTATTGAATCGAGCGGCCTCTGACAGATACCGGACCCGTACCACAAGCAGTCCGATAAAACCACTTACCACAGTTTCTTTTCTGCCCATGTCATCGTTGCGTCATAATTACGTCAGTAGTCGTGTAAACTCCCATTTCGTTGTCTATCCTACATGGCCGCCGCGTCATCCCTCCACGTCAGCCCAGTCACGCATCGCCACATCACCTGCTGTACCCGGACCTGACCAGTGACGTCATGCTGACGTCATTTATTAAAAGGGCACCAAAAATCTCATTTTTTCCATATTTTGTGCAAAATCACAATTTTTTTTCACTTTTTTCATTTGACGAACGCTTTACCACCTGCATGCTGTCTTCAGGTTATTGTCCGCCAACTTCAGAATTGAACTCCTGAGCTGCTGCCACTGTGGATTCACCACTATCGACACCCCAGGCCTCATAATTATCAGGTATTTACCGTTTCCTCTGCGCAACCTGGTTTCCGAGCTTCCCTGTATTAAGAAATTCTAAGCAAACAGTCAAATTCCCTGTGTTCTTAGGCCCTGTAATTGCCAAATTAAACCAGAGCAAATCTGAAAGGGGGTCCTAGGTCCCATTCTGCTCCATCCTCACAATTCTTGCTCCATTTCCAACTCAAATCCATTAGCAAACACATTCCACTTCGCAAGGCAGCCCGCTGGATTACAATTCACCCCTTCCACCTCTTTCAGCGGCATTTTCACCCTGTTAACCCAATTCACGTTCATTCTCATCTCTACAAGTTATTTCATCGACCATAATTTACTGTTCAGTGCAAGATTTGCTAAACCAAAGCACAATTCAACTCCAAGTGACAACTAAGCAATGGAGACCCCTGTGGCACTGAATATTGCACCCCTGAATGCCCCACATAAGAGCCTAGAATGGTTGGCCCTTGCTGACAGGGATTATCAAATGAAGGAAACGGTTGAAATAAGTAACAAATATCACATAGAAACCGTTTGTGAGCTAAAGAGGAAACACATAAGTGGTACTGATGACATGGGTATCTGGGAGTCCAACTTACCCATATATTATCTTCCACAAGTGAATGTATTCCCAGACTTCATCCATCAGTGTTGTGAACACTATGAACCCACTCAAAGAGCAGTTTTGGCTCCATCTGGGACTGTTTTATTTCACATCACTCCTCAATCCATAAATGAGATGCTAAGCTTTGAGCCAACTAAGCCTTTGGTGCCCCTTTCTATGAATTTTCTGCTCAACCAAGGTACCAAGCTTCCCAGCTCAAAGGTCACAAGGCTTGGCCAATTGTTCATGCTCCCAGATTACTAGCCCCGGCAACCTCCTCCTTATCTACATGTCTGGTTCAATGAAACAGGGAGACTGCTAGTAGACATGATATCCTGCATCTTAGGATTCAATACCAGTGAGTATGTTGATGAGGTTATCTTGGTAATGCTATCCATGTTCACTCCAGGACAACCCCCTGCTGTCCAGTATGATTATGCCACATTCATTGCTGACAGAATTCATGAGCAATTCATGAATCTGGAGAGAGAGAGAGTATTCAAATATACCTCATACATATATCATTTGATATTATACAATCAGCCTGACAGTTTCCCTATTTTCTTCAAAAAGCTGGATGCAAAAGGAAACAGGAGATCAGTGATATTCTGGACACCAGTCTGTCACCATATCTTTTACTCTCCATACAACTACTATGAGTTCATTGATTTGTTCATTCATCCAGCCTTGTCCCTGCTGTTGAGTTCTCCTCCTCCTAGACTCACCGATGAAATGCAGAGATTTCTGAAATGTGGGCTCTTTATGATTGATAATAGGAAAACAATGGATGCTCTGAGAAAGCAGGCAAACAAGTTGATAAAGCAGGTTGCGAAACAATAGCGGGTATTGCATTGTAGTCATTTTAATTTTATGTTTTTCAAATTTGAACTAGGAAGGAAACAACAATGGATGCATCTGCCACTGTTCCTTCATACTAGCGGGAATTTAATCCTTTTGTAATTATAAGGCTCGTAGGTAATGGAGCTGGGGATCCCAGATAATCACATTGTGATTGTGTGAGGGATTTAGATTAGTTATGGGTTCTTGCCAATACATCAACGTGTTGCATTTGCCTTTAAACCATACCCACTTCACTTTGTATGTTAAAACATGAGATTGAGTTATGACCATAGAGTTCCTTCCTAGTCTGCCTATTATGGATATGGATCATTATCATTGGGTAGTTGGCAGTTACTGCTCTATGATCAGTGCAAAGTACGTCCTGTTATGGGGTAATGTGGTCTCTAGATTGGCAGCTTGCTAAGACTTGCAGGGAAGACCACCAATTATGTGTAACTAGCACTAGTAGTTGTCACACATCCATTGATTGCTGATGTAGACAACTCTTTTTACAATGAGCCTTGATCATGGGTGATGCCAGCGTAACTTCTATACAATGGGATGATAGAAATGTTCAATGTCTCTCCTCAAAGAAATGTGGGATTTGAGGATAATAATTGATGCAAACGAACTTTACATATCCTCTTTAGTTTACTATAACAACTACACTAAATAACCAAGAAAGGCACTATGGCTAGCTCAAGTGCATGGAGAGCTATTCGTATTAGAGTCTATGCCATCCATGCGATGTATGATTCAGTGTAATTTGCATCAATGATCTCTATTTAGTATTTGCCAGTCATTTTATTGACTATCGGACTCACAGGCTCTTTACCTGATGAAATTGATGTTATATTGAGTTTTGGAGCCATCGAGTTAAAAATGGGCATTCTACCCTTTGTCTTTCAGCAAGACTTTTCCTTGTAATGTGAACATCACTGACTAAGAACCTGCCAATTTCAATATTTCTTTGCATGTTAGCTATATTCAAATTCCAGAGGACGTCTATCTTGAATAGGTAGAGTCTACCTCGCTAATGACTGTCAGGTGACTATGCTTATATTCCTTTACATCGTGTCTATTGGGTGACATGAGAATGGCCTCCTTTTGAATATTGCAATTAATTTTTTCGTTAATATTTTCTTTTTTCTTTAAATACTTTGAGTATAACTTGCAAGATGCCAGAGCAAGATTTTTTAGGTTACTTCAATAAAAAAAAAATTGATACTAAAAATCCTCTATTATGGTCTATAAGTTGATTTGCCAGTGGCCATATGATTGTTTCTCTCTCTCTAATACCCAACTATGTAGTGCAAACTGCACTCTCAGTGGGAAGTTGCCATACATAATTTATTGTTTTCATTAGTTAAACTTTTCGACATGAAACTTTCCTTTTTCCATGGAAAAAGTCTTAATTTCTATTCAGTAGAAAGAATGGAAATACATTCTTTATATGCTCTTCGCACGAGTACATAATGACATGAAATATAAGGCCTTTCATGTTTTAATATTTGAAAAAAAAACCTTAACTAAACATAACATATGAGTCAATTGGGGTTATTTTGGGTGGTTGGGTGGATTTGATCTGGTAATGGTGGCGCACTGCTTTGGTGGGAAGGAAAGAACAGAGAAAGAATGGAAGAAGATTTTGTTAGAAGGTGGATTCGGTCATTATAAAATAATCACCATCCCTGATTTCCAGTTTGTGATTAAAGCGTTTCCTTCTTGATTATCTGCTCTTTATGGGCATACCAAGTTTTGCACAGTGGTAGGGGAGTTCGACCGATGAAACAAAAGCATCAAGGCTTTTGAATTCCTTATGTGTTTGAATCATTTACTTCCTGCATGACTTTTTATTCATTCATATCCTTTCTGGCCTTCGCTCAGCTCCGAGAGAACTAAGCAGATTTGATGTCCCTGCAGATTGTGAATTTCCTTTAGGCTTTTGTTGCGATCGATTTGTTGTGATCGAAACATAAATGTTAGTTATCCATTTAATCATTTTAAATGATTGACAGAGCCCCTTCACAGCTTGCATTGCATTATTGGCTCTTGGGGTATCTCAGCCAGAAGGTCTAACTAATATTAAGGTCTTTATTTGAAACTAGCATTTACTTGTGTTTACCCACCTGATCATGTTTGACAGTGGATCTGTGAATATCTGAATCCACAATATTTTTGAATTCTTGAGAGGCACACTGTTCCTCAAATTCCCAATTTTTTAAGGATTCCCAATTTTTTAAGGATTGTTTGCTCTTGGATATGGATGTGGATTTGTATAGAGATTTCTAAAATGTGGGCTCTTTATGATTGATTACAGGAAAACAATGGATGCTCTGAGAAAGCAGGCAAACAAGTTGATAGAGCAGGTTGCGAAACAGCAACAGGTATTGCATTGTAGTAATTTTAATTTTATGTTTTTCAAATATGAACTAGGAAGGAAACAACAATGGATGCATATGCCACTGTTCCTTCATACTAGCGGGAATTTAATCCTTTTGTAATTATAAGGCTCGTAGGTTAGATTCTAGAGACGATTTAGTTAGTCAACATTGGTAATGGAGCTGGGGCTCACAGATAATCACATTGTGATTGTGTGAGGGATTTAGATTAGTTATGGGTTCTTGCCAATACATCAACGTGTTGCATTTGCCTTTAAACCATACCCACTTCACTTTGTATGTTAAAACTTGAGATTGAGTTATGACCATAGAGTTCCTTCCTGGTCTGCCTGTTATGGATATGGACCACGATAATTTGGTAGTTGGCAACTGCTCTATGACCAGTGCAAAGTACGTCGTGTTGTGGGGTAATGTGGCCTCTAGATTGGCAGCCTGCTAAGACTTGCGGGGAATACCACCAACTATGTTTAACTAGCACTAGTAGTTGTGACACATCCATTGATTGCTGATGTAGATAGCTCTTTTTACAGTAAGCCTTGATCAGGGGTGATGCCAGCGTAACTTCTATACAATGGGATGATAGAAATGTTCAATGTTTCTCCTCAAAGAAATGTGGGATTTGAGGATAATAAGTGATGCAAAGGAACTTTACGTATCCTCTTTAATTTACTATAACAACTACACCAAATAACCAAGAAAGGCACTGTGGCTAGCTCAAGTGCATGGAGAGCTATTCGTATTAGAGTCTATGCCATCCAGGAGATGTATGATTTAGTGTAATTTGCACCAATGATCTCTATTTATTATTTGTCAGTCATTTTATTGACTACTGGATTGACAAGTGTCTTTACTTGATGAAATTGATGTTATATTGAGTTTTGGAGCCATTGAGTAAAAAATGGGCATTCTGCCCCTTGTCTTTCAGCAAGACTTTCCCTTGTAATGTGAACATCACTGACTAAGAACCTTCGAGTTTCAATATTGCTTTGCCTGTTAGCTATATTCAAATTCCAGAGGACGTCTATCTTGAATAAGCAGAGTCTACCTCACTGATGACTGTCGGGTTACTATGCTTATCTTCCTTTACATCGTGTCTACTGGGTGACATGAGAATGGCCTCCTTTTGAATATTGCAATTAATTTTTTCATTAATATTTTCTTTTCTCTTTAAATATTTTGAGTATAACTTGCAAGATGCCAAAGCAAGATTCTTTAGGTTACTTCAATAAAAAAAATTTTGATACTAAAAATCCTCTGCTATGGTTTGTAAGTTGATTTTCCAGTGGCCATATGATCGTTTCTCTGTCTCTAATACCCAGCTATGTAGTGCACACTGCACTCTCAGTAGGAAGTTGCCGTACATAATTTATTGTTTTCATTAGTTAAACTTTTCGACATGAAACTTTCCTTTTTCCATGGAAAAAAATATTAATTTCTATTCAGTAGAAAGAATGGAAATACATTCATTATATGCTCTTGGCACGAGTACATAATGAGATGAAATATAAGGCCTTTCATGTTTTAATATTTGAAAAAAAAAACCTTAACTAAACACAACATATGAGTCAATTGGGGTTATTTTGGGTGGTTGGTGGATTTGATCTGGTAATGGTGGCGCACTGCTCTAGTGGGAAGGAAAGAACAGAGAAAGAATGGAAGAAGATTTTATTAGAAGGTGGATTTAGTCGTTATAAAATAATCACCATCCCTGATTTCCAGTTTTTGATTAAAGCGTTTCCTTCTTGATTATCTGCTCTTTATGGGCATACCAGGTTTTGCACAGTGGCAGGGGAGTTCGACGAATGAAAAAGAAGCATCGAGGCTTTTGAATTCCTTATGTGTTTGAACGATTTACTTCCTGTATGAATTTTTATTCATTCATATCCTCTCTGGCTTTCGCTCGGCTCCGAGAGAACTGAGTGGATTTGATGTCCCTGCAGATTGTGAATTGCCTTTAGGCTTTTGTTGTGATCGATTTTCTCTGATCGAAACATAAATGTTAGTTATCCATTTAATCATTTTAAATGATTGACGGAGCCTCGTCGCAGCTTGCATTGCATTATTGGCTATTGGGGGATCTCAGCTGGAAGGTCTAACTAATATTAAGGTCTTGATTTGAAACCAGCATTTAGTTGTGTTTACCCACCTGATCATGTTTGACAGTTGATCTGTGAATATCTGAATCCACAATATCTTTGAATTATTGAGAGGCACACTGTTCCTCAAATTCCCAATTTTTTAAGGATTGTTTGCTCTTGGATATGGATGTGGATTTGTATAGAAATTTCTAAAATGTTGGCTCTTTATGATTGATAATAGGAAAACAATGGATGCTTTGAGAAAGTAGGCAAACAAGTTCATAGAGCAGGTTGCGAAACAGTAACAGGTATTGCATTGTAGTCATTTTAATTTTCTGTTTTTCAAATTTGAACTAGGAAGGAAACAACAATGCATGCATATGCCATTGTTCCTTTATACTAGCGGGAATTTAATCCTTTTGTAATTATAAGGCTCGTAGGTTAGATTTTAGAGACGGTTCAGTTAGTCAACATTGGTAATGGAGTTGGGGCTCCCGGATAATCACATTGTGATTGTGTGAGGGATTTAGATTAGTTATGGGTTCTTGCCAATACATCAACGTGTTGCATTTGCCTTTAAACCATACCCACTTCACTTTGTATGTTAAAACTTGAGATTGATTTATGACCATAGAGTTCCTTCCTGGTTTTCCTATTATGGATATGGATCATGATCATTTGGTAGTTGGAAGCTGCTCTATGATCAGTGCAAAGTACGTCATGTTGTGGGATAATGTGGCCTTTAAATTGGCAGCCTGCTAAGACTTGCGGGGAAGACCACCAATTATGTGTAACTAGCACTAGTAGTTGTGACACATCCATTGATTGCTGATGTAGACAACTCTTTTTACAGTGAGCCTTGATCAGCGGTGATGCCAGCGTAACTTTTATACAATGGGATGATAGCAATGTTCAATGTCTCTCCTCAAAGAAATGTTATAGGTTGACAATATCAATGAAGCTGCGTGCACGAATCAAGCTGCCCATGAAGCAGAACGAAATGCCAGTCCTTCACCAACCTCCAACATGATCTATAAAATCTACAATCCCTTAAAAGATGCTTCAAGGATTTTAAACAATGACAAAAGGGGCATAAACTATCTGACTACTTCCTTCTGGCATGGCAAACTTTGGAGGGCAGCCCTTGAACTACCAATGGAACAAAGACCCAAACCTTGTAGCTCAAATGGAAGACCATACACTGTGACTGACAGATCCATCGAGAATCCAGGTTGAATACCTCATACCATATGAGGGAAAAATCTCTTCAAAAATGGCCATTTTGGCCTTTAACCCACTTGGTAGGTCAGGTCAGGCCTAGGCATCCTACCTGTATGTGTGGAAGCTATCCACGAAGATGCCAATTGACTGAAGATGGTCTCAAACCTCTGAAAGCATCAATGATGAAGCCAATCAATGGGTCTATTCGAGTATGCCTTCAACGATGAAGCCAATCAATGGGTCTCTATTCGAGGTTGTGGCCTAATAGGTATAAAAAGCGAAGTATGGATAACACTCCCTACTAAATATTGTGTCAAAGATATAGCAAATATGATGCAACTGCTAGACCAATCTAAAAATGGTCTCAAGCTAGAGTGAATGGGTCACAAACTCTACCTGAACAATGGCATGTGGAATTGTTTTATTTCTCTTGATCATGTGGAAGCATATGGGTCTCTACACTCTATATCTTGGCGCAGTTTGTATCAAAGGCAAGGCCCTCACACCTCAAACCCATAAAGAACAATGGAGAACAATGTGACCTCAAGTTGCAAATCTATAGAAGGGAAGTTTCCATTCGTATGTTGAGAGTAGACCGGGGATAGTAACACACTGCATTAAAGAACTTCAGACGGGGTTTTCTCTCCAAAGAAGTCCAAAGAACCTAAAGAATATATTACAACACCCTATAGGTGTATAAAAGCATAGTGCTATGATTAGCAAAGCATAGTGCCCTGGTTAGAGTTAGAACATGAAACTACTTTTCATCAGTAAAAATCTATCACCGAGAACTGTAAGACAATCCTGATTGAATCTTTAGCCTACTAAACTGTCTGCTTCTTGATAATGAAGGAAGCCGAGATTTTGAACCCCTGTTGTCGAAGAGGTAATGTCAGGAAACCATAGAGCTAGCCCAGTGTTGACCACTCCTCTGATATCCATAAGTCATATGGTACTTTCTTCTTTTGGTTTTTCTTTTTATTTGCCTTGGTACAATCATTATCCTAGCAGTTGTAGTCAGCCTGGTATAGTAGGAGGAGGAAGTACTAGTAGTTCCAGTGCTAGTACAATATCAAGGGGTCAATAGAGTGGTGGTAGTTCAAACCCAACTGTGGCTTCAAACATGATTTATTTATCCTACTAAACTATATGCTTCTAAGATCGCCCTTGATTCGTTTATATCGGGGGTGACATACCATAGTGAAGAGCTTGGCATATCACCCTTGATTCGTTTATACCGGGGGTGACATACCATAGTGAGGAGCTTGGCATAGAGAAGACTGAGGTTCGATTTTGCGAGCCCAAGATATGAACCGCAGATAAGGGTTCCTTTAGATTAAGCACTATGATACTAGATGTAACACCATATGGTGCACTGAAATGGTTCTATCGTAGGCTTAGCGGAAGTGTCTCTTTTAACTAAAGGTGATAGTGGAAGCACAACAGATAAAGTGAGCATGGTCAGAAGTTACTCTTATAGAGGTTGCAACTGACTTCAGTAGTGGACACAGATGCAATTCCAAGTTGGTTAAGTGTTTGTTGGTTCATGGATGCGTTGGGCACTATGCCCCTAAATGCTGTCTGCTGCCATGCATTTCAGAGATTACCACAGAAAGGAATCCACAAAAAGGAATCCCTCTTGGGTTGCCCGAGACAATTAGCACAGAAAGGATTCCCTCTTGGGTTGTCCATGGACAATCAATATCAAAGGTAAGTTTTGGATATTAATCTTTAAGTGGTTGAGATTTAATCTAGATATGGCTGTATCGATAAAGCAAATGAAATGAATGAAAGAGTGCATCCTAAGTAAGGAATTCAAATTAAGTGCATAGTGAACTACCATGATGCTGCAAATAACAACTTAGTCAACACAACCAAGAGATTCAAGGAGCTAGAACAAAACATAATTGTATCAAATAACATATTAGGGTAACTTGAATAAAAGCACATAGGACTAGCCAATTACTGAGATGGTTTTCGATTCCACTTGGGTCTTCCAGATTGTGAGATTTATTTATGTAGGGGGGAGCTCTGATACCAATGTAACACTCTGCGTTGACTATAAGTGTTCAAATCAGTCTTGTTAGAAGATGGATACCAACTCTGCAAACAATGGAAAAATAGTATTTATGAAAGCTGGGATTGGGAACATAGAACACAAGATAATCTATGCCATTATGTTTTACTTCTACAAAAAGACTTCAAGTAGCAACAACAAGAGCTGAGGAAATGCTAGGTTGCTTAGGGAGACTCCCCCTTAGGTGAGCTTTGGTTAAAATGGGACTTCTTATACACAAATTCCAGAAATTCAAAACACAAGTAGAAAGGAATCGATTATTGTTTATTGCATTAGGAGTTTTGGGGGTTGAAGAAGCAAGTGTTTAAGAGTAATGGGATCATTGATTAGAGGATTGCACATAAAATTTTGGAAAACATTAGATTATAGAGGGAAAATGCAGCACAGATGGACAATTACTCTCCTTTTTGTCCCTCCCTCTATTCTATGGAGAAAAAAAGGAAGATGCAAAGTGCACAGGCACTGAGGCCTCAAACAATGCCATCAAATTGTATATGGCCTCAGTTTTATGGAGGAAAAAAGCAAAACAAAGAGCGCACACGCACTGAGGCCTCAAGCAATGCCATCAAATTGTATATGGGGTAGCCTGTTATATGTACCCAACATGTATGAAGAGGAAGAGAGCATTGATATGCTGTTGTAATAAGAATAGTGCGAGGCCTGAAGAGTTGAGGAACTGAAGGAACGAAACAGTAATAATCATCATATAGTACCTAAAGATCTAGTACTTGAAAAATTATGCCTTAATTAACTAGTGTTTGGCGAGTGATTATGCAGGCCATAGGCGTATGAAGCAGGGACAAATTAGGGTTCTCGAAACATAGCAATTCATTGAGAATGTGTATCCTTGTAGAGGACCTAAAACCAGAATTTTTTAGGACAAAGAATGTACATGACCAGGTTTGGGTGCAGAGGACTTAAAACAAGAAGTTTGCTGGACAGAGAAAGTTAGTGCTCACTGACACGAAAGAACCAGATGGCTATGTAATATTAATCAATGCAATAGTATGTAATTAACATGAAAAGAGCCAGATGGCTATGTAATATTAAGTTATGTAATTAGGCTAAAAAATTCCAAACAAAAAATGTTATTAGATTAATCCTACGTGAGACTTAGCATTAGTTTTTCGAAATTAAATGTTTCCATCATATTCTATATATTATATCTAAACTTGACTCTTTAACCCAATCTAAAAGTGAAAAGCTTGTAATAAACTGCAATAAGACTCCCAAGTTGCTTATCTAATAAAATAAAATAAAAAATAAAATGAAAATAATTTTAAATAAAAATTTCTAGAAAACATTGGCTTAAATCAAGCCATTTGGAAAAAGTCAAAAGAAAATAATAGGCTTTCAACGATTTATCGATCACTATATACCTAGCAGTGGGCAGGTATAATAATAAGAAAGAGGCCAGGTACTTTTTTCACTCATTTGATAAAAAGATATCACCACTCTTATCTTTGTTCTAGCAGTTGATTTTGTATTAACTAACTGTTTATTAAAAACATCAACAATAGAAATCAAATAGAGAGCTCTATGGTTCAATGCCTAAACAGTGGATATCAAGCTCTACAACATCTTACTTCGATTTTTGATAAACAAATTGCACAATGAAAAGGATGCCAACTTTGATGGGTATTGCACATCCACCATAGAACATGTCATGACTCCTTATGTTCTCATTTCTTCCGTCAAAGTCCAATATAAGTGTTTAAACAAATAACGAAACTTCTCTTGCAAAGTATTTACAGTGGTTGAATTTAATGTGATTGTACATTTTTTTGCATATAGAATATTTTTAAATTTGATTGATAAAAACGATGTCAATTATTTAATATTTTGTCCGTCAAATTTTAAAATAGTTTCGAAATCTAATTAAAATAAAAATAACCAGTGTAAAATAACTTAGATTTTTTTTCCATTTGTTTACTACAACGAGTCTTTTAATATTTTCCTGTGTCGGAAACTGTACTATTGTGACAATATCTGCCCCAGAGCTTATCATGAAAGAGACAAGGTGGTTGCAAATTACATATCAATTCCCAACATTGAGTGAGATGTATGCACTATATGGCAGAGTAATAAAAGCTACGACACACCTGCACATATGTCACTAAATCTGGAGTGGCTTTATTTAGAGTTGGCTCCTGATAGCGAAGAGATTCTTTCAAAGTTGGTGTTGGTCCTTAATGTTCATGTTGATACTCTTCTTTCTCCTTAGTTTTTTTCAAATGTTCAATGGTGTACAATGTAATTAGGTAAATGTTTAATAATATTAATGGATTAGGTAAATGTTTAATAATATTAATGGTGTAAAATGTAATTAATTTAATTACATTTTTTTCATTATTTTTGGGTGAAATGTTTGATATATTATATTATAATTTTCGTTACTTAAAATAAAATAAAAATAACTTTATTAAAATAAAAATTCTAAGTTATTATTTATTTTATTATTTTTTGTTGGGTAGTTAAGGTAAATTTGAAATAAAAATAAAAATAACCCTATATTAAAATAAAAGGTTATTATTTTTTTAATTAATTTTTATTGGGTAGTTATGGTAAATTTGACTTGTTCAAGTCAGTTTCTGAGCTCTGAGTTTATGAGAACCCATGGTATTGTCCATGGTGATTTAATTCCTTTTGAGTAGATAAAGAGTTAAAATGGATCTAGATTGGTATTAATGATAGACAATTTTACAAATTGTTTAAATTAAATGCTCTTTAACTAAATAAATTATATATAAGAGAGCCTTATAAGTCATATAAGTTTGAGTTTTTTAATTGAATAGTGTATAAATGTTAATATCTTTAAAGTTTTGAAATTTCAATAGTGATTTTAGTAAGCTTTTTAAAAAATAATTAAATTTTAATATTTAATAAAAATAATGAAATTAATATAAGTTAGACAAAATTATCATTAAATCTAAAAAAAATAGATTTAAAATTTAATATAAATGATATATTTAATTATAAATTATTTAACAAGTATAATTTATCAATATATTTTAAATTAAAAGAAATATAAAGTTGAATTATAAATGATTTAATAACTTTTTATATTAATACAATGTGAATTTCAACTATTTAAATTATTTAACGTATTAGCCTAAATCATTTATCAATTATTGAGAGAGGTCAAATCTTTTGAAGTGAAAACCTCTTTTTATAGTGCAAAACCTGAAGAAATGTCTGCATGCCAAAAAGTTTGATCCCTCTCAGCATTTAATAAATTCAGAATTAAGATGGATCTAGACTGGTTCTAATTAGTGTACCATGTCATTGCTACTCAACAACTATTTAATCTTATTTATAAATTAACCTAACATTTATTATTAGGCTTACCAATCTTGTTCCAAAACGACATTGGTATGTTTACAACATTTGATTGAGTGATTACACTTGTGACTCAATTACAAGGTAATATGCAACTATGAAAGACATAATTCCACTAGGAGGGTATGCTACCATTTGGTTCACTTTCCATATACTTCATGATAATTGTTCTTTTTGTGCAAGGTGTTGGTTCTCATTGTTACCTTGATTATAAACAACATAGATAATAAATCATAAGACTAGTTCAACATATACCATTCATGAATTTTAGGGTTAGCATTGAATATAGTAGTAATACGTAAGCATAATCTTGTATGCTCCTCATAGTACAATGGTGTTTCCCTTAGGTAAATTTTATGATTATGTTGGAGTCCTCAATAATAACTACATCCCTTTGCACAATGTCCTCGAGGAACCTAACTCCTTGATACATTGTTAGTGCTTCGACTTTTTATTAGTTGCTTGTCCCTATCTCCAGGAAAACTTTAATTTATAGGGACCTCTTCCACTTAGCAAAACACAATGCAAGGTCTTAATCTCCATTGAATCCATTCCCTCTAGTTCCAGGTGTTGGCATAAAGAATTTTAGCTACTGGCTGCTCTTCGGGTATCCCTAAAATTCGTATACCTTGGCTCATTGCAGTGATGAATCAGACAAGTGTATAATGTGATTTCAAGGACACCTTATCTCATTTGCAGTGAACATTTCTACCAACTCCATGCAGAGGACCCTCTTTTCAATATGTTTTCAATTCTATGTTTTGAATTTTTTAATTAGAAATGTAAAATCATAAATTTAATTAATTACATGTTTTAATTTAATTTAATTTTTAAATTAAAAATATAAAATCATAAATTTAAATGATTCAAATTACATTATAATGCACTTAATATTTATAATATGGGTAGCCCTTTCCAAATTTACACTTTCCATCATATATTAATTATTATCCATTAAAATGAAAATAAATATCTACAAATTTTAATAATAACAAAGAATTTGGTATGTTAATATTTTTTTATTAGTGATTTTAAAATTATAAGTTACCATTTTTGAAATTATATTACATTTTTCATGTATTATTGTATATAATATTTATAAAATTAAATAAAATAACCATATATTTAATAAATTTTTTATTATTATCAATTTTATGGTTTGAAATTTTTCCAAAATAAAAATATAAAATTATAATTTTAAATGGTTCAAATTTCATTGTAATTCACTTGATATTTATAATATTTATGGGCTTTTCCAAGTTTATGTTTTCTACTTTATATTAAATATTATTGATTAAGATAAAAATAAATATCTACAAATTTAAATAATTGCATGGAGAGACTTTAGTCCAACATGAATGATTACATGGGAGACTTTAGCCCAAAGTGAATGAGATGTTCTAAGGTTATGTAATGTTATTTAAACTTGTTAATTTAGTCAAATTACATAAATATAAAATAAAATAAAATAAGAATTATAATTATTAATAATTAAACCATTTTAGATCCATCTTAACTCTAGATTTAGATAGCCTACAAAGGGATCAAATTTCTCAAGGTGCAATCTTTTCCTTTAGATCCATCTCAACTCTAGATTTAGTCAGCATAGGGAGGGAATTTTTTTCTTGATGATAACGCTAGAGTTTGTTCTATTTGCATAGTTTGGGAAATCTTACAAAGACCCATGATTTCACATGAGTGAGAGAGACAATTTACTTGATGTGGTTTATAAACATGTGTATGCATCTCCTAGATGGGAAGGAGCATGTGGAGGGATATGGAGGTGAGCATGAGATTGTTTTGTGTGAGAAATCCATCACAACTTGTTAGGTTTCTCACTCTACAATGTTTTTATGTGCTTGAGTTTGTGCTAAAAGGAAATCTAACACATGTTAGATTTTCTTTTACATTCAAATGTTGTTAATCTAGCACACATTAGACTTATTTAGTCCTAAAATGTTGTTATGTTCTTGTGTTTGTGCTAGAAGGAAATATAGCATGTGTTAGATTTCTTTCAAATTTAAATATTCTTGTGTTTGTGTTGGAAGAAAAATTAACACAAACTAGATTTCTTATACTCTACGATGTTGTTGGCAACGTGTGTGTATTTGTGGTAGACATAAATCTAGTACTGGCTAGATTTCTCACTCTAGAATGTTCCTATGTGCTAGAGTTTGCGCTAAAAAGAAATCTAACACATGTTAGATTTTATTTTACATTGTAATGTTGTTAATCTAGCACACATTAGACCTATTTAGTCCTATAATGTTGTTATGTTCTTGTGTTTGTGCTCGAATAAAATATAGCATGTGTTATATTTATTTCAAATTTAAATGTGCTTGTGTTTGGGTTGGAAGAAAATTTAACACAAGCTAGATTTCTTATACTCTACAATGTTGTTGTTGGCAACGTGCTTGTATTTGTGGTAGACATAAATCTAGCACTTGCTATATTTCTCACTCTACAATGTTTCTATGTGATCAAGTTTGCGCTAAAAGGAAATCTAACACATGTTAGATTTTCTTTTACATTGCAATGTTGTTAATATAGCACACATTAGACTTATTTAGTCCTAAAATGTTGTTATGTTCTTGTGTTTGTGCTAGAAGGAAATATAACATGTGTTAAATTTCTTTCAAATTTAAATTTGCTTGGGTTTGTGTTGGAAGAAAATTTAACACAAGCTAGATTTATTATACTCTACAATGTTGTTGTTGGCAGCGTGCTTGTATTTGTGGTAGACAAAAATCTAGCACTTGCTACATTTCTCAATCTAAAATGTTTCTATGTGCTTGACTTTGCACTAAAAGGAAATCTAACACATGTTAGATTTTCTTTTACATTGCAATGTTGTTAAACTAGCACACATTAAACTTATTTAGTCCTAAAATGTTGTTATGTTCTTGTGTTTGTGCTAGGAGGAAATATAGCATGCGTTGGATTTCTTTCAAATTTAAATGTGCTTGTTTTTGTGTTGGAAGAAAATTTAACACAAGTCAGATTTCTTATACTCTACAATGTTGTTGTTGGCAACGTGTTGTGTTTGTGGTAGACATAAATTTAGCACTTGCTAGAATTCTCAATCTACAATGTTTCTATGTGCTTGACTTTGAGCTAACAGGAAATCTAACATGTGTTAGCTTTTCTTTTACATTGCAGTGTTGTTAATCTAGCACACATTAGACTTATTTAATCCTACATTGTCGTTATGTTGTTGTGTTTGTGCTAGAAGGAAATATAGCATGTGTTAGATTTTTTTCAAATTAAAATGTGCTTGTGTTTGTGTTGGAAGAAAATTTAACACAATCTAAATTCTTATAATGTACAATGTTGTTGTTGGCAACGTGCTTGTATTGGTGGTAGACATAAATCTAGCAGTTGTTAGATTTCTCACGCTTGAATGTTTCTATGTGCTTGAGTTTGCGCTAAAAGGAAATCTAACACATGTTAGATTTTCTTTTACATTGCCATGTAGTTAATCTAGCACACATTAGACTTATTTAGTTCAAAAATGTTGTTATGTTCTTGTGTTTGTGCTAGAAGGAAATATAACATGTGTTATATTTCTTTCAAATTTAATTTTGCTTGTGTTTGTGTTGGAATAAAATTTAACACCCCAGATTTCTTATACTCTACAATGTTGTTGTTGGCAACGTGCTTGTATTTGTGGTAGATATAAATCTAGCACTCGCTAGATTTCTCACTCTACAATGTTTCTATGTTCTTGAGTTTGCACTAAAAGTAAATCTAAGACATGTTATATTTTCTTTTACATTGCAATGTTGTTAATGTAGCACACATTAGACTTATTTAGTCCTAAAATTTTGTTATGTTCTTGTGTTTGTGTTAGAAGGAAATATAGCATGTGTTAGATTTCTTTCAAATTTAAATGTGCTTGTGTTTGTGTTGGAAGAAAATTTAACACAAGCCAGATTTCTTATACTCTACAATGTTGTTGTTGGCAACGTGCTTATATTTGTGGTAGACATAAATCTAGCACTTGCTAGATTTCTCACTCTAAAAATGTTTTTATGTGCTCGAGTTTGTGCAAAAAGGAAATCTAACACATGTTAGATTTTATTTTAAATTGCAATGTTGTTAATCTAACACACATTAAACTTATTTAGTCCTACAATGTTGTTATGTTCTTGTGTTTGTGCTCAAAGGAAATATAACATGTGTTAAATTTCTTTCAAATTAAAATGTGCTTGTGTTTGTGTTGGAAGAAAATTTAACACAATCTAGAATTCTTATACTCTACAATGTTGTTGTTGGCAACGTGCTTGTATTTGTGGTAGACATAAATCTAGCACTTGATAGACTTCTCACTCTACAATGTTTCTATGTGCTCAAGTTTGCGCTAAAAGGAAATCTAACACATGTTAGATTTTATTTTACATTGCAATGTTGTGAATGCTAACATGTTTCTGTTTAGGCTAAAAGGAAATCTAGCTTGTGCTAGATTTTTTTTGTCGTGTAATGTTGTGATTGGAAATATTTATATGTTTTTGTTATAAGTAAATGTAACACAGAATAAATTTTTCTCACCCTACAATGTTGTTATGTGATTATGTTTCCATTAGAAGGAAATATAGTATGCATTATATTTCTTTCACCTTGTAATGTTGTTATTTGCAACGTTCTTGTGTTTTTTATAGGAGGAAATATTTGTACACTATCCCATTCTTAGACCACATATTCTATATGAAGGGACTTCTAATCATTCCAGGTTTTAACATTTTTTATATTGTGACAACAGTCTATGTAGGCATGGACTAAAACCTCATCGTCTCTAAAAGGCAAGGTCAAATGTCCCAGGAAATATTATTATTGAAATGTTTTTATTGACATTGTGTTTATGTTTTTGCTAGAAGGAAATCTAGCATCCACTAGATTTGCTTTACAATACAATGTTGTTGTTGGCAATCTTCTTGTATGCGATAGAATATAGTCTAGCATGGTTTACATTTCCTTGGCCTTGCAATATTTTTAATGACAATGTGTTTGTGATTGTGGGAGAAGGAAATCTAGCTTGTGTTATATTTATTTTGTTTTGCAATGTTTTTCTTGGAAATATGAATGCGTTCGTACTGAAAATAATTCTAGCATGTGCTAGATTTCTTTCACCTTACAATGTTTTTTTTAACCATATCCATGGGTTTGTAATAGAAATAAATCTAGGATGCGAATATTTCTTTTGCTTTGCAAGATTCTTGTTGGCAATATGCTTTTGTTCATGTTAGAAGTAATTATATCACATTTATATTTCTTTCACCTTGCAAAGTTGCTATGTGTTTGTCTTTGTGCTAGACGAAGATCTAGAAGAAAATCTAATGATTGCCATAGTTAATGTTCTTTCATTGTGTTTTGCTTTTATTTTTTCTAAAGCAAACTAAGAATATACATGACTATAAGAGATAAATTTTGTGTATATATGATGTTGTTGTAGTCTCTACAATTGTTTTTATTTATTCACAATGTAATGTCTTTTGGAAATGTTCTTATGCTCGTGCTAGAAGGAAACCTAGTAGATGTTTGCTTTCCTATATTCACGATTAAAAGAACATAATAAATTATTTGGGGGTGCCCTTTTTCTAACCTTGATTAGCTATTATTGTGAGTTCTACACTTGTTATTGTTCTTGTTCATTTTGTTACACATATAATGATGCGAGTAGTTATAGTATTTATAAATTCATATTTTCTTCAATAATTCGAAACTGTGATAACAATTTTTTACTTTATTTTTAGACGCCATAGACTATGAAGCTAGTGAGAATTCAAAGGAAGCATCCAAGGAAAAAGGAATTTCAAGAAACACGACACCAAATTCTTTAAATGGTATGACAATTTTAGTTTATACTTTGTTACAATTGTTAGACATTGTGTTAATAACTCGTTGTTGATTAATAAAACCTATGGAAATAGCTTTAGGAGTGGGGTTTTAATGAGGACAACCCATACTAACATGGGTATTTTTTTTTCCAAGAAATTTTAACTATGTGATAACTTTTGGTGTCATATACTAAACTTGCATAACATATGTACTCATTTATTATTGTACGTGTAAATGGAAATCATGTATTATAAGGTTGTTTAATACTATTTGTTATTTCATGTCTTCCATAATATTTTTCTTTCTAGAAACCATGGAAATTGCTGGGCGTGAAATTCAAAGTAAAGTAGCAAAGAGAAAAAGAAAAACAAGTGATATACAAATGATGCCCCCTTCAACTAGTATGGTGGTTTTATATTTTATGTACTCTTTTAGAAATGGTTGGATTAGGTGGTTTATTTTCTTAGCAATTTTACCCACGTGATAACTTTTGGTGTCATATAGTAAAACTTGCATAGCATATGTACTCATTTATTATTTTGCATCTAAATAGAAATCATGTATTATAAGTTTGTTTAATAATATTTGGTATTTCATGTATTCCATAATTTTTTTTCTAGAAACTACGGAATCTGGTGTGCTTGAAATTCGAAGTAAAGTAGTGAAGAAGAAACAAAAAAAAGAGTGATATACAAACATTTCCTCCAACTCGTATGGTGGTTTTATATTTTATGTAAACTCTCTTAGAAATGGTTAGATTAGGTGGTTTTTCAGTATTTATAAGAACATTATGTGGCAATATTTGAAATTATATTTTCATTTTGATTAATGCAAATATTTTTTTGTTGTTATTTGCAGAATTGGTTGGTCCAAAAGCAAATGGAATGTTACAACCATCACTTAAGAAAAAGAAAAGTTATTTAACTCGAAAGGCAGTATCAATAACACCTTCTACTTCTACTTTTAAAATGATTAAAAAGTACAACACATATAATAAGTATGAGTTTGTGCAAGATTGGTACATCCAAATAGAAGCTCCCATAAATATGTTTCCTGATATGTATCTATTTGGATCAATAGATGGAAACAAACCAGAGATATTAGGAATAATAATTAATTGCTATGCTTACAATGAAAATGACATCGACTTTCAAGTGGAAATGATTAAAGAAAATGAGGTAATATTAATTTCATGTCAAGTGCAGTATACAAATTTTAGACCAGATCTGATTGAAGCTTCAAGTACTGATTCAACAAATACGATAAAGAATTCAATGTTCAAGTTGGATAACTTTGAGAGCTTCTCTAAATCTGGACTAAATAGTTGTGCAGATCTTTTAAAATGCATCACCACCATTCTGAGATATCGCTATGTAAGAAGTAAAAAAACATCATCTGTACTTCTTCATTTACAACAAAAAGGTAAATTTCTTAATAAAATACGAGATGATAAAATTGATTCTCAATTACTTGCTTTGAAAAGAGTATATTTATCTGATTTGGAGGAGAACATAACAAAAAGTGATTTCAAGCTCACTATAGAAATTCAAAAAACTAAGAAAGTTGAATTTGAGACAACTAACCTTGCAAATCAATGTGATGAGATTCATGAAGCCTTCAAGCATTGTTATCTATTTTCAAACTCCTTTAATAGAAAAGTGGTTGTTGAACGATCTAAAATAGCCCCCAAAGTGTTCAAATTAAGATCACGAGATGATTTAAATGTTCAAGTACTAGTGAAATTATTCCTAGAAGAATTTCAAACATCATTACCCGATGCTCTTCTGATTCCATTTGACATCAATGAGCCTGATCCATTGGTCAACTCTGTCAAAATTATAAATGAGACAGATCTAAATTCTAAGAATATCAATTTTTCGATAGTTGATGGTCAACATACCATTCAAGTAGCAAAAGAAATTTTAAAAAATCCTAAATATAATGTATCGAGAGAAGTGAAAGAAAAAATATAAAAAACGTAATGCTTGATTGTTGCATCCATCAGTTGAACCCACTGAGGTGATCCACATTTGTTGTCAATTAAATTATGCAAATAAGGTATTCTTCAAAACTCCATTTATTGATTGTGTGCGCTCAACAAGACATTTCTTAATTGCCAATGACAAATTAAAGAAAAGGAGGATTGGATGTTCTAAGACGGCTGAAGACAAGGTATGTAATTTTAATTATTTTTACATTTAACATTTTATTATTGTATCTATTTTTATTGTAGATAAATGACTAAAGCTGATAATATAAGTCATATTTTTTTATATTTATAATGATTTCTCATTAGATTATAACACATTATTTAGTTTCATTTTTACATTGAATTCTTATTAGTTTATATTTATTATTTTATCAGGTTGATGATGAAATGTTGTGCTTATTCTTTGACTGTCCAATTACAATTTTTTCTAATAAAAAAATTCTCTTATATCTTGATGAACCTATTTGGGATAAATGGGACATTGTTTTTAACTGTTACCAACTAGGCACATTAAAGTGTTCTCCAAGACAACTTGATTTTGAGAACTACAAGAGAAATAGTTTACATAGTTTGACATCAGCTACTCTTTGGCCCCTTCAGGGATTAACCATGGAAGAAATTGCTTCAGTAGCATATAAGCTATTGGATGGAACCATTTGGTTTTTTATTCCAATTAATCATCATCAAATGCCATAAAATTGAAATATTATTGTTCTAAATTGAAAACCAACAAAACAATATTGGATGCAATGGTTACATATTGTCAAAGTCATGATCAAAACTTGAATGAGATGACTCTTACCACATTCAACATTCTTGAGCATTATGAAATTAATGATATCATATTTACCAATTTTTGCAACATGGTGGACGGGTCTACTTATGTCAAAGGAACACATAATACAAAGATAGAGTCCCTTTCTCAGCAAGAATGTGGAGTCCTTGACAGAATGATAAATGGATCAACAAGTGTTCAACAGGTTGATAACAATTTTGAATTTGGTTGTCACTTTGGGGGCCGTCATCTTTTGTCAACACTTTTGGACTTTTTTCCATGTCAGTTGCAACCAATTTTACATACTGACCTTGTTATTTTGGATACACTTGCTTTGAAAAAAGAACAATTCGACAAGGGATATTACATTGAATTTTTTCGATTTCTTATCGAAAAAATGAGTTGAATGACTTTACTACAGTTCTCTTAGTAAAAATTTGGTTTTGTAATGATGTACATCAGTCTTTGGAAATTTCCATAAAGAACTCCAAGTTCAACTATAAAATGATTAGTGGCATTTATGAATATAAGTCCCAAAACAATTATAGTTATGATATAGTTCTTATTATACATTTCTATACTTCAGAATTAAAAATTTTGGAGGCTATAAAATACTCTCACACATTTGAAGACACATTTGATGAAAATGAGAGAGATTATGATTTCTGGATGGATTTAGTGGAAAAACACCAACAATGTAGTGATGCAAAAGTGGTTATTTATCTTTATGCGGAGAAAAATTTAATCAAGGCTTGTTGTACATATGGAAGAATAATTTCATGTGTTGTGCAAACAGGGTCACAAAGGACAATCATGTTAAATAATTACAAATATTTTCAACTATCAAATCCGGTATCCATTAACTTCTTGGAAAATTCGGGTACTACAATTCATTTTTTTTCTTATAATACTTTGGATACTATTTTTTTCATATTTCTTAATTGTCAAAGTGTTTACTAAAATGACTAATGACGGAGATTCTAAAATAGAGAATGATGAAAGTGGGAAGAAAAAAATTAATCAACATAGTGCTTATGTTGTTGAAAAAAGTATGGAGATGGAAATAGGAGGAGGAGGAGAGGAAGAAGTTATCATACCAGGTACATAATTTGTTTGGTTTTTTCTCTTGATAATTTTTCAATTTATTTAATTTCCATATTCATAACATTTTGGATGACTATTATATGGAATTATGAGATGAATGAAATTAATCAAGACAATGACCATGGAATGATGGATATAGAAATCGGTATTAATCATTGTAACTCTATCTTTTTTTATTTTATTATTATTCTAAATTATTGTGATTCATATCATTTCATATGTTGATTATAGTTGGAAATAAAGAGAATGCATATAATGACCAGGGTACTGTCCCACAAAACTACAGTCAAGACCAAAATATTATTATGGACAATTATTGATGATTCTTTTTTTGTATAGTTGTTTAATGAATTTTGTTCATTGTCACACTTTATAACATTTTTTTATGTTTATTATAGTGACAAGTAAAGAGAACGAAGACATTGATCAAATGAAACTTAAACAAAACTTTAATCAAGAACAAAATATAACATCAGGTACTTATAATTTGTCCACTTGTTTTCCTTGTTATTTAATGATTCTATTCATTTTCACAATTCAAAATATTTTATATGTTTAATTTGGAAACAAATAAAGGTAACTAAGATGATGATGAGGTGCAACGCTACAAATATGAAGATAATGTCATATCAGATACTTATAACTTGTCTTCTTGTTTATCTTATTATTCTTCAAACTCAAATGCTTGTAACTACCATAACTTTGTATATTTTGTTTATAGGAACAAATAAAGAGGATAAAATTAACAATCAAAGTAATGTTAAAGGTGTGTGTGTGTGTGTTTCTTTTTAAAGGTTGCATTACTAATGTTTTTCTTGGTATTGGTATTTGATTGAAGGTTTAATATGTTTACTCCAAGTCCTATCAAGATGATAAAAGAAATTATTGTTTCATCTATAAATAGTGCAAAAACCACTCAAGGTAAGTGTATCATTTCAACAATTTTTTTAGTAATTTTTGTAACATGAATAAAATGGTTTGACTATATTATTTTCCATTGTGTTCCAGCCAAAATAACTGAAAAGAAACTAGTTATTTTCGAACTAAAGGACATTTTTTATCATAGCATCAATGATGAAGCAACAAACAAAGGGCATAATGAGAAAATGGGAGCTGATGCTGATTACATAATAGAGAAAAAATTATTTTGGATTCATCCACATGCAAAATCATTTTTTGAAATGTGTTTCAAAAATGAATCTCTTGACATTGCAATTTGGATGACAGCTTTGAAACAAAGCACAAAAAGATTTTTAAAAAGGTTGGTTTCAGAAACATTACAAGATAAACTTGTCTTTAAGTGGACTGCTTCAGACTATAAGCCACAAAAGGGACATAAGGTCATTGACAATCGAATGAAATTTATACACACTAAATCATTGAAAAAAGTGTGGGAAATGCATACCCAATATGATGCAACCAATACTATTATAGTTGTTTGTTTAATTGAGAGAGTGAAAGAGAATCCAAAAGAAAATGTGATTCTTGCCCCTCCATTCATTGGAGCAAATCAAGGGGATAATTGGTTGATCAATGAGTTATGGAGAATATTGCATAAACTCAACAAGGCTACGGATGTGTGAGCTATTTTGAAGGATGTTCAATTACATTTAGAAGTACCTTAAGATTAAAAATGTTTATATCATGCTATTATATGTATGACATCATGAATTATTACTTTTATTTCACAACACTAATAAAAGAATTGTTGATTTGGCTTTTCATTACTAAAAATAAAATATTTTGATTGTTTTTTTTTTTTGGTGAGATGAATGGTCATTTAATGTTTTCATATAAAAAATTTCCATGCTATATATACAGATATATATATTTTACAATGGACTACATTGTATGTAAAATTAATAGATAACTGGTCTATTTGTTTTAATTATATCATTACAATTATTTGCTTTAACTGTGGTTTAAGTTATCGTTATGCCTCTTAGAAATTAGTAATGTGAAGGATGGCCCATTGCATTCTTATAACCCTTTTTATTCCATATAAGTTGAAAAATTATATTAATTTGTATGTAGCACCAACAATAAACATACAATTTGTACTAAAAGAAGCACAAAAAAAACTAAGGTAGAAACTCTATAAATTAACATATAATTAATTAGGTTTGAAATTTAAAAATTGTATTATATTGTATGTGAAAATTAATATATAATAAGTTTCTTTACTTGTACTAGACCTTTGTATTTATACTTTTCAATTGCAATTAAATAAATCATTACAAGTCTTAAAATCAATGATTTAAATGGTGGGTCAATGCATCCTTATAAGACTTTTATTCCATACAAATTAAATAAAGGTATTAGGCACTATGTATAAAGTAAACATATTATTTGTTTGTTCATTTTAATGGGGCAATTGTATTTGTATTTTGTGATACTTTGAACTCATTGTAAAATTACGTTTGCATACAAATGGAAATAGTTCATAATAAATATTAACATCATTTTTAAAATGATAGGTTTTTATGTCCTTAAGCAATGAAGTGTTGAAGTGGAGATATATTAATATCATACATGTGGTTGCAGTGCAGATGCAGATGGGAATTACTACAAGTCAAAAGATGTTGTTGATATTTGAAATGGAAGAGTATTCTTCCAATCATACACCAAAGATGAACAAAATTTTCATATTCAAAGAGAACCAGATTGGCAGTTTGGTGATAGGTCCTATTTTTTAAGACCTTTTCAATCATAAGTATTAAAATATTGCTTAAGAAATTATGATGTTGCAATATGGACATTAAATGTCATTGACAAGTACATCCGAAAAGTACTTGAAAAATCAAATATTGATATAGAGGACTTTAAATTTGCATGGGATAGGTCTCATTGTCATTTGCAAACAAAATTGGAAGTAGGGAGAGCAAAACAATTTTATGAGAAAAAGTTGATTGATGTGTGGTCCCAATATGAAGATAAATGAAGAATCAAATGTATTGCTAATAGATACAGAAAAGCGTACTTCTCAATTCATCAGATATCGATCAAACGACATCTTGATAAAATCATATACAGGAAAAGAGTAAGATACGTGGCTTATGCAAGTTTTATTCCCCTTTCTTAAGACACTTCATCGTATCAAACAAAAACATGAGTACATTCGAATGTTCAATAGAACATGTACTTCATTGTAGTTCATGGAGATAATTTCTTTTATAAATTTGCTGAAAAGCACATTCCAATTTTTCAATACATTTTGGACATAGTTTTTGTTGAATCAATTTGTATGATTTTATAATTTTTGAAATATATGGGAATTGCCAATTATATTAATATGTATATTTCTTATTGAATGGAAGAAATTTACGGGACTCGAACGAGGGATGAAGGAACAGGGGAATCGATCGCAGACTGCGGGCTAGGGTTTGCAGGAAAAAACGCAGAGAGGTTTAGGAAGAATCGCGTGAAAGGGGAAACGAGCAGGAGAATCCGGAGTTGGAGCGGAGGAGATAGCAGAAATCTCTGCATAGGAGCGGAAGTTTCCAAAACAGACTGTGCTGAGGCTAACAATGGAAAATCGGCAAGGGAGGGGAGAGATCCCCTCCTATAAAAATATTGTTGCAGGAGAGGCAAGTGGCAGCAGAACCCAGAGCAATGCCAGGGAGAATAATAAAGAAGCACCAGTGATGGGTAATTTGTGGCAATTGAAGACCGAAGGAAAATGCTTACCAAGGGCTCAGAAAAAACCTAGGTATGTAATACCCAACAATAAGCTGGAGGAATATAACAACTACATGAAAGATCATGCATTGATTTGCAAGTTTGTAGGGTATTGGCCAACTAAAAAAGAACTACACAGGTGGATTTACCAAAGATTGAGGCCAAAAGGGCACACTGAGTTGAAACTAGGAGCAAAAGGGTTTTTTATAGCCATATTTGCAAACCTGGAGGATAAAGAGAGGGTTTTTGAGGAAGGGCCATACTTTATGAACAATGCGGGACTGTTCATGAAGTATTGGGAAGAAAGATATAACCCTGAAAATGAAAAGATGCTGGCAGCCCCGATCTGGGTCAGACTGTTTGGATTACCAGTGGAATTTTGGGATCCTGAGATTATGGAGGGGATAGGAAACACGATTGGTGCTTTTGTCAAGGTAGCGGAAGCAACGAAAAGAGGTAAGTATACATCATATGCAAGATTATGTGTATACATGAATATAGCCGAACCTCTGCCGGAATATATAGAGCTAGAATATCACGATGAAATATGGCAACAGCCAATAGACTATGAGCATATCCCGTTCAGATGCAGAAGATGCCATGAGTATGGACACCTATACAGGCAATGTCCATTAAACAAGGAGGAAGAATATACAAGGAAAAAAGAAGAACAACAAAGGGAAGCAGAGAAAACTGAGGAGACAGACAAGGGTTTCCAACAGGTTACCAGAAAGAAGAAAGCCGGAAAAGAAGGATTAAAAACACAGGCACAAGTAAAACCTCTGAACATCGAAAGTCAGAACAAATTCAAAATTCTCCAGGAAAATAGTGAAGAGTGTGAGGACAAATTGGAAGAGGAAGAAGGTCTAGAGAATGAACCAATGGAAATAGTCAAGGAAACAAAAGAGAAAGATACAGAAGTAAGAGAAATGAATGAAGAAGAAGCTGCTGAAAAGATAGAAATACTGACTAACCAAGCCCAAATGGAGATGGAAAGCCAGAAGGAAAATGAGGCAGAGGAAGAAAGAATTATGAGACAACTAATCTAGGAATGGAAAAACTTGGATGAAAGATTCATACCAGATAGTCAGAAACAATTATATAAAGAGGCATTTCAAAAATACAAAGATAAAAAAGGGGAGAATATGGATAAACAGGAAACCATATCAGGAGAACAGGAAAGAAGTCAGATGGGAATTGGCGGTACTGGCAAAAGCAGCAGGAAAAGAGGGAGGAAAACGATGAATGAAACTATCCAAACAGTTGGCGAAATATTGATAAATTCAGGTAAGGTGATACCTCTGTCAGAGGTATTTTTCCATTCCTCCAAAAGTTTAAAATGATTATTATCAGCTGGAATATTAGGGGTCTGAATAATAAGGGAAAGCAGAGATATATGAAAGAGAAACTCAAAAAAGACAGACCAAGCATTATGATCCTTCAAGAGACAAAGATTACCATGCAACAGATGGAAGGAATAATCAGAAACAACAAATTGCAATACGAAGTCATGGGACAAGATGCAATCGGATTAGCGGGAGGCATTGCAATCTTGTGGAATCCAAACGAAATAATTTTTGAAAACTAGACCAGCATGACCAGAATTCTTACAGGTATAGGAAGAATAGCGGGGACGAAGGAAAGGGTTATTATCTCAGGGGTTTATGGTCCTCACACGCCGGGAGAAAGAGAAAATTTCACTAAAAATATGCAAGCAATTCGAAGATTATATCCGGAGACAGCATGGATTGTAGGAGGAGATTTCAATTTAATCCGGTCATTAGAAGAGAAAAAGGGAGGAATAAGAAAAACAGACCAGTATATGGAAATGTTCAATGACATGATATATGGTTTGAGGCTGGTAGATATACCAACCATCAACGGAGTTTATACATGGAATAATAGGAGAGGGGGAAGGAATCAAATAGCGTCCAAACTAGATCGTTTCCTAGTTTCAGAAACAATTATGAACAGAGATGTATTCATAGAAGCAAAGATCACGCCATCCCTTGGCTCAGATCATTGGCCAATTAGACTGGATGTGGATATTAAAAATAACCTTGGTAAGAATCCCTTCAGATTTGAAGCCTTTTGGCTTAGAGACCCGGAATTTATCAAAAAAATGGAAGAATGGTGGCTGCAAAGCATAGTTCAGGGAAAACGGAAAATGCATACCTTCCAACTAAAACTCAAAGAGTTAAAAGGGAGGATAAAGAAATGGAACAAGGAAGAATTTGGAAACATCATGGAGGAAAAACAGAAGCTAGAAGAAGAAATGGAAACATTGCAACAAAAGATAATAATCGAAGGAAGGACAGAGGAAAGTAGTAAAGAAGAAGGGATAATTCTAGGAAAACTGGAGGAGAGGAGAAAGCAGGAAGAAGTTTTATGGAGACAGAAATCTAGAATAAAATGGCTGAGGGAGGGGGAAAGGAACACTAAATTTTTTCACCAAGCAATGATACAGCACAGGCAAAGAAACAGGATACTATCTATCAAGAACGAGAATGGAGAAAGGATTGTTGAACAGGAAGGAATTGAAAAAGTACTGATGGAATACCACAAAGAAATCCTGACTGAACCCCAGGTGGATAGGTCCGAAGCTATAAAGGAAGTTTGCAAGGCCATTCCCCGGATAGTAACTGAAGACCAGAATAGAGCCCTAATGAGAGCAGCTAGTTTTGAAGAGGTGGAGGAAGTGGTGATGAACATGAAGAAGGGTACAGCACCAGGACTGGATGGCTTTACGGTTGAATTCTATCAAGCGGGATGGCACTTTTTGGGAAGAGAGATTCTGGACCTGATAGAAGAATCCCGAATGAATCAAAAGGTATGGCCAGCCATCAACTCTACTTTCTTCACTTTGATTCCAAAGAATGAAAATTCAGAGGATGCTAAGGGATTTAGACCCATTGCCCTATGTAATGTTATTTACAAAATAATTGCAACGCTGATTGCCAAAAGACTGAAACCCTTGCTAGATAGTTTAATATCCCCTGAACAAACTGGATTTGTAGAGGGCAGACAAATTCTAGATGGTTTAGTGGTTACACAAGAAGTAATTCATTCGTTAAAGATGAAGAAGCAGAAAGGAATGATGATTAAACTAGACCTATCGAAAGCTTATGATAGAATCAACTGGCAATACTTGGAAAAAATCTTGGAAAGTTTCGGTTTCGGTACTAGGTGGATAAAGTGGATTCACAGTCTCATAACAACTCCAAATTTTTCAATATTAGTTAATGGAACCCCCTCGAAAACCTTCAATGCATCTAGAGGAATAAGACAAGGTGATCCTATATCTCCTTTCTTATTTATATTAGCAGCAGAGGGCCTGGGCAGATATATTAAAAAAGAACGAGCAGCAAATAAAATCAAAGGGCTAAGACTATGGGGTAATGAATTGCCTATAACCCATCAGCAATTCGTAGATGATATCATGTTATTTGGGGAACCAACCTTAAAAGAAGTGAGAAATCTGAAGAAGGTTCTGGATTTATTTGCGGAAGCATCTGGGTTGGAAATCAATAAGGAAAAGTCATGCACATTTATATTTAATACCATTGAGTCAATCAAAATCCATTTGACCAGGATGCTGGGATTTAAACAAGGAGAACTCCCAACTAAATACTTGGGAAACTTACTGGATTTCAATTCCAAAAGACAGAAAAATTGGCAAGGAGTTTTAGAAAAATTAAAAAATAGAATGGCTAACTGGGCTTTCAGAACTTTAAACATTGCTGGAAGGGTTGTACTAGTGAAATCAGTGCTTCAAGCAATCCCCATATATCCATTATCGATTATGGCTGTACCACAAGGAGTCTGCACCAAGATCAGAGAAATTCTGAGGAAATTCATTTGGGGAGGATCGACTCAGCAGAAGAAATGGGCCTTAGTATCATGGAAGCACCTGACGAAACGAAAGGAGGAAGGGGGCTTGGGTCTGCGAGATCCTGAAAAACTCAACAAGGTGCTTGGAGCTAAACTTTGGTGGCAATGGCTAAGAGGGGGCAATGACCTGTGGAAAGCAATATGGAGACACAAGTACAATATGCCAAACACAACGGAGGGCATTTACTGGTTGAAGGAAACTCCGAAAGGCTCAGCAATTTGGGATCTAGCTCGACAAAACCGAGATATAGTAGAAAGGAATGCCTTCTGGGAAATACGAGGAGGAGGAGAAGCCAAATTCTGGGATGAGAAATGGCAACAAAGAGGAAAAATGAGCAGTATTCAAAAAATCCAAAACATACAGGAAAAAATAGGGGATAATCGAAAATATGTCAAAGATTACTGGAAAGAAGATGAATTGGATGGAATTTGGCGGAAATGGATAAGACCAGAGGAATGGGATATCGAGATAGACCAAGAACAACAAGAAGCATTCATGGAAGAGGTGGATTCTAGGAAAATAAAAGCTAGAACGGGAAGGGATATTCTCAGATGGGGGAATTCCATGAAAGGATCCTTCACTGTTAAGGAGGCATACTATTTGGCAGACCAACAGGCGACTAACGATGAAAACCAAGACTGGAAGATCATCTGGGGTAGTAATTGGTGGCCGAAAATCACCTTATTTGCATGGCTAGTAGCTAAGGGCAAGATCCTGACTTGGGACAAAATCCAAAAGAAAGGGTTCAGTGGGCCTTCAAAATGTTACCTGTGTAATATCGAAGTTGAAACACAAGATCACCTTTTAATCAAATGTGCATATACCAGGAAGCTATGGATCGAAACGAGAAGACTATTCCGGAAACCTGAGAGGCTCCCTAGAGACATAAATGAAATGATTTTTCAATGGCATAAGGAAAAATTCCAATGTAAAGTAGTTCGAAAAGCCTGGGGTCTCATTGCAGGTTTCGTGATTTGGATGGCTTGGAAAGAAAGGAACCGCAGAGTATTCCAAGACAAATCTAAAGATTTGGAAACAATATGGAAAAGAGTAGTGAACTTAACTAGAGAAACAATTCTGGTGGAAAAATGGGATGCGGATGATTGGAAAGCGGATCAGAATGAGGAGCAAATTATAAAGAAACTAAATTTGAATTATGAAATGGTGCATACCAAAAAAATCAGCAGAAATAGCACGAGAGCTCAAAGCTTAGACAAATTTGCATATCCCAGAGATAATTTTATGAAGTTGAATTTTGACGGGGCATCGAAGGGGAACCCAGGCAATGCCGGATTCGGAGGTATCTTCCGTGATAGTCAGAAAACCACTAGATGGATTTATGCAGAGTGGGGAGGGGAGATGACAAACAATGAGGCCGAGTTATGGGCGATCCACCAAGGCTTGAGAATCGCGATTAGAAATGGCTATAGAAATCTGGAAATAGAAGGAGACTCACAGATAGCAATAGAAATTCTGAAGAAACTTAACAACGGGAAGAATTGGGAGCAGATCACCACTAGTTGGAGAACTGCAGGGATTGTTCAAGAAATGGCTGATTTACTAAAAGGGATTGATTATAAAATCTTTAACCATGTGAAAAGGAATGGAAACCGAGCGGCAGATTTCCTCGCGAATTGGGGTTGTAAGGATCGAAATAGCAAAATTGACAACCAATGGAGAATGTTGCGACCCAACAGAGAATGGGAAGACCTGGCTGGTATCATTAATTATGACCATGAGCAAGCAACAAATGAGAATCATAACATCCATGCGATGGACAGGTGAGATGGATTGGAAATCCCAGAAATTAAATGATTGTCAGTCAAGGCAGGGAAGTGGCATAATGGGCAAGCAAGGTACATTACAGCAGAAGTGTGCGACGACAGTTAAGAAACAACCACCCCACAGCAAGATAATTAACTCAAGCAATCGGAGAGGGGGAAAGAACGGTATGTCAGAGTCCAGAAATGGAAATGAGGATCGAAAGATAATTGATAGGAAAGGCAGCAGGCAAAATAACAGGTGGCAGCGGAACGCTAAGTTGATAGGTAGACAGATCAAAGCAAGGAGGATTATAAACGGGCAGCAACGAAAGGAACGACGACGAGGAAACTTGTTTGGAAATCAGAGCGCGAAGGGAAGAAAGGTGGTGGAGAGTCGCACCAGAGAGAAATACAACCACCAAAGGAAATTGTGCCGAAACCTAACTGAGGACACCATGGAAACCAGGAAGAGAGCAAGGGCTGTAGAGGAATTGGAAGCCACGGAACGCAAAGACAGGGACAGAAAGGGCAAGGCGTTAGCGAAGGAGGAAACAATGGAAGAGATATACGAAATTTATGACGATTCTGAGGATGAGGAAGACCTGCAAGAACAAGGCAGGCGAAGCAAGGAACGAGGTGGAACCGTAGGAGGCTGGGATACCCAGCAAACCAGTGAAGAGCAGCAAGGACAGTGGGAGGAGAAGGTAAGGCAATGTGGCAGACAGAGGGGAGGCAGAGGCGTGGGTAGCAGGCTGGATTCGGGTAGCAGGAGAGGCAGAGGACCGCACAGAAACAGTGGAGAAAGGGGAGGAAGACAGGGGCAGAGAGGGAGACCTGTTAAAAGAACAAGACGATCGTTAGATAAGAAAATCCAACAAGCAGAAAGGGCTTACAGTCAGAATACTAACCCAAGAATCAGGAGGATTATCCAGAACATGGAAGAGGATTCGCTTCAGGCTCAGTCTGACTCAGAGATGGAAGATTGGGAGTTTTTACTCCATGACCCTGGCAATACTAGAGGTAGAATGTCCATATTTAAGCAGTCCCTGCATATCTACTGGGTGATGAATAGATTATTGGATAAAGCCTTGGAACAAGCTGCAACAGAGATGGCAGAACTGGCGCAAGGAGTCCCCAACCTAAGGAGGGAGCTGAGGATTATTCAGATTACATTGGAGATGCAAGAAAAGAAGCTGGAGGAAATTCAGCAAATGATAAGGGAAGGACAACAGGGTGCCAACAGGGAGACAAACCAGCGACCAGCGGCAGAAGCTGTTTGAGTATAGATATGTATTAATTTTGATGAAGTTGCATAGTATAGATAATTATAGTTTGCTTAAAGTATTAGATGAGGAAAATCGCTATATGCATACAAGTAGAAATAGAAATATGCAAGACTGTTTAGTTTATTTAGCATGGATAATCAGAATTTGGAACTTTTATTTTTGGTCGGCTATTAAGAACTTTAGGTGGCTGAAAAACTCGGTTTCCCCAAGAGGGCGAGTTGAAGTCAACCAAACATGTACTGTTTTGTTTTTGATTTAAAGTAATATAAAAAGAAGAGTACCACCGTAGCTTACAAAAAAAAGATATGTATATTTCTTATTATTTATAAATGTTTTTGCAATGACTTTGTTGTATCGATTTTTTTCTAAGATGTGTGTGCACACGCACGTGTGTTCTTAAATGAATTATTTGCCATTCAAATTATCTTACATGAACCATCAAGGCATGTTTTTTTTAATGACTTATGTTTACTTATATGTATCAATAATCATATATAAATGTGAAATGTAAGTTTTGAGATAGAACTCCTTGCAAACAAAGGTGCTATTCTTACTCAAGAAATTATAATAATTTACTTTTGATAAATGTTATGTGCATTATTCACTATTCACAATGCATTATTCATTATTAAGGCTAATGATAAATGTGTCATAGGTAAATGATTCGATCTTTTTGAAGCATAAGATATGTGATTTCTCAATCGATAGTTTTCATAAATTTATATGCTAAAATCAATTAATGGTTGTAACTGCAATCATATCATATTGAAAATCAACAAGGCACAAAGTCAGTTATTCATTGTTTACATATAAAATGCACTAATATGAATGCATAAATGTGATATCTAATTTTTTAGATAAAAATATATTGTAAATAATTTTTCATTTCTTAAAAAAACATATATATGATGATAATGATTGATAAGTGGATTATCAAGGATTGATTACATACTATCATGGATGAATTATGTCATTGAAATTTTTGAATCATAAGGCATCTAATTTCATTATTTAAAGTCGTTTTTTTGTAAATTTATATTTTAAATAAACTGAAATCATATCACTTGAGCTATAATTATATTGTTGACTTGTACTTAGTTATGTCCATTAATATGAGTGTATAAATTTGATTTATAATAGCCATATACTATGATGCATTTTTTTGAAAAATAAGTCTTTTAATTCCTTGATAATAAGTATTAAGTGGACTACTTAGGCTAACGGGTGATGACTCATAAGTGAATACTACTCGTTAAATTGCAGGGCATTCAATTTTTAATCCATATTTTTTTTCCTATATTCTTGAATAAACTATTTGTATATGCAATCATCTCATCTCATTTAATTTAATAAGGAATCCATTTATTGACTTTTATTTTTCTATCACATAATCTATTAAGACTGTATTAATCTCATATTGTATTGTTTTGAAATAAAACTCTATGAAAAACAAAATTCTCTTCTTAATAAAACATGGAATAGTTAATTAACAATGTGTTAAGTGGACCATCTAGACTCATTAAAGAGATGGGTAAAAAATGGTTGTATTTAAACTTTTTGCACCATAAGACATTGATTTTCCAATCCATATTAGCATTTTGTCATTTTCAATTCCTAAATAGTTTATTTGTGGTTTACATAATTTCATAGAATCCAATAGGACTTGAAGAATTATATTTGGCTATATGCATTTATAGAAGTTCATAAATGTGATGCAATTTTTAAATGCAACTCTTAATGTAAGTAAATATATATATTTTACAAAAAAAAATTATAATTAATTGATAAAGAGTTTTAAGTGGTCTATATAAATCCATTATCGACTTTTATTTTCATATCATGAAGTTTAATCTAAGTGTGTAAATGTGGCACTTTGTTTTAAAAATAAAACTCCATCTAATATCAAATGTTTTTCCTAACAACACATGGAATAATTAATTGGTAATGAATGTTAAGTAGATTGCTAAAGTTATTTCAAGGTACGGGTCATAAATAAGTGTACTTAAACTTTATGCAACATATGGAATTTGATTTTCCCACCTTTATTAACATTTGGTAAATTTCAATTGTTAAATAAATTATTTGTAATTGAAATAATCTCATAGAAACCAACAAGACAAGTATGTACTAAATTATATTTAGAATGTATGTATGTATAAATGGAATTTATTTTTGAAATAAAGATCTCAATGTAAGTAAAAATATACTTCTTAAAATTAATAATTTAAAATTAATTATTTATGAGTTCTAACTGGTTTATTCTATTTTGAATTGACAACTTTTTCTAACTATGCATTATTAAATCAATTATTCCTATATGTAATCATGTTATATAAGTCAATAAGTCAAGAAAGCATTAATTGATTTTTATTTAACTATCATGTAGTTTAATATGAATATATAAATGTGAAACTGCTATTTCTAGAATAAAAAACCATCTAAAGAAAATGAATTTTCTAGTAGAACATGGATTAATAAATTCACCACGAGCATTAAGTAGACTATTTGAGCTCATTCAAGAGATGTGCCATAAATGGATGCCTTTAAACTTTTTACACCATATGACATGCTTTTCCCATCAATATTAACATTTTGTAAATTTGAATTCTTAAATAAACTATTTGTACTTAAAATAATCTCATAGAATCCAACAAGACTCAGAAGTTATTTATTGAATTTCATCTAGTTATACGTATTCATATAAGTTTATAAATGTAATTTATTTTTGAAATAAAGTTATTAATGCAAGTAAAGATTTATCTTATACAAAACTATTTAGGATTAACTGATAATCATCTTTAAGTGGTTTATTCAAGCTGCATGAAAAATCAAGTGTCATAGATGAATGCCTTTTAATCTTCAAAAACAATATCTTAATGATAATTTATTTGTATTTACATTAAGTATTTAATAATTAAAGAACACGGGGACTTATATAAATTTCAACTAAAATACATGAGTTATGTTTCACATTTATTTCTCCCCAATTAAAAATGCTTATCATTTTATCTTCTTAGTGAAAGTAATGGTCAAACATGATTGTCCATACAATTGGTTGACACTAAATTTACATCGAGACTATTATTGGTTTTGACAATGTTTACAAGGAGAGATCAATATCCACACTACCATCAACTGTGCTAATATTTCAAAACCCTTGCCTCCACTACTTACAAGAAGTCACCACTAAAGTTTCTTGTTTACTTCAATTTGTGACATTGTCCATCATAATGGAATGACTTGAATACCCATTTAAGAAATCTCATTTGATGTACTTGGATTTGAGTGGAGATAGATCAATGGTACCTAACCTTCTTGAAATAACTAGATCAACAATGTATAACTTTTATAGTGGATGCTTGCATGCTATGAAGATGAATGATGACCGCCTCATTAGTGCTTCATAAAGGCACAAAGGGACCGTAGGAAATTGAGCACAAGAACATTTTACTAAGGTTTTAGTAGACTAGTCTCAATGCAATGCAAGGGACACCTATCCTTATCATTTGCAATAATATCCTCACATCACCATCATTCAATCAACAAATCCCCCATAGGTTGGGGGAAAGGGGGTTAGAGTTGCTAGACATAAAATTTAATCATTGAGGAATCTAGCATGTTATCCATAACTATAATATATTTATTGGATGTTTGACATACTAATATGATTTAGCTTAAATCAATTTCTTCTAAGAGTTTGATTTCACACTCCTATTGTGTATTGATAGTATTGTACATAACAACCCCATGTTTGACCTATTCATGATCTCTAATTGGTTTGAAATTACTTGCAAATTATTTTAATGTTGAATCAAGTTAATATGGAAATTTACAAAAGAATAATGTTTTTGAAGGCTTTGTAATAAAATACTTCCAAGTTTAATGAAATATGTGTTATATATATATATATATATATATATATATATATATATATATAATATTGGCAAATCATTTCTATTCCTTTTCCAAAAATAGGTAGGTAATACATATGAATCATCCATAATTAGATGGCCTCAACTTGCCCATTGGGAAACTAGGTATGTTGACCATCTAACAACATTGTATGCCAACCAAAACCTGAAAATTTTGAGAATATCTTGCAAAAATAGATAGACCTTAGCGTCTTTCAATCCCATATAAACAAAATAACTACAACAGAAAAACATAAACTTCCTACTATTGATGACTAAATATAAAAAATATCTTCCATACCATGCACGAGACCCTGTGCATCATCAGAAGATTCATTTGGAACCAAACCTTTGGCACTAGATATCAACACTTTGGTTTGTAGGAGGCAAGGGATGTGTTTCTAAATAAATTTTAGGTGGGGATTCCATTGTTGTATCTAATGTTGAATGAGCTAGAAGTCACTATGAATTTGTCTAATTTTTGCTGCTTGACCCGAGTTTCCTAATAAAGTGTTTGCCATAGATGTTGAAACTGAGTATATCTACCTATGTTGTGACCCATATCTAGAATGAGATCCTCTTGTTCCTTGAACTAGAGGTTTTGTGCTTCCAACTACTCCTTGAATTAATCCTCCCGTACTGAGATTATCTGATGGGATTTAGGGTGTGTATTTGTTCTGTAGGTCCTCACCGCTTACAAAATTACCTCAACCTCCCTTCATCTCTTCTTCTTGCTTCACAACTAATGGTTCCTTTTGATAGTGATATCTATCACCAAAGTAGGATTGAAAGTTGGTTACCAAACCAAAGAGATCCACCTCCAACAATCTCATCCATGAAACAACACATTGCACTAGAATATGGCCCCACATTTGATGCTTGTTAACCAAATCAAGACCTATAACTATAAATTCTAGGGAAAAACAACCAAACAAAACAATACCATTAGACAAATGAGACTCATATTTCCATATGCTCAATACTAGGTTCACTTCTGCACCACAAATATTATCATTCTAGAGACATACACAAATACAAAATGCCAGGTAATCCAAGTCAAACCCTCTCAATACAATATTTTATAATATAAAAGTGTTTTATTATTAATATGATTTAACATACATAATGTTTATTATAAGATATAATTTATAACAACATGATATGGTTGAAGAAGTATAATTTTATTTAAAGGGCTACAATGATAATAATATATTTCTTAATTTATTATTTTATAATTGAGACTTACAATTACCCGATAGGTGTGTAATGGAATCTGGAATGGGTCCTTTGGAGATGCAACCACCACCCTTAAGTACATATAAAGAATTAATGTGAGAGCCCCTGACCTACCCTCGCATGAAGAGTATGCATTTTTATAGTTGCCTTGTGGTTTATTTATTGGCTTTGATGGATGACCAAACTAATTATGATAAGTGGAAAGGATTTGAGGTAAGGTCCTTGGCCTCCTAGATTTATTTATATGTGCAATTTTTGTGTGTGAGAATCTTGGTTTTGTAAGTAGTGGTGAGTTTTGGGGGTTGGAAAGGAATTCATGGTGTTTGGTGGAAAAAAAGTGTGGTTGTTTGGGTGTCTATGAAGTTAGGTTCATTTGTGGCTAGTGGAAGTCTCTACTCCAGAGATCTTATTAGGGTCATTGAATTTTGAGCATATCATGCTCTCTTAGGTCACATCTCTACTTTTCTTGGTTCCCCTTTTTAGACATCTTGGATGGTCTAGTCATAAGTGCTTTGGGTCCAGTTTTCTATGCATGAATCTCCTTCTTTGGTCTGTTGATATCATTGTGAGTGATTTTTTAGTTTGGTGCCAAGTTTTATCTTGTTTCTTCTTCTCTTGGTCCAAGGTGAGGTTTGCAATTCATAGCTGGGACCATTTGCGAGGGTACAACTATCTTGGTTTCTTTTCATGGTAATTCAAGTGTTAGTTGATGGAATTTTGTTTCTAGTTGCACTCTGCTAGGTCTAAAATGATTCTACTCTTGTTGTTGTTCATTTTCTATCCAATGGTTAATGGTGAAGGGGCCTTATCTGAGGAAGTTTTATCCTCTATCATTTCTAGTAGGTCTTCTATTAATACGATGTCTTTTTTTTGGTGTTATTGTGACAATTTGTTCTTTTGGCTCACTGGTATTATAGAAGGTGGGTTGAGTTGGTCATTTTGGTCTTTTGAAGGTAGAGGCAACCTTTGTAATGATAACATGTCTCCTTCCTAAGACTCTTTGACGTTGCCCAGACAAATAATGAGGTGCATAACTGGACAAGCTGGTAGGTCACTTCTAGGGAAATGAGAGGCAAGACTCATTGAACATGACACAATGATGACATACTTTAATGTAGTTCCACCTGATACTCATAAGGAAATTTGTGAGCTCGAGTCCAAAGCAAGAGGAAAGGAAATCTCTTTCAAATTCTATCTTTTAGAGGACATGTGAGACTAGGTTCTAAAACCTAGGCACACTAGGGATAAGAGGAAGAAGTACTTAAACTGAGTGGCTCCTCATTGGAAAATGACAACCTTGTTTGACTTGGTATTGAGAGAGAAATAAGTGGAGAAATGTAATATATTTACTTCACTAGAGGATTTCAAGAGGATGCCTAGGAATCATAGATTATGCCTAGATATGATTGACTCTCGTATGGTACATGTGGAGAGCCATATTTTCTATGGCTCAGATTGTGGGGACCTGAGGGATCCTCCTTCCTCTAGTGTGATTGTACCACCAAATATCTCATTTTCTAAAAATGACCAATGAACATGGATGGTGGGTAGCATAGTTGAGATATTTCCTAGTCCATCTAGTTTTGTTTTATGTGATATCCTTGTTAACCTTTTGGTCTTCAGAACATGGCAACATATGTTGGTCACGACTCTATGTCTTTTGTGATGGGTCCAACACACTTGTTTTGGGCTTTTTTTATCTCCCTTATGGCTTTCGTTATCAGATAATGGTTAGGCATGAGACCTGTGTGTTTTTTGAATGATTATGGTGGTTTTAGGCCTCCTTTGTTGGGTTCTTGACATGTCTTTTGGCTATCTCTAGTGTTTCACTAGCGGTAAATGTGGCTCCTCAATCTTTAATTTTCTACCAGTGCACTAGTAACAATGTTGTTTTTTTCCATATCTCATATGACTTTCTCATGGCCTTTAGTTTGTTTGTTAGCTATAGTTCATTATCAATTATGGGTAATATTATCTTTATTTATGGCTAGAATAGTTTGGAAGATAAGCATACCATCTCTGACCATGATCTTTATGCGTTATGACCATGGAAATATTTTTGTTTCTACCTATTAGTGGAAGTATGATGGGATGTTTTATGTCCTCTATGATCAAATTTGATATCTATGTAAAAGTATTTTCTAAGTAATATAAAGTATCAATTTACAAAATAATAATAATTTATATTCACTATTCATACAATTCAATATACATAACATTTTTTAATGAGAATTATATATATTTGTTAGGGTTAAGTATGAGACAAGGGATAATATATTTATTGACCTAATGTTTTATAATTTACAACTATATTATATTTAATATGAGTTAACATATCAAATTTTCATTATAATATATAATCTATACTTATAAATTAGGTTTGAAGAATTGAAATGAGCCAAAGGAATAAGAAATAAGTGAAATTAAGATTGAAAGGGTACTCAAAATGGCAGAGTTTGCAGATAATTAAGAGGAAATCACACAAAAAAAAGTTCAGAGCAATAACCATTTTTTTTTATCTTCCATGTTTTTACTAGTTTTTTATACTTTTTCTCCCACATATTTTGGAATATTTGGAATATGATTTAGAATTTAGGTTTGGGAATATTTTTGAAATGGTTAATTTGGTTTAGTTTATGTGTGTATTGTTTAGCTTTACCCAATAAATCAACTTCAATAATCATTTGTTGAATTGAGGCTTCATGTGATTTACGCCGAAAATGTTTTTCTCATAAAATTCAGTATTCATGTTTACAATCAATGATAACTATGTTTACATTCAAAATGAAAACTATTTATTTTGTATTATTTACTAATATGTAATGAAAATTTAAGGTTAGTCATTTTAATATTCATATATGGTTTCACAATTAATTAAATTCTATAATCTCAAAAGAAATTATAAATTTAAATATGAAATTCAAGAGTTAAAAATATATTCTTTTAATTATTAATGTAAATAAGAATTTGTAATATTTTTATGTTTAGGCTATTAATGTTTTGAATATATATATATATATATATATATATATATATATATATATATATATATATATATATATATATATATATATATATATTAAAAGAGCCATTAAAATTTAAAATATCAACACTTTACCAAATTATTTCACTTTTTCACTATGTTTTTTTATTTTTCTTTAAAACTTCCTCCCAATTTTATCAGTGTGTGAAGAAAATTTAAGGTTAAACACTTCTATATTTTTATAAATATTTTTAATCAAGTTAGTTTTTCTAAGTGCGATGTAACTTGCAAAAACAATTATAAATATAAAATTTATCAATTTAAATATAAAATTAAAAAAAAAAATGACATTTTTTATTTTTTTAATTATTAATGTAAATCATATTTTACAATACTATTTTTTTAAGTTATTAGTGTTTTCAATTTTTATTATAAATACTAATACAGTCATTAAATTTTAATATATATATATATATATATATATATATATATATTACCACATTATTTTACTTTTAATACATCATTCTATTATGTTATGTCTACAAATTTCGATATATTTATTTATAAAAAAAAAACATTATGTAGACTTATAATATATTTATTAAAATAAAATATATAAATAAAAATATTACGTAGATTTATAATATATTCATTGAAATAAAATGTACAAATAAGAATAAAATATTCATGGGGAGATGTGTAAGTGTATTGTTAGTGTCAGTATATGCATACTTCCATCAAGGTTCAAATCTTCTCTTTGCATTTTCATTTTAGGTGTCTCATATTGAATTTTTGATCATTCCAGTAGGTCATGCCAAAATGGTCCACTGATGGTTGCATTAAGCAAGGAGTGCTGCGCACACGGAAAAATTATGGAGGAACTGCACATAGAGCAGGGAGGGTTGCGCATACAACCAGAGTGCTATGCATAGAGCCTGTGTGCCAGTGTATTTTTACACGGCACTGCGCACCTATACAAGGCGTTGCGCATAGGGACAAAAAACACCAACACTACCCTAACAACCAACTAAATTTCTCTTTTGCTACCTAGAGCCTCTAAGAAAGTAAGTACACTCCTTAAACCATCCTCCCAACACTCATTTCACGATTTTGGGGTTTGTTTGCTATTCAAATTTTCAAACCCTAGGTTGTCTAGAAACCCTCCCTACTTACCATATCCCTTATTTCCACATCTTGTTGTCACATCCCTCATTCCGACATTCTATTGTCATATCCCTAAATATCACCCCTATTCCCTATTTCCTACTGTTAAATACACTAATCCCCTACACGCTAATCCCCCAAACAAAATACCTAAACCCCTACTTACTAAACAATACCTACTAAAAAATACCCTCCTTCTCACTCTCACATCATACATATCTCATCCTACATGATACAATCTCCTCTCCCCTTCAACTATCCCTATTCACCATAACTCACTTCTTGATTACATTCTCTAGGGTTTCTAAAGCTCCAAATTCAAAAAACATGGACAAAGAGGATAAAGATTATGACGACGAGGAAAAAAGTGGTAGTGAAAGCATGGGAGATGAACCTTAGCATCAGAGAAAACCACATAAGGGAGGCATGATTATCAGAGAGGAATCATCAAACATCAGAGAGTTACAGGCTTCTCACATGACTGTCTCTTGTTTTATTCATCTAGGGTGTTATGAGTTTTGTGAGCAAGTACAAAGAGTTCAACATCATTCTGAGCTAACCAGGCTTTTTGTAGTCAATCTTCATGATAACGAGGTAACTCTTGTCGGGGTAACATTTACAGTTTCCTCCTCCATCATTGTTGATGCTAAAAGGATTCTGAATGTAGGGGAAAAATGTTATAAAGCACAAGATTTTTATGAGCACTACTATGAGCCATACATCAAATCTAGGTACAAGAATTAGAAGAAGAGGACCTTTCCTTTCAGGTTCCTTCATGAGAAGTATGCCCCTATGATGAGGATAACTATCAAGAATTTTACATGTGAGGGCATATTTTCCAGATTGTACACCTATCATATTAGGTTTCTTATGCACTTAACAAGAGTGAAAATGAAGAACATCCCGTACTTCTTCTTTAGGAACATTGAGAAGATGGAGTACATTGTAAATAAAAGGCCATACCCCCATCAGATGAATAGTATTTATCACTATCCCTTGATTAAGATGATTGTGCTACATCATCTCAACCTCCTCAACATCTCCTGGGATACATTTGTTGCCAATGGCATCTTCAATGGTCCCTAGATTCCTCCACCAGTGCCTCAAGAAGTAGAAAGGCCTTCCAGCAGTGCCAAAGTAAAGAAAAGTAAGAAGGATAAAGAGACTAAAGTTGTTGAGAATCCAAAAACCTACAAAACATATCAGAGATGGGCTAGAAATTTGTTTGCAGTGGATAGGCAAGTGTTTCCTCCACCTGATGCGGAAGGGGCCTTGCCTTCTTCATCAGCCCATAGGCAAATGTTTGCTCCACAAACAGTGGAAGGGGCTTTGCCTTCTTCATCAACACAACAGGTGTAGTAGGTGCATAAAGGGAAAGAAAAGATGATGGAGGAAAGCCTCAATGATGAAGAGGAAAGGGAATTTGATTTGATGGAACATGATGAACCAAAATAGCCACACATTCATCATGGCATTGAGATAGTTGAATTGGAGACTCAAGATAAGGCGACAAATGAAAATATAATCATAAAGGAGAAAGATGCACAGATCCAAGCACTGATGGACAACTTGGCGAGAGCTAAGTATGTCATTTCATACCTTGAGCAAGAGAACAAGTAGCTAATTTAAAAACAAGTCTTCATGGAGTTGGAACTTCTCAAAGCAAAGAGGCAAGGTAACAAAGTTAAATCAATTATGCAAGAGGAAGAGACCCTAGCTACCTTGACTACAAAACAAAGGCTTGAAAAGGAGATTGAGGAGGATAGAGAAACATGGCTTAACAGGGTTAATTTTCATTTGGAGAAGCTGCTACAAAGGGCCAATTGGGACAATCAAATCATTAGGCACATGGCTTGCCATTACAAGGCCTGGAACAAGATTTGTAACACAAGAGTCAAGCAAATGAAGACAAGGCTAAGACAAGGCTAAAAAGGTGAAAAGGAGGGTGATAGGATTACATTTCTTTCTAAATCTTTCTTTGCTAACCTAGACACTTGATGGTAGTGTTCTCCATAGATTTTGAGTAAGTTTTGAGAATTTTTTCATTTTTGAAGAATTTAGCAATTTTTGACTCGGGAAAATTGGCTCCAGGCGGCGCTGTGCTTTCCCAATGATGAAATAGTAAGAATTTTTGGATTCACAATGATTATTACATGCACCTTGTGCATTTTCAAAACTTTTGGAGCAAAAGCCAAAAGGTCAAAAAACACCCAAAAAATGACCTTTCTACCCTCTTTTTGACCATGGCACTGTGGATACTTGCATTAATGGGAGAATCAGTTTTTGAGGGGAAAATCAAATTCAAATTGGAAACTAAAGGAATATTTGGAAACAATACAAGATAGGCTTTCCAATGAGCTATCATGAGCTCAATTGGGACACTGGGAAGACCTCTAAAATGGCCTTGCAAAAGGTGTTGCGCATAGGATAATTTTCTGCTAAATTTTCACTTTACTGTGCCATGACTGTAATTTTTGGGTTTTCTCTCATGGATGGTGTTTTTACTGATCAAAATGGTGACTAGGAATTTAAACAAGATGAATATTATTTACTGGAGGGAAGATTCATAGGATCAAAAGTTCTCTTGAAGTCAAATGAATCAATTCCCTCCCTTTTAGAGGCAAGTTGTTAGGGTTGCCTAGATTCCAGTTTCTTGTTTAGTTTTTGATGGATTAGTTCCTCATATTAGGGATTCAACCCTTGAGGATTGGAGGAGGTAGAATCGACGTTTATATATTCTTTTTATTTCTCATTGTAAAGTGTTGGATTTAGTGGGATTGCTTAGGCTTTAATAGACATCATTTTTTACCAGTTTTCAGCAGGAGATTAATGAAAAGTTGCAACTATTTCTTTGGGATGCATGTGGTATGATGTTTATTTCAGTTTTCTTTATTGTGATCATATGTTAGAAATCTTTTTGTACTTCATCAATCATTCCATTGCTTTTAAGTGGATGTTTTAAACTTGATAGGCAGAACCCATAACTTTATGATCTATTTTGGGGAAATATTCACAGTCTATGTTTTCTTCTGTTTAGGAAGAATCCATGTTGTTTACATGATCTTTCTAGCTCCTCACATATTTTTAATCACCTCACCAATCAAACCCTAGAGTGCTGAGCCTTGTGCCTAATTTTCCCCATCAAACACCCTGCAATTTTGGCCTTATTTCCTTTCCCTAAACTATTTAGCTCCTTTTGATCTAGAAAAACCCTTCAAAATTAAATCAAAACCCTGTGCTACTATACCTAGCCTAATATAATTTTCTTGATCTAGTCATCTTGGCTAAGATCCTTATGGAGAGAGCCCTCTCCTAGCCTAGTAGGGCTAGCTACTTGGCTAGGCATGGTTTTTGGTTACCCTCACATTTCCTTCCTTCAGCCTAAGGTTCAATCCAAGTGATGACATAGTGGCGACCATATCGGGGAATGAAACATAAAAAATTAATCACCCTAGTAAGATGTTTTACTTGAATTCTTAAGCTTGCGGATGATGATTTTAGAATTTAATCATAGGCTGAATTGGAATGTTGTAAAGCAATATCTGAATTTTCAAAATTAGGCATACTGGCTTCTCGAAAGTACACCATATCCAATATGGATCCGAATCCTCCAACCATTGTTAGTGATCCTTATAAAATTGGGCAAAAATCTAAGAAAGTTGCAGAGAAATCTAGTTTAGCTAGAGAACAATCAAGTAATGATTTCATTCCTCGAGTCAATTCACTCTTAGAAAGGTTAGACACTTTACAAGACATTAAGTTTGATATTAATTTTGAGGAGAGTTTATTTCGCAGTAAATCTTTAAGTTGGATTGCTCAAATAGTTTTTGATTCCTCTATATCTCTTTATAACCTCGTTGAAGACTTGTTTTCACACAATAAATTAGGGTCACAACTTATTCACACTCTTGATCATTTGCAGAACCTCTCTTCAAACTTAAACACTTGGGGGCAAAAGAAGATTCATAGGCCATCTTTCAATTTTTGAAATACTTCCATTGCATCCATTACCACTCAAACTATATCTCATCCTCCACCTTCTTCTTCACAAATTGTTCACACCACTCAAGCTATCATTAATCCCCCTTTGATTATACCGAATATCCCAATCCTTGTTTTAAATCCACCACCTCCCCGACCTCTAGTTATGGCTGCCCAATATGCACCCTTTGTTGTTACTCAAAATCATGGTGCCATGCCCCCTGATTATCAAACCAAAATACCTTTCTTTGACGGCACCCAAGCTGTCACAGCTCAACAACATGTAGACAATATGAACGATTTCTTTGACCTCCATGAAGTTGAAACCAAAGATGTGATGATGAGGTTGTTTGTACAAAGTTTTAGAGGAGAAGTTTAGAAATAGTTCAGAGCCCTACCAACAACTTCTATCACTACTCTACCTGTCCTCGAGAGGCAGTTCCTAGATCGGTGGGAGGTGAAGAAGAATCCCCTTTAGATTTTGTCCGAATATGAGAACATCAAAAGGAATGTGGTCGAGAGTGTTCAAGAATATTGTGTGAGATTTAATGCAGTATACAATATTATCCCTGCAAATGTCAAACCACCAGAGGGATTGGCTTTGATTAAGTTTCCATATGGATTTGATGCTGATATGGCATATCAATTGCATGAACGTGATCCTACAACTCTAGAAGATATGCAAAAGAATTCTGTGAGCGTAGAAGTGAATTTGCTGGCCAAAAGAGAAAGAATGAGATCAGAGAAAAGAGTGACTCTGAAAGAAGAAGCATCTACTTTAGATGTAAAAATGGATACATTTATTTGAACGATGGAAAGGATGATTGATCGGTTGTCCATCACAGATAGACCTGAACCGTAGATCCGGAACCCAAATTTTAGAGGGCAAAAACAGCCCCAATTTCGAATCAAGCAAAGAGATCAAAAAGAATTGGAACAACCAGCGCAACAACAACAACAGATCAAAACTCCGTTACAGCAGACTTATGTTCAAGGAGTTTAAGAAGAAGAGGAGGAAGATCCGGTAATTGAATCAAATCACTTCTTCACTACAGATGCTATGCCTATATTTTTGACCTAAGATGAGGAGTATGCAGAAAGTTCTGACATTCTAAAGGATGAGGACAACATCTTAGCAAATGATGTTGTCTTGGAGACCAAATCTAATGATTATCAGTGTTGTTACATGAATGCTTTGAGTGCACAACAAAAATTGTTGAGCTAATTTATTCACACAAATTAACACAAGTATTCATTATCAATCCAGGTTTGTAAAACTTGGAGGCAAGTCCGCAGTATATGGATATCAGGTATAGCCAAGCTTAGAAGATGAATTTTCAAGAACTAAAGAAGTACATATTACAAATATAAGCCTATATTAACAATTTCTAACTCAATTTTGCAATTAAAGAAAGATGAAGTGGCTCTTAACATAAGAGATCCATTTGTGTCCTTCTCTCTTAATTATCACTTAATGAATAGAAATAAGAAATCGTGAATTAACAATAGCTTAGGATGCATAAATCAATAATGAAGGAGAATCTTAAATTAAGAGATCTTCGGGCATTTTTCATCACAATTCATTCATCATTAGGCTATCATTTGAAAACTGAAAATACATAAGAAAAATCGCTTGCATGTAACAAAAGAGATTCTAGTTTTGATCTATCAATTTAATAGAATGAGAATTCAACTTGAACACTTTGTTGTCACATCTTACTAAAGTGATAAACAAACTAAAATCCAATAATATACATCATCACACATCAATTCATAACCAAATCTAAAACAAAGCAAATAAACAAATTCTAAGGTAACCAATGCATGGAAAATTAAGCTAATCTAGCAATGAAGTGTACTTAGCTTGGAGTGGGGGCCCTCCACCCTTGCTTTGCACACTTGATGTTGATATAAAATTTTGAAAATTCATTCACTCATCCACATCAATGAACAACAAAATGAAAGTGGAACAGTTTCTTCAAATTAATCTCCAAAATCCAAATGTCTCAGCATAAAATTATACAAAAATTACATATCATAAGCCTTTAGAGTCTTGGCTTAAATAGAAGTTTATGAAACAAAATGATCTAAAGTCTCTTTAACAATAATATCTACTCATATCCATCTATCTAAGTCAAATTCATTCAATCCATCCCAAGAAATATGGACAATCCCATAAAATCACAAAACTGCCCTATTTCCTATGGATTTTCTGTGTGACTAGTCATGTTTGACCAGCCTTGACCGGGCCTAATAATCTTGTTTTGACCGAACCAAGTGGGATTAGTTCACTCCTAGTTTCCAAGATTTCCATCCATACATCTAACTCAAGCTCAAGTGTTCTGCAAACATGTCATCCACATAGCTATTACGGGAATTTATGATTCTGTCAAAATTTGCACTTGAAATCAAATTTTCATAAAAACTTTAGAAATTGAAAAAATAAAATTAAATACTTGAATATACATGAAATACATCAAAATTGGATGGATATAGTGGAAAATAGATGGAAAGTATAAGGATTAAGTAAGTTTCCTCAAGCAAAAATAGACCAAAATTGAGGGCCAACATCTCCCCCTTGCTGATCATCAAGCATGTCCTGATGCTTGTTGCTTCCTTTTGGATCTTCTTACCTCTGTTGTGCATGCTATTCCAGACACTGATTCTTCTTGTTGTGCTACTTCTATCAAATAGTCCATCCCTATGTCATGTTCTTCTCCATTTTTCATATTTACCTTTCCACATGTTCTTTTCCTTGAGCCATTTGAATGCCTGCTTGCAAATTAGATCATTCTTCCTTTTTAATTTTCCTATTTCTTCAGTTAAATTTTCATTCTCTTTAACCAAATTGGAATCATTCTTTTTACTTGCTTTGTTTTCTTCTTTCAAATTCTTTTCCAAAATCTTGTTTATTTCAAGTTGGTCTGTTAATTCTCTAGTTTTGCTCAAGTGTAATTCCTTTTCAAGATCTTGCGTGTTTTTCACAAATGATGTTGCTGCCACATCATCAAAATACGAATCTTTCTCTAATGATTCTTTCTCAATAATTTCCCCTACCTGTTTCTCTGTTGAACATGTATCCACAATTCGCACTTCTTTGTCCCTACTATCTATTTCAACTAGACTCTTCTTCCTAAACCTCCTAGGAATGGAAATGATTGATGTTTCATTTTCATTGATGACTGTGTTGGTTTGCTTTTTAGCTCTCGTTCTGGGATAAAAAGGTGAGCTCATCATCCCCCTGGTTTCCTTCTCTACTTTGTTTTGTTCCTCAATGACTTGTTCCTTATACTAGTTTTGGTTCAATAACTCCCTCCAAATCATCCCGTGTGTTTTTACTTGATATTCTACCAAAATTTTTGTCAACTCCTGATGATAAACTTGTGATTCTTTTGGCTTATTTTCATTTTTGATTGATTTTATCATCTTTAGGAGGCTTCTAAAGAGTAAAGATGGTAGGTTAATCTTAACCTCTCCTTTAATGTGCTGAAGGAGTCTAATATGATACAGATGTGTAACATTGTATCCCCTATCACATGTGAGGAATTTTTGAATAATCAAAACCAGTTCTCCCCATGGTTCATTGAACCACTCCCTGGGTATACCTTTGGCCATGTCAAAAGTTCCCTTTCTATTTTTCGCGAGGAAGAAAGTCCGTGCTTTCTCCTTAAAATGCAAATCCTTATGATAATTCTCTCCTATCATTGGAAGGTCTAATGCTTGTGAAATGAATTCATGAGTCACAGGAATTATTCTTTTTCCTACTCTTGTTTGCTCCTAAGTGTAATTGTTTACAAATTCTCTTGTTATTCCTTCACTATGGCCACTAAATTTTTGCAAGAAGCCTATGAGGCCTGCCTAATATAACTTCTCTATTGCTTCCTTCCTCCAGTTTTCTATTTGGAATCTTGGCTCTATCCTGGTTGTCATAGTAACCATTGGATATAAGCTTTTCCTGTCATTAACTTCATTTTCAATAATGGAAAATAACAAGTATTGATTCATAGATAAAATCTTTTCCGGTTTAGTTCATAAAAGCTTCCCTGCCCTCTTCAAACAATTAAATCAATCTATCTCGGCCTCTGTCTCTTTGTTTGCAGCAATATTGTCTTTGTTTCAATACCCTGTTCTGTTAATGCAATCAAACATTCTCCTTTATACACCTCTGTAAAAAAAACTAAACTCTATTTTGAAATAGAAATATATAAAGAAAACAAAAATTATGTTACAATTTTTTCTTTTCTTAATATAATCTTAGACTAGTTTCTTTCACTGAGTTTAAATTGAGGCTCTATGTATAAATCAACATGCAACACTTCACTTCCCAATAACCAATATACAACACTGCTCAATAACCAATATTCAGCACTTCATTGTTTATACAATCGACATATGACACTTCATTGCTCAATGACCAATATACAACACTGCATTGTTTATATAATCAACATATGACACTTCACTGCTCAATGACCAATATAAACCACTGCACTGTTTATACAATCAACATATGACAATCAATGTAAGTTTGGCTTTGCGCACTCAAATATAAACCCAAATATTCAAACATAAGCCCAATACTCTATTTTTATTGACCCATTCCTTCATGCAATCGAACTGAAACTCGGTTTTTTTCACACTGTTTGATCATAAAAACACATGTACAGGTGTAGTTTTAGGCTCGGTGACTATGCGTTTTTACAACTACATGTTTTCAAAACTTTACTCAAAACTTCTCATTTCATTACTTCAACATGCAGTCAAACCATAATAAACACTCTGTTTCGTGGAGAACCGAGATCTGTCAGTCATGATTTATTTTGATTTTCTCCATCTTACAACTAACAACTCATTCATTAACCTGAAGCTATGTCACTGTGCATTATTTGTGCAATCAAACCCACTGTGCAATTAATCTGAAGCTATGTCACCATGCAAGCAATTAATCTCACTATGCAAACACTTCGTTTCATTTAATAAACTCGGCGACTTCATGGAGAAGTGAAATTGATTTACCTGACATGTTGAAGAAGTGTTGAGATCTCTTTGAGTGTGGCCTAATTATCTGCATTTTAACACCTCCATTTGTTGACTGGTGGCATAAACAAAACTTAAACAAATCATAGACAATCCATAATCTCAACAAAAAATCCTGATTTTTCCTCTAAATTGTTCATTGCATTAAGGGAAATAGATCGGGTTTCTTTATTACCTTGGATCTTCATGGGATTTTTGTTAACTACTTCCACCTTCTTCGTTAATCTTCCCAGCTCACCCTACTTATCTCTCCAATTTCTCGGTGTTATATCTCTTTCTCCTTCCTCGGTTTGTTTCCTCTGTCAAACCGGTTTTTTTACTTCCTTTGACTGTATGCTAATGGCTCACAACTTCTACCATTCTCGTTGAGCCTCAAATGGCTGTGATGGCATGAGGTTTTGAGGTCTGTGGCTATGGTGGAGCTCTTTAGCGATAAACACACAGGGTTTTCTCTATTGTTTCAAATGCATATTTGACCGTTTCACTTATTTGGTTGTTGTCCTTTTGATTGGTATGCCATGTATAATCTTCATTGGACAATGCCCTCGTGGCTGTCCCTTTGACTAGATACTGTGCATATACCATCAAACTGCTAAATGGAACTATTTATAATTATTTGCACCATGTTGTCAACACCATCCAGTTTATTGTTTGCATTCATCATTCATCACTTTGCATTGTAGTTTCACCTCTTTGATAACCTTTCCACCCAATATAACATAAATCATTTCGATTTGATTTGTTTAATGGCTTTTCATAATGCACATGTTTTCTATTTATTGCAATGTATTTCCATAAGGTTTGCTATGACAATATCCTTACCCTGTCGTATTACCATATTGCTTGCCATCATATCGTATTCCATTTGCCATTATAACTTTACACCATGCATATATTACCAATAGCATTTCTTTTTATGCGCTATGATAAGGTTAATACATAAATCATTTTGATTTTGTATTTTCTTGCAATATATTTCATGATGCGCATATCCCTTATGTTCTACAATATATCTCTTTAATTTTAAAATGACCACCTAGGTCATGTTTAAAATTATCTCCATTGCACTAATGTTTGATTTGTTTGTGTAGGTCTCAACTCATTGCATTCTCTTTAATCCCTTTTGCTTTGAGGAAAAATACTTAGGGTTATGGAATGTTAGGGTCATGGAATGAAATATAAGATGTACATTGGATTAGGTATAGGGTAAATGTAAATGTAAATGTAGGATATAGGATAATGGGTATAAAATAATGGGTATAGGATGAAGGTAATGTAATGAATATGCATTCAGGTACTAATCTCAATTTTAACAAACTCTAAAAATTTCTAAAAAAAATTCGAATTTACAAGAGAAAAATTGTGTACTCACAATACTTGTACTTCCCTGACAATATTGGATGATGTCTTCTGCTCCTTGACAATATTGGATGAGGTCTTCTGATCAAATGTCTTAGATAGATTGAAACATAGAATTTTATTTCTGCTTCCTGTTCTAACATTCTTCATTGATTCTGGTTCTTGGATTGCTGATGTCATTCAGGTCCCTCTGCAATTATTTCATAATAACTCAGGTCCAAACTATCATGCACATTTTTATGCAATATGTACATGTTTTCGCTAACATTTTAGGTCCCTCTGCAATTAATTAATAATAACTCAGGTCCCAACTGATATTGGTTTCAAAAATATTTCAGGTCCCAACTAACATTGGTTTCAAAAATATTTCAAGTCCGAACTATGAACAATACAAGTTCTGTTGTCAATTCAGCTACACAAATAAGTTTCTTGTGTGACCTTCCCCCTTGCTTATCTGAAGACTTGTCCTCAAGTCATGTTTTTGTGGAGGATTTTCTGCAAAACAAAGCTATTATAAAAGTAGAATGAGAAGTTGTGAATTCATACAGTCCGAAATGAGTTGGTTTTCCTCTATGAATTCTTGTTTGCTTGGTGCGAGTTACCTTGTTTTCACTAGCAATTTTTTTTTTTAATTATCATTATTATTATTTTATTTATTTTTATTCTTCTAGAGTACTCGAAGATATTGTTACGAAACCAGCTCACAAAAAGATTGAAAAGATAGATGAACACCATAGAATTCAGTCTCTTCTAGGGGGCAACCTCCTTTACATTACACAAATGAACAATTCTTCAATGATACAAATGACAAGACCTCCTTTCTATATATAGGAGTCTAAGGGGTCATAATATAATCAGAGCCGATATAAAAATAATAATGTAAGGCACAATAATAACAATAGTGGGCTTCTATGGGGCACAATAATAATAATATGGGGACTACATGGGTACAACAATATAATAAGGGGGTTGTAATAATAACAATAAAGGGTTACACTAGTAGTATAGGGGCCTAACGTGCCCCTCTCCTTCACAAAGTGTTGTCCTCAATGCCTGAGTAGTTCTTGATGCTTTTGTATAAAATTATTCTCATCCCATGTTGAATATTCAACATGTAAGTTCTTCCACCTGATGAGATACTCTAAAATTGGTCAATTTCGTAGTTGTCGAGTTCTTGTTTCTGTGACTGCTCCAAGTTCCAATATGATTTTTCCTTCATCTTCAAGTTTCGGAAATATTGTTTGAATTGGGACCTTCTGCAACTTTTGAATGAGTGACCACACTTCTTCGTCCTTCTTCCATTCATACCTTGTTTCATTTATCAAATCTGGTTGGATAATAGAAATAGCACAAAACAATGCTTCCACATCCTCATCCTTTCTTGAGAGTGCATCTGCAACAAAATTTTTCTTCCCTTCTTTGTAGATGATGTCAAAGTCATAACCCAAAATATTTTTGACCCATTTTTTCTGTTCTTCTAAAGATAATATTTGTTCTAAAAAGTATTTAAGACTATCATGATCCATTTTTACCTTGAAGTGTCTTCCCATTGGGTAAGGTCACCATTTCTTAAGTGCATGTAGTATTGACAACATTTCCTTCTCATAAATAGCTTGCTTGAGATGTAGCCATAAAAATTCCCAATCAGCTACATCAAAACTCTTTTCACTGTGATGTTGATCTACCTGTTGTCCCATTTGATTTTGCACCAAAGTGGTGTTATCATTTAAAAGTTGGAGAAATTGTTGATAATGATCAATGTGATCTCTCATTGCTTGAACCTTTTTATTCTTGATATGTCGTTCTATCTTGAGAGTTTGAGGAGTGGTTATTCCAGCCAATGCATTACAAGATATGGTTGGATTTATTTCTTCTTTCTCGATGTGATCTCTCACTTCTTCAACCTTTTTCTTCTTGATATGTCCTTCTATCTTGAGAGTTTGAGGAGTGGTAATTTCCTCCAATGCATTACAAGATATGGTTGGGTTCATTTCTTGATGCTTGATGTGATCTTTCACTTCTTGAACATTTTTTTTCTTTATATGTCCTTTTATATTGATAGTTTTAGGAGTGGTAATTTTGGCCAATGCATTACAAGATATCGTCAAATTCATTTCTTCTTTCTTGATGTGATATTTCACTTCTTGAACCTCTTTCTTCTTGATATGTGTTTCTATCTTGAGAGTTTGAGGAGTGGTAATTCTTTCCAATGCTTTACAAGATATGGTCAGATTCATTTCTTCTTTCTCTGAGGTTGGTTCCTAGTGTATATCCTATTCTTTGGATGTTTCCTGATCCTTTTCTTCCTCCTCTTCATAATCTATGTAAAATAATTGCTTCTCAGCACATTTATGACCTTTAGTGCATTTGCTATCACAATTGTAACAAAGCCCTTTTTCTCTTTTTTCTTCCAATTGTTGTGGTGTAACCCTTGTAGGTTGTGGAAGGATGGGAGAAGCAACACTTCCGTCTTTATAGTTGTGAGCGGTAGACTTCCTTGTTGCCATAATTTTGCTTTCCACTTTGTAACAAAGCCATTTTTCTCTTTTCTCTTCCAATTGTTGTGGTCCTGCTCTAAAGACGGTGTTTCTCTTTGTATCCTCATAATGTGCTATTATTTCCTCCGTGAAAATTGACCATGTAACAAGTGTTTTACAAGAACAAAGCCCTTTATACCATAAAAATTGATCTAGTTCTAAATATGAAGATGCAATACATACCTTTTGTAACAATGGTACACCATGTAGATCAAAATATTTCTCCATTTGTAGTATCCAATTTACTGGATCCTTACCATAAAACTTCCTCATCTCGCTTTTTCTTGATTTTAGGAGCTTGATCTTGAAATGACTGTAACTTTGTAATTTTGGATCTTCCAGTTCTAAAATCACGACCCGCAGTAGCCCTCTGCGTCCTCTTTCCAATGCCACTAGTCTGATTGAAATTGGATTCTCCAAGAAAGAGTTATGCATAATCCCCCAAGATGACCTGATTATATACCTTTTCAGAAGAGAGAACTTGTATGAAGTTCCAGGTGTCATTGTTTTGACCTTAGAATCTGAAAAATAAACACAGGAAACTACAGTCCTTCCTCTCTCTGTAACGTCTTACGAAATTTCAATCTAATGCTCAAAACAAAAGTTATGACTATTTTCCCCAGGTCACCTGTTTAGAATGTAATTCGGGAGTCTGCAAAAAGGCCAACTTCCTCAAATCATATCTCTGCAAATATAGCGCAAAAAGATCTGAAAATCTGACTCGAGGTTCAAAATGATTTCAGCCCAAATGGAATTTTTTTTAGCATCTGAAACATCGCATAAAAAAAGTTATAGCACAAATGCCATGATGACTTGTTTGGAGCAGTGAAACCCTAGAATCCAAAGCTCTGATACCAAATGTTATGAAACCAGCTCACAAAAAGATAGAAAAGATAGATGAATGCCTTAGAATTCAACCTCTTCGAGGGGGCAGCCTCCTTTACATTACACAGACGAACAATTATTCGACGATACAAATGACAACACCTCCTTTCTATATATATGAGTCTAAGGGGTCATAATATAATCAGAGCCGACATAACAATAATAATGTAAGGGCACAATAATAACAATAGTGGGCTTCTACAGGGCACAATAATAAAAATATGGGGACTACATGGGTACAACAATATAATAAGGGGGTTGTAATAATAACAATAAGGGGTTACACTAGTAGTATAGGGGCCTAACAGATACATGGCTCTGTTGTTCCATTACTTCCATATCTGTTACTTGTATTAGTTGTGTCATAAATTCTTCTTTGTTGATAGGCTTGTTGTAAACTTTGAGCCTATGTCCATTTACCAAAAATGATGTAGATTCTTGATCAATTGTTTTGATTTGAACAGATCCATTGTCAAATATTTCCTCGACTTGATATGGCCCTAACCAATGTGTTGTGAACTTGGCCTTGAAATCTTTGAATTTGGAGTCAAACAGTAATGCCCAGTCTCCTTTGTTGAATGTTTTGTTCTTGATGAATTTGTCGTGCTGTTTCATTCTTTGCTACTGTAACAATGTTGTGTGTTCTATTATCTGTTGTCAATGTTCATCTAGTTGGTTTAATTCCATTAGCCACTGCTATTGTGCTTTAGACAGTTCTAGTCCTAGTTCTGCTACCAATTTAAATGTGTGTATCCGAAACTCTATGGGCAATAAGACTTCTTTTCCATACACTAACTGGTATGGACTAAAACCAGTTGTGTTTTTCCATGTTATTCTGTATGCCCATAGTGCATCTCTGAAATTTTCTAACAAGTGCTCTCTACTCAGCTGTACTGTTTTTGTCATTATGTTTTCTAGGACTTTATTTGTTTCTACGACTTGTCCGTTTTCTTGAGGATGATATGGTGTTGATTTCTGGTGCATTATCTTATACTTTTCTGTAAGATCCCAAAAAAGTTTTGAAGTAAACTTTGCTCCCTAATCAGTTACAATCTGTCTAGGCACGCCAAATCTCACAAATATTTCCTCAAAGAGGAAGGTGACCACTGTATTTTCTGTTGCCTTTGTGACTGCTTTTGCTTCCACCCATTTAGTTACATAATCTGTACATACCAAGATGTACTTCTTTCCATTTGATGGTGGATTTATTGGTCCTGCAAAATCTAGAGCCCATTGCTCAAATGGTTCTATAACAACGTGTGGTTTAAGTGGCATCTCATCTAATACTATTGGTCTCCCTACTCTTTGGCAACTGTCACATCTCTTGACATAAGCCTTGGAGTCTTTGAAGATTGCTGGCCAGTAGTAGCCCAATTGCAGCACCTTATAGGCTGTTCACTTGTCTGCAAAATGACCACCACACAGTTCATCATGACATGCTTTCAAGATTTCTAATATCTCATCTTCTCTCACACATTTTCTTATTATTAAATCTGAACTAGTATAAAACAGATCACCATTTACCCAACTATATCTAGAGCTTTCTCTAATGATCTTTCATTTTTGTTTCTTTGAAAACTGAGTTGGAAATTTTCCAGAGGATAGATAGTTTGCTATGTCTACAAACCATGGTGCTTTTACTGTTATTGCAAACAAATGTTCACCTAGAAATTTATCTGCAACAGGATTTGGATCATTGGGTGCATGTAATCTTGAAAGAAAATCGGCCACTTGATTGTCTTTCCCTGGTTAATATTGAATTGTAATGTTAAATTCTTGCATTAACAGTAACCATCTTATTATTCTTCCATTTGTGATTGATTTGTTCATTAAGTATTTTATTGTTGAATGGTCTGTATGAATGAATATTTGGTATCTTGTTATGTAATGCCTGAATTTGTTTACTACATGTACTACAACTAACATTTCTTTTTCTATGACTGTGTAGTCCAATTCTGCAGGTGTTAAGTTTTTGCTTATGAAGTATATAGCATAATTGAACAAGTCTTCCTTCTATCCAAGTGATGCACCTATAGCAGTATCAGATGCATCCGTTGAAATATGAAATGGAAAATACCAGTTTGGTCCTCAAAGGATGGGTGAAATTGATAGTTTTTCTTTCAATATCTTAAATGCATTTTGACAATGATTTGTCCATTGGAATTTGACATCCTTTGCTAACAACTTGAATAGAGGTTGGGCTATTTCACTAAAGTTTTCTATGAATCGTCTATAATAGCCTGCATAACCCAAGAAACTCCTTACCTCCTTTTGAGTTGTAGGTGGCATTAAATTCACAATGACTTGCATTTTAGTTGGATCCACCTTAATTCCTAATGAGGAAATATGGTGTCCCAAAACTATCCCTTCAGTTAACATCATGTAGCATTTTTCATTACTGAAGGACAAATTTGTTTCTATGCATCGTTTTAAAACTTTCTCAAGATTGTGTAAGCAATCATCGTATGTGTTTCCATATATCGTGAAATCATCCATATAGACGTCTACACATTCATGGATTAGATCAACAAATATTGCAAGCACTGCTCTTTCGAAAGTTGCAGGTGCATTACATAGTCCAAATGGCAAAACATTATATGCATAGGTTCCCCATGGGTAGGTAAATGTTGTTTTGTCTTGGTCTTCTGTTACTATTCTAATCTGATTATATCCACTAAACCCATCTAGGAAAGACAAAAATTTCTTCCTCGCTAATGAGTCTAGAATATGGTCAATGATTGGTAGCAGAAAATGATCTTTTAATGTTGCTTTGTTAAATTCCTGGTAATCTACACATATTCTCCACTTCCCATTTTTCTTTGGTACAATTACCAATGGAGCAACCCATTGACTATCTAATATAGGATAGATGAACCAAATTTGAGCAATTTCTATAGTTCTCCCTTCACTATTTCTTTCATCATGGGATTCATTCGTATTTGAGGTTGTCTTACTGGCTTTATAAAGTAGGTTTTTAGTGTACAACCAGTGTTAGTGTGGAATCAAGGCCTATAATTGTGGTCTTTGCTTCAGTCATCATGTATTTCCCCTCTGAGATGATGAGGAGGTCAATTTGTTGTATAACAGATGCTCCCTAAAGTATGATATCAGAGGCTGTGATGATGGCCAAAATACTTTAATATAACTGTAATTTTCCCTTTCAAAAAGAGAGAGAGGATCGAAGCTTTAGGTGGTAATGGAAACCTGATACAACACATATATATAAAACTGCTAAAATCATGTCCCAAGTCGGGCATTCCCATGCTCAGTAGCTATGTCAAAGTGATTTTGTCCAAAGAGATATGACAATGCTGGCCGCCGATAAGCACAATGCAGATCCGGTGTGATAATAGAATCATCCTGAAACAACTGTCTCCAAAAAATAATATCCACAGCTTGGAAGAGGAAACAAGGATGAATGATGCAAGCCTCTACCCAAGGTCTTGATTTCCGCTTCATCGAACAACATAGATTGATACATGTGAAAATATGTGTTGATGTCGAACATGCACGAAATCATCTGATTACCACTCAATAATGGAGACCATTAACAGACGTGAGGAAGGTCATCGATAATGGTGATGGTATCCAAGATGCACAGTGCAAACTAATGAGTGTGAAAGATGTTTTTGTTGTCAAACACCCATTAGAATCGCTTAACCAGGAACCAATAATGAGAACCCCTGATCAAACACAAGGTAACCTATCACTAATGTCTACAAGTACCAAGGCATTGAATGTGTTTCTGGGTTATCTTCCTAGATAGAGCGCTAAAGTCGATAGGAAGAAACCTGTCAAAAGGTAGGCAATAATGTGTCCTACATCAGTCAACATGAAACGGGACAAGAATGATTGTGTTTTTTGAGGAATCTTTTGAGCATTTGGGTCTAAACAACATAGGGCATGATGAAATAATATGCTTGATGGGTTGATGGAGGAAACAAATGGTTAACCCTTGAACAATAGAAGGTATGACAACGGTTTTAACGAGACTTCACTAGACTCATGAACACTACAGAGTGTTAGGATACAGAGATGCAATTACATCAGGGTATATAGGCTAAACTCATAGGATGGTAGGGTTCATATTGAGAGGTTGTCAAAAGGAAGGTTTATCTAAGGGAGTTCCATGTTCAAGGGAACGACTGCTACCAAACCATGCTTTCTAATACGGAATACAATTTCATTGTCCACTTTCCCCGTTTGATTAATTTAATGAGTCCAGACGGGTAAGCTCATCGATATTTTCATATTTAAAGAGCCTAAAAAGGACCGCAAAAAGAGCGACTCTTTGCCCTATCTGATTAGTTTAATGAATCAAGATAGGAAAACTCATCGATCTTTTTCATGTTTTAAGAGTATGAAAAGTATCATAAAAAGAATGACTCTATATCTTGTATATGTAATTTAAAGAGTCCAAAGTAGACAACTCAGTGGTCTTTTCATATTTAGAGAGTCTGAAAAGATCGTAAAGAGAAACTCCATGGTGGTCCCTTTGTCATAGTTGCTAACAGGGTGCGACAAGAGGTTAATAGTATACCAAGATCAGTTACTTTTCCGTTAGTTAATTTATTGAACCTTGATAAAGAGAAACCTATTTTCAATAGATGTCGACCTCATTTTGTTACGAGTACGAGGCGACGGACTAAACTCATTTTTCGTCGTGAATTTTTAATGAGTCACGTGACGACAAACTCAATACCTTCATCAAAATTTTTAATGAGTCCAATGAAGAAAAATCAGGGTATCTTTTTCAGATTAGTTAGTGAGAAAAAGAGGGAAAAGCACTGCTCATTCCTTCTTCATAGATTTAATGAGCTCGAAGGAGGAGAAAAACTTGGGGATTTTTCAATTTAAGAGTGAGAAATGGTCCCAAAAAGAAAATGCTCTTGCTATTGCCATATATTTTTAATGAGTTTGATAACAAAAACTTGAGATATTTCAGATTAACAAGTGAGAAAAGTACCTAAAAGAATGCTCGGGTCATCTTTATAAAGTTTAACGAGCCTAAAGACAAAGCTCAAGATTTTTTCAGTTTAATGAGCTGGAAAAAGATCAAAAAATAGTTGCTTAGAGCATCGTCATATAGATTTAATGAGCGCAACGATCAAAACTCGAAGATGTTTCTATTTTTAAAGAGCAATAAAATAACTCACAAATTTCTCTATTCTTCATTGTAGTAGTTTAACGAGCCCAAAGAAGTAGACTCAAGGTTTTTCGGATTAAAGAGCAAGAAAAATACCATAAAAAGGACACTCGATATTCTTCATGGTAGTTTAACGAGCCTAGAGAAGGAGAGTTGAGGATTTTTCAGATTAACGGGAAAGAAAAATACCATAAAAAGAATGCTCGATATTTCTTGATCTCATGCTTAACAATAGAAGGGTCTATGCCATTCATTTCCTCATAAGACGAAGGGAATACATTGCGGAATTCCTTAAATAGGCTAGTGAAGCTTGCAATTTCCTCAGGATTGCAATCCACTCCAATCTGGATGTGTTCCATGATGCCTATCTTGAGAGAAATATCGATGAGCAATGTTTTTGAAATATTACCCATGTTTCCTTCCGCCTCTAAACTTTGGGGGATCATATAGGGTGAGGAAATGATTTCTGGTATGTCAGGGGATAGGATTTGAAGAGGCATCATGTCCGAATATGATATCAAAACATGATGGTGCAAGTCCTCCCAAGGTCACTCTTCTAAACTCGTGATCTCTCTAATAGCTTCGTCCATAGGTAGGACTTGATTGAGTGGATCGAAAGAAGGAGTAGTTATGGGAGGGGCAGTGGTACCATTGGTCGAAACCAAAGTGACCAGAGATTCGGATGTAAATTGAATGGCTTGGTAGGCTAGTTCAGCTAGTGACAGCGGCATTTGGTCTCCGTATGTGTCAAGGTCTGAAGGAGCTGGTAGGATCCATGGATCGGTCTGTTCATGAGGAATAAATGAAAGCATATTGACCGTTTGTGAAACCTTTGGCAACTAAAGAGGGAAACAACCCATGAGGGAAGAAGCCTTCAATAGACTAGTACCAATACTAACGTAAGAGTCAGGCACACCACCTACTAGGGGTACGGAGCTTCTTGGTAATGGCAAATAATCAGGGGTGTAGAAATACAACTGATCTATTGTAACTACCTTTCCATCCAATGGGAATTAGATGATGTGAAATACAGTAGATACTATGGCCGTCATGGCATATGGCCAACTGTCACCTAGCAAGAGATTATAGTCGAGTTTTTTGTCCATGACTTCTATGTCCACCGTTACCATTTTCCCATACAAAGTGATGGGGTAGCTAGCTAGGAATCCTTTTGGGATGAAACTGTGGCCGTCAAAAGCTTTCAAGAAGTTCGATGGTGGGGTTAGGGTTGGAGAACCCAGGGAGACCAAACATGAAGCCGACATTACGCAGGTAGAAGTTATATGTACCTGGAATGAAAGCTGGTGAGAAAGGGGAGGTTTACACCTTTCCATGTCAAAAATAGCAAGCATGGAATCCTCTGGGTCGATACCACCAATAGCCGAAAGCAAATCTTTCCATTGTGTTGGGCATGTTTGTAATACTTTGAGCACCAACATAGTCGATGGTGCTTGCGCCAAATATTCTACAATGTTGTAGTTTTGGGCATCATGTGTAGATTTATTGTGCGTTGTTCGTCGAACTGCCCCTTTTGGGGGTCAAATTACAAGGTTTGTAACCGCCCTTTCGATATGCAAATCATTGGGTGGTGGTGGGTTTGGACTTGAGGAAGGTTCCTTTGCATGAGCGACAGGAGCTCCATAAGATTTGGCTCATGTTTGTAGATCTACCGTTTCAAATGTGAAAATGGTAGAGGATCCTTCACCAACTGAAGGATGTTGCAAACCATCATTGCCCCCTTGCAGGGGTTGAGGTTGGTTTGCAATAAGATTTTGCTGCTGCTGAGCAAGAAAAGGATTCCTAAGGACAACGAGGGTCTTACTAGAATCCCTTTTGGCAAGGTATTTTGTGTGTTCTGAAGACGCGGACAACGCCAGGTCATGTGGTATTTAGCACATAGTTTGCATGGATATCTGGTGGGTTTATCCTTTTCCTCGTCAGTAGGTGCAGCATCCTTTTGTTTTAGGTTTGGCTGCTTTGTTGATTGTTCTTCAAAAGGAGAGGTCTTTTTCTTATTCTTCTTGTTCTTTCCACCGGATTTTGGCATAGACTACACAAAGTTTATCACAGTTGCAAGAAGAGCATTCGCATTGGTAGAGGTGTCCACTATCATCTTGGCAATCTGACCACTAAGTTGTTTTATAGCGACCCCAGAGGTTGCATCGACAATCTCGTCGGCGTGCACTCTGGGGTGCAGAGTGGTGGAAACCAGGAGCATTGGGGATTATGTCGTAAAGAGTGCCAGACTGTGAATATATCAAATCTAAGTGCACAGTGTATGGAGAATGAAAACTACCCTCAAAGGCCTTCCTGGAACCTTCGACAGACTGTAAGATTTTCTACAAATGCTACCAAGTTATACACATGTTCATAGACAAATATCAATTAACAAAGTATGGAAAGAGGATTACCTCAAGTCTCCTTTTGGATTTGTTTGGAGATCACAATGCAACCAAGAGGAACTCCCCCAAAGCTGGCTCCAAATCAATTCCTGCAAAAAGGAAAGGCAAACACAATCATTTCATACAACCTTGAAAACCAATATATGAATACACAATGAGCATATATTTGCATACAACTAAACTACTCATATAAACAAGTATTGAATGAACAACTTAATGAACAATGTTACCGACACCATGGAGTAGGGAATAAAACTATAGTTCTATATTAATAACAGAAGAGTGATTACAACCATCTGTTGTATCAGTCTTCCTTTGCCCCTTCTGCTTCTCTCTCTCTCTCTCTCTCTTCTAGCTCACTTCTTCAGATATGTGATAGTCGTCAACAACTTAGTAGGATATCCTTTCAAATTCTCTAACGTCTTTGACAATGACCCTCACTTTGCTTATATAGCAATTGAGTTAGGGTTGCCACATTGCTCATGGTGTTTACTAGGGAAAAAGCAATGAACTTTCCCTACTTTTCAGCTCTTTCCCATTTGCCTCCTTTGTTCAAATTATAATTTCTCCAAATAGGTCAATTTTGGATGTTTCCTTGCTTTTCTTGAGTAATTTTAGGAACTAATATCTAGATATTTGTCAGTCAATTCGTTCCTTTGACCCTTGGAACTTCCCTTAGTTTCACTAACGTTGTCCCCTAACTAGCAACATGCTTTGGTAGGGTCACTAACGCACCTCCAGGCTTGGTAACAAGCTTTATAAAGTAGGTTGTTAGTGTACAACCAACGTTACTATGGAATCAAGGTCTGTAATTGTAGTCTTTGCTTCAGTCATCATGTCTTTCCCCTCTTAGTTGATGAGGAGGTCAATTTGTTGTATAATAATTGTGATTATAGGAAAAATGTTTGTAAAGGATTCTTGCAAGGATTGGATTGTACATTTTTCCTGAAAACATTGATTCAAAAGATTACTTGCAGCTTCATATTGAATCTCTCTAAGCTGCTCTGAAATATTTGGTTTTGAGGTGAAAAGGTCCATTAAATCTTCATTCTCTTCTTCTTCTCTAAGATCAAAGAATTGATTGATACTTAGCACTGATTTAGTTTGTTGTTGTCCTTATTCTTCAAGCATTGATTCTAAAGAAGGTGATTGTGCAGGGGAATAAAGTGTAATGTGTTTTCTTTCATTTCCATGTGCAATAATCATACTTCCAGATCTGCATCCTATAAAGGCATCAACAGTGGCTAACCATGGTCTGCCTAATATTAGAGGATGTCCTCCCAAATTTGTTTTTGGTTGCAAGGTGAGGAAGTCAACAGGATACTCCCATCAATCCAAAGAGACTATAATAGCTTCTTGTATTCATTCCAGTACAAATTTAGATCTATCAACTAACTCTAGGATTGTAGAAGTGGATCTTATGTTGTTTAAATGCAGATACTTCATTGTCTCCATAGTCGTTACATTTATAGCAGCTCCCAAATCTATCAATGTGTTTGGAACTGAGAAATTATTTATTGAAATAGTAACCATAGGGATACCAGGATCAATATATTTTTCTACTTTTGTTTTTTTAGACATGAGGCTTGCTAATTTGCCAATGACTTGGATTGTAGTAGGATCCTTCTTCTTTTTACCAGTTTTCTTAATGCATAATTCCTTTATTGTTTTAGCATATATTGGTATTTCTTTGATTGCTTTCAATAAAGAAATTTTTACATAAGCATTTTTCAATTCATCCAAAATGTCAAATTCAAGAAGGCTCATATCAATTTGTTGCTCTACTAACCTCTCAGGATAGGGTGGTGTTTGAGTTATAATAGTTTTTCCTTTCTAAGTTTGTTTTTCTGACTATGATATTTCAGGTTGTTCTCCTTGCTCATTTGGTTATTCTATGATCGGAGGAGAATCCTTTTTAAGCACCTTTCCAGACCTTAAATCGACATTATTTATGGGAAGAATAGAATATGTTGGAAAATATGCTGCTTCTTCAACATTGTATGCAAGTTTATCCATTTTATTGCTTGGATTTGCCACTGGCTAGGGTGGTAATTGAGTTGGTCTGGGATGGTTTGAAGGTAGTTGTAACTGTTGTATTTGTGTTAGTAGTGGTGGAGAATTATGTTGCAGAAATGGCATGGATAATGGATATGAAAAATTCTGTTGTGGAAATGGCATGGATTGCAGATATTGTTGTATTGTTGGTATGCAAATGGCTATTGATATTGTTGAGGTGGTTGATTTCCATAGCCATATCCCCTCCAACCCTGTGCAGGTTGGTTTTGATATTGTTGTGGAGGTGAAGCTTGCCATGGCATTGGAGTATTCCAAGAATTTTGAGGTGGATACTGATATTTTTATTGAGGGAATTGTTGCAGATATTGTTGAGGAATCCTTGGTTGCCAAGGTCTTCCTGGTGCCACATAGTAGAAACCTTATGTTCCTTGCACTTCTTCCATTGGATTAATTTGCAATTCCTTCAACCTTAGAAATTTTCTATTAAGTGATTTTCTGTACAAAGACCACGCACTTGAACACTATCCAAAGGACATTCTCTTAATGCATGTTTCTTTCTACACTTCGGACAAAAGATTGCTAAAGTTTGTTCTTGTTCTTCTTTCTTTTTGTTTGCTTTTAGAAAATCTACTTGTGTCCCTAGTGTACTTAGGAGATTAGTTTTGAAGTTTTCTAGAAGGCTTCCTATCTCTGCTCTTGTTACTCCTACTGCTGCTGATTTTGCTGCTTTTGAACTAACATCTCTTCTTCCAGGTTTTGATTTTCCTCTAGAATATTTTTGACATAAATCTGCAATTTCATTAAATAGCAAGTTTGAAATGTCGCCCTTGCCCAGTACATTCAGAATGTGAAGGTATTCATCCCTTATACCTTTGAGAAATATTGTTCGAATGGTGTCTTGGTTTAGAGAATGTTGTTTATATTTTTGTAAATTATATGCAAATCTTTCTAGGTATTCTTCTAGACTCTCATCTTCTTGTTGTGTCATTCTGAAAACATCCTCTTTTGAGTCCCTAGGCCTACAATAGGCTTGATATTTTTTAAGAAAGATTGATTTCATTTCATCCCAAGAAGCTGTTGTTTGCTCTCCTAAACCCATGAACCATTTTAAGGTTGTTGATTTCAATGTAGTAGGAAAGAGATGAATCTTGTGTATGTCATCGGTGTATCCATAAGTTCTACACAAGATATCAAATTCAAACATAAAGGAATCAGGATATTCTGTTGACATTCCATAAAAATTTGGCAATACAGAATGTGGAATATTTTTCATTTTCACATATTCTCCTAATACTGCACTTATATCCGATACTAGAAAGCCAAATGTACTTTCCTGATCACCACCATTTTCTTCTCTTTTCCTATCATTTTCTCATTTTTCCTCCTCCTCTCTTTGTCTTCTCCACTCTCTTTGTTGTCTTTCATATTCAAGTCTTTGTTCAGGAGTAATAATAACAGATCCATGTACCTCTTCTACCATAGCTTCAATTGTTTCAATGTCAACTTGAGGTTCAAGTTGTTCAAAAATAGGTTGATCTATGGATTCAAAAATGAATTGTTTTCATTTAACAATTTATTTTTGTTTTCCTAAAGTAGCTGCTATTGTTGATGGTTGTTTTCTTTTTACCTCCCAGGCTAAAAAAGTTTGCCTTTCAATTAAAGTTAACCTTTGTCCTGTTCTTTGTTTTTCTTCCAATTCCTCAATTGTTGGTTTACCAGCAACCAGTCTTATTAGCTTTGATGGTCCTACTCCTATTGATGGGGGGTTTTGTTTAATAAATCTACCTTTAGGATCTCTATTTCTAGGAACAAAGAAACATAACCAAAATAAATGTATCTTAACTAATTTTTTTTATTTTTGTTTTATCAAATTTTTAGTGTTTTTGTTTATATTTCTATTTGACTATGTCGATAATTGCCTCCCCATCAATGGTGCCAAAATGTTGCACTAATTTATTCACACACATTAACACAAGTATTCATTATCAATCAGGTTTGTAATACATGGAGGCAAGTCCACAGTATTTGGATATCAGGTATAGCCAAGCTTAGAAGATGAATTTTCAAGAACTAAAGAAGTATATATTACAAATATAAGCCTATATTAACAATTTCTAACTCACTTTTGCAATGAAAGAAATATGAAGTGGCTCTTAACTTAAGAGATCCATTTGTGTCCTTCTCTCTCAAATATCACTTAATGAATAGAAATCAGAAATCATGAATTAACAATAGCTTAGGATGCATAAATCAACAACGAACGAGACTCTCAACTTAAAAGATATTTGGGCATTTTTCATCACAATTCATTCATCATTATGATATCATTTCAAAACTGAAAATACATAAGAAAAACTACTTGCATGTAACAAAGGAGAATTCTAGTTTTGATCTATCAATTTAATAGAAAGAGAATTCAAATTGAACACTTTGTTGTCCCATCTTACTAAAGTGATAAACAAACTAAAATCCAATAATATAAATCATCACACATTAATTCATAAGCAAATATGAAACAAAGCAAATAAACAAATTCTAAGATAACCAGTTCATGGAAAATTAAGCTAATCTAACAGTGAAGTGTACTTAGCTTGGAGTGGGGGCCCTCCACCCTTGCTTTGCACACTTGAGGTTGATATCAAATGCTGAAAATTCAATCACTCATCCACATCAATTAACAGAAAAATGAAAGTAGAACAGGTTCTTCAAATTAATCTCCAAAATCCAAATGTCTCAGCATAAAATTATACAAAAATTACATATCATAAGCCTTCGAAGTCTTGGCTTAAATAGAAGTTTATGAAACGAACTGATCTAAAGTATCTCTAACAATCATATCTACTCATATCAATATATATAAATCGAATTCATTCAATCCACCCCAAGAAATATGGACAATCCCATAAAATCACAAAACTGCCCTATTTCCTATGGATTTTCTAGGTGTCTAGTCATGTTTGACTAGCCTTGACTGGGCCTAATAAGACTTGTTTTGACCGAACCAAGTCGAATTAGTCCAGTCCTAGTTCCTAAGCTTTCAATCTATGCATCTAACTCGAGCCCAAGTGTCCTGCAAACATGTCATCCACATAGCTATTATGGGAATTTCTGATTCTGTCAAAATTTGCACTTGAAATCAAATTTTCATAAAAACTTTAGAAATTGCAAAATTAAAATCAAATACCTGAATATACATGAAATACATAAAAATTGGATAGAAATAGTGGAAAATAGATGGAAAATATAATGATTAAGTAAGTTTCCTCAAGCAAAAATAGACCAAAATTGAGGGCCCACAGAAACAATATTCTTTGAGGAGCAGAGATGTACGGGTCAATCTTATTCAAAAGAGGAAGGACGTTCAGTCAAAGAATGATCTCTCAAACAATCAGAAAAAAGGAAAGGAGCATGCCGATTAGAATCCTAGCAAGGTAAATCAGCCATCAATAAGTACAACTGCAAAAGAGAAAGACAATCAGAAAAAGGATAGTGCAATGAAGGAGCAAACAGAGGTAGAAAAAGTCACATATTTTAATTTAGAAAGTGAAATTGCTAAATTGAAAGTGTCCATTCCTTTGACTGAGCTTGTTAAGAATATCCATTACAAACACCACATGTCTAGAATATTTCAAATTGATCCTTTGTCCGACATGGTGAATGTTGAGGATGATCATCCTGAACTTATTTTTGGTCCAACTATAGAAGGTCAGCTAGAAGATAGCAAAGTCTCGCCCTTTATTTGAGTCTTAGACTGCATGAGTATATTATTCATAATGTTATGCTTGATTTCAGAGCTTCCCACAATTTGATGCCCAAGGCTATCATGGAAACGCTCGGTCTGGATATCATCCGAAAATATCACGATTTGTATTCATTTGATTCTGGTAGAGTTCATTGCATTGGTCTAATCAAAGATTTAGTGGTTTCCTTAGATCAAATCCTAGCCAAGAATGTTTTGATGGATGTGGTAGTAGCTGAGATACCACCTCAATTTGGTATGTTGTTGTCTAGATTGTGGGGAGCCAAACTCAAAGGCACTTTACAACTTGACTTCTATTATGCTACAATCCTTGTTTTCAGTCAATTGAGGAAGTTATACCGGGAAAAGAAGATGAAATACATGATCACTAGTAAAGAGAATCATATCAATCATCCGATAAATGTTGTACATATAGATTTAGAGTCTTTTGTTTTGTACACTAATAGTGGGTTGAATGATGTAGATATTTAGCTTGTCGAAGTAGATGTTGTACCAGAAATTTTCCGAAGGTTTTAGAGCAGTTCTTAATCAAGAAAAGGAAAGTGTGGCAATTCCTTCTGAGCAGCCTCCACAGGAGTAGAAAGTCAGTAAAGAACAGAAGATTGAAGCAACCAGCAAAGGTAAGATAAAAAAAAAGTATAATTCCAACATTTGGAAGACGAAGATGGCCTTTGGAGCATGGATTTGGATGGTGCTTTGGGTAAGGATGGTGCGGGTATTGGAATTTGGACTCGACGTCCTGTTTTTCAGCCAGACAAAGTCCCAAGTAATGTTAGAGTGTGTTCTTATAAATTAGCTTTAGATTGCTCTAATAATGAAGCAGAGTATGAGGCATTGGTTACAGGTCTAAAGATTTTGAGGAAGTTGGGTGCGAAAATGATTTTTGTTTATGGTGATTAAGAGCTAGTGATTAAACAAGTCAAAGGAGAATATCAAGCGAAGCATCCACAGATGAGAGCTTATAGGAAAGTAGTCCTAGATATCTTGAAGATGTTTCTAGAATAAACATTGACAGTGGTGTCGAGAAATAAAAACATCATTGCTGATTCACTTGCTAGAGCAGCGAGCAACCTGAAAATTTCAACGAATTCTAGCAATAAATTTGAAATTCATGTCAAACATAGGCTTACTATTCCCGATAATTTGAGATCTTGGCAAGTTTTCTGGGATGATAATGAAATTAATTCCTCTTTGCAGAATGAAGGGAAGTTTAAGGATGCCTTCATTGATGATGTTTGTGATTCTAATGAACAAGACATCGAGGTAAATTAGATGGATGTTTTACAGCTGAAGGATAATGTTATTCCTATAGGTCTTATACCTTTAGAGGAGTTGTTTGATCAAATGATGTGGCGAGAAAACCAACCTGGGTTCCTACTGACAAAGGAGTTGAAGATGTAAACATTGGGACAGCGAACTAGCCCAAGCTTGTTAAGTTATCAAAATCATTATCTCTCGAGTCAAAGGCTAAGTATGTTAAGTTTCTTTCTTAATTTTCTGATGTTTTTGCATGGGATTACTCAGATCTGAAAGTGTATGACAAGAACATCATTCAGCACACCATTCCTATCACGCCAGATCAAAAACCCTTTAGACAAAAGTTGAGGAGGATCAACCCAAAGCCACTATCATCCATTGAGAGAGAGGTAAATAGATTGTTTAAAGCTGGTATCATTGTTCCAATTAGATCCTCTTATTAGGTTTCAAATTTGGTCCCGGTATGAAAAAGTACTAGAGAGATAAGGTTGTGCATTGATTTCCGGAACCTAAATAAGTATCCCTCAAAGATAATTATCCTCTTCCTAAGATGGACCATATTATGCAAAGAGTAGTTGGAGCATCACGGATGTCACTACTAGATGGTTGCTCAGGTTACAATCAGATTTTGGTGCACAAAAAAGACCAAGACAAAACTTCCTTCACAACACCATGGGGGAATTTTCAGTATGCCAAGGTGCCATTTGGGCTGAAGAATGTCGGGCCACTTTTCAGCTAGCCATGGATATATCTTTCGCTAATGAGAAGGATGTTTTCTTAGTGGTTTACTTAGATGACTTGACAATATTTTCTGGTTCTGATGATGAGCATTTACACCACCTAAGGATTGTTTTTCAAAAATGCAGGGAGTTCAGGATTTATTTAAATCCAAAGAAGAGTCTTTTTTCCATGGAGGAAGGTAAGCTCCTCGGTCATATAATTTCCAAAGATGGTATTCGCATTGATCCTTCTAGGGTGGAGGAAATTCAGCAAATAGACTTTCTGCGCAACAAAAAGGAGATCCAAGCCTTCAACGGTAAGATGAACTTCTTACGCAGATTTATACCAAATTTGGCTGAGCATTTGCGTGAGTTAACTAATATGTTGAAGAAGGACAACACTGTGAAATGGACTGAGGATGCCATGAAATCTTTCAGTTTGGTAAAACTTGCTTTGACCACAGCTCCTGTTTTGATCAGTCCCGATTATACTCATCATTTTATTATATTTTCATTTGCATCTAAGCACACTTTGGTTATGATGTTGATGCAAAAGAAGGATCAGGTGGAGCAACCCATTGCATTTTTTAGTCGGATTGTCAAAGATGTTGCTCTTTGCTATAACATCATTGAGAAACAAGATTTGGCTCCTATAAAGGCATTAAAGGATTTTCAAGTCTACATTCTACATTCACATACCATAGCATATGTTCCCAACGTGACTGTCAAAGATGTCCTCATGCAAATTGATCCGGAAGGAAGAGGAGGTAAGTGGATAGCAGCGATGTTAGAGTATGATCTTGAGATTAAGACCATGAAACTAATCAAAGGTCAAGGCTTGGAAAAACTCATGGTTGAGTTGAATCTTCATGCTCTAGACATAAATCATGTTGCAGCAATGTCGGATGATGAAGATGGTGGTACACATTCAGGTATCAGAGATGTTTCTCAACTCACTTTGGTATTCTGATATAATATATGTTCTTCAGCATCTTTCTTCTCCTCTTGGAATATCGAAAAGTAAAGGTAGATCACGAAAACTAAAGTCTACAAAATTCTGCATTTTAGATAGTGCTCTCTATTGGAAAGATCCAATAGGGGTTCTTCTTAATTGTTTGGTTGAAAATGAAGCTCAGCAGGTAATGAATTATTTTGATAGAGGAGATTGTGGGGGTCACTTGTTTTGGAAAAAAACAATTAATAAAATCTTGAGAGCAGGGTATTATTAGCCATATTCGTTTTCAGATTTATATAAAACAGTCATGAGTTGCCATGAATGTCAAGTTTTTCAAGGAAAAAGGAAGTTGCTTCCTCTTCCTTTGCAGTCAGTTTTAGTTAATGCACCGTTCTAGCAATGGGGCTTGATTTCATAGGAGAAATTCATCCTACATCATCATCATAACACATATGGATTTTGACAGCTACCAATTACTTCATGAAATGGATCGAAGCCATTCTGACAAGGCAAGCTACGGACACGATAATTATTCAGTTTTTAGCATCCAATATCTTGTCTCGTTTTGGTTGACCTCACAATATTATTACAGATAATGCAGCAGTGTTTAAGTCGAAGAAAATGGTTGAGTTTTGCAACAAATACAACATCACATTGGGTCATTCCATGGCATACTATCCACAGGGAAATGGGCTAGTTGAGTCTTCAATTAAATTGTTGGTAAACATTATTAAGAAGATGTTGGAGGCAAACAAAAAGAATTGGCATCGAAAGCTTGTCAATGCTTTGTGGGCCGACAGAGTGAGAAGTAAGAAATCAATAGGTATGTCACCTTTTGAATTGGTTTATGGTACTGATATAGTGTTTCCTACATCCCTTGCAGTCTCGGTCATGAGATTATTGCAAGAAGCTGACAGTGAAGAAGATGATATTCAGTGTTGGATCAATCAAATGATTCACCTTCAACAAACAAGAGAAGAGGTTTCTCAAAATACTTTTCAGCTGCAAGAGAAGATAAAGAAAATTTATGACCACAAAACCAAGGCAGAAAAGTTTCAGCTGGAAGATGTAGTGCTGCGATGGGATGCACGAAATGAAGAAAAATGGAAACATGGTAAGTTTGACAATCTGTGGGAAGGACCTTTTAAAATCTTAGCTTATCGAGGACATAATACATTTTTATTGAATGAAATAGATGGTCAAGAATGCTCACGAGAACCAGTGAATGGTAGGCTCCTGAAACACTATTATTTCTGATGCAGCTTGCTGAAGTTGTTTCACCATCATTGTATATACCAGTTTGCTTTCCTTGCAAGATTTGAAGTATAATGTCATTTGAGCCTGGGCCCCAAAGTGAAGGATATAAAGGTTAAATGCTTTGTGCTATTTTTAGTAGGGTTTTGAGTGAGTCTAGAGTCAGTTTTTAGTCCGTTTTTTGTTTGTATCGAGTCACTTTTCAAAGATTTCAAAAAAAATTCAGTCTTTCATTTGTTTGACCGTATTGACCCAATCAGTTACGCACTTGCTCTATGGTGTTCTTGACAACTCCAAGGAGCTGTTATCCCCAATAAGGCCAATGTTAGTGTCAATATATTCATACTTCCATTAGGGATCAAATCTGCTCTTCGCATTTTCATTTTAGGTGTCTCATACTGAATTTTTGATCATTCCACTAGGTCATGCCAAAATGGTCCACTGATGGTTGTCTTCTTATCAAAAAATCAAATTTTCCCTCATGAGGTACATTTGATGACCCATCTCCATGTGGCATTAAGTTATGGTTTTAGTTATGTTATTTTTAGAGTCAAGGCAGTCATGTTTCCATTAGGTCTTAGGGTTCATTTCCAAGGTCAAAAGCATAGTTTCAGTGTAAATAAAGGGCAACAAAATTTGGAGGAAGACCAATAAAAAAAGAGTGATTGGTAGTAAGTCATGGTTATTATACAAAGATCTTATTTCACTGATATAATTTTCATCTCAAAAACATGTTTTTGATATGAAAACAGAGTATTTTAGTTCATTCATATTTTTTTTGATGTAATTCAAATCATTTCATGTAATAAGTGTTCCCATAAGCTGCCCAGGCATTTCTCCTTGCTGCAAGAAATGAGCCATTGAAGAAATTAGTTCAATCAAAGCATCATCCACCTGAAAAGAGACAAAGAAAGAAAAGCATTAAACTGATATTTGAAGAAAAAGTAAAAGTTCCAAAAAACATTATAAAGTGGGTTTTTTCTAAGGAAAAATCAAAACCACCCACTATATAAGATTTCAAAATCATTTTTCAAACTTCATCATACTCATTTGACAAGGAGAGAGAAGGGAGTTGAAGTGAATTGGTGGCTGAGCAGATCGAAGGTGATACACATTGAGCAAGGAGCGCTACACACAAGGAAGAATTGTGGAGGTGCTGAACATAGAGCAGGGAGTGCTGCACATAGAGCCTGTGTTCCAGTGCATTTTTACATGGCGTTCCACATACGACAGAGAGCCGTGCACCTATACAAGGTGTTGCGCATAGGGCCAGCAAACACCAAGACTACCCTAACAACCATCTAAATCACTATTTTTCTACCTAGAGCTTCTAGGCAAGTAAGTACACTCCTTAAACCATCCTCCCATCACTCATTTCACAATTTTTGAGTTTGTTTTCTATTCAAATTTTCAAACCCTAGGTTGTCTAGAAACCCTCCCTACTTACCATATCCCTTATTTCGACATCTCGTTATCACATCCCTCATTCCCACATTCTATTGTCATATCCCTAAATATCAGCCCTATTCCCTATTTCCTACTGTCAAATACATTTATCCCCTATACCCTAATACCCCAAACAAAATCCCTAAACCCCTACTTACTAAATATTCCCTACTAAAAAATACCCTCCTTCTCACTCTCACATCATACATATCTTATCCTACATCATACAAACTCCTCTCCCCTTCCCCTATCCCTATTCACCATAAATCACTTCTTGATTACCTTCTCTAGGGCTTCTAAGGCTTAAAATTCAAAGAACAGGGACAAAGAGGATAAAGATTATGAGGAGGAGGAAAATAGTGGCAGTGAAAGCATGGGAGATGAACCTCAACATTAGAGAAAACCACATAAGGGAGGTAGAATTATCAAAGAGGAACCATCAAACATCAGAGAGTTACATGCTTCTCATATGACTGTCTCTTGTTTCAGGAATCTAGGGTGTTATGAGTTTTGCTAGCAGGTATAAAGAGTTCAACATCATCTTGAGCTGACCAGTGTTTTTGTAGCTAATATCCGTGATAACAAGGTAACTCTTTCCAGGGTGACATTTACAGTTTCCTCCTTCATCATTGTTGATGCTACAAGGATTCTGAATGTGGGGGGCAAATGGTATAAAGCAGAAGATTTGGATGAGCGCTACTATGATCCATACATCAAATCCAGGTACAGAATGAAAAGAGGAGGATCTTTCCTTTCAGGTTCCTTCACAACAAGTATTCCCCTATGATGAGGATCATTATGAAGTATTTTACATGTGAGGGCAGATTTTTCAGATTGTACACCTATCATATTAGGCTTCTTATGCACTTCACAAGAGTGAAAATGATGAACATCCTATACTTCTTGTTCAGGAACATTGAGAAGATGGCCTACATTGTAGAGAAAAGGCCATACCCCCAGCAAATGAATAGTATTTATCACTATACCTTGATTAAGATGATTGTGCTACATCATCCCAACCTCCTCAACATCTCCTGGGATACATTTATCTCCAATGAAATCTTCAATGGTCCTCAGATTCCTCCATTGGTGCCTTAAGAAGCAGAAAGGACTTCTAGCAATGCCAAAGTAAAGAAAAGTAAGAAGGCTAAAGAGACTAAAGTTTTTGTGAAGCCAGAAACCTACAAAACATATCAGAGATGGGCTAGAAAGTTGTTTGCAGTGGATAGGCACGTTTTTACTCCACTTGATGTGGAAGGGCCTTGCCTTCTTCATCATCTCATAGGAAAATGTTTGCTCCACAAACTATGGAAGGGGCTTTGCCTTCTTCATCAACACAATAGGTGCATAAAGGGAAAGAAAAGATGCTGGAGGAAAGCCTCAATGATGAAGAGGAAAGGGAATTTGATTTGATGGAACATGATGAACCAAACAACCACACATTCATCATGGCATTGAGATAGTCAAATTTAAGGCTCAAGATGAGGCGACAAATGAAAATATAATCATAAAGGAGAAAGATGCACAGATCCAAGCACTGATGGACAACTTCGTGAGAGCTAAGTATGTAATTTCATACCTTGAGTGATAGAAAAAGTAGCTAAGTGACAAACAAGTCCTCATGGAGCTGGAAATTCTCAAAGCAAAGAGGTAAGGTGACAAAGGCAAATCAGTAATGCAAGAGGAAGAGACCCCAGCCACCTTAACTACAAAACAAAGGCTTGAAAAGGAGATTGAGGAGGATAGAGAAACATGGCTTGACAGGGTCAATTTGCGTTTGGAGAAGCTGCTACAAAGGGCCAATAGGGACATCAAATCATTAGGCACATGGCTCGCCATTACAGGACCCAGAACAAGATTTGTAACACAAGAGTCAAGCAAATGAAGACAAGGCTAAAAACAAGCACTTAAAGGAAAAAAGGAGGGTGGTAGGCTTAGATTGATTACTAAAGCTTCCTTGGCTAACCCAGACACTTGATGGTGGTGTTCTCCATAGATTTTGAGTAATTTTTAAGTAATTGTTTCCTTTTTGAAGAATTTATCAATTTTTGACTCAAGAAAATTATCTCTATGCGCAGCTTCACTGGCGCTGCGCTTTTCCTAGGGGTATCCAATGAAGAAATGGTTGGATGTTTTTGATTCACAATGATGAGTACATTCACCCTGTGTATTTTATAAGCTTTTGGAGCAAAACTGGTCAGCCAAAATGTCAAAAAACACCCAAAAAGTGACCTTTCTGCCCTCTTTTTGACCATGGCACTACGCATAGAAGCAGTCTTGGGAGAACCCGTTTCTTAGGTGTCAAATAAACTCTAAATGGGAAACTAAAGGCATATTTGGAAAGAAAACAATACATTATTTCCAATGAGATATCATGAGCTCAATTTGGACACTGGGAAGCCCTCCAAAATGGCCCTGCACAAAGTGTTGCACATAGCCTTCTCGTATTGTGCATATGACAATTTTCTACTAAGTTTTCACTTTACTATGTGATGTGGCTAGCAACAAGCCCCCTTTCTTATTTGGTTTTAATACTAATACTAAATAAGTGGGGACCCTTATTCAAAAATTAAGAAAAAAATTAGTGCTTGTATTCCCTTTTTGAATAAAACCTACTATCATAAACTTAGGAGAATACCCAAAAAATCTAAAAAGACTTGTGTTTTATGATAAGTTCAAACAAAATAATTCCCTTGATAAAAAGAGTCGCATCGCAAAAAGGTAATGGATGCCTTCCTACAAGCGGAATCCTAAGATTACGAAATCGCGATGCGAAATCACGCATCAAAAAACCATCATTGCATCACATGCCTCAAATATCACTTAAGCTGAAATGCCTCGAACCGCCGATATGCAATGACGCATCTCGCAAATCGCATTTCGCAGAAAGCACATTGTAATGGATGATTGCCACACATAACGAATATGTGATTTTGCAATCTGTGATATTGCAAAGCAAATCACAAAATCGCCTTATCGCAGATCTACAAGGCTTGTTGTTCAAAAAAGCTTTTTCCATAAACCAATGTTAATTAATGAGTTAGTTGGCAATCATTAATGAAATATGTTTTTGATCTAATCGAATAATCGAAGAGCCACTTCACGTAGGGTGATATATTTTATGTGTTTTTGGCATTTAAAGCTCTCCCGTCACTTTTTTCTTATCATTACTCTTGCCTCATTTGTAAACTGCAAGAGTGAAGAGCAGAGAAGTGTACACACCAGTGTTCAGAATATTATGGGAAAGAAGGGTAAAGCTCTGAGTTCTGAAGATAAAGAGATGACGCCCTTATACACATACACCACCTGTAACAAAGATGCCAGTATTACTACTTGGGAAGGCATGTACATTCTACTCGAGGAAGAAAACCCCAGAATAATGGAGGTTACAGCTACTGTTGGCTCACACGGGTCATCTAAGGCATCTATTATAGAACTAGCATGTTCGTTCTTGCACCGAATAGTGACGAGGCGCAAAACTCTTCCATACACGGACATGGTCAAATGGGTATTGAATAGTGCTGATATCACGAATAGACAATTTAAGACTCAGAGCAAAAAACTTACGAAGTCATTCTTTCCACAAAATTTAAGGTTTATATCTTCTAAAAAATGTGCAAGAGGCAAAAAATAGCACCAGGGAAGCCCGGATCAAGGAACGAAGGTAGTTTCCAATGCGCGATTAGTGCCTAGTGCTAATCACACATCGCCAGGAAAAACCCCTCGAGAAGGAAAGCCTCTAATCGCTCAGTCTCCTGTAAGCCCAGAAATTTGTAGGAAAAAGTGCTAAAGGCGAAAGGCAAAACTTGAACTCGAAAACCAGTGGTATTTATCAGCGATATCCTCAAGTGATATGTAAATATCTACCAAATGTACAGCATCTACAGATAAGCTGGAGACAGAAAGCTCAAGAAAAAGTAGAGTCCATCAAAAGGTTAACCAAGTTGAATTGGGATTCTTACTAGACGTACTTAGTAAAACCACACAGCCAGTGCATGACTCTCAAATGTATCATTAATTCTACTGAGAAGATGGCGCTAGCACTTGCCGATTCCAATTTCACAAGACAGCTAAAGTCGGAAGTCGCCCAGCCAACTCTCCTCAAGTAAATGCTGAACGCTTGCGACTACAAGGAACAGATACATAGATAATTAGTTTTTAGTTTTAGTTTTAGATTCAGTTTTAGTTTTAGTTTTGCTTTATTTTTGCTTGAAATGAGGATGGTGATTTAAACCGCCTCCTATATTTTTGTAATAAATTACTTTTAGATTTATCTAGTAGTATTTAAACCCTTATCATGCATTTAGAGAAGGGTCCTGAAATTTGTCAAAAACTTGTCCTCAGAACATGCACTTTTGCACCCTCCGAGGAAGTTTTGATGAATGAATGGAACATGATTTATTAATATTTGCGTTTAATATCTACTATTGATGTTGCACTTTCGTACTCTTAGTAGACGTTGGATTAAGAAGAGGTAGATCATTATTACTGAAGCTCATGAGTAGAACTAGTTATAAATGGTACTTTTATCTCTTAACTATTTCTGCTTATGTGTTAAGGTGATATTCATATTCATTTATTTATATATGAATGCTTGAATGCTTGAGCTATCATTTGGCACTTCTGTACGGTGATAGCCATTTATCTATGCTTTAATATATGAGTAACTTATTATGCGATATGTTTTTCCCAATTGTTTCATCTAACTTTTTATACAAAATGGTTTATCTTTATTGAATTCTTTTCTCATAGTAGTTGAATGATATTTATTACCAATTTCCATTTGAAATCATTTTAGATCGCATAACTGAAAGATTGATCCCGGGTTAGTTTTAGAATTAGATATTTCTGTTCATTAGAATACAATTGCATGTTGTTAAATTAGACTTAGAATAAAAGCATTTTACTTAGAAATTATTAGGAAAGAAATATCAATTCTCAACACACACACACATAGATTGGGAAACTAGTCCCATATCCCCAGTCAGACCCACTATACCAAACGGAAAGGGAGCCGCTAACCAAGGTCCGGACCGGGTGGGTATCCCCCTTGTTGTAGACCCGATTTTTGGGGCTTCAACATATTTGGTGCTAGAAGGAGGGCCCCGAACTATGAATGGCAAGTAAATCTAAATCTAAATACCATTCTAAGAGTAAATCACCCTCACCATCTCCCTCGACTTATCCATCGTATTTAGAATCTTTAATTTTGAGCGAGAAGTCGATAAAACAACAACCAATACCACAAACTCGAATATTTCAGAGAAATCTATTGTTGAACCTCCTGAAGTTGAATCTTTGATCCATAAACTTCAGTGATTTTTTATATCACCCCAAAGATCAAAAAAATCTCAAGGTAGTGTGACTTCGCAATATAACCCTGCTCATCCTCTTACTAGATTGAAGAGCGAAAAGTTTGGTATTGAACCAATCGAGTTACCTCTACCTACAAGGAAGAGAGCAAGGAAATCACCTAAAGGGTCTGATAGTAAGACTCTTGCATCATCATCATCCATCTCAACCTCTCCATCGTGAAGCCAACCATCCACCCCTCCACTTCAGATTATTGTCCACCAATCCACTAGAACTTCAACATCTCCTTCTCAATCATTTGGAACAGTAATATCCTCATCTTCCCAATGGCAAGGATCATCTTCTATGCTTTCCTCTGTTATTAGTTCAACGATGGCCCAAACTCCATGGAATAACCCGGGGGCAGTCTTAATTCCTGCGCCCTTGAGTCAAATACCGGCCCATCCTGAAAAATTGCTGCCTAAGTTTAATCCTGAAGCAGGCATGCTAGCAGAAGAACATATTAACAAGTTTATGTTATCTATAAATCTCAATGGGGTTACTAATGAAGATGTTGTTGTCTAGATCTTTCCTTACACATTTCAAGGAGCAGCCGGATCATGGTATCTCTCATTACCATCTGGATCTATTACTAGTTGGGATATTTTCCAAGAACAATTCTTGACTAAGTTCGGTGATGACAGGTCTACTGCAACATTGATCAATGACCTGTCTAACCTTAGGGCTGAATCAAGGGAACTTGTCAAAGATTTTAGTTCGCATTTCAATAAACTTTTGAACAAAATTCCTACTACCTCCAAGCCTAGCGAAGAAGTTCGAAGTGAATGGTACATATCTGCTCTACCATCAAACATAGCAATCTTCGTTGATAGGGCTAACAAAACAACTTTAGCTGACAATATGAAGGAAGCAATACCAATAGAGAAACACATCATAGCCTTAGAAAAGAAAAATGTTGTTGCTGAACATAAATCTAAGAAGGTTACTTTTAAAGAAGATCCAAAGAAAAAACAGTCCAAAGACCCATTCGATTTAGAAGGATTGCAAAAGGTTTTGAAGACCATGTCTAATGAAATGGTTGACATTAAGAAACAAGTAGCAGAGACTTCTTCTAAAAAACCTCACAAGCCTTATAGAAGAAATCCTTCAACTGATTCAAAGCCTCCTAATGCTATTACTAATGCTGAATCAGAAGATGAAGAAGAGGAAATTGCTAACAAAGAGCCTACCGATGAAGAAGAAGTTGTAGAAGTACAAGGTATGTGGGATTTCATCCTATCAAATGAAGAGGATCAAGAGGCATCACCGGTCAGTACTAAAAGTAGAAATCAACTCGATCCTCCTCAAACTACTCCTTAGCCAAAGAGCACAAGCTCAATGTCTAAGGATAAAGTCACAGGAAAGAAAACGTCACCCAAAGCGACAGAAACGAGCCTAATCCAAATAGATTCACCAACTCCATATAAAACATTGATTGTTTCTGATGAGATGGAATATAATATCATATAAGACATGACGAAGACTAGGGATAACATCACTTCTTATGAATTGAGCAAGTTAAAACATCAACAAAAGCTACTTTTGAAAGAGTTACATGCAGTACCAGTTGCACCTCTGCCCACCGCTGTAATCTCACAAGCTTCCCATGAGATGGGAATACCTCCAACTAATTTGACTAATAAACTTGATTCAAACAACATCGCTCTAATTGGAGGAAGGTCAAGATCTCATACTCCCCCATTTCTTCTTACTTACGAAGTTTTCAACAAAAATTTGCATAATTGTTAAGTTGATTCAGGAGCTTCATCTAACATCTTACCTAAATCAATATGTGCAAAGTTGAACGTTCAACCTCAAAAATCAGAAGTACACATAGTTCAGCTGGACCGATCGCAAGTTTAAGTGATCGGCAAATTAAATCAGGTTACCATAATGCTGTCATCTAACCCAAAGGTATGTCAAGTTATCGACATTTGAGTTTCAGATATTGAAGAATTTTATGGCTTATTTCTTAGCAGGGATTGGTATGAAAAGCTTCATGGATATTTTGCAACTGATTGGTCGCATATGTGGCTCCCTTACAATGGTAAACTGAATCAAATAAAGGTTGAGCAAGAAAGGCATAAAAAATACATAGTAACAGAATTGGAAGGAGAAAATGAACCTGTAGCATAAAGCAACAATATAACTGGCAACTATTCTGTTGATTCTTTCTTAGGAAATTTCAATGCTCATACTTCGCCTTACTTAGAACATTCTGTTTTATCTCAAGTAGAAAATTTTTCTCAAATAGATAGTTCTAAATGTATTAATTTTATAGATAGTCCTATAAATAAATCTTTATTTTGGAAGTTATTTTTTGACGGTTCTAAGTCTAACGAAGGAGCAGGAGTAGGATGCATATTAGTTAGCCCAGAGGGAAATAAAACTATGCTAACTTGTAGACTAGAGTTTGATTGCACCAATAATACTGCAGAATACGAGGCTTTAATCCAAGGATTATACAGAGCAATCAGACTAGATATCAAGTATCTACAAGTCTTTGGAGATTCTGAAATTGTAATTAGACAGGTACGTAATACTATACATTGTCTATCAAGTCATTTGAAGCATTATCAATCTTTGGTTCAAGATCTGACTAAACATTTTATAGAATTCAATATTTCATCAATTCCCAGATTCCAAAATGCTAGTGCTAACCTCTTGGCAAACATAGCTTCCAAGATCACTCCCTTAGAAGACTTTAGCCCTGATAGATTTTCAATCGAATTAATATTTAGACCTTCGATTCCTAATAACATTACAAATTGGAGAATTTTCAATGATGATCCTGATATTGTAAGCTTCCTCACATTAGAGGGATCATACACTAATCAGATTATAGATGAAGACCAACGTGACAAACAGTTGTAACAAGATACCACTAATAATGCTATGCCAAAATTAGTAGTCAAACTAGAAGACTTATATGATTTGAAAGACCGATTCAAAAGATCTACCAATTCAAAACTTCAAAGTTCAACTTTGAACTATGAATTAGTAAATCTAGGAACTGATACCAAGCCGCAGAATATCAATCTAGGTCTTGGCCTAACCCCTAAAGAAAGATTATCATATGTGCATCTCTTGAAACAATACAAAAGTGTCTTTGCTTGGAACTACGATGAACTTAAGACTTACGACACTTCTATCGTTTAGCAGACCATCCCAATGATAGACGATGAAAAACCTGTCTAGCAAAAGCTGAGAAAGATCCATCCTAACCTAGAAAACCAGATCAAATCTGAGCTCAATAAGTTATTGAAAGCCAAAATCATTTTTCCCATTTGACATTCTAAAGGGTTTCCAATATGGTTCCCATTACAAAGAAAAACATAGACATTAGAATTTGCATTGACGTTCGAAATCTTAACAAAGCCTGCCAAAAGGATAATTTTCCTTTGCCTCCCGTGGAGCAAATATTACAGGTAGTTGCAGGGTCAAAATTAATGTCCTTTTTAGATGGTTTCTCAAGCTACAATCAAGTTTTGGTCCATCCCGATGATCAATTAAAAACCACGTTCAAAACCAAATGGGGTACTTATGCATATCAAAAGATGTTTTTTGGTCTGATCAATGTTGGCGCTACATTTGAAAGGGCCATGGACATCGCATTTAAGGGATTAGTAAACAAATCAGTAGTAATCTACTTGGATGATATAGCTGTATATTCCAAGAAATGAGGAAATCATCTCAGAGATTTAAAATAGTTCTTTCAACGTTGTCTAAGGTATGCAATTTCACTTAACCCAAAAAAGTCCTTTTTTGCATTAAGTGAAGGAAAACTTCTTGGATTTATAGTGTCAAAATATGGAATCCATATTGATCACGACAGAATCAAGGAGATTTCCAAAATACCCTTACCTCACAACAAGAAAGTTATGCAATCTTTCCTTGGCAAGATTAATTTTGTAAAGAGATTTGTTCCCGACTTTTCAAGAATTGTATCTCCCTTACAAGAAATGATTAAAAGGAATTCAATCCTCAAATGGGGACAAGATGAATATGAAGCATTCAATCTGATTAAACAAGTGATTGTAAATGCCCCATCTTTAGCCACTCCAAATTTCTCCAACCCTTTAATTTTATATACATTTGCCTCTCATAGATCATATGCTGTGATACTCACTCAAGCAAATCAAGATAAGGCAGAAGCCCCAATTGCCTTTTTCAGTTCAAATCTACAAGGGACTGAATTAAATTATTCTGACGTCGACAAACAATATTATGCTGTTTTCAAAGCGATCAAACATTTCAGATCCTTTCCGCTTAAAACCCATACAAAAATCATAGTACTGTTTCCAGTGGTAACAAATCTTTTAGTACAGAAAGACGTGGGTGAGAAAAGAGCCAATTGGGTTACTGCCTTACAAGAATACGACGCAGAAATTAAACCAGCAAATATTGTGAAAGGTCAAGGCTTTTGTAAAATGCTGGCTGGAGCATCGCTTATTTCCGAAATACCATCTTCAGAAGTATAGACGTATGAGGTAAGTCTAAACGATCTTGAATCATTATATGATGATATCATATTTTATCTAAAGAATGGATATTCTACTTCAAACCTAGATTATGCAAAGAAAAGAGCCCTAAGGTTGAAGGCTAATCAATAGCAACTCGTGAATGATGTACTTTTTAGGATGAGTTATGATTCTATTCTCCTTAGATGTCTTGAGAAATATGAAGCTGAAAAAGTGTTGCAGGAACTCCACGATGGACCAGCAGGTGGACATTATGCTGGAGATACTACAACACATAAAATCTTGCGCGCAAGATACTATTGGACTACACTATATAAAGACGCACATAGCTACGTAACGAAATGTCAAGTTTGTCAAACTATGGCTGGGAGACAAAAGAAACCATCATTGCCTTTGCAACCAGTCAACATTGACCAACCTTTTGATCAATGGAGATTGGATATAACAGGTGAGATCGTTCCTCACTCTTCTAAACAACATAGGTATGTCCTTACAGCTACAGATTATTTTACTAAATGGGTATAAGCAGTTCCTCTCAAGACAGCTAATGCTGAACACATCATTGATTTCATAGATCAGTTCATAATCACCAGGTTTTGTTTATCCTCTGCTTTAATGTTTGATAATGCATCATATTTTTTCTGGCAATGCTATGACTGAATTTGCACTCAAAAGAGGTTTTAAACTTAAATAATCTACCAATTATTACCCATAGTGGAATGGATTAGCTGAATCAATGAATAAAAACTTAATCAAAATAATTAAGCGAACCATTGATCAAAATCATAAGAACTGGCACAAATCCTTAATATATGCTCTATGGGCAGACCGAATAACACAGAAAGCCTCCATTGGCACTTCTCCCTTTAATTTAGTTTATGGGAAAGAAGTGGTACTTCCAACTCATCTAGAGATTCCATCTTTGGCCTTAGTTCAATATATTGATGAAACACCAACCTCTTCCTTACAACTAAGGCAACTGCAAATCCTTAAGCTAGAAGAGCAACGAGAACAGGCTAAAATAACTCATGCTCGTCACCAAGTATTAGTAAAATCTTCTTTTGATTCAAACATGATATCCAGAAAGGACTTTCAGATTGGAGATCTAGTTTTAAAATGGGATAAGGCCCATGAGGAAAAGGGCAAACATACGAAATTTCAACGAATGTGGCTTGGCCCTTTCCAAATTGCAGAAATCATAGGTCCATCTACTTTTATGTTACAGGATTTAACAGGAAAAAGAGAATCTTTACCTGTTAATGGACAGATCCTTAAAAAATACTTTCCATAGGAGATCATCCTTCTATTTTTGTAAATTAGTTTTTCCTTTATTTTGATAATAAAACCAGTTGTAAATGGTTACATTTGGAATTCACGAAAAAAAACAAGTATTTCTCTTAGATTTTGTTTTTTCTCTTGTATAAATAGAACTGATTTAGAAAATTGGACATTATTATCAAAAGATATAGTCAAAGGCTATAAACCTAAAAATGATACTAGTTCTAACCTTGTAAATTTTGATAAAAACAACCTTTGTTGGAATTTGTTTTATATCATTCAAATGAAAGGTATCAATAACAAAACAAAGATTCTCTGTAGAAAACCTCTTTCCAAAAACTCTACCATTGTTGTCCAGAGCTATTCTTAAGGAAACAATGACTTCTTCCCCACCTATGGAATTACGAGCTTCAAGGAATAATCCAGCATTACACTTTAACTTAAAGAATAAGAGGTCTCATCATGAGCCGACTTATCATGATCATAGATATTATAGCTTACTGACTTTGCCAAAACTGCATACCACAACAGGGCAATGACTTGAGATTGTTGCAATCAAAAGACAAGGGATCTCATCACGAGCTAGCTTGTATAGCAAAGTTATAAATCAAGTGAGTGGCACTGTCATAATTTGGCTACTAAACCAAGGCATTGTTCTTTAAGGATTAAAAAAATATCAAAGCAATAAGTGTGGATATGGATTTCCCTTAGAAAATCATACAATTCTCCAAGTAGGATATAGGATCATTACTGGGTAATAGGTAACCCTGTCGAGGCTATAAACACCTGTTGGCAGCAGAGGCTCTACTTATGACAAATGAGCATATTTAAAATTGATTTACAGAGAAGCCTTTGTTTTTATCTTTATAAACTAAGTAGTGATTGATGTAGATACAATGACTAGCTCTAGGAAGTAAATAACCAAAGTTAACATGGAAGAAACGAACTATCATTGACAGTTGAAAGCATGGTGTACTTTATCTTTCTATAATAAAGTTTGATTTTCTGGAAAATTTTCTATTTTGGAAGTTTAGAAAATTCAAAAGAAAAGCATAGATAACTGGTTCTTTCAAGTGAACAGCCAATTGTTGTGGCCAGCAACAACCCCTCCTTCTTATTTAGTTTTATTACTCATACTAAATAAGTGGGGACCCTTATTCAAAAAAAAAATAAAAAAAAAATTAGTGCTTGTATTCCCTTTTTTAATAAAACCTACTATCATAAACATAGGAGAATACCCGAAAAATCTAAAAAGACTTGAGTTTTATGATAAATTCGAACAAAACCATTCCCTTGATAAAACGTGCCGCATCGCAAAAAGGTAATGGATGCCTTCCTACAAGTGGAATCCTCATATTGCAAAATCACGATGCGAAATCATGCATCAAAAGACCCACATCGCATCGCATGTCTCAAATATGACATAAGCTGAAATTCCTCGAACCATCGATATGCGATGATGCATCTCGCAAATCGCATTTCGCAGAAAGGACATTGTAACGGATGATTGCCACACATAACGAATTTGCGATTTTTCGATCTACGATATTGTGAAGCAAATCGCAAAATCGCCTTATCGCAGATCTACAGGGCTCGTTGTTCAAAAAAGCTTTTTCCATAAACCAATGCCCAGTTATGGGAGTTAATGTTAATTAATGAGTTAGTTGGAAATCATTAATGAAATATGGTTTCGATCTGATCGAAGAGCCATTTCACGTAAGGTGATATATTTTATATGTTTTCGGCATTTAAAGCTTTCTCGTCACCCTTTAATTATCATTACTCTTGCCTCATTTGTAAACTGAAGGAGTGAAGAGTATAGAAGTGTACATACCAGTGTTCATAATATTATAGGAAAGAAGGGTAAATCTCTGAGTTCTTAAGATAATGAGATGACACCCTTATACATAGACACCACCTGTAACAAAGATGTCAGTATTACTACTTGGGAAGGCATGTACAGTCTACTCGAGGAAGAAAAGCCCAAAATAATGAAGGTTACAACTACTGCTGGCTCACACGGGTCATCTGAGGCGTCTATTACAAAACTAGCATGTTCGTTCTTGCATTGGATAGTGGCGAGGCCCAAAATTCTTCCATACACGGACATGGTCAAATGGGTATTGGATAGTGCTGATATCACGAATAGACAATTTAAGATTCAGAGCTAAGAACTTACGATGTCGTTCTTTCCACAAAAGTTAAGGTTTATATCCTCTAAAAAATGCGCAAGAGGTGAAGAATAGCACCAGGGAAGCATAGATCAAGGAGCGAAGGTATTTTCTGATGTGTAATTAGCACCTAGCAATAATCGTGCATCACTAGGCAAAACCCCTCGAGAAGGAAAGCCTCTAGTCGCTCAGTCGGTGGTAAGCCCAGAAATTTGTAGGAAAAAGTGCTAAAGGCGAAAGGAAAAACTTGAACTCAAAAACCAGTGGTATTTATCAGCGATATCCTCGAGTGATATGTAAATATCTACCAAATGTATAGCATCTACAGACAAGCTGGAGATAGAAAGCTGAAGAAACAGTAGATTCCATCAAAAGGTTAACCAAGTTGAATTTGGATTCTTACTAGATGTACTTGGTAAAACCACACAGCTAGTGCATGACTGTCAAGTGTATCATTAATTCTGCCGAGAAGATGGCGCCAACACTTGCCGATTCCATTTTCGCAGGACAGCGAAAGTAGAAAGTCAGCCAACCAACCCTCCTCAAGCAAATGTTGAACGCTTGCGACTACAAGGAATAGATACATAGATAATTAGTTGTTAGTTTTAGTTTTAGGTTCAGTTTTAGTTTTAGTTTTGCTTTATTTTTGCCTGAAATGAGGATGGTGATTTAAACCACCTCCTATATTTTTCTAATAAGTTATTTTCAGATTTAGCTAGTAGTATTTAAACCCTTCTCATGCAAATTTTAGAGAAGGGTCCTGAAATTTGTCAAAAACGTGTCCTCAGAACATGAACTTTTGCACCCTCCGAGGAGGTTTTGATGAATGAATGGAACATGATTTATTGATATCTGCATTTAATATCTACTACTGATGTTGTACTTTTATACTCTTAGTAGATGTTGGATTAGGAAGAGATAGATCATTATTGCTGAAGCTCATGAGTAGAACTAGTTATAAATGGTACTTTTATCTCTTAACTATTTCTGCTTATGTGTTAAGGTGATATTCATGTTCAATTATTTATATATGAATGCTTGAATGTTTGAGCTATCATTTGGCACTTCTGTATGGTGATAGCTATTTATTTATGCTTTAATATATGAGTAGCTTATTATGCGATATGTTTTTCACAATTGTTCCGTCTAACTTTTTATACGAAATGGTTTATCTTTATTGAATTTTTTTCTCATAACAGTTGAATGATCTTTATTACCAATTTCCATTTGAAATCATTTTATATTGCATAACTAAAAGATTGATCCCAGGTTAGTTTTAGAATTAAATATTTCTATTCATTAGAATACAATTGCATGTTGTTAAATTAGACTTAGAATAAAAGCATTTTACTTAGAAATTATTAGGAAAGAAATATCAATTCTCAACACACACACACATAGATTGGGAAACTGGTCCCATATCCCTAGTCGGACCCATTATACCAAACGGAAAAGGAGCTGCTAACCAAGGTTCGGACCGGGTGGGTATCCCCCTTGTTGTAGACCCGATTTTCGAGGCTTCAATACTATGCCATGACTGTAATTTTTGGGTTTTCTCTCACATATGATTTTTTTACTAATGTAAATGGTGACTAGGCATGTAAAGAAGATGAATATTAGTTACTGGAAGGGAGATTCATTCAATCAAAAGTTCTCTTGAAGTCAAATGAATCAGTTCCCTCCCTTTTAGAAGCAAGTTGTTAGGGTTGCATGTATTCTAGTTTCTTGTTTAGCTTTTGATGGATTAGTTCCTCATCTTAGGGATTCGACCCCTGAGGATGGGAGGAGGTTAAATTAAGGTCTATATCTTATCTTTCTTTCTCATTGTAAAGGGTTGGATTCAATGGGATTTCTTAGTCTTTAATAGAAATCATTTTGTACCAGTTTTCAGCAGGAAATTAATGAAAAGTTGCAACTATTTCTTTGGGATCCATGTGGTATGATTTTCAGTTTAGTTTTCTCTATTGTGATCATATGTTAGAAATTTTTTTGTACTTCATCAATCATTTCATTGCTCTTAAGTGGATGTTTTCAACTTGATCGGCATAACCCATAACTTTATGCTTTGTTTTGGGGAAGTATTCATAGTCTATGTTTTCTTTAGTTTAGGAAGAATACATGTTGTTTACATGCTCTTTCTAGCTCCTCACCTGTCTTTAATCACCTCACCCATCAAGCCCTAGAGTGTTTAGCCTTGTGCCTACCTTGCCCCATTGAACACCCTACAATTTTGACATAATTTCCTTGCCCTAAACTATTTGTCTCCATCTGATCCAGTGAAACCCTTCAATTAAAATCAAAACCCTATGCTACTATACCTAGCCTAATATCATTTTCTTGATCCAGTCATCTTGGCTGAGGTCCTTACAGAGAGAGCCCTCTCCTGGCCTAGTAGGGCTAGCTACTTGGCTAAGTGTGGTTTGTGGTTACCTTGGCATTGCCTTCCTTCAGCCTGAGGTTCAATCCAGGTGATAACATGTAGTGTTATCATCTTTCTAAATAGTTTAAACTTATAATTTTCATCATTTAACATTCTTAATAGAATATTTAATAATTTTCAATTGTCTCACTATTAAACTAATTTAACATACATTATGTTTATTATAATACTATAATTTATAGCCATAGATTACCCTTAAGACATTTTAAATTTGATTTAAAGCACTAATGACGCCATATATTTCTTCATATATTATTTGATAATTTATAATTATGTTTAATACAATTTAATATACATAACATTTTTTAATGTGAATTATATTTATTGGTTTGTCTTACATGAGATAATATATTTCTTGATATAATATTACATCTATTTTAGGACTAATCTCATTTAATATATCGAATGCTTATTATAATATATAATTTATACCTATAAATTAAGGTTAAAACACTATAAATTATATTGATGGAATCAAGGTGGGCTAGAGGCAAAACCAATATTAACAATCAAGATTGAAATGATACGCATTATAGAATGGACATAGTTTATAGCTCATTGAGAGGAAAGGCTTGGGCACTTTTGGAATATGATTTAGGGTTCAATTTTTCATATATTTATGAAATGGTTTTTTATGGTTTAGTTTGTGTTTATAATTTTTCACAATAGCAATACATTATATGTAATGGCTAATTTATTTTTGGACGAGGCATCTAGGCCCATAATGAAGTTTTGAATGAGCAATGAATATGTTTGGATTCTAAATGATAACTAATAGTTTTGTATTTTTATCAATATATGAATAATTTTAAGGCTATATGTAACACTAAGGTTAAATGTAACACCCCTAGTTGCTACAAATAATTGTTTATTTACTATAATTTACTTTTAGCACACAAGACTTGGTAGCTTGTAGGCTTGGAGGGAAGTTGAATGAAATATTAATTTTGAGAAGTTTATTTTGATAATTGTTTAAATAAAATATAAATAATAAAATCATTATAAGTCTTGGATTCAAGGGATATGACCCAAAATGAGCCTTCAGGTACTAGAAAGTTAGAGACAATTACACATTCTCTCCCCCTAGAGATAAAACATCTCAAAGGGAAAACAAATGCGAAGGATAGGAAGAGGAAAATATGGAAGCATATGAAGTGAGAGAAATAAATATCTGAGGCAAGACACTGCCATGAAGGTGCTCTTGCACTAGACTGTGAGATAGTAGAGACCTTAACCAGACTTCAATTTAAAAGTTCTTAGTCGAACATGAGTTTCAATGCCACAGAACAAATTGTTGATATCAATATTTATTCACTTTTATGTGGACCAAAAGGTTAGGAGGATATTTTGACCTAATGACCATTCTCATGGTTGGGAGGAGAGTCTTTCTCTAGGATCAAGCCTTTGACTGTCTAATTTAAAATATATAAGTTTTTTTAATCTTATCTATGAAATATTAGGAATGAATTATTGTTAAAGACTGGTCTCTTGAATGTACATAGAATAGAATCATATTTCCAAAAATTATAAAAGACATTATTTTATTATGGTTAATGGGTTACAATATTTTTTCTGTATTCACAACTTGTGCTTCGAGTAATGGAAATTCTTAAATACTAGAAAGATGTATTTTGTTGGGAAGGAATTATATTATATCCCTAATAGAATTATTACTGTGTATGAGACTAGCAAAATAAGCGTAATAAGAAAAAGGGTAGATGTCACACCTCTATCAAAGATTGATAATGGAACCCTGATTAAACATAAGGACAAAGTGGAAATCCATTAGCCAAACATAGAGTCTTGGGTACAGTAATGGTAGATGTGAAGGAATAATTCCCTACAATAAATAACTATAAATAATCCATTCATTAATAGAAAACAAAGAAAATAATGTAATTTGGCATTTACTAAATATACTAGTTTTAAGAGATAATTATATATAAGAACTTATAGATAAATTTCTCAGAATATACATACACATATACTCATGCTAAGCAAGATTTAGAACTGGAAATGAAACTATCAATGAGTAACCAAATCAACAAGAAATACAGTAATAACCTATCTATTCTTGGTCACAACTGATGGTTCTCTATTGGAGAAAATTAGTCCAAAAAGAAGTAAAATATGCTCATAGTTGAGTGATCGTAAAACAACTACTACAAAGTAAGGTGAAAATATATATACATATATATTAAGCACAATAGTTGCATTTAGACAACCAACTCTGAAATATAAGAAATTCAGAATTATTGTCAAAATTTCTATACATGTGGTTTTAAAGGCTAAGCACCAAGACAAACATGGTATATAATGAAAAATTTAATGCAAGGTACACATATACTAAATAAGTTCTTGAAGAAAAACTACAACCAAAGTCAAGGACACTTGAACATCTCATCAATAGTATCCTTCATGAGGGACAAAGTGGGCTTTACCCATATCTATAAAGGAAAGTATTTTTATTTTAAAAAACAGTACAGGCAGTCACAAGGAAGCTGTAAGGCTCAGAAAATTAGCACATTTAAAAAGCACAGGTACATCCTTGACAAAATATATAATAGAAACCGTTATGTAGAAAGATACATATCCGGTCGACACATAAATAAAATATGGCTACCTAACTGGAAGTGAAAACCCTAGTGGGGTGTTCGCAAGATCCTAACCGAGTAAAACCCTCAGAGGGTTTGACCATCAGAGATGTAACCTACCACATGAAATCAAAAGGTAGGGTAATAACCTGGAGATCTAACCAAGTGATAAACCCTCTCATGTAAATTATTTTCTCTTGAATCATTTTCTCTGTTAGGACATACATGCACCATGGAAGGAATGAATAAGTAATTAACACCGTGGGTTATAATAGTCAAAAGACTAGACTTAAATACAACTGTAAAATGAAATCAATACCTATAAGAGGTGATGCCTTTACAAAAAAACCCCAAACTCCCTGTACAAACATTAGAGTACGAGTGAGTGTTGGGATGGGGTTCCCTAGGTTAGTTTTGGGGTTAACACCACAAGTTTTGATGTAATTTTTTTAAATGATGTAAAGTCTCCACGATTTGTGGATGTGGAGCATGTAGATGGTTAGGAGTCAAAAATGGTTTTAGCCCTTGGTTATGTAAAGTTGAGTCGGCTTTAAAGATATACACATGGTCTGTGGACCATGGAATTGTATAAATAGGTGTGTCTTATAGAGTCTAAGGCAGGATAGGTCAATATGGATAACGAATAAAGTCTTGGAAGTATTAGCACAGAGAAGTGAGTCAGATATGAGAGAAAGGATATGCAGCTGAGTGTGTAGAGGCCTAGATAGAGTCCATAGCTAAGTGCACAGACCCCTGCAGATGAGTGTGCAGGGTAGTTTTTAGTGTGTAAATCCTAACTAAAGATAAATAAAGAAGATTATGGAAGAATTCTTGTGTTTATCTGTTTACTTCCGTTTCTTTATGACTGCGATATATGTTGTGAATGAATAATGCATTTATGAAGTATTGATCTAATGATGCATGACTCTATGGAATAAATCTTAATAACTATATGCACTACATGTTAAGTAATTTCATGAAGATTGTGATACATTCTGTTATGCTTATTAAAATACTTAAGTATATTTGTGCAAGCTTAGATCTAGGGTTATTTTCTGATGTGCATAAGTGGATGATTCGACTGTTAAGGGTCTGCAAAGACCATTCGTAGAACTTTGCAAAGGTCTAGAGGTCGTTTAAATGAATTTTTAGTACTGAGCCCTAAAGACTTATAGATCTACGTGAAGGTAGATCTAGGGCAATAAAATACATCACACTAATCTATGTATGTGGAAACTTTGTTCCAACATCCCCCTTACTGCCTCGGGTGAGAATGTAGCCTGCACTACGTGAGTTGTTACCAAAAGGGCCAGTAGTGTAGGGTTTTGTTGGTTGGAGAAACTAACTCTGGACCTAGGTCAGGACCCCCTAAGCCAACAAATGGTGTCATTGCTGGGACTGATATTTGCTTGAAGGAGATGTGTGATGTCGCATCACTGGAATCCAACCAAGAAGAAAATTGAGAAGTGGTTGGATAGAAAGATTCATGAATTTGTGGCATAGGAGAACATGAATCTGCACCTATCAAAGGAGTAGTGGTTGGATAGATATTTGTATATGGAAATACATGAAATTTTCTTCTGCACCTTCCCGATCAAATTATACGAGTGGTTAGCTATGTTGCAAGATGACCAAGGGAGGTGGAAGCTTGACATTCCAATAGTGTGGACTCTTGAACTAGTGCGATGATTAGAATCCTCTAAAGACAAGATCATTTGCATTGTTGATCACTATCTTGATCGAATTATAGGAGGATCTGTTATGGAATTCACAATTGATACCTCAATCATCTATAGTGAAGTAGAGTGGTGCTTCTTCAAAGGACTGTAAGGTAAGTATATGAGATCTTTGAATACCTGGATTAAGATTCTCTTGTGTGAGAAATAGGTTATGCCATTGACTTGATGTTTATAGTTACTTGAAGTGGAAAACTCTTCAGAGATTAAGAAAAAAAAGGTCCTAAATATAGCCCATTTATTGAACCTCCTTCGAGCTATGACGAGGGAGCGGTACAGGCCTAACTGTGGAGTGTTGTTCAGCTGATAAGACAAAGTATTTCCATGTACACACCATTCATTGGCTACACCTCCACCTCCATGTCCATCACATACACCTTCGCCCACACCTCCACTACCACCATCGTCATTCAACATGTCGAACATAATGAAGTTTCCAATTTTCAAATGTATAGGGAGTGAAGATAATGATTAGTTTTGGTTTGTTGCGAATGTTGTGTGAACATCACAACAAATTACTGATGACAAAATAAAGAAGGTGCAATTAGTTACTGCTCTATAGGATTGTGCACTGATGTGGTATATTAAGTATTATTCTAATCATCCTCTGGCAACGCTAGTAGAGACTAATGTTTATTTAAACAAAGAATTTAGTAAGCCTAATTTTGACTCACATTCAGTAGTTGGATTTAAGGAGATCATGATGAGGTTTGATGAGACACCTTACGAATCAGATCAAAGGCTAAAATGTGTAATTCGAGAAGCTAATATGCAACTCACAGATGGTTAGCACCGCGAATGGTTTATAGCTTTTCTTTTGAGTCACCTTAGGATTGCTCTGTCACAACATAAGATAGGAACTCAGGCAGATGCCCTGGAAATCGTGATGAGGTTGCATGTGACACCTATGTAGAATGAGACCCTGGGGGTACAACAAATCCATTCTCAGTTATAGAGCCTATGCTTAGAATTGCATAGCTTGAAGAAAGATAAGGAGGCTAAAATAGAGGTGCATGCAGAAGTATGGTGTCTGAAATGTAAGAGTCAGGGGCATGATAAGGACCATTACCTCGTATTGTGAACTATATCATAGGAGAGGGACCAATTATCTTGAGACTAGAAACTCCAGCAAGACCAAGCATGGGGGTTGTGCTATGGTGCACTATTTTTCAAGTGGTTCGAAAAATGCAACAAATAATTGTAATTTGCTTCAAACGTTTGTTCAAATAGCACAACAATTGTTCTATGACTTCTGCAAATCAGTCAGCCATGATGAATGTGATCCAGGTGGATATTGGTGGCCACCTGCCAAGTCCACCTGGACCCCCACCATTGTTCCTCTCAACATTTTCAGTTTCCTTAATTATAGCGCAGTTTACTATTTTAGCAGTTTTTCGGGTCCTAAATTTCTAGAGCCGTTTTGAGGCCCTAAACGATGTTTTATGTTTTTTGGGAAATCTACCTCCATGATTTTTTAGATAAAAAATAATCTTTTTCATCATAGTGCTCAGAGAGATCTTTCCAACGGGCTATCATGCATGTCAAACGGAGATCGTATGCCAAAGTTACGACCCCGGGAAGTTGATCTACCAATTTACCCAAACGGGGCCCATAGTTTGGCGTTTAATCTTCTAGGGTTAGGTTTTGGAATGTTAAGGGTTTTCCATTGTTTCTCAACAATAAATAGGCCTTCAAGCCTCATTGTAAGACAGTTCATAGGCATGTAGCCACCACATCTCTTCTAAGATATAATCTACCATCGCCCTAGCTGGTTTATTTCCATTACTGTTTGTAAGCATATTTTAGTATTTTACATTAATGAAGTGAAGTATTATTTTCGCTGCATATTTGTGTTTATTGTTATCTCTGTGTTTTATTGCGTTCCTGTTTAAATCCGGATCAGAATGCAATTTTCACAACTATGAATTGATGATGGAGAGAACGCCTACATACTAGACACAAGCAGAAACACAACCTCCATATTAGGGCACTAGAGGAGCACATGGAGGGTATCAGGGAAGAGGACAAGGCTACAGAGGAGGAGGGCCTAATAGAGGTCGCAACTAGGTTATCCACTATAATAGTGGAATGCTAGGGCACTACGTGTGGGAATTTCTAAATCAAACACACCTGTCATGTCAATGCTACAACCAGTTTGAACACAATATAGAAGAATTCCCTATGTTGATAGCCAAGATGCATGAGAAGAAGGCGCAACCTCAGAAACTTACACAGAACTTACAAATGATGGGATCTAAGCCTCGCGAAGGAGATAAAAATGTTTATATAGTGCTGAGGAGAGGAATAATGATTGGCGATGATAAGGGAAAACAACTTGAAGTGGACGGGTGGGTCTGCAAGGCCCAAGAAAAAGAAGCTGGTTTTGATTTTACACGTGCTAAGGAAACTTTTATGGAAGCCAAGAAAATCTTCACTGGCACCTCCACCGTAGGAAGCCAGAACAAAGTACTAGAAACATCTGTGCCTACAAAGGTTGATCCCTCTATGCTTACCACATTCTTAGAAACCTACATGAAACTAGTGCGCAATAGAAAAGCTATGAAAGGCCTGCAAGAGTTAATAAACAAATGCGATGGTAAAGAAAACGCCCCTAATGGACACCGCATAGTTAGAAAAATTGGAAAACATAAGGCAAGAATAGGGAGGGAGATTAGGCTCACCGCGCAGATAGGAGAATATGCGATGGACCAAGTCATTCTAGATCTGGGGTCTGACACAATCATTTTTCCTAAATAGACATGGGAGAGAATGGGGAGACTTGTTCTACAGTGGTCTCTGATCCAACTTAGAATTGAAAACCAACATAAGATCATCCTTATGGGATGACTAAATCGAGTAACAGTGGACATCAAAGGTGTGAGCGTGTTGGTTGACATTGAAGTAATAAAGATTGTTAATGATAGTAATCAATACCCGACACTCCTTAGAATTGACTGGGCCATTGACACGAATGGAGTCATCAAGTTGAAGAAGGGGACAATGTCATTTGAAAAGAAATCACTTTGCATTGTAGTGATGTTGGACCCTGCAGAAGGGGCGCGCTACACTGAACCAGTCTGGGATTATGAAGAAAGCGAGGATGACTTAGATCAGATCTACAAAATAACAACGTCAGATGAAGACTGGATCAATCACAAAACAAATTGATGAATTGCATGGGACCGGGAGAGTTCCTTCACCTCTCATTCAGATGAAGAGTTGGAGCATTGGCAGAATCGATTACATGAAGTATATACACTGCGTTGTAACATGATGACTAAATCGTTGCACTCTGTTCCATCGGAGGTAAGTAATTTACATTATTATGGTCATGTAAATGAGGTCGATAGGATTTTGGATATGTTTGAGCATGAAGTCCCTTAACATCACCACTTTCAAGCATTAGATCTGGCATTGTGCACTACGCCTGCACGATGGTGGGGTACGCACAAGGATAGCATTGATGGATGGTGGGACAATAGAAGAATGATGAGGTTATATTTTGGTCAACCTAACCTTCGATTGACTGAGAAATGTGATGGGAGGGATGATCCATGCAATCACCTAGCGAAGTGGACTAAAGCTTATGGAACGGAACTGTAGTCGGAGTGGGTACAATTGTTCTTCCATACTTTAGACATAATCCTAATGAACTCGTATTTGGATACAGAGCTTCGCCATGGCACCGTGGAGTGGGATATATTGAGGGATGGATTCTTAATGACCCTCAGTTTTGAAGATGGGTTCGAGAGCATTAATGAAGTTATGTAGGAGGTCAAGGTAGTGATCTTCATAATACCGCAAGAACTTATGGAATGGGTCCAACCAGATTGGAGTACCCAGCCCCACCATGCACTGGAATATTATAATGTGACCATTGAGGAGGAGGATGAAGATCCAAGAAATATTAATATTCCAGAGGCTGAAGGGCATTGTGAAGTCGAGGGCCCAAAAATAGAGAACATGGACATCAATGCGCCATTGAAAACCAAGCAAGTGAATATTGGGACAAATGCAAAACTGAAGTTTGCAAAAATTTGGGATATTGGGACAACGCTACTGTGGATAAGGTTGCTAAGTTACTCCATGAATATAAGGATCTGTTCCATACTAAATTTTCAGACTTGAAGAGCATAATAAGAGACTTTGTATTAAAATCACTCTAAAGCCAAAGTTGTTCACTATAGGTTTTAACCCCGTACAGAAATTACCTACATACGAATTCTAAAACATAAAAAATAAACAATGCGAGAGCATAACACATAAAACACATAGACACAAATATTTTCCCTTGGATCCCAAAACCAGGACTCCCAGCTTGATTTTTCATTATTATGTTTCAATGTTACAGTACATATTTATACATGCCAAAGCATCCAATACCATGGACTGAAAACCATAGGTAGGTCTGCCCAACCTAATATAGGGTCCAAAAAAAAAATTCCGAGGGTGCTACCCAGCCCCCTCAAACCCCCCTGTGACCCCCCCGCTACACAATCAGCGCAACGAGGGGGGGCTCCACCCCCCTTCTCACTGCGTAGTTTAGTTGTGGAAAGAATATAACACAACCCAACATTCTCCCACTTGTTGTTTTCTTTCCACAGGGGGCCATAGGAGAGCTTAGTCATTTTCCTAGCCTTGAAATGCCCATTGTTTCTCTACACTAGGAGAACTTCTTAGAGCTCACAAATTTTGTCAATGCATCTGCAGTATTCTTCAAAGTGTCCACCTTTACTAGCAACACCTTTTTGTCTTCTATAATATCCCTCACAAAGTGATACTGAACATTAATGTGCTTTGTCTTTGAACGATAAGCAGGGTTCTTTGCCAAAAAAATTGGATTTTGCCTGTCACAGTCTATTCTTATAGCTCCCTGTACTAATCCCATACTTGAACACAATCTCTGCAATGAAAATACTTCCTTGCTTGCATGAGTGGTTGCCATGTATTCTGCCTCTATAGTTGATAGTGCCACTACAGATTGTTTCTTACTCATCCAACTAACTGCACCTCCAAATAGGTTAAACACATACCCACTTGTAGATCTTCTCTGATCCAAATCTCCAGCCCAGTCTGCATCAACAAAGCCAAGAATATCCAAGTCTTTGTCCAATCTTGGTCTTCCTTGGTAGCACAAACCATAATCACTAATGCCACGCACATACTTGAAAACCCACTTCACTACTGCCCAATGCTCCTTCCCTAGTTTTGACATAAACCTGCTCAATACTCCCACTGCATGTGCAATGTTTGGTCTAGTATAGACCATTGCATACATTAGGCTATCGACTTCAATTACATATGGAACATAGGACATATCCTCTTCCTCTTCTTGTGTCTTGGGACATTGTTCAACAGATAACTTTACACCTACAGGAATAGGAACCTTCATCGGTTTACTATTGTGCATATTAAAGCTCTGCAGTATTGTCTCAAAATACTTCTTCTAGTTTAACCAGAGCTTCCTCTTTTCCCGATCTCTTTTAATTTCCATGCCCAAAATATATTTTGTAGCACCAAGATCTTTCATGTCGAATTTGGAGTACAATTGGGTCTTCAAATCCTAGATAATTTCTTTGTCATTTCCAACCAACAACATATCATCCACATACAAGACTAGATAAATAACACGGTCACCAATTAATTTAAAATACACATAGTGATCTACTTTGCTTCTGGTGAAGCCAAGTCCCCTTATAAATGTATTAAATTTCTGATACCACATCCTTGGTGACTGTTTTAACCCATACAGAGACTTCTTTAACTTGCATACCAATTCTTTTTTACCCTCCACCACAAACCCTTTAGGTTGCTTCATGTAGATCTCCTCTTCCAGATCCTTGTGAAGAAATGTTGTCTTCACATCCATTTATTCTACTTCAAAATCAAAAGCAGCAACAACAGATAAATTAATCTAATAGAAGTTACCTTGGCAACATGAGAAAAAATATCACCAAAATCAATTCCTGACACGTGGGAATAACCTTTTGCTACGAACCGAGCTTTATATTTTCCCACCTTTCCTTCTTCATTTGTCTTCTTCTTGAACGTCCATTTTCTACCAATGGGTTTCCTTCAAGCCGACAACTCCACCAGATCCCAAGCCTCATTTTTGTGCAAAGATGTCATTTCAACAACCATGGCCTCTTTCCAGAGTTTTACATCCTCTGACTCTACTGCTTCCTTCACAGTTCTGGGATCATCATCAGTAATAGATAAAGAAAAATTTGAACATAAAGTAGATAGACTATACCTTTCTGACTGCCTTCTTTCTCGAATTGATCTTCTTACACCCAGAGTTTGTGGCTCTTCATCTTCCAATTCCTCCTCTGCTGTAGAGTTTGATTCTTCCTCCTTTAGCTCAAACTCTATCTTCTCAGGCTCCTTTGGTTGGACTTCATGTTTAATAACATCTTTCACCTCTCTGAACACCACATCTTGGTTGTACACAACCTTCCTTGTTCCTGGGTTCCAAAGCTTATAACCCTTCAAACCATCCTTATACCCAATAAAGATGCACTTTTCAGATTTACTATCCAACTTGGTTTGTTTCTCCTTTGGAACATGTACATATGCATCACATCCAAATACCCTTAGATGTGAAAGAGAGGGTTTCTTACCAGTCCATACTTCTTGTGGAGTCTTATCCTCCAATGCTAATGAAGGTGATCTATTGACCAGGTAACATGTTGTCTCCACCGCCTCTGCCTAGAATTCCTGTCCTAACTCGACACCACTGAGCATGCTTCTTACCCTTTCCATCGATGTCTTATTCATTCTTTCTGCAACTCCATTTTGCTGAGGTGTATATGGAGTAGTATTTTGTCGTGCTATACCACACCTCTTATAGAATTCTTCAAATTCCTTACTGCAAAACTCTCCACCGTTATCTGTCCTCAACACCTTTATCTTCTTCTCTGTCTTCTTTTCCACCAGAGCCTTAAATTATCTAAACCTATCAAAGACTTCAGATTTCTTCTTAAGGAAATATATCCATGTATTCCTTGAGAAGTCATCTATAAATGATACATAGTACACAGACTTACCCAGTGATGGAACCTTCACAGGTCCAAACACATCACTGTGCACAAGCTCTAATATCTGTTCCACCCTCTTACTGCCACAGGGGAAACTCACCCGATTCTGCTTCCCATATACACAATTTTCACAGAAATAAAATCTAGAGAGCTATTACTCATACCTTCTACCATACCTTTACCATGAAGTATTCGAAGGAACTTCTCTCCAGTATGCCCAAGCTTTTGATGCCACAGCATGGTCTTCTCTCCAGTGACCACTATATTTTCTGCTCCACTTTCAGGAACCACAGAACTGTTGCACCCATCAACAATAGTGCTACCTTGCAGCTTCTATAGAGTTCCAGTCCAAACTCCCCACATAAATACCAGTGCTCCTCGAACCATCTTACAGGTATCCTTCTCAAACACTATTTTTACACCTGCATCATCCAACTTGCTTACAAAAATCATATTTCTAGCCAATGCAGGAATATGTAGAACACCCGGAAGTGTTCTAACCCTTCCACCTTGCAACTTCAACTTTACTTTTCCATGACCAACGATTCTAGCCTTCCTATCATCCCTTAAGAAGACATTACCACCATCGTATTTATCATACTCGTAGAACCACTCTCTATGGGGAGTGAAGTTAAAGGATGCACTTGAGTCAATCAACCATGCCTCATGATCTACATGTGTACTTGAAGAAGCCAAGTACACATCCCCACCTTCACTTGACGTGGTTTTTGCCTTTGCAGAATAAGCATCATTAGATCCCTTTCCTTTGTCATGAGCTTTAGATTTACAGTCCCTTTTGTAGTGCCCTTCCTTTCTGCATTTCCAGCACACCACCTTTACATGTTTTCCTAGAGATTTAGATCTCCCACTCGATGACTTATTTTTGTTTCTGTTCTAGGATCGTCCTGATATAGACAAGGCATCACCATTCTGTCTCTCCATATTCTTCTGTCTCATCTCCTCCGTTAACAAGGATGAGACTATTTCATCAAACTTCAAGGTAGTTGCATTGCTACCTATTGCAATAACCAGACTATCCCACGAATCTGGTAAAGAACACAACAAACTGATGCACTTACCTTCATCTAAAATTTTAATATCAACAAATAATAACTGACTTACCACAATATTAAATGCGTTCAAATGCTCTGTCACCGAGTCTCCATCTTTCATCTTCAAGTTCTTCATCTTTTTCCATAGGAACAGTTTATTCACCAGAGACTTAGATTGGTACAAAGTCCCTAACTTGTCCCACAAAGCCTTCATTGTAGCTTCGCCTGATACATTCAACAATATTGAATCTGAGACACACAATCATATTATGCTCTTTGGCTTCCGATCCAACTTCTTCCATTCTTCATTGGACACTCCCATTGGTTTAGTACCTGGATCTACCGCTCTCCACTGATCTTTATCCACCAACAGATCCTCCATCTTGAGTTTCCATAACTCAAAACTCTCACCATTAAATTTATAGATCTCTATCTTTCCACTGCTCGCCATCTTCTTTCATCACCAGAATTGATCTCACAGATCTCCCACTGAGCACGGTCTACCACAGGCCCGAGAAAAACCCCTCAGCAACAAAGGCATCCCCTTGAAGCCAAAACATCTTTGATACCAAATGTAGGTTTTAATCCCGTACAGAAATTACCTGCATATGAATTCTAAAACATAGAAAATAAACAATGCGAGAGCATAACACATAAAACACATATACACATAGATTTTCGGTTGGATCCAAAAACCAGGACTACCAACTTGATTTTTCATTATTATGTTTCAATGTTACAATACATATTTATACATGCCAAAGCATCTAATACCATGGACCAAAAACCATCACGTCAAAAACCATGTAACAAAAACCATAGGTAGGTCTTCCTAACCTAATATAGGGTCCAATTTTTTTTTTCTCAGGACACTGCCCCAAACCCCGTAGAGGAGGGCTATCCGCCCTCCCTATGATCCCCCAACTATGAAATCGGTGCAACAAAGGGGGGGGGCGGACCCCCAATTCACTTCGTAGGTTAGTCATGGAAAGAATATAACACAACCCAACAATCACTAATTTTCAAGAGGATCGAAACCTGTAGATATTGAATACTGAGTTTAGGGAGCTGTAGAAGCAGTACAATTAAGTCATGGAAACAACATGCTCCATTGCACCAACACAACATGCTCCACTGCACCAATGCATCACCTAGCCAAGTTACAGAAGGGTAAGAAGCTCCACGCATAGGTGGAAGCATCACATAAAAAGGAGGAGTTGGGCATGGAATCCCCCCGAGGCATGTTTTGGGGCTCAAAGCCCATGTTTTGACCGAATGATGTTGTAAAGCCGCGCAAATTGCGAGCTCGGAAGTATGTTAGAGTCATAGGGTTGTTCGCCCCAGTTTGTAATGTAATGTCAGCCTACCCATGGTCAGCGGACCATGGGATTGTATAAATAGAGTGAGGCTCTATGTGTAAAAGAGAATGAACTAAGGAAGTAGAAGCAAAGAGAAAGAGTCTACGTGTCTAAGTGTGTCTTGGGTTGTAGTGTAGGAGAACGCTCTGCAGCTGAGTCCGCAGAGGCCTAGTAGTCTGCAGCTGAGTGCGTAGGGCAGAGTTGAGTCTGTAATAGAAGAAGAGATTAATAGAGAAAGGTTTTGTTACCAATTCATGTATATGTTCTTGGATTAATGCATGGTTAATGTAAATCACAAATATACTGTTTATTTACTGCACGCACATATATGAATGGTTTATATTGCTAAGTATAACTTAACGCGTACAAATAAGCTAACTTAATCAACTAACAATGGGATGCTAGTAAATACTTGGGTAATAACAGTGTTCGGCCCCCGAGTATGGCTACGGGAAGGTGGCATCTTAGGCTACAAGGTACGGGTAAGTGCGCGTAGTGACGTGCACGTAGATTTGAACCACAGACTACTTGAACTCATCAGACATACCCAGGGTGCAGAAGCTTGGTTCTAGCACCCTCCATGCTACTTCGGGTGAGACCTCAGTCCGCGCTCTGTGGACTATTGCCGAAAGGGCTAGTAGTATTGGGATTTGTTTGGCTAAATCACCTATGAACTTGGGTTAGGCCTCAATAAGCCAAAAAATGGTTCCTTTGTCGGGATCGAGATCTACATAAGAGATGTCTGATTTCGTGTCACTGGAATCAAACAAATAAAGAAATTGAAGAGTGGCTGGATAGAAAAATTCACAAGTTCACGGCATAGGAAAATGGGAATATGTGAGTATCGAAGGAAGGGTGGTTATAACTCTACATATATATGGAAATCCACAAAATTTTCTTTGCGTCCTTCTCCTTTGAGTTGTATGAGTGGATCGTGAAGTTAGCAGATAGTCAAGGAAGGTGTAGGCTCGACAAACCTATCGTGTGGACTCTAGAGTTGGTGCACAAACTAGAATCATCAAAAGATAAGGTTGCACATGTTGTGGACCATTGGATCAACCAAATTATAGGAGGGTTTATCACCGAGTTCGTGGTAGATACTTCAGTCAGATACAGCAAGGCAATATGATGCTTCCTCAAAGGACTGCGAGGTAAGTACGTTAAATATTTGAACACTTGGATTAAGATGCTTACGTGTGAAAGGCAGGTTGTGCGAATCAATTAATTTTTGGGGCTACACAAAGTGGGAGGATCTATAGAAATGAAGGTAGTGCAAAGATAGAAACGAGCACCTTGATTTCACCTCAATGAGAAAGCGAGGAAGAGCTCGTGAAAGTTTCACCAAGAAGTGCGATCAGTCTAATAAGGAAGTGAATTATGTGCATACCACCCCCACCTACACCACCACCAGTTTCACCATCTTCACCACCATCTCCTCCCGCACCACCTCCACCACCACCATACTTCCATATGGCGAGCACAATAAAGTTTCCGGTATTCAAAGCAGTAGGGAACGAAGATCCAGACCAACTTTGGTTCATGGTAAAGGCTGTATGGGAAGCGCAAAGAATCATGGATGATAATACCAAGAAGGTAAAATTGGTTAGCGCCTTGTAGTAACGTGCACTGACATGGTACATCAAGCATTCCAATGAAAATCCAAACGTAGGGATCACGGATATCCAAGCTACACTAAACAGGGAATTTAGCAGACCAAAACTAGAGACACAATCAATTATCAAGTTTAAGGAAATCATGGTGCTTCCAGGCGAGACCCCCTGGGAGCTAGATCAGAGACTGAAGGGTATGATTCGTGAATCCAATATGACCTTAATGGATGGGCAACACCACACATGGTTTGTAGAATCACTAACGCCGCATCTAAGGACAACGCTTTCATAGCAGAAGCTATCTAATCAGGTTGAAGCTTTGGAGATTGCAATGATACTGCATGAGACCCCAATATAAGATCCTAGCCTAGGAGTCCAATAGATCCATGCGCAGTTGGAAAACCTATGTCTGGAGATGCGGAGTTTGAAACGGGATAGGACAACTCACCCAGAGGCGCGTGAGAAGGTATGGTGCATAAAGTTCAAAGGCCAGGGACATGACAAGGACCATGGTCCAGTCTTCGCGAACTACCTAGTGGGAGGATGGCCGATGCCATTAAGACTAGAGGCACAAGTATGACCGAGCATTGTGCCTTCATTATGGTGCATGATTTGTCAAATAGGAGGGAAGCATGCTACAGATAACTACCACCTATTACATAAGTATACATAGAAATCCCAACAGTTGTTCTGTAATTTTTGCAGGTCATTAGGCCATGATGAGCACACCCATAGAAGTTATGAACTGATGATGGATCAAACTCCTACCTATAGAGTTTAGACCGAAACATGAGCCCTTGATCAAAATGCTGAGATGGTGCGCACTCCATTTCAAGGGCGCAGACAAAGTTGAGGCAAAATGGGACCAGGAATGGGTTTCAAACAACATATTTGTTACAATTGCGGAGGGCCAGGGCATTACACCTGCAATTGTACAAATCCGATGAGAGCATCATGTTTGTATTGTACCCAATTTGATCATGAGATGGAGGACTGCCCAACACTGATAGCCAGGTTGCGCAATAAAGGAACACTCTAGCCCCACCCCCTGACTCAGAACCTGCAAATGATGAGGTCTGAGCCACGTGCGAAGGACCCGAATGTAAACATCGTGCTCCAAAGTAGTATCACGATAGGAGATGAAAAGGGAAAGCACCCTGAAGAAAGTGCCTGGGTTCACAAGGCTCCAACAAAGGAACCATAGTTTGATTTGTAGTGCGCAAAGGATACATTCATGGAAGCTAAGAAGAGCTTCATGGAGGCCTCCACTTCAGGTAGTAAAGATGAACTAGAACTAGAGATGGACCCATCAATGCTCACTACCTTTCTTGAGACATGCATGAAGTTGTTGCATGATAGAAAAGAAGTCAAAGGGCTACAAGAAATCATTACTAGATGTGCTGGATTAGGGCAACCGCTCATATTCCGGAAGCTCGGGAAACACACAATGCAAATAGGAAGGGAGATGAGATTAAATGTGCAAATCGGAGAATATGAAATGGATCAATTGACTTTGGATCTAGGATTGGACGTGAATGTCCTATCAAAGCAAACATGGGAGCGTATGCTTAGGCCCACATTGCAATGGTCTCCTATTCAATTGCAAATGGAGAACCAGCAAAAGATCCTACCGATGGGAAGATTGTAGGGAATAATGGTAGATATCGAAGGTGCAAGCATGCTTGCAGATTTCAAAGTAATAGAGATTGTGGATAACAACAATCCCTAACCCATGCTACTAGTAATATATTGGGCCACTTATATGAACGGAGTGATAAATATAAAGAAGCCAAAAATGGTTTTTGAGAAAATGTCACTACGCGTAGTGGTACCTTTAGACCCTGCAGAAGGATCGCGCTACATAGAGCCAGTGTGCGATGACGATCTAGACTGTATCTATAAGACAACTACTCAAGAATAGGATTGGGTGAATCCTACAGCCGATGGCAAGATTTCGTGGGATCGTGAAAGCTCCTAAACATTAGATTTGGACGAGGAAATAGAACGATGGCATAACTAGTTACACGAGGTAACCGCGCTCAATTGCAACATGATTGTAAGATCACTATGCTATGTGACCACAAAAGTAAGGGATCTAACTATGTATGATAGGTTGACAGCGGTGGATGATTTCTTGAACGAATTTGAAAGAGAGGTGCCAGAACAACAATGGTTCGATGCTCTAAAATGGGCATTGTGTGCTACGCCTACAAGGTGGTGGGGTACGCACCAACAACATTTTGAGGACTAGTGCGAATGCAGAAGGATGATGCTCATGCAGTTTGGAAAGCCTCAGATGTGGATAAAAGCTAGGTATGATGGATGAAATAGCCTGCGCGCCCACCTCTCCAGATGGGTACAGGTGTATGGTACACAACTTGGATGAACACACACCGTCCTCGCGATAGGAAACGGGACTAACAAGCTGAAGTGGGCAATATAATGGCACGAATGACAAAGTATGATAATACCAAGTGGGCCAAATATTATCTGTCGGGAAGCCTTTAACAAGGTGTGCGAAGTGTTGAACATGGTCCACCATGTGAAACGCATTGACTGGGGCCTACACGTACCAGCGGTTCTATGGGCTTATAGGACCATGTACAAAACCCTGACCGTGCAAGAACTTATGAAGCTGAAGTATGCAGCAGGGGCTATAATCCCTATAGAGCATGCAAAACCTAGTTCGCTCATACTAGGACCTGTAGATACGACGGTCCGCAAAGCCTGGAATGAAGGAATCACATAGCCACGAGAAACAGAACACATAGGACTTGAGGAAGAAATCAGACAGGGAAACTTTAGACTTTGCGAACTTGAAAAAGGAAGGGTACAATTAAGGAAGAAAAGTGTTATGATGGATGCGGAGGTCAAGAAGCTGGAGGACGAGATAAAGGAAGCATGTTTCGTCGAAAAACTTAGGATGGTAAGGCAAGGTGCATACGATGATACTGAAAAGTTTGAGCACTATTGCCATAAATTGGTTATTCTCCTGCCTTGTCTTGCACAACATATCGTGAAACGAAGTGACCAGGGTAGCACTTTGCAAGTAGTAAACTGTGCGATTTTGACCACAATGATGGAAGGTGGGGATTCTTTGCGAACCATGGTGGAGGACGGGTTGGAGTCCCACACAGATGGTGTGATTACCTGACTAGCTGTGGGAAGGACAGTCTTAGTGCTCCAGGTAGTTGAAGGGAAGCGAGGGACTATAAACTATTATTCGTGGGAACTGTGTGATATTCGGGATGCACATAGAAGAAGAGCGTCATAGGGTCCACTTCTGCTCACGGAGGGCTGCGATGCCATGTGGATTGGCCAGAAAGTGACCATTGAGGTCTCTATTCATGATGGGATGTACGACTTGAGGCCAAATGGAGCGAACGATAGGCATTTAAGACACGATTTATGGGCAAGATTTGGGAAAATCTGCTGCCAAGAAAGAATTAATGGACCAGAATGGGGGGGAATGGTGGACTTCGAATTCAAAACACGCTATAAAACACAAAGAGATGCCCAACAAACAACACTTGGTCATTTGAGAATTGATCGATTGAGCAGAGAACTAAGCATTGAGCTCCAAGCGATAATTGAGCCCCAGAATTCGCGAGTGACAGAATACAGCATAGATACGATGACCGCAATTGTGGATGGTTTGGGAATTGAAGAGGTAACCATCGGCGAGGCCACACTGACCCTAATGGTGGAGGATGTTTCAAAAGGTGTTGGAGTTAGGGCAGAGATCCCCAAATCACTACATACACCGAGACCTAGGGAGGATAAACAGGCAATGGCTCCAGTACGTGTGTCCCTGAGGAACCCACTACGTAGCAAACTATTGATGGCAAAAAAAGGGAAAGCTGTCACGATCGACACAGATGAGAAAGAAGAAGATCTGTAGGCACTTATCATCACAACATAAGAAGATGAAGACATGGAGCAGGATATTCAACCTATACGCTCTGCAACAAAACTTCCTACATATGTCCCTCCATGGAAAGGCAAGACCAAAGTGCCGAAGGGCCTGGATGAAACTAAGAATTCACTGTATACCCTGCTCCTCCTAGACAACATTGTGTTTGAAGGCACACACTTCGGCCACGTGCCAACCATGAAGTTTGAATATTAGGACGTTGCTGACTGTGAGAAGTCCCTCATCTGGAGACCAAGAATCTGATGAAGTAGAACAACGTGGGGGTGGTGTCAACATTAGAGCTATGTAAGTGGTTGCGTAGAGTGGAAAAGGCCAGGATACTGAACTTAATATGGGTGTTTCATTTCCACTGCATGCCCATAACCATTTTCATCATCAGGCAACTTCTTTGCCTAGTGCATGATGGGTATCTATGGCTGGAGGAGCCTATCCCCTTAATGGTACACCTAATTCACCGCATTTCTCGACTCCCCTGCAAAGGAAAGGACCCCGTGACCATAGCCAAAGGAAAGGGTCGTGATTTGGCCCTTAGAGAAGCCATGGAGATGAAATACAAGGTGGAGAAGAAGAAGAGGGGCTACGTCGTCTCCAGCATCAAGGACAAAGTGGTACGAGTAGAAACCCAAATCTTGGTCGACAAAGTTATGAGGAAGTGCCATGCCGATGAGGTACCGACGTGAGTGGTCGCACTAGCCAAGTAATGCGCGGAAGGGGTCCAGTTCAACTAATCTAAATTCATCTGCAAGGAATTCTTGCAAAATTATTGCAAAGCCTAGGAGCAAGGTAAAACCTTCCACTATGCATGGTTGTTGTTATCCATAGTGCTCATAGTAGGGGAATTGCTGGAGGATAGTCAATTCCCCAGCATTGACAGAGAATTACTAGAGGCCGTGAAGTACACTTCGCTCTAGGCCACAAAGGATGCAAAAAGGATGTGTGACACCAAAATCTTATGGGTGCTCATGGAAATGAACATTTGGATGTGGATCAACTGGAAGATGCACCTATTTCCCACAGAGTACAATAGTCTGTTGAGTTTTGTAGACTTTAAAGTTGATATGCACAACATTTTTATCAGGGTGCATAAGGATCCAGTGAAGTAGTGGATGAAGTTACCTTTTGTAGCCACTAATGAGGCCATTTTTACTGTCCTGGAGACATGGCCTTCGGAATGTTGCACCCGAGATCTTGCAGAACTTGATAAGGTGGTAGCGTAGAAAAAGAAGGACGATGCCAAGCTATGCGTCACATAATTGGCCAAGGAAAGGTGAAAGGAAATAGCAGCAACTAAGGTAAGGGTAGTGCACGAAGCAGCACAGAAATTCGCTGAGCAACAGAAGGTCGTAGAAGAAGCAGCAACAACACAGGCGGCAGAGGCAGCGACCGCGAAGGTGAATGAGGACCAAGCAATGTCCTCGCAAGGGCAGGAGGCAGAGGAAGCAGAAATGGTAGAAGGGAGTGCGGACCCAGGGACCGCGTCCACATAGCTGAAGTGCCCACACATGGTAGAGATAGCACAACTGAGGAAGAAGTTCAAGGCCTCGAAGTTGGCCATTGACCTGATCACCTTAACCGAAGGTGACCTCCATGACATTGACAAGATGGTTCATGATGGCACAAATGAGGCTCTTCAAGATTTTATGCAGGAGCAATAGACTATGTTGGGGGCCCTCAAGGCATAGCTACAAGAGTTACAGGTGCGTCCCCCTCAGGTGGGTACCCTTTCCACCCACCTCACAACAGGATCCTCAAAAGTAGAATAGATGTTGCACACACGAATGGAAAACACAATAGTGTTTGCCAGAAGGGGCTCTTGTAGCAGCAGATGAGTTCGATAGATTTTTGGTTAATATGATGAAAGGCCTTGACCTTAATTTAGCTGCCCTTCCATGTGAGACACTGTATCTACTATAGGATGGGATAACGGTAGAGCTACGCGCTAAGGAGAGTCACACAATCCAAATTCTCAGCAAGCAAAAGATAAACAGGGAACAACTCAGTTTGCAGCATGACAAATTGGTTTCGTAGAATCAACAGTTGGTCCAGGTGGTAGACGATGCTTTTCGATGCATCCTAGAGCTAGCCATCCCAGCAGATCTACCAGTAGAGGTGCAGATCCATAGGTTGGAAATTGGAGTCCACGAGGCTAGAGAATAAATGACCAAGGTTCAGCTAGAGCTGAATATTCAGATCGCCAAGCTACAATTAAAGGTGTAGCCTTCCACTCCCCTAAAGGTCCAAGAACAACGTGCTAGCACTATCACAACGAGATTGGAAGAAATTGGAGGTGCAGTGAAAGACTGTACTACTTGGTTGGAGCAAGCACTTGAGGTCCTCACAACTCTCTAGGAGGACCCCAATATCTAGTGCCTGGAGACAGAGGTGCGAGAAATCCAAGAGAAATATGACAGTGTCTGAGGAACTATGCAAATAGCATTCCTCACTCAGCAGCTTGCGAGGATGAAGCAAGCTAAGGCACTAAAGGAGTAGGTGGATGCGGTGCGACATAAGGAGGTAGTTCTCAAAGTGCACATCCAACCATGGATCGACGAGGCTTTCACTATCACGGAAAACATCGAAGCAAAGCCAATGCACATATAGGGGATGCACATGTTAATGCAAAGAAGCACCCCAGACATGGAGGTCTCAGAACAGAGGATGCAACACCTTCAACAAGAAACAACTCAATGCGCTACTGAAATCAACACAGTTTGAGGACAGTTGGAGGAACTCTGTGCCAAGATTTCCGCACCGACAGAGTGACTCAAGGGTGAGTCACGATGTTTGTGTTGGGGGCCTGTTGGGTATGGAATCCCCCCGAGGCATGTTTTGGGTCTCAAAGTCCATGTTTTGACCGAATGATGTTGTAAAGCCCTACAAATTGCGGGCGTGGAAGTATGTTAGAGTCATAGGGTTGTTCGCCCTAGTTTGTAATGTTATGTTGGCCTACCCATGGTTTGCGGACCATGGGATTGTATAAATAGAGCGAGGATCTAAGTGTAAAAGAGAATGGACGAAGGAATTAGAAGCAAAGAGAAAGAGTCTAAGTGTCTAAGTGTGTCTTGGGTCATAGAGTAGGAGAAGGCTCTGTAGTTGAGTGCGCAAAGGCCTAGTAGTCTGCAACTGAGTGCGTGGACCCCTGTAGCTGAGTGTGCAAGGCAGAGTCAAATCTATAACTGAAGAAGATATTAATAAAGAAAGGTTTTGTTACCAATTCATGTATTTGTTCTTGGATTAATGCATGGTTAATGTAAATCACAAATATATTGTTTATTTACTGCGCGCACATGTATGAATGGTTTATATTGCTAAGTATAACTTAACGCATACAAATAAGCTAAGTTAATCAACTAATAGTGGGATACTAGTAAAAACTTGCATAATAATAGCATTCGGCCCCTAAGTAGGGTTGCGCGAAGGTGGCATCTCATGCTGCAACGTACGGGTAAGTGCGCGTAGCGACGTGCACGCAGGGTCGAACCGTAGACTACTTGAACTCATCAGCCATCTCCGAGGTGTGGAAACCTAGTTCTATCACCCTCGCATACTACTTCAGGTGAGACCTCAGTGCGTGCTCCATGGGATGTTGCTGAAAGGGCTAGTAGTACCAGGATTTGTTTGGCTAAATCACCTCTGAACCTAGGTCAGGCCCCAACAAGCCAACAGGAGGCCTTGCTTTAGGTGAGGTTGGTGCCTTGATTGGAAGAATATTATCATATCTCCACAAACATTTAGGATAATCTCAAGGGCTAGCAGCAGATGTAACAGACAATGAGGCTGGCCACAGAAGGACCAGCTACAGAGTAGCTAGTGGAAGAAGTCAAACAGGAAGCCATGTAGAGTGCTTTCAGAGTTGCTATACTGTAGGTGGAGCTGGGGGGTCTTCGCAACAACATCACCGTGCTAGCCAAGTGACTTGAGGGTGAGTCACGATTTTTGTGTTGGGGGCCCGTTGGGATGGGATTCCCTAGGTCATTTTTGGGGTTAAAAACCCATGTTTTGATGTAATTTTTGTAAATGATGTAAAGTCTCCTTGATTTGTGGATGCAGAGCACGTAGATGGTTAGGAGTCAAAAAGGGTTTTAACCCTTGTTTGTGTAAAGTTGAGTTATATTTAAAGATATAACAATGGTCTTGGGACCATGGGATTGTATAAATAGGCATTTCTTAGAGAGTTTAAGCCAGGATAGGTCAAGATGGATAATGAATAAAGTCTTAGAAGTCCTAGCACAGAGAATTGTGTTAGATAGGAGAGAAAGGCTCTGCAGCTGAGTGCGCAGACCCCTGCAGCTGAGTGTGTAGGGTTGTTTTGAGTGTGTAAATCCTAACTAAAGATCAATAAAGAAGATTATTGAAGAATTATTGTGTTTAATTGTTTACTTCTATTTATTTATGATTGTGATATATGTTGTGAATGAATAATGTATTTATGAAGTATTGATCTAATGGTGGGCGACTCTATGGAGTAAAGCATAATCCGAATACGATTGATTAATCCATTCAGAAAGCTTGAATCTACTATCAACAAATGAAGAAAAAAGGGGAAATGAAATAAATGGGTTGAAAATAAAGGTACAATGAAGTTCTTAGAATAATAAGAACACAAAATTTGATGGTGTGAAAAATATGCACCGAAAACAGTTGAGCAGACTTTCAAGGAGGAATCAACAAAACATTGGGTTGCAAACTAAAACCCGATAAAATGAAGTGTCAAGTAAACCAAAATATAGTCAACAAAAAAAAAACCCTTTACAATGCTGGTGTTGTGGGGAGCTGAACTACTATAAAATTTACCCTCACCACACTAGGGCAGATCCAAACACTAATATTCAAGAAGCTTCTACATTCGGGGAGGTGGCAAGGAACATGCCGAGAATTAGTGAAACTTTAGAAGATAACCAGGAAGAATATAAGACAACAATGATAGGGTTTGAAGGTAATGTAGCTAACAATTTTGTCTCTATTTTAATAGGCCCAGGTGAAAACTTGATTTATGTCTATAAAAAAATGGTAGAATTGTGTCTTTTGAAAATTGTTAAATTCAAACACCCCTCATTAGTGCAACTGGCTACTAGGGCTAATAGAAGAATAACTTCTAAGGTAGAGTATTTTCCTATTGAAATAGCAGGAAAACATATTAGAGTGAATTTAAACATGTTTCCTTTAGGGTGCTATGTTGTGTTAATCAAAATCAATTGGTTAGACAGACTTTGGGCCCTGGTGAACTAAAATGATAAAATCATTAGTTTCTTGACTGAAGAAGGTGTTAGGAAAGAAGTTTGGGGAATTCAAAGAGGCATTAAATTATGACCTATCACCATTAACTAGTTAAGTAAATTCATTCAAAGGGGATGTTAATTATATGTTATGCATGTGGGCTATACTAATTTTAAGGATAACATAACTACCTTGGAAAACCTATTAGTTATTCAAGAATTTATTGATGTCTTTTTGGAAGAAATTCACGGGCTTCCACCTAAGAAAGACATCAATTTTACCATAGAACTAGTTCTATGAGTGACAGTCATATCAAGAGCTCCATAATATATGAGTATACCTGAATTAACATAAACTACAATGCAATTTCACGAGCTACTTCGTAAAGGCTATATTTGCCCAAGTGTGTCACCCTTGTCGAACCCCTGCATTATTCATAATAAAGAAATATGTTACTCTACAAATATGTATTGATTACAGGAAACTAAAAAAATTAAGCATAAAAAATGAATACATGTTGCTAAGAATGGATGACCTATTCGATTAGTGTTGGCTTGAGGGGGCCTAACCTAGGTTCAACGTTAATTAGCCAAACAAATCCCTACACTACTAGCCCTTTTGGCATAAGCCCACGGAGCATGGACTGAAGTCTCACCCGATGTAGTATTGGGGGATGTTGGAACCAAGTTTTCGCACCCTGAGATGGTTGTGATGTCGTTTGATTTCTTCTATCCCTGCCTTCACGCTTGTGGTCTCATTCTAGGGCTTGTAAGACAAACCCTCTATTCCAGCTTTGAATACCTTCACGAAATTATATGATCAAACTTCCTACAGCCCTAACCTATGGCTCAGGTTCTTTCACGCTATTATGGCAGCGTGCCATGCAGATTCCTCAATTACCCTAAGTGATTTTCTTATATTACCGAATACTTAAAGTTATCACCGCGTAATGAGATATTTGTAATTGTGTTTAATTATTCAATGTAATTTCATTCATTCGCACATCATATAAGCATAATAAAGGAAATTCATACATAATATATTCAAACCCATTAATAGAATAAAGACACAGAAATTGCAGAATAACTCCTTTTATTAATATCTCCCAAGTGTTTACAGATTTTGTCCACCCTGTGCACATAGCTACAGGGGTCCGCAAACTCAGTTGTAGACTTCTACCCTAGGCCTCTGCGCACTCAGCTGTAGAGCCTCTATCTACACTATAACCCAGGACTTAGACTTCTTTCTTCACCGCTATGACTTTCTCACATGTTCCCTCTATTTTTTAAACTACTTAGAGCTTAGCACTTTTTATACAATCCCATGGTCTGCAGACCATGGGTAGGTCTCTTACAGCCGACTTTACTTTACAAAACTAAGGGTGGACTACCCTTTTTGACACGTAACACCTTCGCACTCTGCAACCACAAAATGTAGAGTCTTTACAATTATATTACAAAAATTGACTTAACATGGGCTTTTAGCCCCAAACGTCCCTTGGGGGATCCCGCTCCCAATAGGCTCGCAACACATACATCATGACTCGCCCTCGAGTCACTCGGTAGGAACAGAGATCTTTGCGTGAAGCGCATCTAGCTCGACCCTGATGATCACAACTTCAATTGTGCACTGAGTTGTTGCCTGCTTCGCATCCTCAACTGTTTTCTCAGTTACTGCCCCTGGGCTATCAACCTGAAGCTGTTTTTGCATCTCTTGTAGAGTCACAAGCTTACCTTCAATGTTTCATGTGACTACATAAGCTTCCTCTAGACAAGGCTTTAGTCATGCCTTCAGCACTGCTTCCTTGTGCAGCCCTGCATCCACCTATTCCTTCATCTGCTTGGCTTCCTATAGCTTGGCTAACCTCTGTATCAACGTGATGGTTCACATTGTGCCCTTAACCTCTGTGTCAGCTCCCCAACTTGGGCAGTGTAGTTTATAGTCTCACACCTCCTTTTAGTTGCCTGGAGCACTAAGACTATGCTACTTTCATTTAGTCACATGGACGGATTGCACATGTATGGCTTCAAGCGACTACCATTCACCTTTCTTGGGAAGGGTTCTCCATTTAACTTGACCAGTTGTACTGCTCATCCGTCGGTAATCTCCTTAATAACATAAGGCCCTAACCATTGCATCCAGAATTTCCATAGAAATTTATCAAAGTTACTATCATATAACAAAACTAGGTCATTTACCTTAAATGTGTGTAGCTTGATGTGTTGATCATGCCACGCCTTTTTGCACTGCTTTTGGACCAGCTAGTGAAATCCAACCAAAAATATTTCTTCTTCAAGTTCATCCAGCTATGCAAGCCTCTCCTCTAGGGCTCCGAGATCCATCATACATATGAGCACTGCTATGCATACACTAGGTATGATGTATTCCATAGGTATTACTGCTTCGACGCAATAGACAAGGCTAAAATGGGTTTGTCCAGTCAACTTCTTCCACGTCGTTCAATAAGCCCACAGTACTATAGGTATGCGCAAGTCCCAAACACTTCACTGAGCATTGCAAACCTTGGTCATCGCATTTTTGAGCACTTTATTGGACACCTCGACTGTCCCGTTAGCCTATGGGTGATAAGGTGTGCACTTTTGGTGATATACCTGAAATTCCTCCATGAGTGTGTTGATCGTCTCATTCAGGAAGTGCGTACCTCGATCACTCATCAAGATCTTCTGACATCCAAATTGCATCACTACATGCTCAAATAGGAACTTCACGACAGTCGTGAACATGTAATCCTTCATTAGCTCTGCTTCTTCCTAATGAGTCAAATACTCCATTGCAGTGATAATGTATCTTGCTTTTGTCTTCCCTTATGGCTAAATGGGTCCTACAAAATCTATTGCCCACTTCTCGAAGGGTTGCAATGTCATTTCTGGATTCAAAGGCATTTCATCCCTTGACAATGGCCTGTCCATTCTTTGACATACGTCACATGCCTTGCAATATGATTTTGAATCCTAATGAAGGGCTTGCCACCACAACCCTGTGCATAGAATCTTCTATGCGGTTTCTCTTCCGGCATAATGTCCTCCTGCGACACTCCCATAAGTGTTTGCGAGGATTTTGATTCTTTCGAACTCAAGTACATACCGTTGCAATATCTCATTAGTCCCCATATTGTTTATATGCCCAACAATGACAAAGAAATCTGCCGTGCACACCACTAATTCCTTCTTTTGTTGGATAGTGTATCCTTTTGGTGCAGTTCCTATTGTTAGGTAGTGGATTATATCCTCAAAATGACCATCTGCGATACGAACTACAAATATTTGCGTGTCAGGCAATCCTTCTTCCAAGTTAGTAGGTTCCTCCCCTGTTTTGATGTGCAATAGATGGTCTGGTCCTGCGTTCAATCGTCCAGGCTTCACAACAACTTCAAAACCATACTCCTAGAACAATAAGAGCCATCTGTAGATTCTCCCCCCCAACACAAGCTTATTGACCAGGTATTTCAAGCCAAATTGATCCGTATACATCTTAAAATGGCCTTATAGCATGTAATGCCTATGCTTTTGGAGCACATACATCATATCTAGCCCCTCGCACTTAGTGGTGGAATAGTTCTTCTCTGCTTTGGATAATCTGAGGCTTGTGAACATGATATGATGGTCCAAGCCTTCTCCACCACCCTGTGTCCATTTGGCCAGATATGCGTGCGGATTGTTCTGCCCATCATACATGTCTATCAGCTGCATCTTAGGCTTCCCAAAATGTGTTCTCATCATCCTCCTACATTCACGATAGTCATCAAAGCTTCCCTTGTGCGTACCCCACCATCTTGCGCGCATAGTGTGCAGTGCCCAGTTCAAGGCCTGGAAGTGCTGCTTCTCTAGTACCTCCCTTTCAAATGCATCCAAAAAAATATCTACCTTATTCAAACCATCATAAGTAGGCATATTTATTACCCATGATGACACACAGCACAACGACCGGGTCATCATGCTGCAATTCAGCGTAGTTACTTCATGTAACTAATTCTGGCATGGTTTTATTTCTTCATCAGAGCCGAAGTGCAAGAACTCTCGCGATCCCACGTAATCTATCCATTCATGGTGGGGTTCACCAAATCTTGGTCTCGTGCTGCTATCTTATAGATACAGTCCAAGCCATCATTGGTCTCATAATTGCGGACATGTTTTGTATAGCGCGATCCTTCAGCAAGATCAAGGGGTACTACTACATGCATTGATTTCTTCTCAAAGATCATCTTTCACTTCTTCAGATTGATTACTCTGTTTATGTTAGTAGCCTAGTCAATTCCCAGGAGTGCAGGATAGGGATTGCTCTCATCCACTATCTCTATTACCTCAAAGTTAGCCAACGTGCTTGCTCCCTCAATATCCATAATCATCCCCTGCCACTGCCCTATGGGGATGATCTTCTACTTATTCGCCATCCTTAGCTAAATTGGAGACCATTGCAGCGCAATTCTCCCGATTCGCTTCCAAGTCTGTTTTGGTAGGACATTCGCATCTAACCCCAGGTCCAGAATGACCTGATCCATTTCATATTCTCCTGTCTGTGTGGTTAGTCTCATCTCCCAGCCCGTTCTTGTTTTATGTTTTCCAAGCTTTTGTACTACGCACAGCACACCTGGCTCGGTTCCAGTACATCTATTGATGAGCTCCTCTAACCCTTTGATAACCTTACTATCACACAGCAACTTCATATAGGTTTCCAGGAAAGTTGTGAGTATAGAGGGTTCCATCTCTTTCTCAGGCTTATCCTTGCTTCCTAAGGTGGAGGTCTTAGTGAAGCTCTTCTTAGCTTCCATGAAGGCTTCACGAGCACACTCCAAGTCAAACTCAACCTCCTTTGCTGGGGCTTTGCAAACCCATGTACTATCTTCTGATGTTTCCCCTTGTCATCTCTTGTCACGATTCCACTTCTGAGTACTATATTTACATTTGAATCTTCCTTGTGCAGCTCAGATCTCATCATCTGCAGGTTTTGAGTCAGCAAAGGTGGTAGCACCCGTTTGTCACGTATCCTAGCTATGAGTGTAGGACAGTCTTCTGTTTCATGATCGAAATGTGTGTAATACTTTCACGAGGGACACATTGGATTAATGCAATCATGGGCATAATGTCCTTGTCCTTCGCAATTGTCGCAAATCAAATGTCCTCGACCTTTGCCAGGTCATCCTCTGCCTTGGCCTCATCTACACACTTGAAATCATGTCCACGCCATCCATGCGCTCTGGTCAAGGGGTCGCATTTTGGCCTGAACCCTATAGGCGGGAGTTCTATCCATCATCAATTCATAGCTCCTACAAGTACGTTCATCGTGCCCTACCGACCGACAAAAGTTGTAGAATAGTTGTTGCGGTGTCTGTACAAACTTCTTTAGAAAGCGACAATTATCCATGGCATGTTTTCTGACTACATGGAAGATAGCGCACCATAATGTAGGTCCCATGCTAGGTCCTGCTTGAGCTTCTGGCCTTAAAGGCATTAGTCCTCCTCCTACAATATAGTTTGCAAAGACCAGGAAATGGTCTTTTTCATGACCCTGACTCTTGCATTTCAAACACCATACCTCCTCGCACAACTTTGGTCAAACCATCCTGCCCTGCTTCAGAATCTGTATCTCAAGGCAAAGATTCTTTAGCTGCGCATGGATTTGTTGAATTCCTAGACTAGGATCTTGCATCGAATTTTCATGTAGTCTCATGGAAATCTCCAAGGTCTCTGCTTGAGTTGTTATCTTTTGTTGCAATGACACACTTCTTAAATGCGGTAGTAGCAAAGCCACAAACCACTCGCAATGTTGTCCATTTGTCAAGTTCATGTTGTCTTTGTGTATTGTATGTTTCAGCCTCTGATCTAGTTCTGAAGGTGTCTCGCCTGGTTGCATCATGATCTCTTTGAATCTGACAATCGATTGTGCCACAGATTTAGGCCTACTAAATTCCCTATTTAGTGATGTCTAGATGTTTGCTACTCCAGCATTCGGGTTATCATTAGAGTACTTAATATGCTAGGTTAGCACACGATCTTGCAGAGCACTAACCAGTGTCACCTTATTTATATGATCATCTTTAACACCTTGAGCTTCCCATATAGCACTCACTATAGGTTCTAACCCTATACAGAAATTACTTGCATACGAATTCTAAAGCACAGAAAATAAACAATGCGAGAGAATAACTCATAAAACACATATACACAGAGATTTTCCCCTGGATCCCAAAGCCGGGACTACCAGCTTGATTTTTCATTATGTTCCTTTCAATGTTACAATACATATTTATACATGTCAAAGCATCCAATACCATGGACGGAAAACCATTGCGTCCAAAACCATGTGCGAAAATCATGACAAAACCATAGGTAGGTCCACACAACCTAACAGAGGGTCCAAAATCAAAATTTTCCCCATAGAGTGGGGTTACCTGCACCCTTCAAACCCCCTGTGACTCCCCCTGCTACGCAATCGATGCTACGGAGAGGGGGGCTCCGACCCCCTTATAATCCCTTGGTTAACTAAGTGGGCTAGTCATGGAAAGAGTATAACACAACCCAACACTCACAATGAACTAGAATTGGCCTAGCTCCTCATTTCCCAAGCCTTTGAACAAACGTAACTTCACTATATTTGCCATATTGAACCACAGTGGAGGTGGAGGTGGTACAGGTGAAGTTGGAGTTGAGGGTGGTGAAGTTGGAGGTGGTGTGGATGGAGGTGGTATTTGCAGGAATCCTTGGTTTATTAACTGAATAACACTTCACGGAGAAACCTTTGCTATTCCTTCTTCATCACCTCACAGGGGCGAAATCAGGGGACTATACTCTGGACACTTTGCTCCTTCATTGTTGTATGTTTTTCTACTTTGCATAGTCCTGAACATCAAGGTGGCTGCATAACCCATTTTTTGCACAATAGCATTTTAATCTAGGTATTCAAATATTTTATGTACTTGCCTCACGGTCCTTTGAAAAAGCGTCACTCTGCCTCATTGTAGCTAACTGAGGTGTTGAGCACGAATTCAGTCATAAATCCCCCTATGACATGATCGAGCCAATGATCGACAATGCAGGTGATCTTATCCTTCGATGCCTCCAACCTTCACACTAGCTCTGGGGTCCACACAATAGGACTGTCAACTTTCCACCTTCCCTAGCTATCTGCTAGCTTCACGATCTACTCATATAGCTCGATAGGGAAGGAGCAGAAAAATATCTTGTGGATCTTTGTATATAGGTATCTGTCCAACCACTTTTCTTTTGTCATTCATGGGTTTCTCTTCTCTTATGTCATGAATTCATGGACCTTTCTATTCAATCAATCTCCAATCTCCTTCTAGTGATACGACATCGCACATCTCTCATGTACATTCTAGTCCCAGCAACGGAACCATTTTTTGGCTTGAGGGGGCTTGACTCAGGTTCAACGTTCATTAGCCAAACCAATCCCTACAGTACTAACCCTTCTGGGATCAGCCCACGGAGCATGGACCAAAGTCTCACACAAAGTAGTATGGGGGGATGCCGGAACCAAGTTTCCACACCTGAGATGGTTGTGATGTCGTTTGATTTCTTCTATCTCTGCCTTCACGCTGGTGATCTCACTCAGGGGCTTGTAAGACAAACCCTCTATTCTGGCTTTCAATACCTTCGCGAAAGTATATGATCATCCTTTGCACAACCCTAACTTGTGGCTCAGGTACTTTCATGCTATTATGACAACGTGTCATGCAGATTCCTCAATTACCCTAAGTGATTTTCTTATATTGTTGAATACTTAAAGTTATCACCCCGTAATCAGATAGTTGTAATTGCGTTTGATTATTCAATGTAATTGCATTCATTTGTGCATCATATAAGCATAATAAAGGAAATTCATACATAATATATTCAAACCCATCAATAGAACAAAGACACAGAAATTGCAAAATAACTCCTTTTATTAATATCTCCCAAGTGTTTATAGATTCTATCCACCTTGCACACACAGTTGCAAGGGTCCATGCACTTAGCTACGGACTTCTACCCTAGGCCTCTGCACACTCAGTTGGATAGCCTCTATCTATACTACAACCTAAGACTTAGACTTCTTTCTTTACTGCTATGACTCTCTGACATGTTCTCTCTATTTTTTAAATTACTTAGAGCTTAGCTCTTTTTATACAATCCCATGGTCCATGGACCATGGGTCAATCTCTTAAAGCTGACTTTACTTTACAAAACTAAACGCAAACTAGCCTTTTTGACACATAACACCATCGCGCTCCGCGACCACAAAATGTAGAGTCTTTACAATTATATTGCAAAAATTGACTTAACATGGGCTTTTAGCTGCAAAAATACCCTTGGGGGATCCCACTCCCAACAATTAGGTTAGAGGTGCCAATGTATAAAATGGACCTATGATCAGGGTATCATCAGATAAAAATAAAGAAAGAGGAAATTTGTAAGAAAAAATTGTGAACTTGCTATGGCCATTACAAATTTGTTGTTTTCCCTTTTAGGCTTACAAATGCACTAGCAACATTTATGAGTTTGATGAATGGTATATTCCGCCCTTAGACATATTCATGTTGATTTTTTATTGATGATATTTTGATTTACTTAACGAAATTGGAAGAGGGTAAGGAGAATTTGTGGATAGTGCTACAATCCTTACGGGAAAACCAACTTTAAGCTAAATACATTTAATATGATTTTTACAAGGATCAAATCCAATACTTGGGACATACCATTTTATCTGGAGGTATAGTTGTAGATCTTGAGAAAATTAAAACCAACATTGAATTGCCTGTCCTCAAAATTGTTGCAGATGTTATTCTCTGATGGGGTTATCTGGATATTACTATCATTTTATAGAGGGATATTTTAGAATTTCTTACCCTATAACTTCTTTGCAGAAAGCACATAGGTGTCAAGTGGACAACAAAATGTCAGTACAATTTTGAACAATTGAAAATTTATTCACTACAACCCCTGTGTTGAATGTTGCAGAGCCAAAGAAGAAGTTTATAGTTTGCATAAATGCATGTCAAGAAGTTGTTGGAGTTTTGATTAAATAAGGTAGAGTAATAACTTATGAACCACACAAATTGAAAGATCACAAGGGAAAATTTTGATGGAATTTTATCTTAAAGTTTATAAATCTTGGTGAATCCTACGAGTCCATAATATGTAAATTATAAAATGTTTGGTAATATTTTTGTAAAAGTATTTATATTTCTAATTACTTATATTAGTTTATATGAAAGTTTGGTAATTTTTAAGGTAAAATAATTTTGTACTATAAATTTTGGTGAATCGTATCTAGAAAAAATGGAAGTTGGCGAATTTTGTTTTTTGTAAAAAGCATGGAAAATTAGCCCACTTGTGAATATTAGGACCTAAAATTTTCCTTGATCACTGGCAACAATATTCTACCTATGATCTAGAACTAACAATATTAGTTCATGCCCTAAAGGTATGGAAACATTACTTATTATGTAAAAGTTTCCTTTTAATGACTGATCATGGAAGTTTAACAAGTTTCTTTAAACAAAGTAATTTAACTGCACACCAAGCTAGGTGGACTACTTTTCTAAGAGAATTTGACTTTCACATAAGGAATATCAAAGGAAAAGAAAAAATTTGCGGATGATTCACTAAGCATGAAACTAAATTGTGTGTATGATATTTCCTATAGTCAAGCACAAATGACAAGTGAACATGGATGGTGGGTAGTGTGGTTTGGAGATTTCCTTGTCCATATTGTTTTGTTTTATGCATGATACTTATTACCCTTTTGGTCTTAAGAATATGGAAACATATGTTGGTCACGACTCTACGTTTTATGTGATGGGTCCGACACACTTGCTTTGGGATTTTTTATCTCCCTTATGACTTTTATTATCAGATAATGGTTGTTGTTATGGAAATAATACACCCTAGGTTATGGGTTGAACAGCCCAACAGAGCAGAGGGCATACACCAACAAGAAGAAAACAAACAAGTGGTCTCGATACTTAAACTACTAAAGTTGGAAGAAGAAGTATTACCTAATGGTCCTATGTTTGAGGTTGTTAATTTAGGGTCCAAACCCTCTGCTTCCTCCATTGCTTCAAAACCTGCAACTCATCCAAGAAAAGCACATATAGTAGCTGTAGTTCAAAGCATGTTCATGATATAGATGTTAGATCATATAAGAATATAATTATAAAACATGAAATCATACATAAGTTAGATTAAAACATTAAATAAATCATTAATATCATAACATCATGAACAAGACAAAGCTTCTTTATTGATGAATACAAAATAATGTGGAAGAATACAACCTGATTTGTCCATGGATCCAAGAGAAACATTCCTCCAAATTCGTCCAACCTAGGCCTCAACAATACTCTTTCAAATGCATACACATGGATGGCATATAAAGGATATGGACATCACAATGAGGAAACATGGGTTTCCTATAGCTAGGAGTGCATGAGTCACAAGGATAAATTAGACTTGATTAGGGAATAATTGGATATAATTTCAATATCCTATATTTCTCTCCCCTTAGGCCTTCCCCATGAGGTGTATTTATATCACCTCAAAATAATTATTTTCAGTTTGGATATAGTTAGGCCACGGGATTCTGTAGGTAGGCTTCTAGTGTAACTTGTAAACCCCACCCAAAAAATAGGGATTTGATTTTTTTTTTATATTTTAAATCATATACGCAGGTTGGGTATAGCTGAACCCATGTGTGCATGCGTTTTTTGAAGGGTAGAATCACGTATGGAATTTAAAATAATTTTTATTAGTAATTGGACCAAGTCTGAAGGGAAAGGGATCAAGTATATAAAGGTGGTAAAGGATGATATAACAGATGCCCACTAATATATGAGGCTATAAAACAGTGGAAGATATCATAAAGAAAGCTCATGTTTTAGGTGGGCATGCCCATGCTTAGAGATAGTAAAGCATGTCCACATAGAAAGTGTAGAGCAAAGCCAATATGTATATAAGTACAAAGGAAAGTGAGAAATACATAGTGGATCATCTGATCATAGCTGGAAAAGTACATATCAAGGCCATGTCACAATACCACATATGGAAGAACTAATCAATGATGTTGAAGTAGATATCTGATCACTGAAGTCACATAATTGATCCTCCAAAGTACCAAGTCAAAAAAGTGTAATAATGGTACTGCATGCAACTCGAGTGCCAACATATAGGATGTTGTTGTGATGAACTGCAACATGTAAGGTGGATGGTGTCACTGGCAGCAAATTGGAGCGAGTGACAAGTGAACCATGAAATGTTGATGTAACTCGAGGTCATCACTGACTGCCATGGTACATTTATACACTGGGAATAAATGAGTTGAAGTCAACCATGTGAGAAATCATTTTATTATCAGTAATTGATGTATATCATTAACAAATGCGCAACAACTCATCAATAATGATGATGAGTATCAAGGTGTCATAGTACAATTTAACATGTGTGAATAAATGAGTTGAAGTCGAACACTTTAGCAAATCTATGAATCAAGATACAATGATGTATTCTCACTGTTAATAGTGAAGGAGTCTGTCACTAATGACTACAAACCCTAAGGTACTGAAAAAGGACTCTAGATCTTATTCCTCGAGCAATGAGTTGGAGTCGATGGGAGAATATCTGTTGGAAGGCAGACATTAAGGCAGCATATATCAATCCAACATGATTGTAACTTGGAGGCCAATAATGTGGAAGAAATCAGATGAAGAAAGATGAAGTAACCATACTGAAGCACGTTTATGGCATACATAATATGTAGCTAGTGCATGACATAAACCCTATGAACCAACCAATAATGAAAGATGACACGGAAGAAAGGAATCCAGCAATACGGTCAAATGGAAACCAAGGTACTGCACGAATCCTAATGTGTGATAATGTAAGTTGTCATCAAACACAAGGGAAACCACTCATTCAAGGACCCATGATACTAATCGATGCTGAGCACAAGGTCACCTATCAATGATGGAAATATGGTCAAGGTGTGGCTATAGGCCTACTCTCAAAGGAATGTGTCAAAGTCAATAAGAGCAGACCCGCCGGAAGGAGTCAATGGAGACCTTCTCAAACCAGCAAGAGAAAAGGACCAAATAGTTTATGTGATACTAAACATAACTATGAAAGACCAGGTATGGATGGATGAATATCAATCAAGAGACACCATAGAAACGCTGACTCAGGTGTACTTCCATTGAACAAAAGCACGACTCAAATGTGACTATATGGCAGCATAAGATAACTTTGTATAAGTTTGTCATGAAGAAGGCATAAAAAAACTCTCCATATGATTGGAAGAGATAACCAAACGGAGGAGTACTGACTCAATAACAATGTTTTGGCTATCCTATGTCAAACTAAACCCCATCCTGATGGAGGAAAGACTTGTTTTGAGTGCTTTGTTCAAGGGCAACACAACTGACTCTTGCTACCATGAATTATGGAAGTAAATTCCTGTGCCTGTTCTTTTTGGAATATACAATTTTTTTGCCTCTTTCATATTAAAGCCTAAAAATGAATACAAGAATGCCTATGGTATAGTGGAAAGAATGAGTACCAAAATGCAAATGCATTAGTTCCTGGGAGGGGAACATTCCTATGCTTAATGCAAGGTGACAAAATTGGTCAATCACACTCAAAGGAATGTTATTTCCATGGGTAAAAGGTGTCAAGTTGTAGAGGCTTAGTGATTTCAAGGTTGATTTTGCAAAAATACATGGTTAAAAGGTGCCTTATACACAAGTCTATGTGAAGTCGGCTTAAGTAAACAAGGTAAAAATACTCAACATGCAATGCAGCAGTACAACTCAACATGTGGGAGCCTCTAGGGTATAAATCGAGAAGCATAGTGAAGAAGAAGGAGAATGAAGCTTAAGCTTCATCACAAAAATTCATGGTGGGACTAAAGAGGACCCCTAAGCCTAGTCAATCTTTGCAGCATGGGAAACATATGTCAGCGAGAATCTAACTAGGAAGCCCATGTAAAGGAAGGCTCTACCATCATGTCATGATTTTATAAGTCGGCGAGTGAAAATGGTTTTAAGAATCATAACATAATGGGGTAGACCCTAAGGAAACATATCACAGTATGGAGGCTAGAATGCATAATGCAACGGAAAAAATGATCTTCCCTAACCTATATGCTAGTGGCAAAAATGATACCTGCCATGATGGGTCAGTGGTCATGGAATCGAAGAAATAGAAAAAATCCCAAAGTATTCAATTTAACTTGAAAGACAACCTATCGCAACACTCAAAGCCAAAATGTCATAAAGTTTATAAAATTTTTAAAAATAAAACATAAACTTTGTAAAAGTGGGTTTTTAAAAGTTTTTGAAATTACAAGATATAAATAGACATTTTGACTCAACAAAACTCATTTGTCTTTTGAACAATTGAGAGAAGGAGCTCTTGAGCAAAGACCAACATCCATAATCCATCCTATTTCTCAGCCTGAATAGTTACCATATGTCCAGGTAATCCTCAAATTTGATCTTTCAATGAATTTATGTACATTTCAAACATTTATTCAAGAATTTTACCATAGGAATCTTGTTTTTAGATTTTTACTTTGCGCGTACATGGGTTGGGCATATTGAAGTCGTGTATGAGTAAGCCCTATACGCGACTCTGTATGAAGCGAAATCGCGTGTGCGCAGTGAAATTTTTCAAATTATGCATTTTAATGGATAAAATGCTTGAACTGCGGGATGACTATCACATGGAAATAAAGAGAGCATAGTGTAGTAGACAATGAAGTAATGAATGACCCACTGTCATTGGATGCATTTAGAGGGTGTGGATTATTGAATTTTTTCAAAATGCCTAATATGAAAACCAACACAAGGTTGTTGGATATTCCTATGAACTACTGTGATCTAGAAGAGGATACTTTTATGATTGATGAAATTCCCTTCTGAATTGAAGTAGAATATATCTACTTCATCCCTAGACTTTCCCAGAGATGAGAGCTAGTTAACTTGTGAGGGAAGGCCCAAGGCAGCCTTAGTGTAGATGATTATATTCACATATAATGCCCCAAGAACAATGAGAAGGTAGGGACATAGATCCTAATAAAGAATGTGGACAGTCTACCCCTTAGAATTATCCTTTTTAATATTGGTAGGGTAGCAGGTTCATCTTCATTACATCAAGAAGCACATGTTACAATGAGCCTAGCAATGCATTTCCTCACCACTGTCTTTCATTGGTGTACAAACCTCTTAATCAATTTGAAGAAGCAACTCGCTTCTATCAAAAAGAGTAATACCTAACATTTTGATTGTGGTACCATCCTTTTCACTTTCATCTTTGAGAGACTACTAGGGCTTCAACCCAAATTTCTCTTTATGATTAGTAGCCTAAGAGATCCATGTATAGGTAGATGGGTTGATTTGATGAAGAGACTAGGGGCTGGCGAGGTCCCTAGAACAAATTTTGATGACGAGTTTTTACTTTGGTGAGAACAATTCATTGCCATCGAAGACTACCCCTATGTAGGTATGGACTTCAAAGTGGATCTAGTTCTAGTGCTTTCCACCAGACGCTGCATGGGGTGCCATAGGTAAAATTATTTTTAATTTTTTAAAGTTATTTTATTTTTTTGGATTTCAAAAATTATGAATTGAAATTACTTTTTATGATACAATTATTCTTACAAAAATATTTGAGCATGATATAGACGAGGGAACGGTAAGACCTAAGGGTCTGCCCATGCATAGGCATCATGGAAGAGATGCAGAGATTTCTGCAAGTGGGATTGAGAGACTCCTCCACATGGTATAGAGGAACTTGGAGAGAATGACTCACGAGGTACCTATGGCAGTGATAGAGGATCTACGAGAAGCTATGTAGAGATGTGTGGTAGGAGTACTACGAGATTTGGTGCGGCTCTTCCGACGGGTGGCTACTACCATCGTCTTCTTCCGAGATGCACATCTAAGGTTGGATCCATAGATATATATTAGAGATGTCAAAATTTCGATAGGCATGATTTGGATTAAGCCATAATTTTGTAGGAAATTTTGTCCCAATTTTGTATAACATTTTGAAAATAAAACTTCTATCTATATAGATGGTTTCATGATGTGATGATAATATATACAGATGATGTTTAATTATTTTTTATCTTTAATGTGGTGAATCATTAATATGCCAATCTAATGCTTGATTAGCTATGGAATCAGCAAATGAGTTTTCTAATGTTTGAATATGGATAAATGTGATAAAATTAAATGATATTTTTAATAAACGCACTCTCAGAAATTGGCGATATAAATAAGGATCTCTCATGTGATAAATGTTGTTTAACTAAGAAACCACCAATTGTGAATCCACGTATACTACTAACAAATCAATACCAAGAGGTGTTGCTTCAAATATTAAGTTAACCACAACAATATATTCGGAAACATTGTTTGAAGCAGGGCTGATACATATGCCTATTGAAGCCAACAACTAACTGGATTGATAGTGTTAGGATGGGGTCCCCTGGGTCAGGTTTGGGATTAAAAACCCAAGTTTTGATGAAATTTTTGTAAAATATGTAAAGTTTCCATGATTTTTGGATGCGTAGTGCATAGGTGATTAGGAGAAAAGGGGGCTTTATCTCCTTGTTTATGTAAAGTTGATTTGGCTGTGAGATCCACCCATGGTTCGCGAACCATGGCATTGTATGAATAGGTGTGTCTTAGAGAGTATAAGGAAGATCATGTATGTAATGGGTCAATAGAGTATAGCACAGAGAAGTGGGTCAAATAGGAAAGAAAGGCTCTGCAGTTGAGTGCGCAGAGGCATAGATAAAGTCTGGAGCTGAGTGCGTGGACCCCTGCAGCTGAATGTGCAGGGTAGTTTTGAGTCTGTAAATCCTAACTGAAGATCAGTAAAGAAGATTATTAAAGAATTCTTGTTTTTATCTGTTTTCTTTTGTTTATTTATGCTTGTGATATACATTATGGATGGATAATGTATTTATGAAATATTTATCTAATGATGCGTGACTCTATGAAATAAGTCCTAATAACTATACACACTGCATGTTAAGTACCATCACAAAGATTATGATCCATTCTTTTATGTTTATTACAATACATAAGTAGATCTGCATAAGCTCAGATCTAGGGTTATTTTATGATGTGCATAAGTTGATGATGCGACTGTTAAGGGTCTGCAAAGACCAATCATAGACCTTCGTGAAGGTATAGAGGCTATTTAAGGGGAGTTGTAGTACCAAGCCCTAAGGGCTTATAGATCTGCGTGAAGGACTATCTACGGTACTAAAAGAAATCACACTCGTCTCTAGATGCAGAAACTTGGTGCTTGCATCCACCCATATTACTTTGGGTGAGACTGTAGCTTGCGCTACATGTTTTTTGCTGAAAGGGCCAGTAGTGCAGGATTTATTGGTTGGAACAATTAACTCTAAACCTCTGTCAGGACCACCTAAGCCAACAAATGGTTCCATTTCTGGGACCAGGATCTGCTTGAAGTAGATGTGTGATGTCACATCAATAGAATCCAACCAACAAGGAAATTGAGAAGTGGTTGGATAGAAAGATTCATGAATTCATGGCGCAAGAGAACAACAATCCACACCTGTCAAAGGAGTAGTGGTTGGATAGATATTTGTATATGGAAATACACGAAATTTTCTTCTGCACCTTCTTGATCAAATTATACGAGTGGATAGCTAAGTTGGCAGACGACCAAGGGAGGTGGAAGCTTGATGGTCCAATAGTGTGGACTCCAGAGTTGGTACGACGATTAGAAGCCTCTAAAGACAAAATCGCGTAGGCTGTCAACCATTGGCTTGATTGAATTATAGGAGGATTCGGTACAGAATTCACAGTTGATACCTCAGTCAGCTACAACGAAGCAAAGAAGAGGTTTTTCAAGGGACTGCGAGGTAAATATCTGAGATCTTTGAATACCTGGATTAAAATTCTCTTCTGTGAAAACCGAGTTATGCCATTTCCTTGATGTTTGGAGCTACGCAAAGTGGAAAACTCTTCAGATATTGAGAGAAATGAGGTCCTGAATATATCCCATTGATTGGACCTCCTTTAAGCGATGACGAGGGAGTGGTACAGGCCTCACTACAGAGTGTTGTTCAGCTGATACGACAGGGTTTTCTGTAGACATATCATCCATCCACTCCACCTCCACCTCCACCCCCACTGCATACACCTTCGCCCACACATCCACCACCACCACCGCCATTCAACATGTCAAAGACAATGAAGTGGCCAATTTTCAAAGGTATAGGGAGTGAAGATATAGATCAATTTTGGTTTGTTGTGAATTCTGTGTGAACAACGCAGCAGATTACTGATGACAACATAAACAAGGCACAGTTAGTTACTTCTCTACAAGATAGCATGCTAATGTGGTATATTATGTATTGTTCTGGTCATCCTATGGAAATTATAGCAAATACCAAGGCTTCTTTAAGCGAAGAGTTAAGTAAGCCTAAGTCTGACTCGCAATCAGTAGTTGGATTTAAGGAAATCTCGATGATAGTTGATGAGACTCCTTGGGAGTTAAATCAAAGGTTGAAATGTGTGATTTGTGAAGTTAACATGCATCTCACAGATGGTCTGCATTGCGAGTGGTTTATAGCCTCTCTTATGCCCCACCTACGGATTTCTTTGTCATAGCAGAAGATAGGAACTTAAGAAGAAGCCCTCGAAATTGCGATGAGATTGCATGCAATGCCTATGAAAGATGCAAACATGGGGTTACAACAAATCCATTCTCAATTACAGAGCCTATGCTTAGAATTACAGAGCTTGAGGAAAGATAAGAAGGCTAAAGTAGAGGTGCTCGTGGAAGTCTAGTGTCTGAAATGTAAGAGCTAGGGCCATGATAAGGACCACTATCTCGTATTTACGAACTATATCATAGAAGGGTGATCAATTCCCCTGAGACCAGAAGCTCTAGGAGGACCAATCATGGGGGATACACTATGGTGCAGTATTTGTCAAGTGGCTGAAAAACACACAACATATAATTGTCATTTGCTTCAAAAGTCCGTTCAGACACCATAATAGTTGTTTTGCAACTTCTAAAAATTAGTGGGCCATGATGAGCGCTACTGTCGTAGCTATGAACTAATGATGGAAAGAACACCTACCTACCGAATGCAAGAATAAACTTGGCCTCCAGAAAATGTTGCTGGGGGAGCATATGCAGGATATCAGGGATGAGGACAAGGCTGAGGTGGAGGAGGGTCTGGTAGAGGCCGAGGTTAGGTTATTTGTTACAACTATGAAACACCTAGGCACTACGCGTGGGAGTGTCAGAATGAGACACATCTTTCAAGTCAATACTACGAAGGTGCAGCCTCAACAACCTACGTAGAACTTACACATAATGAGATCTAAGCCCCACCAGGAGGACTAGAGTGTGAAGATAGTGCTGAGAAGTGAAATAAAAACTGGTGATAATAAAGTAAAACATCCTGAATAGGATGGATGGGTCCACAAGACCCCCAAAAAAGAAGCTGGTTTTGATTTGGTGCACGCTAAGAAAATTTTTATGGAAGACAAGAAAAGCTTCATTGATGCCTCCACCCTAGGAATCCAGAACAAAGTACCAGAAACCAATGCGCCTACAGAGGTTGACCCCTCTATGCTTACCACATTCTTGCAGACTTGCATGAAACTGTTGCGCGATAGAAAATTTGTGAAAGGACTACAGGAGTTAATAAAAAGATGCGCTGGTAAAGAAAACACCCTGGATGGACACCGCGTAGTTAGAAAAATTGGCAAACATAAGGCAAGAACAGGGAAGGGGATAAGGCTCACCATGCAGTTAGGAGAATATGAGATGGACCAGGTCATTTTGGATTTGGGGTCTGACGCAAACGTTTTTCCTAAAAAAACATGGGAGATAATGGGGAGACTTGTGCTGCAGTGGTCTCCGATCTAGCTTAGAATGGAAAACTAACAGAAGATCATCCCTATGGGACGATTACATGGTGTAACAGTGGATATAGAAGGTGTGAGCACATTAGACGATTTTGAATTAATAGAGATTGTTGATGACAACAACCCATACCCTCTGCTCCTCATAATTGACTCATCCATTGATATGAATGGATTCATCATCTTGAAGAAGAGGACAATGTCATTTGAAAAGAAGTTGCTTTGATTTATAGTACCGTTGGACCCTACAGAAGGGGTGTGCTACGCTGAACCAGTCCGTGATTATGAAGAAAGTGAGGATGAATTAGATCAGATATATAAAATAACAACGTGAGATCAAGACTGGATCAATCCAACAACAGATGGATGGATCGCATGGGACCAAGAGAGTTCCTTCACCTATGCTTTAGATGAAGAGTTGGAGCGTTGGTAGAATCGGCTGCATGAAGTATCTACACTTCATTGAAACATGATGACTAAATCGGTGCGCTGCGTTTCGTCAGAGGTAAGGAATTTACCTTATTTTGATTGTTTAATTGAGGTCGATAAGTTTTTTGATGCATTTGAGCATGAAGTCCCTTATAATCATCGGTTTGAAACATTAGATATGGTAGTGCATGCTACGCCGACACAATGGTGTGGTATGCAAAAGGATAGATGTGATGGATGGCAAGACTATAGAAGAATGATGAGGTTGGAATTTGGTCAACCTAACATTAGATTGTCTGAGAAATATGGAGGGATGATCCACGTGATCATCTAGCGAAGTGGACTAAAGCTTATGGAACGAAACCATAGTTGGTGTGGGTACACTTGTTTTTCCATACTTTAGACACAATCCTCATGAACTGGTATCTGGAGATAGAGCTCCACCATGGCACTACAAAGTGGGATATATTGAGGGAAGGCTTCTTAATGATCTTCAGTTTTGAATATGACTTCAAGAGCATTGATGAGGCTCTGCGGGAGTGATGAGCCTTAGTATTGTAACAAGAATGTTGCAACTCTTAAGGCTACTGACTTTAATTATCAACCCAGGGTTGTACAAAATTAAGAGGTATCAACACTATATGTGCAACATACAATGTGTCCTTCCTTTGTTGTGATGGTGCAATGGAGCGCAAGTATTGAAGTCAAATCCTAAACTAATTGTAGAAAATGAAATGTTTGAAATGGAACCTTACCCTATTGCAAGAAATAAAGTACAAGGAAAGAGACTAAAATCAAATGATAAAACACATCGTTTTTCTAACTAATTGCTAAGACGCTTTGCTTCAAAATAATTCTAAGTTAACATGTATGCAATCCTACTACAATAAGCATCTAGATTCAAGTCATCAAACCTTCTACTGCTACGCATGTAAATGAATAAAATAAATCTAATTTTCTTTTTCTCTTTTTTCATGTGCGAGTGTGAAAGCTAATCTCTTTTGATGATGTGGTACATAGCTCGGAGATGATGGTGAATGGTCAGAAGGCTTGGGAGACAAGTAAGGACCCTTTGCTAGCTTCCTAGAGGCCTTTTCCTCAATTTGGCCTCAAAACAAGGTTTCCTACAGGATGTTACAGGATTTCCTATAAGATGTCCTAAAAACCTACAAGATCCCCTTAAAACCTATAGGATACAGCCGAGAGCAAAAGGATGGATGTTGAAGGTGATGGAAAGCTTAGGGAAGGTGGTTGGTGGATGGAATGATGCAAGGGAGCGCCTATGACCACTTTAGAACTCAAAAAAAAAGTTGGGAGATGGATGGATTTGGTCAAAAAGCTTCGAGACGTTTCCTTGTGAAATGATGAAATTGGTGAGGGTTTAGTGAAAGAAAGTGAGGACCATGGGTGGATGAAGTTGGTATGAGGTTGCTGGCTATGCAATCTCTTTGTACTCCTAAAACACCTGCACTGCATCAAACATTGACATTTACCCAAAAATCATGTAAACATGAAGAATTTCAATTATATAAAGGAAACATAATTTCATGAGCTAGTTGTCTACTTCATGCATCAGGAAAAATTTGTAGGATGATATAAAACATTCATGAGACCTAATGTAAGAATGAAGATAGAAGAAATGGAAACCAAATCCTACCCTTGGAAACTAGCAAAATGCTGACCTAAGTGTGGAGCAAGAGGGTTAAAATGGTCTTGATGGCATGGAGGTCAAGTAGAGGCCTAATCCTAGTTTCAATGATGGTTTTTCGCAATTCGGGCTCAAAATAGGCTTTCCTACACAATGCTACAATGATTTACTACAAGATGTACAGATTTAATATAATTCACCAAATGACCAAGAAAATCAAATACAAATTGGATGGGAAAAATTTAGTTATTAACTAGGATTTCTTAGGTCCCCATTCCAAGTGGAATCACTCAAAAAGACCTCTGTTAACCCATGCTAAAAAAATAGAAAAACATTACTAGTGAGAAATCTACAAATTCGAGAACTAGTGAGCTAGTAAATCTAAAAAATGCCTAACCTAATTAAGTGAAAATGTAGTGGGGTAATTTTTGTTATGAGCTAAAATGTTTTTGTGATCTAATGCAAGTGGACTAAACTCGATTGAAGCTCATACTCATGCTCTAAAAAATAGCATAAATTTATTGTTCTTTGCTAAATAGGAGGTCCAACAATCTAGATTTGGGAATAAGAAGAATAATCCATGCAACTCAATGATTACTATGAACTTCGAAAGATTTTACAAGGACAAAATAATGCTTGTGATCCTACAAAATAACTTACATCAACCATTTAATTCAATCCTACAACAAGAAATCATTAATACTAAATGTCGAAATAGAAATAAATAAAAACAAGAGATGCATGTGAATAAGAAGTGAAAAGAAGGAAAGAAAATGATACAAAAGGGCTATGAGGTTCCTCGGATGGCCAATCCCAAGGAAACTCAGAGACCTATGGAGGAGAACAATATTTAGAAGCTGAACATGACACCAATCTTCATTATTTTCATCAATAGAATTACACCCCTAAAAAAATACAGTGGAGCTGCAAAAATACAAGCTCTCTCTACAACGGCACTAATGAAAATATCTCTTTAGAGGAAAATTTGACTTGGTACTTGTAAAAAATGTTTAGGAACCATTCCTCATAAATGGAGGAATCTTTCCCCACCAAAATCCCTTGATTAGTGGATCTGGTCCCCAATACTAGGAATTTGCATTAAATGTCAAGGAACACATTCCTAGATTTTCTCAATCATTACCTAGAGCCAAATTAGACTTGTTACTTATACAAAATTATTAAGAATCATTTCCCATGAATGGAGGAAGATTTCCCCACCAAAATCCATTGATTAGTGGATATGTTCCCTTGATTAGTGGATATGGTACCTTGATTAGTGGAACACATTCCTAGATTTTCTCAATCATTGGAGTTCCACAATCTATGCCATAATTCCATAATATCTTTTTGATTTATTATTTATTATTGATCCTCCCGTGGTAGGGAACAAGTCCCTGAATTTTCTCCTCCTCCAAATCTTCATAATCTTCCTAATATTCTCATAATATTCCACAAAAGAATAACATTAGGCACAAATATCCAATTATTCAAAAACCTTCCTAATCAATATATTAAAGTTAAAAATAAACTATCTAATGCAGAAAGAGAGGTTTAATGTGCTGAAGGATGGTCATAGGACTTAAATTATTTTTTAATTTAGAGGCATGGGCCTTAATTTATGTCTAATTTAGAGGCCCATCATAACCCCCTGTTGAAAGTGTTGCTCATCCTCTGAGCAACTTAGTGACCTCATTATGCCTCATCCATGGCCCTGGTGGCCTCTCTCTTGTGCATTAAGAATCTTGGCTGTAATTTCTACAAGGACAAGCCCAAAAACATAATTGTGCAAAGAAAAATCATTATTTCTTGAGACCATTTGCTTGCCTTCTTTCCCTTTATTCAAGATGGGTTCTTGAATATTTTTCAGTTTGGAAAGGTCTTCCACACCCTTATCAACCTTCTTCTACCTTGTTCAAACATTTGGACACCTCTAACACCTTCAAAATGCATTTAGATGAGAACTAGGACATCTTGTAGTAATTCCTGTCAAAACTACAAGAAACCCTGCTAAAACTATAGGATACCAATTTTGAGCATAAAAGATAGTTTGAGGTCAGGGAAGGCCCTCAACTTGACTCCCATGCATTTTTCTCATTTCTATAACATGTTTTAGGCCTTGAACAAAAGCTAGAAAGAGAATAGAGACCTCATGGAAAGCCTCTTTTCATCACTGAATTTTGAGTTCTATTGTTATGGTGGATGCCTTATTTCCTTTTGTTGCCTTCTTCTTCTCTCTCGTTGTCTAGATGATTACCTAATGGCCTTGTATTTCTCTGTTTTGATTAGGTATCTATTAGGTACGGTCATTTTCGGTTTTAGCACAAATATTTTTCTTTCTCCATTCTTGTAGCAGCATTCTGCCTTCTTGTAGTAGTAATTCCTTCTTCCTTCAGAGTCTTATAACTGTATGGGAGTGATGAGAAATGATGTCGGTTTGTGAAAATGAAGAATATTTTGTGTCTTTTTTATCAAGAATGAAATGGCATGGATGAATGATGAATAGATACTGAATATGAAGTGGATGGAGGGCTTGGAGTACTGTGGTGACTTTGGCCTTTGCAAAGTTTCTTCTTTTAACTACTATACTTATTCATTGAAATCATCACCCTTCATAATTTGACTTTTCAATATTCCATGAGTGAAGGAGTGAGTTGCAATTAAATAGTTGAAGGTGCCTAAGGCTGCTGACCCATCCTTAGCTTATAAAACCTCATCTCTCATGCGTTGACAAAATATTTCTAACTATAATATCCTCAAGAGAATAGGTAAAGAATATTGCATACATGTACCTACCTAATGATCTTCCTATAGATGTTATTTGTTGGAGAGTGAAATCCTTGCTTTTATTTTCTTCATGTGTAATTTTCCTCTTTTATCTCTAATTTTTTTTACTTGATGTGTAGGTACTGGATGGTGATGCTGATGAATCCTCACTGTGCCGGTGGATTCCCTCTTGTTAAATACCATTGTCATGCTTCTATGATGGATGTGGAGGGTTTTATATGTCTCATTACCACTATTTGATGAAGCCAACATCTAGTTTTCCCTTCTGAAACTGTTCAATGCCAATCTTGTAGGTCTTGTTCTGCATCCTGTAGGATCTCAGGGAATCTTGTAGGTTTTTTGTACAACGACTTGTTTTGTCCATATCTCCAAAACGGTAGAATGGATTGACCTGAAATGTTCTGAGCATGTTGCCATCATCATTATGCGCCTCCCAATAAAAAATTTTTGGTCAATGGATGCACGTATCTCAAGAAAAACTAAAAATAGTTGAAGGTGATGGAGGCCGATTTCTTGGAAATCGTGCACTAGAGTTTGCTGAAATTTCTTGGGCATGTTACCATCATTCATATGCATCTCCCCATGAAACAACTTTTTAAATGGATGCAAAAAGATCGAGAAAATGCAAAAATGTCTATATGTGATGGAGGTTGACCATGTTACTATTATCCATATGCACCTCCCCCTAAAACAACATAGAAAATGGATGCATGTTTTTCAAGTTCTGGAAAAAATAATTTTCTGCTCTATGTATTTTCGTATCCTGTAGTAAAACAAAGCATCCTATAGTTTTTTAGCACAACAAGAAAATTGAATTGTAGAAGTTTGATAATAATGGGTGGATGGTGAAAATAGATGATGGTGATGAATTGGCATGGCCTTGTTGGAGAATTCGAGCAAAGGAGGAGAACGTCAAAATTTGAGTTCTTTTCACTAGGATTGACCAATTTTCCTTTTGGTACCAACTTGTTTTTGTTGTTTGCAGATGTTGGAGAGTACATGCATTTATCAAAGAGATGCATGGAGCAAGGATTTCTTATATTTTTTTCTCTTTTTTTCTCCTAGGCCTACTAGCTTCCTCAATGAGGTTTTCAACTAATAGGTATGCCTAGGTGCCTCAAAGGAGGTTTTCACCTAGGATCTTTTCTTTTTTCTCTCTTTTTTTCCTTTTTTCCAACCCATTGACCGCCTCATGGAGGTTTTGAATTAATAAGCCAATATGAGGCGCCTCCAAGGAGGTTTTCACCTCAATTTTTTTTTCTTTTATTTTTCAAATTTGTTTTTTCTACTCTACCCTACTTGAAAAACAAAATCACTTTCAAGAATAAGAATACTTCCAATGGATCCATGTGCACGTCAAGATGATAGAAAAAATGATGTGTAGGCTTGAAATGTATGCTTTGACATGTACCTAGATTTCAGAGACCAAATGATTTGACTTTGAAAGGACCAAGCATAGTTGAATAAGAGAGTGATGCTCCATCTTGTTGATTTTTTGGAACCAAACCTCAATATAACTTTGGTGTCCTTGGTTTTCTCACTTATCTGGATCATTCTTCATGTCTTCTTCTACCATTACCTTCAAATATTCTTCTTTTTGCTGATTGTTCTCTTGAATACATGAGGGAGCTCTCTCAATATTTGATTTTGATGTCTGCTTTTCATCAAGTGCAACCCATGATTCTATGGTCTTCTCATTTGAATCTTCTTCTTCTGGAGGTGTTCCCTCAATCATTTCAAGATAATATATTTTTTGAAATACTCTTCCTAAGCTATGGTGAATATCATTGATGTCAAGAGGAGATGTTTGGAAGTGTTGTACCTCAGCATTGTAAGTGGGCTGAGCTACTTCAATGTGTGGGTTTGGAAATGGTGGTACAGGTAGTTGAATGGGAGTGTATATTTGAGATGGATGGGGATGGGTTGTGGTTGTGGTGGAGGTGAATGGTAGGGATAACATGGAGTTGGGTATGGAGGATATTGAGGAAAATGTTGAGGATATTGTGGTTGGCTCCCATAATTTTCTTGCCAACCTTGTTGCCAAGAATGGTTTCGGGGTTTAAATGCCCAATGTTGCCAAGGAAAAGATATGTTCCAATTACTTTGATGTGGATATGCAACCTTGAAATTGTGAATTAGGCTTCTGCATCATATCAGGTTGAATAGGCTTCCATAGTCCTCTTGGAGCTACATAAGATTGTTGCATTGGCAAATGAATTGCTATGTTGTCCTCTTGGTGAACTTTCTTCTACCTTGGTAATGACGAGCAACATTTACCATCACGTGATTCTTCATGGAAAACAAAAATAGGTTTTTTTTTCTCATTTTGTATTCTTAACATTTCTACTTGTTCAGTTAGATTACTAAGAATTTCTATTTTTAAGTCATCAAACAAATTTCCAAGTTTAGCTTGACTTACCGATTTTGATGCTAACTGACTTACTCTTGCCCTTCCTCCTGATATGTCTTTGCATGTTTCACAAATTTCTTCAAATGATAATTGGTATACATCACCTCTACTCACGAGATTAAGGAGTTCAATCCATTCATCCCTAATTCTTCTAAGTAAGAGGGTTTTTAGTCTGTTAGATCCTAAATGGTATAGTTTTCCCCTCTGAACATTGTATATGAACCTCTCTATTAGATCCTCAAGGCTCTCATCTTATCTTTGATACATTCTAAAGATTCCTTATTTAAGATCCTAATCTTTATATTTTTCTATAAATATCTTTGCATATCATTCCATTATCTTATTGAATTAGTTCCTAAACTCATGAACCATTTAAGAGCTCTATCCTTCAAAGCTGCCGGAAAAAATCGTAGTTTTTGAGTTTTTAATAAGTAACCATCAGATATACAAACAATGTCAAATTCAAAGAGAAAGGTTTTTGGATCCTCTGACCTTAGACCATGAAATTGTGGAAGAAAAGATGGAGGATGTTCTTCATATGCACATTGATATCAATATATTGATTGGGAAATCTAAGAGGATCTTCCTCATTGTCATCATCTCCATCCATTTCTTCTATATTCTTTACCATCTTCTTCTTCTACCTAAAAAAGTGAATGGTGATGTGGTTCTTACTACACCACGTGAACAAATAGGGGGGTGGGTTGGTGTTGGAGAACTTTTGTTTTTGTTTTTATGATTGAATGAAAACTATAATGCAATGCACTTTTCTACTTTTGAAATTAAATATGCCTAATGCAAATATTTTGTTTGTGCAAAAAGTGAAAAGAAATGAATCAACTAGGGAAGAAAACAATGCATACTTTGACACCTCCTTGGCAAAGGTGCCAAAAAGTGGTGAGCCTTGCTATTGTAATAAGAATGCTACAACTCCCAAGGTTACTGACTTTAATTATCAACCAGGGGTTCGTAAAAACTTAAGAGGTATAGGCAGTATATGTGCAGCATATAATGTGTCATTATTTTGTTGTCATGATGTAATGGAGTGCATGTACTGAAGTCAAATCCTAAACAAATTACAGAAAATGAAATGTTCGAAATGGAACCTTACTCAATTGCAAGAAACAAATTACAAGGAAAGAGACTCAAATCAAACGCTAAAACGAACCATTTTCTAACTAACTACAAAGAGGCTTTGCTTCAAAATAATTCTAAGTTAACATGTATGCAATACTCCTATCCTAAACATGCAGATTCAAACCACTAAACCTTCTACTGATGTGCATGTAAATGAATAAAATAAATATGTTTTCCTTTTTGTCTTTTTTCATGTGAGGGTGTGAAAGCTAATCTCTTTTCGTGATGTGGCAGGTGGCTTGGAGATGATGGTGAATGGTCAAAAGGCTTGGGATACAAGTAGGGACCATTTACTAGCTTTTGAGAGGCTTTTTCCTCAATTCAGCGTCAAAATAGGGTTTCCTACAGGATGCTATAGGATTTCCTATAGGATGTCCTAAAAACCTATAGGATCCCCTCAAAACCTACAAGGTACAACCAAGAGAAAAAGGATGGATGTTGAAGGTGATGGAAAGCTTAGGGAAGGTGGTTGGTGGATGGAATGAGGCAAAGGAGTGCCTAGGACCACTTCAGAACTCAAGGAAAAAGTTGGGAGATGGATGGATTTTCTCAAAAATCTTGGAGAAGTTTCCTTGTGAAATGATGAAATTGGTGAGGGTTTAGTGAAAGAAATTGAGGACTATGGGTGGATGAAATTAGGATGAGGTTGCTGACTATGAAATCTCTCTGTACTCCTAAAACACCTACACTACATCAAATATTAACATTTACCGAAAAATCATGCAAACAAGAAGAATTGCAATTATCTAAAGGAAATAGAATTTCATGAGCTAGTTGTCTACTTCATGCATGAGGAAAACTTTGTAGAATTATATAAAACATTGATGAGATCTAATGTAAGACTGAAGATAGAAGAAATGGAAATCAAATCCTACCCTTGAAAACTAGCAAAATATTGGCTTAACTGTGGAGCAAGAGGGTTACAATCGTCTTGATGGCATGGAGATCAAGTAGAACAGTGATTTACTACAGGATGTACAAATTTACTATAATTCATCAAATGAACAAATAAATCAAATCCAAATTGGATGTGACAAATTTTGTTATTAAATACGATGTCTTACGTTCCCATTCCAAGTAGAATCACTCAAAAAGACCTCTGTTAACCTGTTAGGGTCCAACCCTAACCCCCTTATTTATGTAATAGGGTTGAGTCATAGTTATAGTAGTTATAGTTAAGTAAAGAGTTAATAAATCCCATATTAATAATTGTAAGTGGTTGACCTACATTTAAAGAAGGAACCATAGTTAGTTGCAAATGGGCCATGGTATTAGATAGATGGTATTAATAAGAACCATGGTATTGACCCATGGTATTGCATGTATGAATCCTACATAAAGGATAGAGACTCCCCTCGAGGAGCATCGTGTCTTATTTTGTAATTAAGCCCAGCTCTATTGGAGGTTGCCCCCTCGAAGAGGCAAGTGAACATTGCTTTCCTTTCTGAATAATAAAATACTTGCTATTCTTTCTTATTGTTCTATGTTCTGGGTATATTTCTTTGCATGTTTGGTATTCTGGTATCTACTCATAGGTCAAGAGCATAAAAATTGGTATAAGAGAGCTTTCTAGGGCCAGTGGGATCTCCATTTTTAGAATTTTTATTTATTTTTTGGCTAGAGACGTGTTCTAGCATCCTTAAACCATGGGATCTATCATTGAGCGCATAAGCCTGTGGATTTGGGGAGGCATGCATGTAGGAAATACAAGAGGTGGTCACGCTTGTTGGACTCCCTTGTAACCCCTATGGGTACCCCTTCGAGTAGTAGCGCATTAGACATAACTGCGCATGGACTGTCTTCCAAGTACCCTCTAGGTATATTGGAAGCCCCCTAGGCTCTCTTGAAGCGTCGCCATAGATAAACTGTTGGCCGTCTTGCTGCTATAGTATGCCGAGAACAACACTTAAGGAGATTACTCATGCATACGATAGGGTAGTCGAGTTGTACGGCTAAGGGTACTGTTGATCCTCCTTGGTTAGTGCCCTAAAAGATTGGGTCGAGTACTACTGTCAGACCCTTATGTATATTGCGATCTATAGCACCTGACAATCCTTGAGACCATAGTTCCCTTGTGTCTCTCTAGATCACGCATCCTCTCTGTCAGATCCGATCTAGCAGGTGGGGTTCTATCGTAGCCACAACAATTAGTTCTGCCATTCAGATCTATCAGATCCACCAATCAGATCAATCAGATCCACCAGGTCTTGCAGCAGGGGTGTTTAGTCAATTTAGTGTCCTAAATTGCTACATAAATTATCAATCTGGGTTTCATAAACTAATGAAGTGTATTGCACTATATGTGTTAAATAACCCTTTCTTCACTATTTTTATGTTGTTTTGGGGTTTTGTTCTTTTGACTCCTAGAGTTCTACAATGTAATTGAAATATTAATCTACTGCTGAAGTGAGAGCCTAAAAGTGCTTTTTAGGCCAAGTTTGGGAGTGGAGTTTTAAAAAAAACAAAGTGAAGACAAATCTTATCTTCTTGCTATTGTAATGGTTTCCAAAATATGAGCTTAAAAGACTCTTAAAACTGTTGTCTACCTAATTACAAAACCAAAACTTAAGTGAGAAAATGGAAGTGCAACTATCTATATCAAACTGAGAATGAAATACTGGAAGCAAAACTACTTCTGCTGTCTATTCTACTTGCGAAATTAAAGTCTAATGAACTACTGCAATTAAACTAAAGGAAAGAAACAAAACTGAAACTGCAACTATACTATTTGTGAAAGTAAAACTAGATGAAGCACTGTTACCACTCTGCTATATAATTTAGGGAGAAATTAACTCCTTATGATAGCAACAATTGAGAGATTCCATTCTTCACCATTCTAAAAGAAGTAAACATTAAAAGTGCAAGGAAAAACTCAGTCATTAGCAAGGCATTTCACCACTTAGTATTAGGTTCAACCATCAACGAAGGGCTTTTGGAAATATCTCTTTAAATCATGAGTTGCTTGAATTGACAAGAAAATGGCATCAAACTATCTACTTCTAAACTAATGAATAGCAAGTAATCTCATTTTATAAACATAACACTTTGCCATTTAGTTTGAAGATCAATCATCAGCAAAAGGCTCTGCAAATATTAGCTTATATCATGACAAAATGACATCAAACTATAACTCTAAACTAATGAACAATAAGTAATCTCATTTATAGAGATAACACTTCGCCATTTAGTTTGAAGATCAATCATCAATGAAAGGCTCTGGAAAAATTTGCTTATAACATGAGTGACTACACTAAAAAGGAAAAGGTATTGAACAACAAGAAAATCTCATTAATAAACTCCATATTTCACCATTTAGTCTGAGGGTAAACCATCAACGAAAGGTTGTGGAAGCATTCATTTATGTAATGAGTGACTATCTAGTAAGCAAAGGCATGAAACAACTTAAATTCAAAAGCTCAGAAACTAAAGAAAAACAGAAGAAATGATGCTGCTTGACATAGTTTAAAAGCTACAGTTAAAAAGCAAGAGCATGAAAGAAACTAAAGAACCACTTCTAAACTAGAATGCAGCTATCTGAGTTAGTAGAAACAAGTGACAAAAGCTGCAATAAACACAGTGTTCAAAACGATTATAGACATAAATAAAAACACAATAAACCTACAGCTGAACAAAAGAAAATAAAAAATGGAAATGTACAGAAACAAAAAGTAACCTTGACCAAGTAGGGGCCCTCTGCATGGCCCAGGACTAGCAACGTAAAATCACTTCACACGCTCAGGTATCCATATGGAAAAAACAATGTTTTTATATTGAAAATAGAGTACTAAATATCTCGTGCTTACAAATGGAAATTACACTACTTCATCATCAAAAACATTAACTAGTTCTGTGTTCCAAACGCTGGAATTTATAGGAAAAATTCATAACAGTTTTAAAGAGAAAAGTCTTCTACAACAAACACGTGAACAGGTAGTGCATCCGAGAATTTAGTCTTCGGTTGGCTTGAATAGTAAATATTTGAATAGTGGCTGTTGGATTTGGTTATGCAGGTGGAAAGAAGGTGGAAAATGACATCCTCAGCTTCAGGAACATGCCTCAGATTCATTTGTGTGCCAAAACAGAGTTCTAGTTGCTGTAGGACTTATCTGTTTACTCCCCTTTGACCAGGGTCTTTCTCCTAGAATTTGATTAAATGGATAGGACTCCATCCATGTGGTGACATTTCACCAGCTACCCATGTGGCTTGTTTCTTCTATCGGCACTTGTAACATACAAAAGTATGGAGATGGCTGCGGAATGGCCGGTTAGTTGTGGAAAGTGGATACATTCCATAGATGAAAAACAAAACCCTATCCAAATAACACACATAATAATATTATTTGAAAATCAATAAAATGTACTCTTGGAAGTAACATGCAATGGCTTTTGATGGTTTAGGATGCATTGGCATGGGAAAACAAAGGAAGAAGGATGAAGAAATTGCTTGAAAAAGAGGCAGTTTTGGGACTCAACATACCCCCACTGTGAAGTTGTTCCATGTACTCATGCAACCAAATTGTAACATTCCTTCTTCTTTTGTATATGCTCTAAAACCTTAGTTAGAACATCCAACCCCTTCTTGTTTCTCTTTGCTACAATTTCCATTCTATGCTTTCTCATAAGGAATCTATATTTAAGGTTGATGAGGGCCCTACCTAGCTTCCTATTTTTCTTCTTCAATTTGCTGTTTTTCTTATGCCACAGACCCAAATGAAGCATGGTATTTTCATGAATGATTTTGTCCAGCTTTTATTTTTCCTTCAAAGCTTCATTTTCCTTCTGAATATGCCCGTTTAAGACATCTAATTCATATATTTCTTGCTTTAGTGAGTGAATCAAAGTTTCTTGTGATGTAGTTGGCTGGTTAGATGAAGTCCCCTGATCTTCTGTTGTGTTCTTCTACTCCAATGATTCAATATAATCATAGATCTGTTGCTGAACTGGGTCAATCTCTGGAGATGCTCTTCTTGGACTACTTTCAAAGTCTAGTTGAGGAGAATGTTGTGGACTTTGCTCAAATTAAGTGTTATCTTGTGATTGATTTGGAGTCTCCCCTCCCACGTCTATGAATTAGGCTTCTTTTGTCTTTGTTTTCTTCATTTTTCCTTTAAGCCTGCAGCTTCTCCTTAAAATTTGTGTGCTTATGATCTCTTCTTCTATGACCTGTCTTCATTTCCCTTTTTCTTTTCCTTTCTTGGATTGTTCCTTAATGTGGACTAATTTCTCAGAGAGCAATTGTTACTCTTCTAATGAAGGCTCGGGAGTTTGATAGATTTCTTCAACTTTTCTTTTTATTTTTCCTCTCTATTTTGTTTGCTTCATGATCTCAGTTAGAGTTTCAGAGAGAGGTTCTTCCTCACTGTTTTCTTTTGCTAAACTTGTAGGAGTATTTTGAATTGCTAGAGTTCTTCTCCTCCTCCTACTCTTCTTTACTGAACTCCCTTCAAGTAACTCAGGTGGATACTGGAAAAAGTTCATGATCAGTAAGTTTTCCCATGTGCCTCGTATATCCTTCAAGTGATTTTCAACTAAAATTTTTATGAGACCATGGTGGTAAAGGTGAGGTTCTATATCTTCTATCTTCTTTCGAACAATGGTGGACATCTTCCTTAAGCTATTCAACAGAAAGTAAGGGAGATTGATGGTTCCTTTTTCTAGAAATTTCATCAACATCCTTATGTGATACATGTACATTGAACCATATCTACCCTCACACGTGATAAATTTCTGAATAATCAAGAGAAAACTACTCCATTTATCCTTTAATGCTCAGATAGGAATTCCTCTTTTGAAAATTGAGATATCCATACCTAGGTTTCGGAGAATAACTTTCCAAGCCTCATCATCGAATTCCTTATTTTTGAACCACCTTTCTCCATATTTTGGAATTCAGTTGCAGCTGCAATCGAAGATTCATCACTGAGAACCTTATATCACCAATTTCCACTTCTTCCCTAGACCTTGCAAATGTTTTGGTGACTTCTTTGTGATGGCCATTGAATTTCTTGATAAACTTCAGCTAGCCAGCCTTATTCAACGTCCCCTTCAACTGAGGGTATCCCTCCATAAACTTGACTCCTATGGGCTCTGATCTTACAATGAGACCCATTCTGCTTTTCTTCACTGTGTAGAAACTCTGTAAACAGTGGTTATGTGGGAACATAGCAGTTATAGGGATGGAAATGGAATACTAGAGAACTGTGGAGAAAATTGATGGTTGTGGAATGAAATATGGAGGGTATACGAAGTAGGAAGAGCGTATGCATGGGAATAGTGTGGAGGATGTAAGGACTGGTGCACACGTAGATTGTGTGGAGGCAGAGTATTACTCATGCACAAAACCAAAAACTGAATGAAGTCTGAGTGCTTTGCGTTCATAAGAAGGCTGCGGGAGTAAGAAAACGAGAAACTCGATGTGTGAAAGAGCCGTATTCAACTGAGTTACGTTCACATAATTAGCCATTTAAACAGGTGGAGTAGGAAAGTACAGTGAAGTATGAGTTAAAGTCAGAGGCAAATCATGAGACCGTTAAGGATTAAATCAGAAGGCATGGTGGAGTAATGACAACAATCAAATCGCATTATGACATGTTAAGGAGTAGTGATTATTCAAATTATATAACTTATGCTTTTATAGTGCTATTTGAAATAGGTTTTATTCTCACCTTTGGAACCATACCTTTTCCATTTGCTAACCTTTGATTGTTTGCTTTTGTAGGTGCTTAGGTGCTGATGTGTCTTCAAAAGATTTCTCCTTCAATACCTGCATCTGGCTTTTTATTTTTATTTTTGGCTAATGATCCAATTGTTACTGCAGATTCAGATTGGCTGTAGAATAGGATTAGCTGTGGAATCAGGATAGCTATGGAATCAAATCAGCTGTGGAATTAGATCAGTGGTGGAATTAGATCAGCTGTGGAATTGGAGAAAAACTGCGGAATATAACACAGTGAATGAAATATGACTTGATGAATGAATGAAAATAGAAAATGACTGTATGGATGAAATATGACAGATGGAGATGAAAAGTGGATATAAAGAATACTAAAGAAAAGTTTATTGATGGAATGTGGTGGTGAAATGGAGTGAAATTTGCAGAAATAAAATGGAATGGAATGAAATAAACCATGAATAAAATGAAGGACCTTTTTTTTTTTGGAAAATATAGGGTGTCAGAGTCTTCTGATTTTCACCATGTATTTTCTGTATAAGGATGCCAACCAGTGATTTGTTTTCAAGCTTATACATATTTTTTTTTTCTAAATTGATGAAAAGAACAAAGACTAAGTTGGTGGAGAAGAATGATTCTTCTTCACCAACTTCATTTCAGAATTATTTTGAAAGATCTTGATAAACTCCTCCTTTGAGATTGGCTTTTGATAAATCTTCAATCTATGACCATTCACAAGGAGAGGAGTTCGATGTTCATCTATGGTTCTGATTCTTACTGCTCCATTACTGAAAAAAATTTCAATCTCATATGGTCCAAGCCAATGAGTTTGAAATTTACCTTGAAAATCCTTGAACTTTGAATCAAATAGCAATGCCCAATCTCCTTCTTGAAACCTTTTGTCCTTGATGTACTTATCATGCCACTTAGCTTCCTGTTGCTGAACTAGACCAGTCCTTTGAACTGCTTCTTATCTGATTTCATCAAGTTCATTTAACGGCTCCTGTCTATGTTTTTGAGCTTCTGATAGATCCATCCCCAACATAACTGCCATCTTGAAAGTTTTAACTTGGAACTCAATGGGGAATAGGACTTGCTTTCCATAAACAAGTTCATAAGGTGTATCTCCTGTTGTGTTCCTTCATGTAGTTCTATAGGCCCATAAGGCTTCAGGAAGCCTTTTTGCCCAATCTCTTCTATGTAGATGCACAGTCTTGGTGAGGATTCCTTCAGTTACTTTATTTGTAGACTCCACTTGACCATTTGCTTGTGGATGATAGGGAGTGGATTTCATATGCTTGATCTTGTACTCTTCCATAAGCCTCTCCATCATTTTGGATGTGAATTGATATCCCTGATCTATCACAATTTCTCTTGGAACACCAAAGTGAGTAAAAATACCCTCAAAAGGAAAACTAACTACTGCCTTTTTGTTAGCAAAAAGTAATGTTATGGCTTCTACCCATTTGGTGACATAATTAGTATATACCAATATATACTTTTTCTGCTTGGATGGAGGATTAATATGTCCAATAAAGTATAAAGCCTATTTTTCAAAGGGTTCGATAAGTACCTAAGGTTGTAATGGCATCTGATTGGAGGGAGCAGGTTTCCCTACCCTTTAGCAGTTGTCGCACCTTCTGACATATTCTTTTGCATTTCTGAAGATGGATGGCCAATAATATCCTAAGGAAAGGATTTTATAGGTTGTCCTCCTGCTAATAAAGTGTCCACCACACGGCTCATCATGACATCCTTTGAGAATATCACGCATTTCATCTTCCTTGAAACATCTTTTGATCATAAGATCTGGCCCTGTTTTATACAATTCGTTAGAGATCCATGAATATCTTGAACTATTTGAAATAATATTTCTTTTCTCTCTAGGAAATAAATGTGAAGGTAACTTCCTTGTAACCAAATAGTTAGCAACATTTGCAAACCAAGGAGTTTGAGTAGTTACTGCAAATAGATATTCATTAGGGAACTTATCCTCAGCCGGAGAGTCTTATTTGATATTCTGAATCCTGGACAAGAAATCAACTACTTTGTTTTGTTTTCCAGGTCTTTCTAGCACAGTAATATTGAATTATTGAAAAATTAAAAGCCATCTTGTAACTCTTCCATTAGTATTAGGTTTATTCATCAAATATCTAATTGCAGAGTGATCTATATGAACAAAAGTTTCATATCCTGTTATATAATGTCTAAACTTGTTAATTGCATGAACAATACCTAAGAACTCTTTTTCAGTCACAATATAATTCAACTCAGTGGGAGTCAAATTATTACTTGTATAGTAAATTGCATAAGGAATCAAATATTTTTGTCCCAGTACAACTCCTAGAGCTATATCTAAAGCATCTGTAGAAATATGGAAAGGAAGTTTCCAGTTTGGTCCTCTTAAGATAGGTGCTTCAGATATTTTTTCTTTCAAGGTTTCAAATGCTAGTTGGCAATCAATATTCCACTTGAATTCACAATCTTTTGTAAGCAATTTGAAGAGTGGAGATGCTACTTTAGTAAAGTTTTTTATGAACCTTATGTAACACCTTGTAAATCGTAGAAAACTTCTAACATCTTTTTGGAAATTTGGAATTGGTAACTTAGAGATGACTTCCACTTTAGATCTGTCTACTTTAATGCCATCTCCTGAAATGTGATGTCGTAAAACAATACCTTCTGTAAACATCATAAAGCATTTTTCATGGCTTAGTGAAAGGTTTGTTTCTTTAAATATTTTAAGGACTTTTTCCAAATTTTCCAAGGCTTCTTCAATTGTGTTACCATAGACTGTAAAATCATCCATATATAGCTCTACATAATCATGTATTAGATCAGAAAAAATTCCTAGTACTACTCTTTGGAATGTTGCAGGTGCATTACATAATCCAAAAGGAAGCACTCGGTAGGCAAAGGTTCCCCATGGACAAGTGAATGTGGTCTTATCCTGATCCTCAGGTGCTACCTAAATTTGATTGTACCCACTAAAACCATCCAAAAATGAAAATTACTTTTTTCTTTCTAATGTGTCCAATACCTGATCTATAAAGGGCAAAGGAAAGTGATCCTTCAAGGTTGCTTTATTCAATTCTATGTAATCAATTAACACCCTCCATTTACCATTCTTTTTAGGCACAATTACCAAAGGAGAAACCCATTGGCTATCTAAGATGGGGTAAATGAAGTTTACATTGAGTAGTTTTTGGAGCTCTTCTTTCACAATCTCCCTAAGATTTGGATTCATCCTTCTTTGAAGTTGTCTAATTGGTCTACTGTTTACATCAATATGGATATGATGGATACAAGTCTTAGGGTCTATACCTTTCATATCAATATACTCCCATGCAAATGCAACAAAATGTTTTTGTAAGATTTTGGTTAGCTCCTCTTGTTGTAATTTCTCCAAGTTTTTGTTTATGTTCAATTTTCTACCTGGAAAAATTTCAATTGTAGAGCTACCAAATTCTTGCATAGAATAGAGGGACATCTGCCTAGATGACAAGTATTCAACATTAGAATTTACCTGAAATTGTGCATGATCATATTCTGAAGATGTTTAAAAAATTTCTAATGTGTTCAAAATTTGATTATCTTCACTAGTTTCTGATATAGTAAAGATAGGTTGTATAACATCTTCGTCAACGATCCATTCCCTGTCATCTATTTCTATCATTTCTTTTGTTGGAGGATACAAAGTGAATTTATTTGTTGAACTACCATCATAAATATACATGTCACTGGATCTACAACTAATAAAAGCATCAACTGTGGCCAGCCAAGGTCTTCCTAAGATAAGTGGGTGTCCTCCTAGATTATTCTTGGGAGTTAAAATCATAAAATCAACAAGATATTCCCAAGAATCTAAGGAGACTGAAATGTCTTCTAACACACCATCTGGTTTGATTACTGATCTATCTGCAAGTTGCAGTAAGGTAGGTGTGTAAAGAATATTAGGAAGTTTAAGCTGTTCCATAGTCTGTCTACTCATAATGTTTATAGCTGCCCCTAAGTCAATCAATGTATTTGGAATTTCAATCCCATTTATGTGTGTCTTGACAATTGGACTTCCTGGATCCACATATTTCTGCATGGTAATCTTTCCCATCATGATATCTGCTATTTTTCCTACCAGGTGAATTCTTTTTGTGTCTCTTGGTTTTCTACCTGGTCTTTTGATGCTCAACTCCTTTATTGTTTTTTCTAGAATAGGAATTTATCTAATGGCTTGTAACAAGGGAATCTTGATACAGACATTCTTTAATTCATCTAGGAAATCATAATTGGGCAACAAGATCTATTTTTCCACTCCTCTATCAATTTGTAATCTCTCAGGAAAAGGAGGTGTAGAAGTAGATGCAGGTTGCTCAATTATAGGAGTTGTGTTTATTGACTCTTTTTGTTTTTCTTTTTGAATATTTTGGTTTTGAAGGGATGTTCCCTCAAAACTTTTATTGACTTTCAGAGAGTCCTCCTTAGAAGCATCTTGCTCTTGAATATCTATAGAAGGTTTTTCCTTTTCTAAAATCCTACCAGATCTAAGTTGAACATCATTAAGATCTAGAGGAACAATCATGTAAGTAGGAAATTGTTGTCCTTCTACCATGTAAGCATTCTGAGGGCTTTTATTATTGGGGTTTGGCAATGGTTGGGCTGGTAGTTGATTTGGATTTTTTTGAAATGGAAGCAGGAGTTGAGGTTTTTGACTTTGTTGTGGAGGTTGTTGTGGAAATGGCAATGAAAGGTGAGGGCTTTGATTTCAAAGTTGTGACTGTTGATTTTGTTGTTGATTTTGTGGGGGAGGATATTTGTAATAAGATGGAGGATATTGATTATATTGAGCAAATCTCCCATAAGGATTTTGTACCCCTTGTGTCCATGGTTGAGATTGATATTGACTTTGAGGTTGAGGCCAAGGTTGTTGCCAAGAATTCCAGTTTGGTGGGGGCTAAAAATTCATTGGATTGTTAAATCCTTGATTTTGTGGCCCTTGCCAAGGTCTTCTTGCAACAAAACAAAGTTGTTCTACAAAATTTGGGACTACTTCCTCTTGGAAGACAGCCTTAAGACCTGGGATTGAAGGACAATCCTTGGTCTCATGAATTTCTGAACAAATCATACAAGTTTCTACAATTTTTGCATCTAAAGGACATTCCCTTACAGTATGTTTCTTTCTGAATTTTGGACAAAAGATGGCTAAAGCATCAACTTCTGTTTTCTGTTTGTTTTGGATTTTTAGGGTGTCTAGCTACTCACTAAGGCTCCCTAAAATATCATTTTTGAACTCATCAAGCATATTGCCAATTTCTGCCCTACTTACAGTTCCAGTTGCATATTTGTTTACTCTAATAAGAGAAGGATCTCTAGGTTCTTTCCCAGTTTTAGATTTCCCTCTTGAGATATGGACACATAGTTCTGCTATATCATTCAACGGAAGTTGAGAGATGTCCCCCTTCCCCATCATGTTAAGGATATCTATCCATTCATCTCTAATGGCCTTCAACAAAAGAGGTCAAGTTCTCTTCATCTAAATTGTTCATTTTTGCTATTTTCAAATTGTAGTTAAACCTCTCAAGCAAATCATCTAAGTTTTCATCTTCATTTTGCATCATTTTGAATACCTCATCTTTATGATTAGTAGGCATACAGTAATCTAGGTATCTATCCAAAAATGCCTGCCTCATATCATTCCAAGCCCTAATGGATTGAGTGACTAACCCCATAAACCATTTCAGAGTAGCCCCTTTTAGTGTTGAAGGGAACAAGTTGAGTTTTTGAGAGTCTTATAGATAGTCATAGGTTCGGCATAAGAATTCAAACTCAAACAAAAAAGTTTCAGGATCCTCACTTCTCAACCCATAAAAGTTTGGGAGGACAGATGGTGAAATGTTTTTCATTGTTGTATGTGTTTCTTCATCTACTATAGTGAATCCAAATGAGTTATCTCCTTCCCTATTTCCTCTACCTCCTCCATTATTACCTCTACCTCCTCCATTGTTTCCTCTACCTCTACCTCTACCCCCTCCTCCAAATAGTGAAAATTCTCCATCTTGCTCTTCTTCTGCCATTATAGTTTCCTTAGAATCTTCTGGTTCTTCTATTAATGGCTGATGAGAGAGAGTTTCTACTTCTTCTTCTTCTCTAGGTATTCCTACTTCTTCAACTACAATAGGCTCCCCAATAGAGGTGGAAAAGAGTTTCCTAGATCTGGTTTAGTAGATGAAGTGGGAGAATCTTCTAATTGAGTTGCTACCCCTTGAATTCCAGGAATCCTGAGGATGGGAGAATGAGTCTGGGATGGGGCTGTGTCCTTTCTAATCCTTGGTGGAGTAGTTGGAGTTGTGAAAATCGAATTTCTACCCCTAGCTATAAATCTACCCCTAGAATCTCTTTCTCTATGCATGTAATTTTTTTTTGTTTTCTTGTTTTTGATTTTTTTTATGAATGTAAGAAGTAAGGCTACCTAGTTACACTTCCTTGACAATGGCACCAAAATGTTTAGTCAATTTAGTGTCCTAAATTGCTACATAAATTATCAATCCGGGTGTCGTAAACTAATGAAGTGTAGTGCACTATATGTGCTAAATAACCCTTTCTTACCTCACTATTTTTATGTTTTTTTGGGGTTTTGTTCTTTTGACTCTTATAGTTCTACAATATAATTGAAATCTTAATCTACTTCTGAAGTGAGAGTCTAAAAGTTCTTTTTAGGCCAAGTTTGGAAGTGGAGTTTTTAAAACAATAAAGTGAAGACAGAGCTTATCTTCTTGCTATTGTAATGGTTTCCAAAATATGAGCTTAAAAGACTCTTAAAACTGTTGTCTACCTAATTACAAAACCAAAACTTAAGTGAGAAAATGGAAGTGCAGCTATCTATATCAAACTAAGAATGAAATACTGGAAGAAAAACTACTTTGCTGTCTATTCTACTTGTGAAACTAAAGTCTAATGAACTACCGCAATTAAACTAAAGGAAAGAAACAAAACTAAAACTGCAACTATACTATTTGGTGAAAGTAAAACTAGATGAAGCACTATTACCACTCTGCTATATAATTTAGGGAGAAATTAACTCCTTATGATAACAACAATTGAGAGATTACATTCTTCACCATTCTAAAAGAAGTAAACATTAAAATTGCAAGGAAAAAATCAGTCATTAGCAAGGCATTTCACCACTTAGTATTAGGTTCAACCATCAACGAAGGGCTTTTGGAAATATCTCTTTAAATCATGAGTTTCTTGAATTAACAAGAAAATGGCATCAAACTATGAATTTCTAAACTAATGAATAGCAAGTAATCTTGTTTTATAAACATAACACTTCGCCATTTAGTTTGAAGATCAATCATCAACAAAAGGCTCTAGAAATATTAGCTTATATCATGAGAAAATGACATCAAACTATCTAACTCTAAACTAATGAACAACAAGTAATCTCATTTATAAACATAACACTTTGCCATTTAGTTTGAAGATCAATCAACAACGAAAGGCTCTGGAAATATTTTCTTATAACATGAGTGACTACACTAAGAAGGAAAAGGTACTGAACAACAAGAAAATCTCATTCATAAACTCCATATTTCACCATTTAGTTTGAGGGTAAACCATCAACGAAAGGCTGTGGAAACATTCATTTATGTAATGAGTGACTATCTAGTAAGCAAAGGCATGAAACAACTTAAATTCAAAAGCTTAAAAACTAAAGAACAACAGAAGAAATGATGCTACTTGACACAGTTTAAAAACTACAGTTAAGAAGCTAGAGCATGAAAGAAACTAAAGAACTACTTCTAAACTAGAATGCACCTATCTGAGTTAGTAGAAACAAGTGACAAAAGCTGCAATAAACACAGTGTTAGAAACAATTATAGACATAAATAAAAACACAATAAATGTACAGCTGAACGAAAGAAAATAACAAATGGAAATGTACAGAAATGAAAAGTAACCTCGACCAAGCAAGGGCCCTCTGCACGGCCTAGGACTAGCAACGCAAAATCACTTCACATGCTCAGGTATCCATATGGAAAAAAAACAGAGTTTTTATATTGAAAATAGAGTACTGAATGTCTCGTGCTTACAAATGGAAATTACACTACTTCATCATCAAAAACATTAACTAGTTTTGAGTTCCAAACGATAGAATTTACAAGAAAAATCCATAACATTTTTAAAGAGAAAATTCTTCCACAATAGACACGTGAATAGGTAGTGCATCCGAGAATTTAGTCTTCAGTTGGATTGAACAGTAAATCTTTGAATAGTGGTTGTTAGATTTGGTTATGCAGGTGGCAAGGAGGTGGGAAACCACATCCTTAGCTTCAGGAACATGCTTCAGATTCATTTATGTGCCAAAACAGACTTCTAGCTACTGTAGGACTTCTTCGTTGACTCCCCTTTGACCGGGGTCTTTCTCCTCGAATTTTATTAAATGGATAGGACTCCATCCATGTGCTGACATTTCCCCAACTACCCATGTGGCTTGTTTCTTCTATCGACACCTATAACCTGCAAAAGTATGGAGATGGCTGCGGAATGGCCAGTTAGCTGCAGAAAGTGGCTACATTCTGTATCTGAAAAACAAAACCCTATACAAATAACACACATAATAATATAATTTGAAAATCACTAAAATGTACTCCTTGAAGCAACATGTAATGGCTTTTGATGGTTTAGGATGCACTGACATGGGAAAACAAAGGAAGAAGGATGAAGAAATTGCTTGAAAAGTAGGCATTTTTGGGACTCGACAAGGGGTTCGATCAAGGCCACATTCCTATTCATACTCTGTAGCTGAGAGTTAGCCGACATATCAAAATATTTTTGTGGGCTCCTATACCTGGGCGTGATTCTTGCAGGACATTGGGCAGAATTAACTTTTTTGGGATTCGGCTATTGCAGTATTCCTAAGCAAGGAGAAAAATGCCTTTCAGAGTAAAAAAAAAAAAAAAAAGAAAAAGAAAAAAAAGAAAAAAGTCTAAGAGCCTCCCAGGATGCTTATAAGAGACTTAGCCCATAAGAATTAGGTCGACAAGCTGAGCAAGGTGGTACCATTCAATTGTTAGAGTCAAAAATTTTGGGTGGTACCAAATTTTAAGTGCACCAGATCGGTGCATGGTACAAACCAGAACTCAAGCTATGGCCAATCAGAAGATCGACACCCTTGAACACAAGTTGGACGCAATACTGACATCACTCAAGATCTTAGCTAACACACTCACAAAGGGCAAGTCGGAGGAACACTTGGAGGCATATGCTTTCAATGAAAACATTGAGGGCAAATCTAGCCATTCTCTTCACCTCTTTGGCAACCACCAATAGTCCCAGACGCGACCACCCAAACTGGACATGTATAAATTTGATGGCTCTCATCCTGCCACATGGCTAGCAAAAATGGAGCAATATTTCACACTGAATCACATCAGAGATGATGCAACTCAGCTTAGTGTGGGTAGCATGTACTTGGATAATGAAAGATGGCAATGGTGGCAATGGCATCAATGTTGCTATGGAAGGCTTGTGACTTGGCAGACATTCACAAAAGCTCTTACAAATGGCTTTGACCATGAATCTAACCTTTTGGGTTGTCTTACTAAGCTCTGATAGATAGGAACAATGAAAGAATATATTACAGCCTTTGAAGCCTTAGCCATCCGCACAGGAGGTCTACATGATCAGTTCTACTTGAAATGTTTTGTCAGTGGTCTCAAAGAAGCCATACAAGCCCACGTCCGACTGCAACACCCAACCTCATGGTAGGATGCTTGCAAGATAGCTTGTGAAGTAGAATGTGCGTTAGTGGCCCAGTCCAATCGCCCAAATTTCATAGCGAAGGGTCGCCCCACCCAGGCTCAAAGCACTACCAAAACATTCAAGGTTCAGGAGGTGTCACCAGCAGAAATGGTGGAAAGAATAAAGCAAGGATTGTGTTACTACTGTGATGAGAAATAATCTCCCAGGTATAAATGCAAGGAGCCCAAATTCTTTAAAATTGATGCTACTGATCATAGTTCAACAGAGGAAGCCCCACCACTTTAGGAACCAGAGGAGGAAGATGAGGACAACTAGCTGGACAATGTACTTGAAGAACAAGTTATCTCGCTTCATGCTTTGGCAGGGATTTCTTCTCCCCAAACTCTCAAAATCAGAGGCTTTATTAAGCATCACCCTGTAGTAGTATTGATTGATAGTGGCAGTACACATAACTTTATCCATCAAAGAGTCGCTGAAGTAGTGCATTGTTTTATCAAAGAAGTCTCTAATTTCTAGGTCCAAATTGCTGATGGGGGGACAATGAAATGTGAAGGGCGCTGTGAAAATGTCAAACTTCAAATGGGAGATTATCAGTTAAACACCCACATGTTTTCCATACACATGGGAGGGTGTGAGATTGTCTTGGGTGGTGAATGGCTCCATACACTTGGCCCAATCACAATGGATTTCCAGGAGTTATATATGAGCTTTAAGCAGAACAACCACACACATACCCTCCACGGACTCCAGGCGGGTGTTGCCTCTATCATCAGCACGCATAGGATGGAAAAATTGTTAAAAGCGGGCCACCATGGACTTATAGCCCAATTTAACGCCATTCAGGTCTTCAAACCCACTTCTCTTCATATTCATTCTGATATGCAACAGATCTTAAACAACCAGCTGCTGGTCTTTGACAAGCCTCATGAGCTTCCACTCTCGAGAGGGGAACATGATCATAGCATTACTTTGGTCCCCGGGGCCCAACCACCAAATGTGCACCCATATAGATATACGTTCGCCCAAAAGAATGAAATTGAAAAATCATCAAGGAACTCCTGGAATCAGGTGTCATTCGTCCTAGAATTAGTCCTTATTCGTCACATGTGGTCATGGTGCTCAAGAAATATGGGGAATGGCATATGTGTCTAGACTTCAAGGCCCTCAACAAGTTGACAGTCAAAGATAAATTTCCCATCCCGGTTGTCGATGATTTGCTCGATGAACTAAATGGGGCTCAATTCATTTCTAAGCTCGATATTCACTCGAGCTATCACCAAATTTGCATGAAAGAAGTAGACATTCGAAAAACTACTTTCCGGACTCATGAAGGCCATTATGAGTTCTTGGTCATGCCATTTGGTCTTTGTAATTCCCCATCCAATTTTCAGAGCCTCATGAACCACCTGCTCAAACCATATCTTAGAAAATTTGTCCTTGTTTTCATTCACGACATCCTCATCTACAGCCGCACCTAGGCCACAAATCTTCAGCATGTATATCTGCTCTTGCAACTGCTCCGGAAGCATAAATTATTTGTCAAGATGTCCAAGTTCTCTTTTGGCATGGAAGAAGTTGAGTATTTGGGCCACATTATGGGGCATGAAGGTGTCAGGGTGGACCCCAAAAAGATCTAGGCAATGTAGGATTGGCCTCAACTAAAGACCTTGAAAAGCTTGAGAAGATTTTTGGGTCTCACGGGCTGCTATCATAAATTTTTCTGCAATTATGGTCGCATTGCTAGACCCCTCACTCACCTTCTCAAGAAAATTCATTTCTCTATAATGATGAAGCGCAACAGGAATTTGTAGCTCTCAAACATGCCATGTGCTCCACTCCCATATTAGCACTACCCGACTTCACCAAATCTTTTTTGATTGAATGTGATGCTTCAGGTACGGGTATTGGGGTAGTCTTAATGCAGGAATTTCGACCCTTGGTCTTCACTAGCCAACAACTAAGTGGGACAAATCTAGGACAATCCACCTATGAGAAGGAGATGATGGCCATGGTACATGCAGTTGATACCTAGCAACCATACTTATTGGGATGGAATTTCCAAATCTGCACAGACCATCAAAGCCTTAAATATTTTTTGGAGCAACACTTATCCTCACCACAATAAAATAAATGGCTCGCCAAAATGTTGGGATATGATTAAGAGATAATTTACAAGAAAGGGCGTGAAAATGTCGTAGCATATGTGTTATCATGCCAATTTGAGGAGGAAAGCACCCTACTCGCAATGTCCCTTCCCATTCCAGAATGGATTGAAGAGGCTTGCAAGGAATGGTTTTTACATCCTTTGCTCTCCCAACTCATTAATAAATTGCACGCGGATCCAAATTCGATAGCGGGCTACTTTTGGTAGGATGAGATTCTTCGCTACAAGGATGGATTCATGATATCACCAACATCCACCCTCAAAAGTCACATTTTGGCGGAGTTGCACTCATCTCCCATGACAGGCGATTCAGTCTTTCGGAAGACTTATGCTCGCACTCGACTTTCATTCTTTTGGACATGCATGAAAAAGGACATTCTTACTTTTGTAGCCGAGTGCGATGTATGTCAACGCCACAAATGAGAAATAGTCAAATCCCCAGGCACATTACAACCATTGCCCATATCAACCTCAATCTGGATGGAGGTTTCTATGGACTTCATTACGGGTCTTCCAAAGTCAGGCAACAAGTCAGTCATCATGGTGGTTGTGGACAAACTTTCTAAGTATGCTCATTTTTGTGCCCTACCCCACCCTTTTACATCGAATTTGGTAGCTCAATATTTCATGGAATAGATCTACAAATTTCATGGCATGCCCACTTCCATTGTGTCTGATCATGACCCGATCTTCACCAATAACTTTTGGCAAGAACTATTTAGCATACAAGGTACCCAACTACAATTCAGTACTTCTTATCGTTCCCAAACTGATGGTCAAACTGAAGCAGTCAACAAATGTTTGGAGACCTGCCTTAGGTGTTTTGCTTCAAAAAAGCAACATCTTTGGGTACAGTGGTTACCTCTAGCTAAATGGTGATATAACACTAACTATCATGCCACCACCAAAATGAATCTCTATGAAGCAGTTTATGGTCAACTCCCTCCTTCCCCTACTTCTTATATAAGGGGACGCTCGAAGGTACAAGCAGTGGATCAACTCCTATGGAACTGCACAACCATGCTAGCCCACCTCAGAGATAATCTCCATCAAGCTCAAAACCACATGAAGCAATAGGAAAATCAACATCATTCAGAAAGCCAATTTCAAGAAGGGGATCAAGTATTTTTGAGTCTGCAACCATATAAGCAAACATCACTCAAAGACAAGGGTTGTCAGAAATTATTCTATGGACTGTATCAAGTACTTCAGCGCATCAGAGAAGTCACCTACAAGCTAGCTTTGCCACCCACTGCAAAAATCCATCCAGTCTTCCATGTCTCATGCCTCAAGAAAGTGATTGGGAACCATTGCTAAATTCAAACCAGTCTACCAGAATTGGATTAAGAAGGTTCAATCTGGCTCCAACCTGAACAGGTTGTTGACATGTGAGAATGGCAGCTGCGTGACTGCATGATCAAGGAAGTCCTCGTCAAGTGGAAAGACACCTCTCCGGAAGATGCGACCTGGGAACAAGCCACTGTCCTTCAGCAGTTTCTCCAACTTCAGCCTTGAGGACAAGGTTATTCTTATGGGGGAGGGCATGTTAGGGTCCAACCCTAACCCCCTTATTTATGTAATAGGGTCGAGTCATAGTTATAGTAGTTATAGTTAAGTAAATAGTCAATAAAGCCCATATTAATAATTGTAAGTTGTTGACCCACATTTAAAGAAGGAACCACAGTTAGTTGCAAATGAGCCATGGTATTATATTGATGGTATTAATAAGAACCATTGTATTGAACCATGGTATTTCATGTATGAATGCTATATAAAGGATAGAGACTCCCCTCGGGGAGCATTGTGTCTTATTTTGTAATTGAGCCCAGCTCTATTGGAGGTTGCCCCCTTGAAGAGGCAAGTGAACATTACTTTCCTTTCTGAATATTAAAATACTTGTTGTTCTTTCTTATTGTTTTGTGTTTTGGGTATATTTCTTCGCATGTTTGGTATTTTGGTACCTTCTCGCAGGTCAAGAGCATAACATAACCCATGCTAAAAAAATAGAAAAACATTACTAGTAAAAAAAATAGAAATTCGAGAACTAGTGAGCTAGTAAATCTAAAAACTGCCTAACCTAATCATGTGAAATTCAGTGGGGTAATATTTTTTATGAACTATAATGTATTTGTGATCTAATGCAAGTGGAATCAACTCAATTGAAGCTCATTAACATGCTCTAAAAAATAGTAGAAATTTATTGTTCTTTGCTAAAAAGGAAGTCCAACAATCTAGATTTGGGAATACGAAGACTAATCCAAGCAACTCAATGATTACTATGAACTTCCAAAGCTTTTATGAGGATGAAATAATGCTTTTGATCCTGAAAAATGACTTAAATCAAACATTTAATTCAATCCTACAACAAGAAATAATTAATACTAAATGCAGAAATAGAAAGAAATAAAAACAAGAGGTGCATGTGAATGAGAAGTAAAAGGAAGGAAAGAAAATGCTACAGAAGGGCTCCGAGGTTCTTGGGATGGCCAAGCGCAGGGAAAATCAGATACCTATGGAGGAGAACAATGTTTAGAAGCTGAACATGACACCAATCTTCATTATTTCCATCAATAGAATTACATCCCTGCAAGAAAATACAATGGAGCTGCAAACATACAGGCTCTCTCGACAATAACACTAATGAAATATCTCTCTAGAGGAAAATTGGACTTGTTAATTATACAAAATTATTAGGAATCATTCCCTGTGAATGAAGGAATTTTTCCCCACCAAAATCCCTTGATTAGTGGATCTGGTCCCCAATACTAGGAATCTACATTAAATTGCAGGGAACACATTCATAGATTTTCTCAATCATTCCCTAGAGCCAAATTCAACTTGCTACTTATACAAAATGATTAAGAATCATTCCCCGTGAATGGAGGAAGCTTTCCACACCCAAATCCCTTGATTAGTGGAACACATTCCTATATTTTCTCAATTATTGGAGTTCCACAATCTATGCCATAATTCCATAATATCTTGTTGATTTATTATTTATTATTGATCCTCTTGTAGTAGGGAACAATTCCCTAAATTATATCCTCCTCCAAATCTTCATAACCTATCCAATATTCTCATAATATTCCACAAAAATAAATAATATTAGGCACAAATAGCCAATTATTCATAAACCTTCCTAATGAATATATTAAAGTTAAAAATAAACTATCTAATGCAGAAAGAGAGGTTTAACGTGCTGAAGGATGGCCATAGGCCTTAAGTTATTGTTTAATTTAGAGGCATGGGCCTTAATTTATATGTAATTTAGAGGCCCATCAAGGAGGTTAAGGGAGAGATCTTCAGAATACCACAAGAACCTTTGGAATGGGTCCAACCAGATTGGAGCACTAAGCTGTGCCATCTGCTCGAATGTTATTATGTGACCACTGAGGAGGAGGATGAAGATCCAAGAAATATTAATATTCCAGAGGCCAAAGGGCATTGCGAAGTTGAGGGCCCACAAATATAGAACCCATACATCTTCGTGCCATTGAAAACCAATCAAGTGAACATTGAGACTGAAGCAGAACCAATGTTTGCAAAAGTTGGGGATTATTGGGGTGACACTACTATGGATAAGGTTGTTGAGTCACTCTGCAAATATCAGGATATGTTTCCCTCTAAATTTTTAGACTTGAAGGGCATATAGGAGACTTGGGTGTTATGGAAATCACTCTGAATCCAGACGTGAAGCCTGTTAAGCAGAGGTCATATCGCTTGAATTCTAAGTACAAGGAAAAGTTTTGCTTGGAGTTGGATAAGATGCTGGAAGCATGCATCATAGAACCAATGGAAGAATCTGATTGGGTGATCCTAATGGTGGTTCAAGAGAAGAAGCAGAAGGGAAAGATAAGGATTTGCGTAGATTTGAGGAAGCTTTATGATGCCTGTGTCCATGATCCATTTCTGACACCATCTACGAATGAGGTATTAGTAAATGATTGACAGCAGGAGGCCTACTCATCCACTGATGGGTTTTCTACATACCTCAAATCAAGATCGCACCAAAAGATAGGAGCAAAAGGAGCTTCGCGACAGAATGGGGTTGTTTTCCATATACTGTAATCTCATTTGGACTCAAGAATGTGCCTATGATGTTTTCTCGTGTAGTCATTGCAACATTGAAGGAGTTTATTCATAAGTTCTTGGAGGTGTACTTTGATGATTGGACAATGTTCGGACTAGTAAAGTGCTATGTAGCAAGTCACTGCTTGATGTTGGATATGTTTCGTAGATACTAGATCACGCTAAACCTAAAGAAGTGCATATTCTGTGTTTCCTTTGCAATCTTGCTGGTTCATGTGGTGTCAAAACAAGGATTGATGGTGGATCCTTCTAAGATTGTGATGATATTGAATCTAGAGGCCTCGGGGAACATAAAGCAACTTTGCATGATGTTGGGACATACAAGATATTACAAAAAAATTATCAAAGCATACGCTCAAATTACGCGCCTATGGAGAAACTATTGAAGAAGGATGCAACATTCTGTTGGGATGAATAATGTCAGTGCAACTTAGATGTTTTGAAAGAAAATATGGTCATCACGCTGGTCATGGTCTTCCCTGATTGGAAGAAGGAATTTGATGTACATGCTAATGCCTCTTGCATTGTGTTGGGTGCAGTATTAACACAGATTAGTGAAGGAGAGATGGACCACCCTATAGCCTTTGCGAGTAGGAAATTATCGAAGTCTGATAAGAACTACTCACTAATAGAGAGCGAAGGATTGGTGATGGTGTACGCACTGCAGAAGTTTAGGCACTATTTATTAGGAGGGCACTTCAAGATGTACATTGATCATTTTTTCCTTGAAATACCTGGTCAATAAGCTTGTGTTAGGGGGAAGATCTATTGATGGTTACTACTATTCGAGGAGTATGACTTTGTGGTCATTATGAAGCCAGGGAGGTTGAATGCAAGACCTAACCATCTGTCGCGGATCGAAATAAGAGAGGAACCTGCTAATTTGGAGGAAGGGTTTCTAGATGCATAGCTCTTCGTGGTAGACGTAGAGGATAATCATTTTTTCCAGATATCATCCATTTTTTGACTACGGGGATAGGACCAGAAGGGTATACAATTAAGCAAAAGAGGGAATTTGTAGTGTGTGCAGCGAAATTTTTAGTAATTGCGAGACATTTGTATAAGATGGATGTGTAGGTTTTAACCCAGTACAAAAATTACCTACATACGAATTCTAAAAAATAGAAAATAAACAATGTGAGAGAATAACACATAAACCACATATACACAGAGATTTTCCCCTGGATCCCAAAACCGGGACTACCATCTTGATTTTTCATTATGATCCTTTCAATGTTACAATACATATTTATACATTCCGAAGCATCCAATACCATGGATTGAAAACCATCGCATCCAAGACCATGGACCAAAAACCATAGGTAGGTTCGCCCAACCTTATATAGGGTCCAAAAAAAAATTTACTGGGGCGCTGCCCCGAACACCAGAGAGGGGGGCTACCGGCCCCCCTCAAACCCCCCTGTGACCCCCCCACTACCCAATCACTGCAATGAAGGGGGGTCTCTGCCCACCCTCTAACCCCCCAGTTCACTACATAGGTCAGTCGTGGAAAGAATATAACACAACCCAACAATCTCCTACTTGTTGTTTTCTTTCTAGAGGGGGTCACAGGAGAGCTTAGTCATTTTTCCAACCCTGAAATGCCCATTGTTTCTCTACACCATGAAAACTTCTCAGAGCTCACAGATTTTGTCAATGCATCTGCAGTATTCTTCAAAGTGTCCACCTTTACCAGCAACACCTTTTTGTCTTCTATCATATCCCTCATAAAGTGATACTGAACATCAATGTGCTTTGTCTTTGAATGATAAGCAGGATTATTTGCCAAGAAAAATGCACTTTGGCTCTCGCAATCTATCCTTATATCTCCCTGTACTAACCCAATACTTGAACATAATCTCTACAACCTAACTGCTTCCTTGCTTGCATGAGTGGCCGCCATGTATTCTACCTCTGTAGTTGATACTGCCACTACAAAATGTTTCTTGCTCATCCAACTGACTTCTCCTCCAAATAGGTTAAACACATACCCACTTGTAGATGTTCCTTGATCCAAATCTCCAGCCCAGTCTACATCAACAAAGCCACGGATATCCGAAACTCTGTCCAATCCTGGTCTTCATTGGTAGCACAAACCATAATCATTAGTGTCACGCAAATACCTGAAAACCTGCTTCACTGTTGTCCAATGCTCCTTCCTTGGTTTTAACATAAACCTGCTCAATACTCCCACTGCATGTGCAATCTCTGGTCTAGGACAGACCATTGCATATATCAGGCTATCGAACACACTTGCATATGGAACAAGGGACATATCCTCTTCCTCTTCTTGTGTCTTGGGACACTGTTCAATAGATAACTTTACACCTATAGGAATAGGAACCTTCACCGATTTCCTATCCTGCATATCAAAACCTCTGTAGTATTGTCTCGACATACTTCCTCTGGTTTAACCAGAGCTTCCTCTTTGCCCTATCTCTTTTAATTTCCATGCCCAAAATATAGTTTGCAGCACTAAGATCTTTCATGTCGAATTTGGAGGACAATTGGGTCTTCAAATCCTGGACAATTTCTTTGTCATTTCCAACCAACAACATATCATCCACATACAAGACCAAATAAATAACACGGTCACCAATTAATTTAAAATACACACAGTGATCTGCTTTGCTTCTGGTGAAGTGAAGTCCCTATATAAATGTATCAAATTTCTCATACCACATCCTTGGTGATTGTTTTAAGCTATACAGAGACTTCTTTAACTTGCATACCAGTTCTTTATTACCCTTCACCGCAAAGCCTTCAGGTTGCTTCATGTATATTTTCTCTTCTAGATCCCCATGAAGAAATGTTGTCTTCACATCCATCTGTTCTACCTCAAAATCAAAAGCAGCAGCAATAGATAAAAGTAATCTAATAGAAGTTACCTTGGCAACATGAGAAAAAATTTCACCAAAATCAATTCCTGGCACCTGGGAATAACCTTTTTCTACCAACCGAGCTTTGTATTTCTCCACCTTTCCTTCTGCATTTGTCTTCTTCTTGAACACCCATTTACTGCCAATGGGTTTCCTTCTAGCCAACAACTCCACCAGATCCCAAGCCTCAGTTTTGTACAGAGATGCCATTTCATCAATCATGGCCTCTTTCTAGAGTTTTCCATCCTCTGTATCTACTACTTCCTTCACAGTTGTCGGATCATCATCAGTAATAGATAAAGAAAATTTTGAACAAAAAGCAGATGGACTATACCTTTCTGGCTACCTTCTTTCTCGAACTGATCTTCTCACACCCGAAGTTTGTGGCTTTTCATCTTCTGATTCCTCTTCTGCTGTAGAGTCTAATTCTTCCTCCTTTAGCTCAAACTCTATCTTCTCAGGTTCATTTGGTTGGAATTCACGTTTAATAACATTTTTTACCTCTCTGAATACCACATCTTGGCTGTACACACCCTTCCTTGTTGTTGGGTTCCAAAGCATATAACCCTTTAAACCATCCTTATACCCAATAAAGATGCACTTTTCAGATTTACTATCCAACTTGGTTCATTTCTCCTTTGGAACATGTACATACGCATCACATCCAAATACCCTTAGATGTGAAAGAGAGGGTTTCTTACCAATCCATACCTATTTTGGAGTTTTATCCTCCAACGCTGATGAAGGTGATCTGTTGACCAGGTAACATGCTATCTCCACTACCTCTGCCCAGAATTCTTGTCCTAACTCGGCACCACTGAGCATGCTTCTTGCCCTTTCCATCAACATCTTGTTCATCCTTTCTGCAACTCCATTTTGCTGAGGTGTATATATGGAGTAATCTTCTGTCATGCTATACCACACTTCTTACAAAATTCTTCAAATTCCTTACTACAAAACTCTCCACCGTTATCTGTCCTCAGCACCTTTATCTTCTTCTCTATCTAGTTTTCCACCAGAGCCTTAAACTCTTTAAACCTGTCAAAGAATTCAAATTTATTCTTAAGGAAATATATCCATGTATTCCTTGAGAAGTCATCTATAAATGACGCATAGTACACAGACTTACCCAGTGATGGAACCTTCGCAAGTCCAAACACATCACTGTGCACAAGCTCTAATATATGTTTCGCCCTCTTACCACCAGAGAGGAAACTCACCTGATTTTGCTTCCCATATACACAATTTTCACAGAAATCAAAATCCAGAGAGCTATTACTCATACCTTCTACCATACCTTTACCATGAAGTATTTGAAGGCCCTTCTCTCCAATATGTCCAAGCCTTGATGCCATAGCATGGTCTTCTTTCCAGAGACCACTAGATTTTTTGCTCCACTTTCAGGAACCACAGAACTGTTGCACCCATCAACAATAGTGCTACCTTGTAGCTTGTACAGAGTTCCAGTCTGAACTCCCGGCATCAATACCAGTGCTGCCCGAACCGACTTGTAGGTATCCTTCTCGAACACTGTTTTTACACTTGCATCATCCAGCTTGCTTACATAAATAATATTTCTGGCCAATGCAGGAATATGTAGAACACTCGCAAGTGTTCTAACCCTTCCACCTTGCAACTTCAACTTTACTTTTCTGTGACCAATGATTCTATCCTTCCTATCATCCCCTAAGAAGACATCACCATCATCGTAAATCTCATGCTCATAGAACCACTCGCTATGGGGAGTGAAGTGAAAGGATTCACCTGAGTCAATCAACCATGCCTCATGATCTACATGTGTATTTGAAGAAGCTAAGTACACATCCCCACCTTCACTTGAGGTGGTTTTCACCTCTACAAAAGGAGCATCATCAAATCCCTTTCCTTTGTTAAGAGCTTTAGATTTACAATCCCTTTTGTAGTGCCCTTCCTTTCTGCATTTCCAGCACACCACCTTTACAGGTTCTTCTGGAGATTTAGGTCTCCATCTAGATTTAGATCTCCCACTCGATGACTTATTTTTGTTTCTGTTCTGGGATAGTCCTCGTACAGACAAGGCATCACCATTATGGATCTCCATATTTTTCCGTCTCATCTCCTCCATCAGCAAGGATGAGACTATTTCATCAAATTGCAAGGTAGTTGCATTGCTACCTACGACATTAACTAGACTATCCCATGAATTTGGTAGAGAAAATAACAAACTGTTGCACTTATCTTCATTTGAAATTTTCATATCAACAGATGCTAACTGACTTACCATAGTATTAAATGTGTTCAGATGCTTTGTCTCCAAGTGTCCATCTTTCATCCTCAGGTTATACATCTTTTTCTGTAGGAACAATTTATTCACCAGAGACTTAGATTGATACAAAGTCCCTAACTTGTCCCACAAAGCCTTCATCGTAGCTTCCCCTGATACATTTAGAAATACTGAATCTGAGACACACAATCGTATTATGCTCTTGCCTTCCGATCCAACTTCTTCCACTCTTCATTGGACACTCCCGTTGGTTTAGTACTAGGATCTACCATGATCCACTAATATTTATCCACCAACAGATCCTCCATCTTGAGTTTCCACAACTCAAAACTCTGACCATTAATTTTCTCGATCTCTATCTTTCCACTGCTTTCCATCTTCTTTCACCACCAGAATCGATCTCGTAGATCTCCCACTAAACAGGGTCTAACACAGGCCTGAGCGAAACCCCTCAGCAACAAAGGCGTCCCCTTGAAGCCAAAACAACTCTAATACCAAATGTAGGTTTTAACCCTGTACAAAAATCACCTGCATATGAATTCTAAAACATAGAAAATAAACAATGCAAGAGCATAACACATAAAACACATATACATAGAGATTTTCCCCTAGATCCCAAAACCGGGACTACCAGCTTGATTTTTCATTATGTTCCTTTCAATGTTACAATACATATTTATACATGCCAAAGCATCCAATACCATGGACCGAAAACCATCGCATCCAAAACCATGGACCGAAAACCATAGGTAGGTTTGCCCAACCTAATATAGGGTCCAAAAAAAAAATTCCCGGGGCGCTGCCCCGAACCTCGTAGAGGGGGGCTACCTGCCCCCCTCAAACCCACCAAACAAGGGGGGCTGCCACCCCCCCATGATCCCCCTACTATGCAATTGGCACAATGAAGGGGGAACTTCACCCCCCCTCTAACCCCCCAAGTTCACTACATAGGTTAGTCGTGGAAAGAATATAACACAACCCAATAGGCTGCAGATGAGATATTGCAAAGATATGTGCAAAATTTTGAGAGTAGTAACATTTTCCTGAAGCTCATGGAGGGGATGCGGGAGGACATTATGCAGGAAAGGAAAGTATGCAGAAGCTTTTACACGCAGGTCTATGGTGGCCTATGTTGCATAAAGATTCCAAGGAATATTGTAGGGCATGTGATGCATGTCAAAGAACTGGCAGACCATCATCGAGGGACGAGTTTCCATTGAATCCTCAAGTATCATTGCAGCCATTTGAAAAATAGGTGATTTATTTTGTTTGGCCAATTCAACCCCCATGAAAGAAGATAGGTGCATGCTACATCATCATTAAAATGGAGCATATAACCAGATGGGCAGAGGCACAACTAGTTAAATATTTTACAGGGGCTACAACAAAGAAGTTTTTTTTTGAATATGTCTTAATTAGGTTTGGCTACCCAAAAGTGTTGATGAGCTACATAGGTACACTCTTTCTGAATGAGATGATCAATGCACTCATGGAAGAGTTCTAGGTCTATCATCATAAAAGTACACAATATCACCCACAAGCCAATGGGACTATGGATTCCTTCAACAAGATTTTGGAGAACGCAGTGACGAAGCTCTGCAACGTGTAGTGAAATGAAGTATGTGCAAGTACCTGCAATGTTATGGGCGTATAGGACTATTTGCAAGGAGCTGATAGGACAAACATTGTTTAGGTTGGTCTATGGTGTAGAAGTTGTGATGCCAATGGAGTATATCATTCCTATTCTATGGATAACAGCCCTCAAAGGTATGGAAGATTGCAAAGCCTTGGAGGAATGGATCGCGCAGTTGATGGAGCTTGAAGAAGACCGATTCTTGGTTGGATTCCATGAGCAAGTATAAAAGGAACGTGAAAACGCATGGCACGATGGACACGTCAAGCTTCACACGTTCAAGGTAAACAATATGGTATTATTATACGATAGTAAGTTCACTAAGTTTCTGGGGAAATTTCAAATGCATTGGCTAGGGAAATATAGTATCAAAAAAATTACATATGGAGGCACAGTTCAGCTCACAAAGTTTAATGGAGAACCTTTTCTGGGAAGAGTGAATCGAATCCACTTAAAGTTTTATACAGGGGATCTTGCCTAGTGACTATATGGCGGTAGGGCATTCTTAGTGCTCCAGGAAATTGCAAGGGAGTGTAGGACTATAAAATACACTGTCAGGGTCAGAAGACTATGTAGCAGGCAGGCTATGCGGAAGATGATGTAGATACAACCTATGAAGTTGCGCGAAGGAAGCTGTGTTATGGAGGGAGGAACTGCACATTACAACATAAAAATGACCATTAGAGTCACTGTTCATGATTTGATAGACAGAAGATGGTTAAGAGGACTAGGTTGGTGTCATTTAAAGAAAAAATATTTGAAGATCTGATGCCAAAACAACATTAATGGTCGAAATTTGGGGGGAACAGTCGGATTTGAATTCAAAAACCCCTATAAATTACGCGTGCTAGTCCAACAGAGAACACTTTGCACCCTTAGAGTCTTTGTCGACTTGTGTTGTTTGTTTCCTATGAACCAATCGTATTGGGAGGATTTAGTCGTGAGCCCTGCATTTGATAAGTTGTATGAGTTGAATCAGAAATTCATCCTTGAAAAGATTCTAGATCTAAGCACTGTAGAGGCTGTGAGTGTTGGTGGGCATGTCACTTCTGAAGGAGCTACTGCAAAGGTAGTGAGTATGGAAGCTCTGACTATTGTGCCTACAACACCAGGGTCGCCTAGGCCGAAGCCTACCCTTGCTAGCGAAACAAAGAAATCAAAGAAGGATAAATAGAAGAAGTTGGTGCTAGTGCGCAAATTGCCTAGGAAGCACTCTCCAACACAAAAACAAAAGAAAGACAGGCAGCCTGAGAAGGTCATCAATTTGGACACAGAGGAAGGATAGGGCACAAAGGATATATATGATGAGGGAATCGAGCCCATCAAAAAGCTCCCTGACTATATGCCTCCATGCAAGGGGAAGGTGAAGGTCACCAAGGACCCAGAATCGGAAGAATTCTCTATTTCTACGCCCCTGCTGCCTCAGCAGGTTCCCTTTGAAGGTTTGCATCTTGTGTGGATCCCACCTCTAAAAGCGTAAGACTAGGACCTCACAGATCATGCTAGGTACCCTCACTTAGCAATAGATAACTATATGAAGCACATCTACTACGTGAACTCAAGTGTCACCATGCTAGAGACGATGTAATCAATCCGCGGTGTGGAGAACTGGAGATTTTTGAACCTGTTCTAGGTGCCCAATTATCACCACACCCTTATCAACGCAACTTGTGTGCACAAACTACTCACTGTGGTGCACGATGGGCGCTTATGCCTAGGAGGGCCTATACCCATCATTGACATGCTCATACATAGAATCACGCACCTGCTATACGAGGGATTGAATCTAGACAAGGAGTTTGGCGGAAAGATAGGAGAAAGGGATTTGGCCGAAAGGATGAAGAAGAAGGTTGACCTCGTGAAAAAGGCACGAGGATACTCAATCACATCCATAAACGACCCTATAGTGAAAATTTCCACATAGATATTAGCATGGAAGGTAATGAGGTAGTGTCAAGCGGACGAAGTTCTAGCACCCATGGTCTCCCTAAATGAACAATGCATGAAGGGTGTGAAATTCAACTGGTCCAGGTACCTGTGTCAGGAATTCCTTGCGAATTACTATGAGTCCCAGGATGAGACCAAGCCATTATATTATGCTTGGTTGTGTAGGTTTAACCCCGTACAAAAATTACCTGCATACGAATTCTAAAACACAGAAAATAAACAATGTGAGAGCATAACACATAAAACACATATACACAAATATTTTCCCACTGGATCCCAAAACTAGGACTACCAGATTGATTTTTCATTATGTTCCTTTCAATGTTACAATACATATTTATACATGCTGAAGCATCCAATACCATGGACTGAAAAACATCGTGTCCAAAACCATGGACCAAAAAAGCATAGGTAGGTTCGCCCAACCTAATATAGGGTCAAAAAAAAAAAAATTGCGGGCGCTACCCCGGACCCCATAGACGGGGGATACTCGCCCCCCTCAAACCCCCTTATGACCCCTCCGTTGTGCAATCGGCACAAGGAAGGGGGAGCTTTGCCCCCCCTCTAACCCTTTGGTTCACTACGTAGGTTAGTCGTGGAAAGAATATAACACAACCCAACATTCTCCCACTTGTTGTTTTCTTTCCACAGGGGGCCACAAGAGAGCTTAGTCATTTTTCTAGCCCTGAAATGCCCATTGTTTCTCTACACCAGGAGAACTTCTTAGGGCTCACAGATTTTGTCAATACATCTACAGTATTCTTCAAAGTGTCCACTGTTGAGATTTTCTGTTTTATTAAATTTGGGAAAAATCTCATGTTTGTGACAACAATAGGATTAATTGCTATATTTGTTGTGAGGGAATTTCTGATTCAGTTTTATGCTAGCTATATAGAAATGTAATCCGTAAAGGATTGTAAGAGTGCGTAGAGAAAGTAAAGAAAATAGGGGAGAGCTGAGAGCATGTGTGAATTATTAGATTTTTTGTAATCTCCTTTGAATAATAAGATTGTCGATGCCTCTATTCTGGTGGACATAGCCCAGATTGGTTGGGTGAACCACGTTAAATCTCTCTGTTATGGTTTTGTGTGGTTTTCTGTTTGTGCTGTGTATGTTTATTTTATTTCAGCTGCGCTTTGTTTAGTCTAACAAGTGGTATCAGAGCGGTGTAGCGGAGCGTGGAGGGCCCATAACCTACAAGTCTCTGGTTTTGGTGCTGGTGCGTGTGACAGATTAGCTGAAGGTGGAGTTTTAGCGATTGGCACGTTTTAGCAGAGACAGTCGTGCCAATTTCTAGCAGAATGGGTTGGCGCAGTTTATTTTGGAATAGAGGCGCCAATTGGCGTAGATCTGAGTCTGATACTCGTGCTAGAGATCCAATATTCAGATTGGTGCGGAATCGACGGGATTAAGCCCGCCAATTTTGCCACACTTAAACGGATTTTGCTCTGGCGTGGTTGATCAGCTGTCAACGAAGCGCCAGGCAGTGAATTTGTTTTAGGCACGGTTTTTTCGCTGTCAAGGAGCGCTCGGCAGATTTTCCCTCTGGTAAACTTGCAATTTTGGTTTTTTCTTTTAAAATTGTGATTACATGGTATGGCAGAGGCAATTTTTTTTTTAATTCGAAATTGGAGATTGTTTTTTTGATACAAGATGGCAAAAACTCAAAGTGCTCGTTTTGAGCTCGAGAAGTTTAATGGCAAAAATAACTTCGAGATCTGGAAAGTGAAGATGCACAATCTGCTTGTGCAACAAGGCGTGGCAAAGGTGCTGTTGGGAACATCCAAATAGCCTTATCCCATGACAGATGATGAATGGAATGAATTGGATGGAAGAGCTCTGAGCGGTATTCAACTGTGTTTGGCAGATGATGTTTTGTTTAACATCATGTCAGAGAAAACTGCTGCTAGTTTGTGGACAAAGCTGGAGAAGCTGTACATGACAAAATCCTTGACCAATAGGATTCTTCTGAAGCGACAATTGTACAGTCTACGTATGAAGGAAGGTACAACTATTACTGATCATTTGAATGTCTTTAATACTCTCATGGTATAATTAGAAAGTATAGAAGTAAAATTTGAATCAGAAGATAAAGCTATAACTTTATTGTGCTCGTTGCCCGAGTCATGGGATCATTTTGTTACTTCTATCAGTCTAAGTATATCAGAAACCCTTGAATTTGATGATATTGTTGGAGCTTTGTTGTCCGAAGAGACAAGGAAGAGGTCAAATGCTGACACCTCTACATCAGAAGCAATGATGGCTAGAGGTCGTTCGAGAGAAAGACGCTCTGGTAAGCACAATGACTCACGATCAAAATCGAAAGGGAAGAAGAGTAAGGTGAAGTGCTGGTTTTATGGAAAATCGGGACATTTGAAGAAGGACTATTGGAAGAGACAGCAAGCATCCAAAGAAGACTCTTCGATAGCGAAGTAAGAAGCAAACGCGACAGATACATGTTCGGCATCTGGGTCAGGTATGAGTGATGAAGTGTTATCAGTTAATTTGTCAAATCATGATCAACATTGTCTGTTAGATTCTGGTGCATCAAACCACATGTGTATCATAGAGAATGGTTTAAGATGTATAGATCAATTAATGATGGAGTCGTGTACATGGGTAATGATGTCACATGTAATATTGTGGGAATAGGGAGTATACAGCTGCAAATGTTTGATGGCACAACCAAAATGTTAACTGATGTAAGACATGTACCAGATTTAAGGAAAAATCTAATTTCACTAGGAGCACTTGACACAAATGGATATAAAACTGTAATTCAAGGTGCAGTAATGAAAATTTGCAAAGGTATTTTACTAGTCATGAAAGCTAAGAAGGTAGGAAATCTATTTCAGTTAGAAGGAATAACAGGGTCAGATCATATGTCTACGGTGTCTGAACATGACAGTAGTTCCATTCGCTTATGGCATCAAAGGTTGGGCCATATGAGTGAAAGAGGGTTAAAAATTTTGGCTGATCGCAAGTTACCTCCTAATATAAAGTTTGGAAAGTTAGATTTCTGTAAACATTCTTTGTTTGGAAAACAAAGTAAGCAAAAGTTTAAAACAAGCAAACATACTAGTAAAGGAATACTTGATTATATCCGTTCAGATGTTCGGGGTCTAGCCCCTACAACTTCATATGGTGGCTCATCATATTTTGTATCGTTTATTGATGATTTCTCTAGGAAAGTGTGGGTCTACATGTTAAAGAACAAGTCTGATGTGTTTACAGGTTTCAAACAGTTTAGAGCATTGGTAGAAAACATCACTGGTAGAACTATAAAATGTTTAAGAACTGACAATGGTGGTGAGTTTACTTCCAAGGAGTTTGAAAACTATTGCAAGGATGCAGGGATCGAGAGACATAAGACCATTGTTTATACTCCTCAGCAAAATGGAGTTGTTGAACGCATGAATAGGACTCTTTTAGAGAGAGCAAGGAGTATGCTGAGTAATGCCGGTTTGCAGAAGGAATTGTGGATAGAAGCGGTGGCTATAGCTTGTTATGTGATAAATTGATCACCATCCATGGCGATAGGTTGCAAGATTCCTCAAGAGGTATGGAAAGGTCACCCTTGTGATTATTCTAAACTCAGAGTGTTTGGTTGTGATGCATATGCTCTAGTGCCTAAACATAAGTGAACTAAATTAGATCCAAAGTCAAAAAGGTATATCTTTGTTTGATATGGTGATGGAACAAACGGATATAGATTGTGGGATCATACTACTCGCAAGATCATCGTCAACAGAGATGTAAAGTTTAATGAATCCTCTCTTGTACAGTTAGATGTAGATAATAGATTGAAACAGGATGATGTATCTGATTTTCAGCACATTCAGTTTGAAAGCTCTTCTAATGATAGTCATGATGACCATAGTTCAGATACTAGTCATGAACAGGTTTCAGAATCAGATCATGAACAGGGTTCATATGTAGATCATGAACAGGTCTCAGATGCTAATCATGAAGAAGTTCCTACAGATGGTAGTTAGACAATTTTGGAAGCACCAGAAACATCCTTAAGGAGGTCTACAAGAATCAAATGCCCTCCTAAAAGGTATGATGATTATGTTACTTCAGTTGCATTTACTGCTAATGACGATGAACCTCTGTGCTATCAGGAAGCTGTAGAAGGTTCGAAAAGTGACAAGTGGAAAGCATCCATGAAGGACGAAATGATGGCCTTAGGTAAGAATGGCACATGGGATCTGGTTGAACTTCTGAAAGACAGGAAAACTGTTGGATGTAAATGGGTTTTCAAGTTGAAACACGGTGTGAATGATACTGAGGACAGGTACAAAGTGAGGTTGGTCGCAAAAGGGTTTTCTCAGAAAGTAGGCATTGACTTTCATGAGATTTTTTTCACCTGTTGTTAAAATAGTTTCAATTAGAATTGTGTTAGCATTAGTCGCTTTGCTTGATTTAGAATTGCAGCAACTAGATGTTAAGACTGCATTTTTACATGGAGACTTAGATGAGGAAATTTATATGGAAGAACTGGAAGGGTTTGTTCAGAATCGCAATAAGAAATTTGTCTGCAGGCTCAAGAAATAATTGTATGGCCTGAAGCAGTCACCTCGGCAATGGTACAAGAAGTTTGATTCTTTCATGTTGAGTAAGAAATATATAAGAAGTGAATATGATCATTGTGTTTATTTTAAGCAATTAAATGATGCCATGTTCATTATCTTAGTGTTATATGTTGACAATATGCTTTTAGCAAGCAAAAGCATAGTGGAGATCAACAGGTTAAAGGCTCAGATGGCAAGGACGTTTGATATGAAAGATCTGGGGGCAGCAAGACAGATTTTGGGCATGGATATTTTCAGAGACAGGAGCAATGGTAAGCTTTGGCTATCACAACAGAGGTATATTAAGAAAATACTCTAGAGGTTTGGTATGAACAATGTGAAGCCTGTGTCAGTCCCTTTAGCTTCCCATTTTAAGCTTTATTCTAGTTTATGTCCTAATACAGATGAAGAAAAGGAATATATGTCTCGAATTCCATATGCCAATGTAGTAGGATGTTTGATGTATGTGATGGTTTGTACTCGACTAGATATTTCACATGCAGTTGGGGTTGTCAGTAGGTATATGGCAAATCCAGGTAAAGAACACTGGTCAGCAGTGAAATGGGTGCTTCGATATTTGAGAGGCACAAGTGATTACTGTATCACTTATAACAAAAGTAGTGAATTTGTTTGTGGATATGTTGATTTCGATTTTGCAGGTAATTTGGACAAGAGAAGGTCAACTTCAAGGTATGTCTTTACTCTTGCAGGTGGACCTATTTGATGGATGTCAAAGCTACAGAATATTGTTGCTTTATCCACTACTGAAGCAGAATACATAGTTGCTTCACATGCTTGCAAAGCAGCGGTTTGGTTGAAAGGTTTGATTGGTGAGTTTGGGAGGTTACAGGACAACATCAGGTTATTTTGTGATAGTCAAGGTGCAATTCACTTGGCTAAGAATCCAGCCTATCATAGTAAATCAAAGCATATACCAATCAAGTACCATCTTGTAAGATAGGTTGTCACTGAAAGGGGTGTTTCTCTTGAAAAGGTGCATACGAAGGAAAACTGTGCAGACATGTTCACGAAACTAGTTTTGTTAGAGAAGCTACATTGGTGTTTGGCTTCTCTTGGCTTGCAGAAAAGATAAAAATAATAAATGAACAAGGCATCAGGCTAGTTGTTGTCAAGGTGGAGATTTTTGAGATTTTCTGTTTTATTAAATTTGGGAAAAATCTCATGTTTGTGACAACAATAGGATTAGTTGCTATATTTGTTGTGAGGGAATTTATGATTCAGTTTTATGCTCCAGCTATATAGAAATGTAATCCGTAAAGGATTGTAAGAGTGTGTAGAGAAAGTAGAGAAAATAGGGGAGAGCTGAGAGCATGTGTGAATTATTAGATTTTTTGTAATCTCCTTTGAATAATAAGATTGCCTATGCCTCTGTTCTGGTGGACGTAGCCTAGATTGGTTGGGTGAACCACGCTAAATCTCTGTGTTATGGTTTTGTGTGGTTTTTTGTTTGTGCTGTGTATGTTTAATTTATTTCAGCTGCACTTTGTTTAGTCTAACATCCACCTTTATCAGCAACGCCTTTTTGTCTTCTATAATATCCCTCACAAAGTGATACTGAACATCAATGTGCTTTTTATTTGAATGATAAGCAGGGTTCTTTGCCAAGAAAATTGCACTTTGGCTCTCGCAATCTATCCTTATATCTCCCTGTACTAACCCAATACTTGAACATAATCTCTACAACCTAACTGCTTCCTTGCTTGCATGAGTGGCCGCCATGTATTCTACCTCTGTAGTTGATAGTGCCACTACAAAATGTTACTTACTCATCCAACTGACTTCTCCTCCAAATAGGTTAAACACATACCCACTTGTAGATGTTCTTTGATCCAAATCTCCAGCCCAGTCTACATCAACAAAGACACGGATATCCGAAACTCTGTCCAATCCTGGTCTTCATTGGTAGCACAAACCATAATCACTAGTGCCATGCAAATACCTGAAAACCTGGTTCACTATTGTCCAATGCTCCTTCCCTAGTTTTGACATAAACCTGCTCAATACTTCCACTACATGTGCAATGTCTGGTCTAATATAGACCATTGCATACATCAGGCTATTGACTACACTTGCATATGGAACACGGGACATATCCTCTTCCTCTTCTTGTGTCTTGGGACACTGTTCAGCAAATAGCTTTACACCTACAAGAATGGGAACCTTCACCAGTTTACTATCCTGCATATTAAAACTCTACAGTATTGTCTCGAAATACTTCCTCTAGTTTAACCAGAGCTTCCTCTTTGTCTGATCTCTTTTAATTTCCATGCCCAGAATATAGTTTGTAGCAGCCAGATCTTTCATGTCAAATTTGGAGGACAATTGGGTCTTCAAATCCTAGATAATTTCTTTGTCATTTCCAACCAGCAACATATCATCCACATACAAGACCAGATAAATAACACGGTCACCAATTAACTTAAATAACACATAATGATCTGCTTTGCTTCTAGTGAAGCCAAGTCCCAATATAAATGTATCAAATTTCTGATACCACATCCTTGGTGATTGTTTTAACCCATACAAGACCTCTTTAACTTGCATACCAGTTCTTTATTACCCTTCACCACAAAGCCTTTAGGTTTCTTCATGTAGATCTCCTCTTCCATATCCCCGTGAAAAAATGTTGCCTTCACATCCATCTGTCCTACCTCAAAATCAAAAGTAGTAGCAATAGATAAAAGTAATCTAATAAAAGTTACCTTGGAAGTAGGAGAAAAAATATCACCAAAATCAATTCCCGACACCTCGGAATAACCTTTTGCTACCAATTGAGCTTGGTATTTCTCGACCTTTCCTTCTGCATTTTTCTTCTTCTTGAACACCCATTTGCTGCCAATGGGTTTCCTTCCAACTGGCAACTCCACCAGATCCAAAGCCTCATTTTTGTGCAAAGATGGCATTTCATCAACCATGGCCTCTTTCCAGAATTTTCCATCCTCTGAATCTACTTCTTCCATCACAGTTCTGGGATCATCATCAGTTATAGATAAAGCAAAATTTGAACAAAAAGTAGATGGACTATACCTTTCTGGCTGCCTTCTTTCTTGAACTGATCTTCTTACACCCAGAGTTTGTGGCTCTTCATCTTCTGATTCCTCCTCTACTATAGAGTCTGATTCTTCCTCCTTTACCTCAAACTCTATCTTCTCAGGTTCCTTTAGTTGGACTTCACGTTTAATAACAATTTTCACCTCTCTGAACACCACATCTTGGTTGTACACACCCTTCCTTGTTGTTGGGTTCCAAAGCATATAACACTTTAAACCATCCTTATACCCAATAAAGATGCACTTTTCAGATTTACTATCCAACTTTGTTCATTTCTCCTTTAGAACATGTACATATGCATCACATCCAAACACCCTTAGATGTGAAAGAGAGGGTTTCTTATCAATCCATACCTCTTCTGGAGTTTTATCCTCCAATGCTGATGAAGGTGATCTGTTGACCAGGTAACATGTTATCTCCACCGCCTCTGCCCAGAATTCTTGTCCTAACCCGACACCACTGAGCATGCTTCTTGCCCTTTCAATCAACATCTTGTTCATTCTTTCTGTAACTCCATTTTGCTGAGGTGTATATGGAGTAGTCTTCTATCGTGCTATACCACACTTCTTATGGAATTCTTCAAATTCCTTACTACAAAACTCTCCACCGTTATCCGTCCTCAGCACCTTTATCTTCTTCTCTGTCTGGTTTTCCACCAGAGCCTTAAGTTCTTTAAACCTATCAAAGACTTCAGATTTCTTCTTAAGGAAATATATCCATGTATTCCTTGATAAGTCATCTATAAATGATACATAGTACACAGACTTACGCAGTGATGGAACCTTCACAGATTCAAACACATCATTGTGCACAAGCTCTAATATCTATTTCGCCCTCTTACCATTAGAGGAAACTCACCCAATTTTGCTTCCCATATACACAATTTTCATAGAAATCAAAATCTAGGGAGATATTACTCATACCTTCTACCATACCTTTACCATAAAGTATTCGAACGCCCTTATCTCCAATATGTCCAAGCCTTTGATGCCACAACATGGTCTTCTCTTTAGAGACCACTAGATTTTCTGCTCCACTTTTAGGAACCACAGAACTGTTCCAGTCCAAACTCCCCGCATCAATACCAGTGCTCCTCGAACCATCTTGTAGGTATCTTTCTCAAACACTATTTTTACACCTGCATCATCCATCTTGCTTACAGAAATCAGATTTCTAGCCAATGCAGGAATATGTAGAACATGAGGAAGTGTTCTAACCCTTCCATCTTGCAGCTTCAACTTTACCTTTCAACGAACAACGATTCTAGCCTTCTTGTCATCCCCTAAGAAGACATCACCACCATCATATTTCTCATACTCGCAGAACCACTCTCTATGGGGAGTGAAGTGAAAGGATGCACCTGAGTCAATCAACCATGCCTCGTGATCTACATGTGTACTTGAAGAAGCCAGGTACACATCCCCACCTTCATCTGAGGTGGTTTTTTCCTCTACAGAAGGAGCATCATTAGATTGCTTTCCTTTGTTAGGAGCTTTAGATTTACAGTCCCTTTTGTAGTGCCCTTCCTTTCTGCATTTCTAGCACACCACCTTTATAGGTTTTCTTGGAAATTTAGATCTTCCTCTAGATTTAGATCTCCCACTCGATGACTTATTTTTATTTCTATTCTGGGATCGTCCTCATATAGACAAGGCATCACCCTTTTGGCTCTCCATATTTTTCTGTCTCATCTCCTTCGTCAGCAAGTATGAGACTATTTCATCAAACTGCAAGGCAGTTGCATTGCTACTTATTGCAATAACCAGACTATCCCACGAATCTGGTAGAGAACACAACAAATTAATACACTTATCTTCATCTGAAATTTTGATATAAACAGATGATAACTGACTTACCACAGTATTAAATGCATTTAGATGTTCTGTCACTGGGTCTCCATATTTCATCCTTAGGTTTTACAACTTCTTTCTTAGGAACAGTTTATTCACCAGAGACTTGGATTGGTACAAAGTCCCTAACTTGTCCCACAAAGCCTTCACCGTAGCTTTCCCTGATACATTCAACAATACTGAATTTGAGACACACAATCGTATTGTGCTCTTTGCCTTCCGATCCAACTTCTTCCATTCTTCACCGGTCACTCCCGTTGGTTTAGTACTCAGATCTACCATGATCCACTGATCTTTATCCACCAACAGATCCTCCATCTTGAGTTTCCACAACTCAAAACTCTGACCATTGAATTTCTCGATCTCTATCTTTCCACTGCTCGCCATCTTCTTTTACCACTAGAATCAATCTCGTAGATCTCCCACTGAACACGGTCTATGATAGGCCCGAGCGAAACCCCTCAGCAACAAAGGCGTCCCCTTGAAGCCAAAATAGCTCTGATACCAAATGTAGGTTTTAATCGAGTACAAAAATTACCTGCATACGAATTCTAAAACACAAAAAATAAACATTGTGAGAGCATAACACATAAAACATATATACATAGAGATTTTCCCACTAGATCACAAAACTAGGACTACAAGATTAATTTTTCATTATGTTCCTTTGAATGTTACAATACATATTTATACATGCCGAAGCATCCAATACTATGGACTGAAAACCATCGCGTCCAAATCCATGGATCGAAAACCATTGTGTCCAAAACCATGGATCGAAAAACCATAGGTAGGTTCGCCCAACCTAATATAGGGTCCAAAAAAAATTTCTCAGGGCGTTGCCACGGACCCCGTAGAGGGGGGCTACCCACCCACCTCAAATCCCCTGGATAAGGGGGGATACCCTCCTTTGTGTTGGTTGCATGGGAGCTACCAGAGGATAGCTAGTTTCCTCCATTGGAAGAAGGATTGCCCGAGGCCACGTAGTTCGCCTCCCTATGGGCTACAAAGGACCTCATGCACATCACAGAAACAAAATTATTTTCGATTTTGATGGAATCAAGCCTCCGCATGGACATCAAACATTTCCCAATGTTGTCCCTGATCTTGTAGACATAGTTGTCATCCCAGGCCATGTTCAAGGCTGACTTCCACCAAGTTTACATTTTGGCATGGAAGGATCTGTAGCAGAAGGGGCATGACTTGCCATATTTGGTAACAGATATAGACAAACAGGAGGTAATCAAGTGATGGCCAGCACATCGGCATGCCCCCTTAGGCTTAGATGCTGGAACTAGTAAGGGCTTGGGAAGCTCGACAACACAGAAAAGAAAGGATACAGCCAAGCATGCTGCACAAAACTTGGCCACGTAGAGGAGAAAGGAAGCTGAAGAGAAGGCTCAAATGGAGAAAGAACACGCTGCTAAGGAGAAGGTTCAACAAGAGCAACACGAGTGAGAGAGAAGTGGAAAATTTCCTTCACTCGAGACCGAGGAGGAAGAACAGTCCAAACAAGGCGGTGGAGGAGATGAGGGGTAGAGCACCCCGTTTTAGCTAAAGAAGCATGGACAGGAGAAGTGGGAAGGTGCCCAGAAATAAGGAAAATTGGACAAGTCATAGGGTGATCCCATGGTATTAACAGAGGGTGATCTCGATGAGATCGACGAAAAAATATTGGGCACTACAATTGAAATGTTGTAGCAGTTTGAGCAACAATATATGCAGCCACTAGGGAGCATCCAAAAGGATCTGCATGAGTTGTATATCCAGGCTAACAGGATACAATTGGGGATAGGTTAAGCGAACATAGCACAAGTGAGCCTGGTCCTAGGGATGGGTGACGTTGCGGAGTTGGTAATGACCCTAGATCTTCGCAGTGTTGCATTATCTAAAGGGTCCCTATGCATAGATTCGGTCAATGACCATATCATGTTAAGCACTCCTAAGAACATTGGGCTGAACATCATAGTGTTGCCCGATGAGTTTCTTCACGCACTGCAGGCAGGGGTGATAGAGGAATTGAGAGCGTGGGAGAAACTCGCTCTCAATTTGATTAGTGAATACAGGGTGAACAATGAGCACATGTTTGCTGAAAAACATAGGCCTTGAAAGAAAATGAAATGTTGCAGCCACAGAGTTCCCGATTGGAGTCTACAGTTCTAGAGGCATGTAGAATAGTGCATGAGCTTCCCATTCTAGAGGACGAACAACCGGAAGCTAAGATCAGGAATTTAGCTGCTAGATTGCACGAGGCAAAGGCACATGTTGGACGAGCTGAATTTAAACTCAATATGAAAATAATTGAGCTATAGTTAAAGCTGTAGCCGCGACTCTGCTCGAGGTCAGGGAGTAGTGCGAAGCTGCCATAAGAGAAGGAATGACCACTTTGGATGCCACAGTCGCTGATTGTTCAACATTATTTGAGGAGGAAATGGATTTGGTGACGCCTTTGCAAGAATACCCAAACCTACAGATATTGAATACAAAGGTGCAGGAGCTATAGAAACAATATGATGAAATCCGGGCAACGACGCGCTCCATTACCGCAACACAGCGCCTAGGTAAGTTGCAAGAAGGGAAGCAGCTCCTCACGTAGGTCAAAGCAGCACTGAATAAGGAGTCCTTACTTAAGGTTAGGTTGGGGCCCTAGTTAGATGAAGCTTACCAAGTCATGACCAACATTTAGGAAAATCTCATAGGCTTGTAGCAGAGGATGAAGCTGGTCGCAGAAGGACTAGCTACAGAGAAGCTAGTGGAGGAGATCAAGCAGGGAGCCACTCAAAGCACTACCCAAGTTTTTATATTTCAGGTGGAGTTGGGGGATATTCACAGCAAGATCACAGTGCTAGCCGAGTGACACGAGGGCAAGCCATGATCTTTGTGTTGGGAGCCTATTCAGATGGGGTCCCCTAAGTTAGGTTTGTGGTTAAAAACCCAATTTTTTATGAAACTTTTGTAAAATATGTAAAGTCTCCACGATTTGTAGATGTGGAGTGCGTAGGTGGGTTTTATCCCCTTGTTTATATAAATTTGAGTCGACTTTGAGATCCACCCATGGTCAGTAGACCATGGGATTGTATAAATAGGAGTGTCTTAGAGAGTCTAAGGCACATCATGTATGTAATGGGCCAATAGAGGATAGCGTAGATAAGTGGGTCAGATAGGAAAGAAAGGCTATGCAACTAAGTGCGTAGAGGCCTAGATAGAGTCTGAAGCTAAGTGCACGGACCCCTTTAGCTGACTACGTAGGGTAGTTTTGAGTCTGTAAATCCCAAGTGGAGATTAATAAAGAAGATTATCGAAGAATTCCTCTATTTATCTATTTTCTTCTATTTGATAATGATTGCAATATACATTGTGGATGAATAATGTATTTATGAAATATTGATCTAATGATGCACGACTCTACGAAAAAAGTCTTAATAAATGTACGCACTACCTATTAAGTACCTTCACGAAGATTGTTATCCATTCTACTATGTTTATTACAATACTTAAGTAGATCTGCATGAGCTCAAATCTAAGGTTATTTTCTAATGCACATAAGTGGATGATGCGATTATTAAGGGTCTGCAAAAACCAATCATAGACTTTTGTGAAGGTATACAGGCTATTTAAAGGGCATTGCAGGACCAAGACCTAAGGACTTATAGATCTGCATGAAGGAAGATCTAGGACACTAAAAGACATCACACTCGTCTCTGGATGCAGAAACTTGGTTCTTGCATCCCCCCATACTACTTCGGGTGAGACTACAACTTGTGCTATGTGGGTTGTTTCCGAAAGGGTCAATAGTGTAGGGATTTGTTGGTTGGTGCAATTAAATCTGAACCTGGGTCAGGATCCCCTAAGCCAACAGATAGTGAATCACCCAAGCCGCGGAAGCAAAATTCTGGGTATGTCGACTAGCACCATCAACAAACCCTAGATATACCAAATCATGCATCGATACCTGTGAAAGAAGATAAAAAATATCAATATCACTATGAAACCTATAAATAGATATTTGCAAATACATACAATATCTACAAGCAAGCAAATGCTAGGCAAAAACCTAGGCATAATACCTTTTAAGTTAGAGCCCATGTGTGGGCTCTGACAACTCGTTTCCATCAAAATCAACCAATTCATAAGCTCCCCTTTTTAAAACATTTTTAATGATAAAATTACCATACCAAATGGGTTTAAACTTACCTGCATTTTTTTCTTTGTCATAGAATAGGACAAGGTCACCTTCAGAAAAAACCCTAGGATGCACAACCTTATGATATTGGAATTTCACTCTTTCTTTATGAGATTTGTTAATTTTGGAAGCATCTCGATGCTTCTTGTCAAGATGTTCTAAATGAATGATGAGTTCCTCAAGACTAGAAGTGTCTAGAAGAAGTTCTACAACTAGTTTAAGAGGACTTTCACATTCCATAGAGAATATCGATTCCAAACCATAAACTAGTTGAAAAGGAGTGAAACTCATAGCGGTCTTAACCAACACCTGGTATGCCCAAAGGGCACGATATAACATTATATATCGATCCGATCAAGCCTTATTAATTTTCCTTTCTAGGATAACTATCAGGGATTTATTCATGGCTTCCACCTAAACATTGGCATGAGGATAGTAAGGAGATGAATGCTCCTATCAGAAACCCAACTTGAGAGCCAATTCAACCATCATATTCTTCATGAAATGACTACCATGGTCAGTGACAATATCATTTGGAATATTGAAATGATAAATTACTTGGTTGAAAATAAATAGGGATGTTGTTTCACCATCATTCATAACAATGGGCATAGATTTGGCCCAAATAGTAATGTGGTCCACTACTAAAATAATATACTTATGACCCTTTTCCAAAGACAAGTTACAAGTTTTAAAATAAATGCCCCACTTTGTGAACAGACCAATGGTAATAACAGGAAAGAGTGGAGCTAGATGAGCACTCATTTTCTGAGTATAAACCTGACAAGGATGGTATTTTTTGACCACTTTAGCACAATCTTTGAAAATCGAAGACCAAAAATACCCTAGACATAATATTTTTTGGGCTGGAGCAAGCCCAGATAGATGAACACCACAAGCTCCACTGTGGCGGTCATTTAGCACTGAATCAACTTCTTCTAAGGTTAAGAAAAGTCTAAGGATTGAATCAATCACGTGATGATATAAAGTGTCATTGATAATAACATAACTTTTCCTTAAGTGATGCAATTTTCTTTGCTCATTCTTCAAAAAAGGGAGAGGAAACTTTGAAGTCCAAAGATATATTATAATATCTCCATATCAAAGATCTTGTGAAGAAATAAGGGAAAGATGTTCATGAGGGAATGATTCCTCATAAACTATTTCTTCTTCACAAGGAAACTTTGAGATTAATTGCACAAATACTAAGGATTTCTAGGATTTGGCTGACAAATCGAGATTGTATTCTTGTACCATCTTCCTAAACGAGAACCATACCAATGGTTGATTCTGCCACAACAAGATATAAGAAGAAATCCATGCTATAATTGGTGGACTCGATAAAGGAGCAGAGGTCAATGACTTTTTCAAAGCATCGAATGAGCACTGAGCAAAATTGTCCCCTAGAAATGGAACTCCTTTCTTTGGCAATCACATAAATCCCTTTGTAATCTCAACATAATTGACGATAAATCTCCTCAAGAAATTGGATTTTCCTTGGAGACTTTGAAGTTGACGAATGGTAGATGGGGGAGGCAACTGAAGCATTTTCTCAACCTTGAAAGGATCTACCCGAATCCCTTCAGTAGATACTATGAATCCCAATAACCAACCGATGTGACAATGAAAACAATTTTATTCAGATACAACTGGATTTTATAAAAACAAAATCGCTCTAAAGCTAATCAAATATGTTTCATTTGTGTAATGTAAAGGAGGTTGCTGTTATAGACATTTTTGTGCCTTGCAGCATGGAGCATGAAATGTCAATAATTACAGGGATCCTCAGTCCCTAAACATGTTGTTCTTACCCCTAGAGGAACAAGGTCAGCAAACCACAGCACTTCCTATCAGTTCTCCACCTGAAAACACTTAAAAACAGGCTATTTTTGGATCATGTCAGCTACTCCACTGAGCATCTGCGCTGAATGTCAACTGCTCCTCCTTGTACCTGCGCTGAAAGTCAACTCTAATGAAGGCTACCTGCGCTGGGCGAGATTGGCCAAGTGGCACAGTCATTCTGCAAGGTGTCAATTTCCCAGGAAGCTTCCAAACTGACACTTGGTTCAAGGAATTTGCCCTGTGATGAGTAAGAGGCACTTGATCTCCATGTGGAAGCAAGGATCTCCAAGTGGACTCAAGAACTGAAGTTTAACTGAAGAGGGAGAGGACACAAGGCAGCTTTATGTCAGTCTCAAGCTGACTCATCCTTTCTCCTTCTACCCTATATATAGAGCTCTTCTATGAGGTCTAGGGAGGCTGGAATTTTGTGCAAAGCAAGGAAGTGCTGTTGGTTTACAGTTAGAGCTATTGGGTGATTGCTTTTATAGAGGGGAAGAGGAGATTTCTTGCTGCTGGGGAGGTGCTGCTGGATTGGAGCCATTTATGGTTGTAACCTTCTCAGAACCTTTTTCTTCTATCAATAAAGCTTTGATGTTCTCCTATATACTTGTATTGCAATGATGTATTGTTTTTATCTGTATATTTGATTCATTCTAATCCATGCATCAGTTATGAGTACATGTTTCTTGTAGTTTCCCTCTCTTGTTTTTTGCAGGATCTTTGTGTAGCTGGGCCGGCAAAAGGAGCAAGGAGCTGGGAACAAGAGGCAACGAGAGAAGACAGGATCGACAAAAGCAAAAGACATCGGTTGGTCAATCTTTTCTTCCTTCTCTGTACCTTCATAAAGGAAAAATATCAAAGCTTTACTTTCAGCTGTTGCTAAGGAACTATCACCCTTAGAGTAGGGATAGGGTCATTCCGAGTCGGATACTTTTCCCCACAACAAACTGGCGACTCCACTGGGGAAAAGTATCCGACTCGGAATGACGAAGGTGGGTGATTCCTCCTGAGAGACGATAGCACTAATACGGACTTGTGCTCCCGCGTACCGTCGCGTATATTGGGATACCCATACGACAGTTTTCAACAACATTCAGGTTTGACTGAAGTAACGACGAGTGGTTGGGTACCTATGTTACCCCAACAACCAAGAGTTGTATATTCCATGCAACAGTGTGTACCTATGTCTAGTATCCCGACGATGCCAGCAATTGTAACCGTGTCGCAAGTTCAATCGATGCCTGTTGTATGTCAACCCCAAGTTGTAATGCAACAGCCCATTGAACCTGCAACACAACCACGATCGCCAACTGCCGGGACGACACAGACACAAACGGGAACCATAACCCTGCATCTTGGTCCATCGGTTAGTATCGCACAGCAAAACATGGCTTCGCAACCATGGATGGTGCAATATCAACAACCTCAGTTTCAACAGGTGTACCAGGGATCTGAACAACAGATCTTTGCAAATAGTGGGCAACCCTATATTCAGAACGGGTTAAATCAACCACTTTACAGTGGCCAAGCCCACCAGCCATATCAGTCATATGAACATCAGTTGCATTATGCTGGTATGCAAAGGCCTACTGCTCAGGCGATTCCATCATATCCTGGGTACGCCTCGCCAAACCTGAATCAGCAGTTGCCATTCGTGGCAACTCTAGAATTACCAGATTTACATCGATTGACGAACGATCCAATCGCCTATGCCCATTGGTGGCCAGCGATTCCTCACAAACTTCCTTCGGACATTCCTAAATTCAATGGAAATCCTGGTGAGGACCCGTCGAATCATGTGATGACATTCCATCTGTGGTGTTCGTCGAATACCTTGAATGATGATTCGATAAGGCTTCGCCTTTTCCAGAGGACATTGACTGGTCCGGCAGCTAAATGGTATATTGAATTACCTAGAGCCTCTTTCAACAATTTTAGTTCCCTAGCCACGACTTTCTTAACACACTTTCAGTTACCTATAAGGTACGAAACTGGAACAGAGATCTTGACCAATTTCAAGCAGACAACGGCCACACATATATCAGATCATATACATGAGTGGCGTCGTCGTCGCAGAATGGTAAAGACCTATGTTCCAGATCAGCTATTAGCTGAGTGGTTTATAAAGTCGCTTCTTCCTGCTATAACAGAAGATGTGGCCAAGGGAGGCATCGTAACAGAGGAGCAGGTTATTGCTCGTGCTCAATATTTGGACTTAGTATATACTCAGTCGGGCACGCTCTATGATAAGATACCTGACGCCCCCAGACCGGAATTTTCAATCCCTCCTCCTCCCGGATCGAATAGTGACTCTCATGCCGGTGATGGCGTGATTGGAACTGCAAACGCTAAGTCAACAAAGGATTCAAATAAGAAAGCCCGTAAGACTTCGAATCAAAAAGCAAATCAAGAGATTCTTGCTTCGGAGGTAAATGCTGTATCTACGGATAAAGGCAAAAACTCCAATCAACCAGGAAGCAAGAAGAAACAAAACAAAGGGAAGAAGAAGAAACAGGGTGAGTCATCCCCTCAAAAAACTCCTTCAAACCCTCCTGGGCAAGGGAAACAAATTTATCCATGTCAGATATGCGATGAAAAGGATCATTCGACAAAGAACTGTCCGTTCAAAGCTGAGTTAAAGAGGTTCTTTAAAAGTTCCCAAACTTCAGCCGTGTTGACTGATCCATTTCCCACCCTAGGTCAAAATATGGTTGATAGTGGAAATGCTTCCCCGTCACAAGTGCTTATGTTGTCGGTTTCTAAGCAAAATGATGCTTTGATCTCGACCAGGAATAAAGATTATGGGAATCCACCAGTGTCGAACGACAAAGGGAAAGATCAACCCAGTAGTTCGACAACAACTTCGGCAGAAGCTGTACCCCCCCTCACGCATGAATTAACAATAAAGCCACCTAAGGGAGTAGTACACAAGTCGACATTTAATCCTCGCGCCAGAGCGGCGCAGCATTATAACATAGTGGAAGATTTGGCAGAATCGCCATCTGCTATGTCGACTCTTGAGGTACTGCAAAATTGTTCATCCCAAAGGCAGGCATTGTTATCAGCAATTGGTGGAGTGGATCCTAAAGATTCCAATCTTGTATCCTTTGATCACAGAGGATATGATCCTCAGTTACCAGCGCAACTAGCTTTCCTTATTCAAGTGAAAGCACTCAACAAAACTGTTCATAGAACGATTATTGATGAAGGAGCATCGACATGTATCATGTCGATGAGTTGCAGGAAAACTCTTGGATCTCCAACCTTGTCGCGATCTTCGACGACATTGAAAGCATTTGACGGTAGGACGTACACTCCGTACGGTATCCTAAATAACTTTAAGGTTGAACTAGGCGGAAAAACAATGGAAATTGATGTTGAAGTCATTGATGGCAATCTTGACTATAACATCCTACTGGGAAGACCATGGATATATGCCATGGCAGCTGTAGTTTCGACTTATTTTAGGAATATTGCATTCCCGTTTGAAGGAGGGATTACGATCGTCGACCAACAGAATTTCCTCCCTAATGGTTCACAAGTTACAGGAAGCATTCCCATGATCCATGGGTGCGACCATTCGATTCAAGATATCGGAGTAGGCCTATTGAAAGACCCCACAATGATGGGAACTTTCGCTTTGCCACCTCCTCCCCATGTAGGGAATGTCCCGTTTGTAGCAACATGCAACATGGTTTCTTCATCGAAAATCGCAGAAGACAAAGTCGTCATGGATTATCAAGTGGTTTTGCCACCTAGCCCTATAGAAATATTGTAGCAATCAATGTTTCAGGCATGGGAGGCGACCCCAAATCAACGCTCGTCAAGCGTTTGGGTAGATAGGTCTGGAGAATATGGTACCCCATTAGATCCATGGTCAAAAGTTCATGGGACTGACGAAGGAATCTTACAATCAATGATGATTGAGGGGGCACCATGGAATGATCACCACCATCGTTCCCTTCTTCCAGAGTGTGAAGAAGAAACTCAACACGACCTATATCACCCTTCAGTGTTTGAATTCCTAACAAATACTCTAAATACGGTGGATTCAGAGCGAAACCTATCCAATATTGAAGAGACCGTAGCCACAAACATCTCGACAAAACCTGATGTTGTAGAGAATATTCATGTCGGCAAAAGTTGTTCCCCTTCAAAACTGGAAATATATGATGCTCTCTTTTGCGAATTTAGAGATGTCTTTGCATGGTCATATGATGAAATGCCAGGCATTGACTCGAGCATAGTTGAACATGAGATTAAAATGCATCCTGATGTCAAACCAGTAAGACAATGGCTTCGGCAGGTGCACCCCAAGAAAGCCGCTGCCATTAAGGCAGAAGTTGAAAAACTTCTCCATGCTAGATTCATCTACCCGGTTCCTCTAACCGATTGGGTATCGAATATTGTCCCTGTTATGAAAAAACAAGGGACGATAAGAGTGTGCGTCGACTATAGGGATGTAAACCAAGCTTGTCCAAAGGACAACTACCCTACACCCTTCATCGACCAGATAATTGATGAATGTGCCGGATGTGAAATTTTTTCCTTTATGGATGGATTTTCCGGGTATAATCAAATAAATATCCGCCCACAGGACCAGTCTAAGACTGCATTTATTTGTCCGTGGGGCACATTCGCTTATCGAAAATTACCCTTTGGTTTAAAGAACGCAGGGGCGACGTTTCAGAGGGCAATGAATTATGCCTTCCATGACATCAAGAACATCGTTCAACCTTACCTCGACGATCTTCCGGCTCATTCGCAGAAGCGGACCGATCATCCACGGCATTTGAGAGCAATATTTCTACGTTGCCGACACTACAAGATAAGACTCAATCCGCACAAGTGTGTGTTTTGCGTCGGTTCTGGTCGTTTACTTGGCTTTGTAATCTCTAAGGATGGGATTCGTCTCGACCCCTGTAAGGTTCAGGCAATCATTAATTTGCCTCCACCTTCAAATTTGCTTCAGATTCAGAAACTCCAAGGGAAAGCAAACTTTCTGAGGAGGTTCATTCCAAATTACGCAGAACTTGCCAAAGGTTATACTCGTCTTTTGAAAAAAGATGTACCTTTTGTCTGGGACCAGGTTGCGCAAGCTTCCTTTGACACTCTGAAAGATTCCCTAGTAAAAGCGTCATTAATGTACGCCCCGGACTATCAAAGAGATTTTAACTTGTATCTAGCTGCAGCAGATACGACCATTGCGATGGTCTTAGTGCAAGAAGTCGATGGAATTGAGCATCCTATTTATTATTTAAGTAAAAACTTAAATGACACAGAAAGTAAATATTCCTATGTTGAAAAACTAGCGCTTGCTGCTGTTCAAGCGATTCAAAGGTTTCGACATTATGTCCTCTTTAGGAAAACTACCATTCTGTCAGATTGCAACCCCATGACGTATATACTGTCGCGACAGTTGCTTGGGGGCAAATATTCTAAATGGATAGCAATCCTTCAAGAGTTTGATTTGGATTTTGAAAAATCCAAATCGAAGAAAGCTCTAGTTTTCGCGGAATTATTATGCGATCTCCCATCGTCGTCCAACGATGAAACATCAGAAGAGTCAATCGTGGATGAAAATTTGTTTCTGATATCAATAAGCGATGAGTGGTATGGAGACATCATTGTTTATCTCCAAACCCAAAAATTTAGGCCTAATACCTCACACTCGGAACAGAAGCGTATACGATACCAATCTAAAGACTACATGATCGTCGGTGATACACTTTACCGTCGTGGTGTCGATACGGTTCTGAGGAGGTGCCTTACCCATGAGGAGGCCGAGAAAGCCCTGAATGATTGTCATTCAAGCGCATGCGGGGGGCATCAATCTGGATATGCAACAGCACAAAGAATCTTACGAGCAGGATATTTCTGGCCAACTATGTTTAAAGATTGCATAATAGCTGTCAGAAGTTGCCATGCGTGTCAGATCTTTGATAGCAAAACCAGGAGACCGCCCGCACCTTTGCAGCCTATAGTTGCTGTTGGGCCTCCACCAAGTGGGGCATCGATTTCATGCAATGTAACCCCACCTCGACCGGGGGGCATGGGTATATTATAGTCGCTGTTGACTTTTTTACCAAATGGGCCGAGGAGATGCCTACATTGGATAACACTGGTGAAACAACTGCCCTTTTCTTTTTTAATCATGTAGTCGCCAGGTTCGGCGTTCCGCAGGCTATAGTGACAGATCATGGATCACATTTTCGCAATCACATGATGGTTGAATTAGCTGCCAAACTAGGGCTATCTCACGACAGCTCTACCCCATATTATCCACAAGCCAACGGACAAGTTGAGGCAATCAACAAGGTCCTGAAGCGTATGTTGCAAAGGATGATCGGGGTTCACAAAAGAAGATGGCACCTACTCATGTACTCAGCATTATGGGCTTACCGAACCTCGGTAAAGAACGCCACTGGGTTCACACCATTCCAATTGGTGTATGGCCTGGAGGCAGTCTTACCGATCTAGTGCGAAATTTCGTCTCTTAAACTCGCAATTGACCTCCTCCCCGGAACCTCAGAAGAAGAGGCTCGTTTCTTGGAATTGATCCAGTTGGATGAAAACCGTCGTGACGCCGCTTTGGCGAACGAAGCCCATAAGAAACGAGTCAAGGCACAGTTTGACAAGAATGTCAAACCTCGTATCTTCTCTGAGGGTGACTTGGTTTTGCTTTACGACGAAGAATCCAACAAATTAGGAGCAGGAAAATTTAAGTCCTTATGGATGGGTCCCTATATTGTTAAAAGGGTGTTAGCAAAAGGAGCCTACGAGTTAATGGATTATGACGGGATACCACTGGCGCAACCCCGCAACGGGTTGTACCTCAAGCGTTACTATGCCTGAATAGTAACCTGAGTGCTTTTGTTGTATTTTGTTTTCGCTAAAGTGTTTGTTTCGGTTTAGTAATCCACCCTTCTCGTTTGTTGCAGATGTCGAATTTTTCTGAGACATATGTAGGATATGCCGACGGAGCGAGTCGTAGTACGCGGAATTTGTCCTCCGCAGCCTGGGCCATTTTTTATCCAAGCGGCGAGTTAGTGAGTTTCAGAGGTGTGTGTATTGGGCAGTCAACGAACAACATCGCTGAGTATAGAGCGTTGATTGAACTCCTCTCTGATACCATCGCTCATGGTATACGCTGACTAATTGTTAGGCTAGACTCACAGCTTGTGATACTACAACTCACTGGTATATATTCAGTCCGCAATCCAGCTATTTATCGAATGTTTCTAAGGGTTAAGATTTTGGAAAGAGAGTTTGATTCAATTCAATACCAACATATTTCCAGAAACTTGAACACATTAACAGATTCATTAGCAAACTATGTATTAGATAGACATTTACGACATATATAAAAAGAGATGCATCGGTGCTATATAAGTGGATCACAAATAAACCAGAATAAACCCCGAAAATCAAAATATATAAAGCTGTTTATAGTTTGTAGATGATGTGCTGTAATCAAAACAAAATTGGTCGTATGACCTAGAACTCAAAAAGATGCTAGGGGGCACCCTAGCCTAGTGGTGCTCATGATAGTACGTCACGGTCTGTGCAATCATGCGCAAGAGACGAGTCCATCGTCTAGGCACGCCAATAGTGTGCCCCTGCAACTGTAAAGGTAACTCGTCAATCTGTACATCCGGAAGACCACGAGTAAGGCTCTCAACCTGCTCCTGTACAGCTGTAAGTGTCTCAGTATCACCAAGGTCGCGAATAACAGCTCTCCTAGCAGGCTCTGCTGCTGGGGCAGCAGCTGGCAATCGTGGACGGACTGCTGGACGAACAGGATCAACATCTGCATGCACCCAAGAGTTTGATTAGTTTTGCACAGTAACATCATGAGTAAAAACAATAAACAGTGATATGGTCAGAGATTTTACCAATAGCACCCCATTGCTCGCCATCCGGTAGCACCAAATCCGGATCACCTCGGTAGTCCATACCCACATATGGATACTCAGAAAACACCATCTCCTGACGCTCGAACCACCTAAAGAAGGCCTCAGTGAAAGTAATCTGAGGTTGACCAGCATGTCGGGACATGTGGTCAACCCACCTCTGCATGCGTGGCTCGGTCGGAGAAGGCAAGTCAAGTATGATGTACTGAGGCTGCATCAATGGGATTTTCTCCAAGGCAAAGGCAGTCAGAATAGAACCAAATCCAAAGTTCTTCAGCCTCCCGTCCTTTACCTTGGTCAATTGACTTTTCATCTGAACAAGTACTGCATCACACCAGTTAAACACTTTCGGTTGGAGACACTCCAAGGCGTGCTGCATGTAAGATCTGTTGGCAACATGTAAAGCTGCACTACCGGCCATCCTACCAATGGTAAACAGAATGGACCTAAGAGACCTGTCAGTGATGTCACGGATATTGATCTTGCCGTCTCTGCTCGGCTATGAACCTTCCCGGCAATACTGACGGATATAGTCTCTGGTGGAATTAGTCCCTCGAGCCGTACCTGACAAAGAAATGGGGGCACCCCGCTTTGACAACCCAGTCAAGAAGTACATGTCCTATATGGTCAAGGGGATGGTTTTCCCCCTAATCTGGAATACTTGGTTAACAGGATCCCAAGCATCAAGCATATACTGCAGTAAAGAAATCTGTGCTCTCATGCTAGAGATACGGAAGAACTTCAGTAGGCCACAGTTCCGAAGCGCATTCACTGTGACCGGGTCATGGAGTGCAACCATGTCCTCTGCTTCATGTTCTCGTTCTCGCCATGTAAGGGACATTTTGTTCAAAGTTCCCTGCAAGCAAACAAGAGAAGGAGTAAGTTCCTAATTTTGATGAAAAACTGGCGAAAAATCATCAAAAATCACATGCAGGATCAGTTTTTCTAGGCCCAGCGCAGGCAGAGAGTCTCTCCCTTGCGCTGAGGCGCAGTCTGCCTTAAGACAACCTGACATACAACGCAGATTTCGAAAGGAGAACCTGCGCTGATGCCAGGGCGCCTTGATGAAACCCCTGAGGCTCAGAAACCCTGAAAAATGTGCATGAAACTGAAAAAGGAAACCATGAAAGTGAAGCGCTAAGGTTTAGCTCCTACCTGGTCCAAACGGCGCCGAAAATCGTCCACAGAATCTCCCGGAATCAGCTGGTGAAAATCAAGGAAGAAGAGGCACCTCCAGAGCTCCAACAAGCAAAATGCAAATGAAATGGTAAATGAGAGGTAAAAACACCTTTTTATGATTTTTTACACAGTTTAAAGTTAAATATTAAGGTTATAATCTCATTTTCATGCAAATATTGTCCATTTCTAACAAAGTTTGTTGCAGCAATTGAAGGTGAAGTACTACATTTGAAAAGAGAAAAGCTAGTAAAAGTAAAAAATCAAATTTGACCATGATTCGAGCAGTTTTAGCACATAGTTCATGCTCGTTAAAAAATAAACGCAAGAATCGAGCAGTTTTAGCACATAGTTCATGCTCGTTAAAAAATAAACGCAAGAATCGAGCAGTTTTAGCACATAGTTCATGCTCGTTAAAAAAAATAAACGCAAGATCCGAGCAGTTTTAGCGCATAGTTCATGCTTATTAAAAAATAAACATAAGTTGTGAGCAATCTTCCCCTAGAGTTCAAGCTCATTCAGAAAAAATGAACCGGTAAATAACCTTTTGAGATCGTAAATTCATCAGCCATAAAAGCCTTGGTTGTGTTTGTGCACTGTCACCTCCACTTTTCATTTGGCCGATCATTCACCTCCATTTGTGTGTTTACCTCTTTTGAGAACCAGCTGCGAAGAGTGATTTCACTTAGCCATCCTTGTGACACTGCCGTGATTGGAATATTCCAACTTGTACCTGGAATCTGCTGCTATCCCTGTTTATCACTCGTTCCTCAAAAGACGAGTCTTCTTTGAGCTCTTTTCACTGACTCGTAAAATATGAAAAGTTTGCCCAGTTTTGGCCTTCCAGCTCGTTAAAGCGACCGGAAGAGCTATCCCTCCTCTAGATTTTAATCTTTTTGGACCTGAGGGATTATTGCACAAAAAGATCGAGCGCTTGTTTTGTTCGGCTCGTTAAAGCAATCGAAAATTCATCCCTTCTGTATTGTTTTATACTTTTTCGGACTTAAGGGATTAGATGACGAAAAAGGAATTATGGAGTTAACTTTCTGTACCTTTTCAGACTCTCTAAAAATGAAAAGGACCGAGTTATCCTTGTCGTTAGACTCGTTAAATTCATTAAATAGCGACAAACTTGTCTTTAGACGAGAACGAGTTTCCCTATCGCTAAGCTCGTTAAATCATAGCGATGGGCTTGCCCGAAGGGCAGGTTATAGAAGAAGCATATGTTATCCTCCTCAAAGCTTGACAAAAATAAAGAGGTATTGGTCAGAAATGACTGGGGAAAAATTGGGAGAACATCAAAGCTTAATGGTAGCAAGTCGCTCTTGAACATGACACTTTTCTTCCGTACCACATCGGGTTGGGTTGTTTCATTCACCGGTCTCTTCACCATGGTCTTCGCCAAACCATCCACATTTTGGGGTAATGCTACCGATTCATCGCATCAGTGTCATTATATGTTCAAGAGAGGTCATTCTGAAAGTGTCAACCGTGTCCCATCCACTGCCATACATTATCCTTCATCCATTCATGATCGCCACCCTGAATCATATGTCACAGTTTGTTTTCACCTCCACTAAAATCATTAGCTCCGTTCCGTGTCATTGATGTGGGATTCATTAAGGCCCTCCTTTGACGGATCGCTTCTTGTCGACTTCAGCTCATTATCCAAGAAGTTGATCTAGGAACAACCCCATCAATACTTTGAAGCTTGCATGCCTCAATGGCAAGTTTCTCACTTCCGGCGACAGGTATACATCAATGACCTTCGACCAGAAGATTTTGTGTGGCGTTCGACGCCAAGTCCTTTATTCACGCCACGTGAATTGTACTGCAGTACCTTGAGGGTCATTATCATTATCGGTGATTCCTCTCGCGCTTGTTAACGGTTTTCATCATTGACCGGTAATCAAGCGATGTCTTTCCATGTTCGACTTCAACGAAATTCTCACATGGATCGACTTGTACTTAGAGTGAAGATCGAACGAGTTTGAAGACCCCGGATCTAGTTTCATCCATCCGGGCTGCGATACATATTCAGGAAATATAAAAGCATTTGTCATGTACATCATTGCAGCAGATGATCATCCTACTCAAAGGATGATAATTTGAGCAGAGAATTATCAGTCTACCATCAGACGATCGTCTGTTCTATGTACCAAAAGGTATTTATAAAGCTGAGCATGGGAATGCCCGCCTCAGCTAGATCATGAAAACAGAATGAAAAATAACGTATTGTATTGTATTGTATTACAGGGCACCTCTCAGCACTTGAATGAACTTCGGACCCTCTGGATAAAGCATTTCACCCGATAAACGGCCTCATACTTTAGGGGGCAACTGTTATAGACATTTTTGTGCCTCGCAGCATGGAGCATGAAATGTCAATAATTACAGGGATCCTCAGTCCCTAAACATGTTGTTCTTACCCCTAGAGGAACAAGGTCAGCAAACCACAGCACTTCCTATCAGTTCTCCACCTGAAAACACTTAAAAACAGGCTATTTTTGGATCATGTCAGCTGCTCCACTGAGCATCTGCGCTGAATGTCAACTGCTCCTCCTTGTACCTGCGCTGAAAGTCAACTCTAATGAAGGCTACCTGCGCTGGGCGAGATTGGCCAAGTGGCACAGTCATTCTGCAAGGTGTCAATTGCCCAGGAAGCTTCCAAACTGACACTTGGTTCAAGGAATTCGCCCTGTGATGAGTAAGAGGCACTTGATCTCCATGTGGAAGCAAGGATCTCCAAGTGGACTCAAGAACTGAAGTTTAACTGAAGAGGGAGAGGACACAAGGCAGCTTTATGTCAGTCTCAAGCTGACTCATCCTTTCTCCTTCTACCCTATATATAGAGCTCTTCTATGAGGTCTAGGGAGGCTGGAATTTTGTGCAAAGCAAGGAAGTGCTGTTGGTTTACAGTTAGAGCTATTGGGTGATTGCTTTTATAGAGGGGAAGAGGAGATTTCTTGCTGCTGGGGAGGTGCTGCTGGATTGGAGCCATTTATGGTTGTAACCTTCTCAGAACCTTTTTCTTCTATCAATAAAGCTTTGATGTTCTCCTATATACTTGTATTGCAATGATGTATTGTTTTTATCTGTATATTTGATTCATTCTAATCCATGCATCAGTTATGAGTACATGTTTCTTGTAGTTTCCCTCTCTTGTTTTTTGCAGGATCTTTGTGTAGCTGGGCCGGCAAAAGGAGCAAGGAGCTGGGAACAAGAGGCAACGAGAGAAGACAGGATCGACAAAAGCAAAAGACATCGGTTGGTCAATCTTTTCTTCCTTCTCTGTACCTTCATAAAGGAAAAATATCAAAGCTTTACTTTCAGCTGTTGCTAAGGAACTATCACCCTTAGAGTAGGGATAGGGTCATTCCGAGTCGGATACTTTTCCCCACAACAGTTGCCCCCTTGAAAAGGTTGATTTTGAAGTAATTGATCTCTCTTTTCTTCTATTTTGTGAGCTAGTTGCATAACATGGTGATGCTTCTTGTATTACACCTCCTCATTTGTCACATGATGATTAGAGGTCAAATCTAGAGGATGTGCGTGATGTTTCTCCTGACATAGCACACCAACCACCTCCTCCTCCACCTCAGGGTTCACCAGACCACATTTACTGCATAGACGTAGTTGACCATCCATCGTCTTCTACTCATGCAGACCAGTTACCTCCTTCTCCATGTGAGCTATGTTTGAAAAAATTTGATCACGAATACTTGACCATCCATCATCTTCTAATGAAAAGGAGCTTGGCACTACATTTGTTTTATCAGATATTTGATTACACTTATTTGACTTGATGTAGTTATTTGACTTGCTTTTGTGTGTGTGTGTGTCTATATGTATATATATATGGTGCATTTTTTTGTTCATGTTATGCACTTAATTTATATATTGGTGTTTATTTGTATATTGTTAGTTGATGTTAGCTATGTTCAGTTTGTGTGCTTGCATATAGATGTGTATGTGGATATAACATTTGACATGAGATTTATATTAATTTGAGGATGTGTGTTGTGATGGTGGTACTTTAGAATGCTTGTGTTTTGTTAGATGTGGTGATGATCATGATGCCTTGTTAGATTATTATATTTGTGTGCTAGCTAATGACGTTTATATGTACTAGAGGTTTATATAATTAGATGATGGTAGTGAATTTGAATGTGTATCTTAGATGATGTTTATGATTGTTAGATAGTTATCATACTGATGTTTATTTTTATAAAATAATATTTACTATAGATTATGTATTGGTGAACTTATATCAAACTTTTATATATCAAATTGCATACAATTTAACTTTTAAAAAAATGAAGAGCTATTTTTATAAATGACAAAGTTTACTATGATTAAACTATGATTGTAAAATCAGGTTGATATAATAGGTTGATATAGATTTAGGTTATTATAATATATATGTAGGTTGGTATAACATATATGTAGATGTCATTCAAATATTTTATTTATAATTCATGTTCTCCGCATTAAAATGTTAAAATATTCTCCCGCATAATATTTTCCTATATGCACAAATTTAATTATTTTTATTATTAATATTTTGTAAAATACTACATATCAAGTCCATGGTAAACATTGAAAAATTTACAAATATACCTCATACATTGAATTAGAAAGAAACTATTAATAGAATAATAATTCTCTCAATCTTTCTCACTAAAGTGAAAATCTAAGAAAATTTTCAATTTAAATTGCTTTACTTTTCTCTAGGTAAAGTATATATAAAATCATGTTATTTAATATGGACATTGAAATATTTTACTTATGGTTGTTAGTAAAATACCTTTTGTTATAAAAACAAATTGTTTTAAATATCACATCGAAATGGAACATACAGTGAATAAGACAAAATGTAATATCAATAATATTATTTCTTGCCATGTGAACAAACTATTGTTATGAAACCAACTCATAAAATAGAAGAAAAGATAGATCAATGACTTAGAAATTATCCTCTTCGAGGGGGAATGTAAGGCCTTCGTGCAGCAAGTCGACGGTGGGCGATCGTGCACGGGCACACGAGCGGGCACGGGCGCACGGCAGGTGAGCGCACACGACGGTGCGACGTTTCTGCGAGATAGTTGCGACGATAAACGACACAATGCGACAATAATCATAATGCGACTAAGTATTATGTACGCACATATTATATATAATATGGAGGTTATATATATACGCATGGAATTATAAAACAATAAAATATGAGGGCCGACATGATAATAAAACATATGAAGAACCATGGATAAATATAATATTATATGAAAAGGGCTTCATGACATAAGTTAGTAGTCGGCTTTAAAAGAAAGCATGCATGATGAGCATATATATATGAGGAGGGTGCTCCTCATTCGAACCAAGCAACATTCGCTCTAAGGATCTTCGCATAAGAGGAAGGAAGTGCGCAGTCTTAGGTAGGTAAATGCACATATCTCATGCGCATTAGGCTTGAAGGAAGTGTGCAGTTCATCTTGGTTGAAGGTTGGCAAAGAGTGCCATTGAGAGTGGATTCTTGTACACGGTTTTATGCAGGATTTGGTAAAGAGGTTGAGTGGCTCGGGTGAGCACTCCCTCTTATGCAAGGGTGCATAAAATGTTGTAAAAGGCAGGTGGCCTGTCTTTTGTAAAAATTGGTTAAGTGTGAGACTTGGTTCAGCCAAGACACACTTGTTGTAAAATCTGATATCCTTGACATAATATTATTGTTGGGCAGACTGTTTAGGGAGTTGCCCCTCCCTTTATACTTGTATTGTTCTCGGTTTATTGATGATGGTTAATGATTGAGAATGTTCTTTGTTAAAGTATAAAGGATAACACTTTATTCGGTTATAAGAACACAAGTTAAGTATGTTCATGTTGGAATAGGCGTAGCCCATAAACGTTAGTATTGTTAAAAAGAAAGCGTTCGGTGGTGCCGCACCTCGTTACAAGCGGTTGGAAGATCACCGCAGGTGTAGGGGCGTGACAGTTGGTATCAGAGCCAGGTTGGAGCTGGTGATCAAAGGTTGCTCATAACATGGTAGATATGGAACTCAAGGAACTTGATGATCTTCAAGAGCTCTTTGATGAAAGAGCCCGGTTGAAAGCTGAAATCAAGAAAGTTGAGGAAGAGATAAAGAAGAAGCTTCTTGGTAAGAAGGTTGTTGTAATTGAGCAGGAAGAGCTCGACTACATTGATAGGTTGGGAACTCACTACCGAGACCAAGAGAGCATTCGGGAGATAAGTTCCATGAACTTGGTCAATGGACACTTGGTTGGTGCACTTGAGCAGAACAAGGTGGAAGGAAAGCTTGAAGCAGGTCAAGCTAGGCCGGAACCAAGTTCCCTAGAAGAACCAAGCAAGGAGGTGAAGTACCTTAAGAGGAATGTCAAGAGGGAACATGAGCCTATTGACACTTCTGAGGCCGAATTCTTGAAGAAGGTTGCTGAGGTGAGACACAAGACAAAGCCAACAGAAGGAGATGATTCCTTGAAGCCAAGTTTTATGCAGGTAACCGTGAAAGGAAAGAAGTTTGCAGCTTTGGTTGATACAGGAGCTACTCATAGCTTCTTAAGTAGGAAAGCAACAAAGTCCTTGGCAAAGAAGACAAAGATGGAAAAGGAATGGAGTGCTTTCAAGGCTATCAACTCTACCATTAAAACAGTTGATGGTGTATTGAAGGACACACAGGTGAAAGTAGGACCGTGGTTCGGGAAGTTGGACTTGAGAGTCATAGACATGGATGATCATTCTATGGTGTTGGGGCTGGACTTCATGGAGCTAGCACAAGCCATGCCAATGGAGGACCGGGACATTCTCTTGATCACAGCTGAAGGAAAAACCACGATGGTGCCTATGAATAGGAGGAGTTGCTTGGGTTATAGACCAAGGATAAATTCTATGATCTTGTATCCCAAAGATCCTAATGTGAAGCATGAGGATGTGGAGCAAAGAGGACTTGGGAGTATTGTGAAAACAAAGGAAAAGAAGTTGGAGGGCTTCGTAGCAAAGGCTGGGAAGAAGAATGGAGGAAGTGAGAAGAAGGTCTCACGAACTTGGAGACACTTGATGGGGGCATCTTCTACTAAGGATCTTCACAATGGAGTTGCAAATGAAGAAAGCCTGAGTGCTACTTCAAAGGCAGTGGTTGGTGAAGGTTATGAGGGCAGATATCCTGCCAGGATAGTGGACTTTTGCAGGTATTCCATGGGCATATATGACTTTCAGCTAACAAAGGACAAGCTAGGTGAGCTTGGATGTACATGTGAGGAGATTGAGGCTGTGCACAGATACTTGAGGACACAACATCAATCTGATACATGGGTGGATGAGAGTCAGGGAGGGAACTTCCTAGCTTTCCTTTCTCAATGAACAACCTTGGAAGAAGGTTGGTGTGGAGGCCTTGGTAGGGAGGAACCACACCAACTCTATAAGGGGCCTTGAGAGAAGGCTTCCTTGTGATGATGATGAGATGGTTGAGTGACCGAGTTCACTAAACCGAAGTTTGAAGACATGAGACGTGAGGGTGACATGTTGCAGATGAGATGGATGGAGTTTCCATGGACCTGAGCATGGATTATGGATAGTGAGCTTGGTGGCAGTGATCACTAGGCCGAGACATAGTGGAGAAAGAGTCTCTACATATGTTGCAAGGATGTTTGCCTTGTGTAGAAAGGTCGACATCCTGAATGATGATGATCTTGGTGGAGAGCTACCGAGATGATATGTTGTCGAGGACGACAACGATTTCAGGTGGAGGAGAATGTAAGGCCTTCGTGCAGCAGGGCGATGGTGGGCGATCGTGCACGGGCACACGGGCGGGCATGGGCGCACGGCGGGTGAGCGCACACGACGGTGCGACGTTTCTGCGAGATAGTTGCGACGATAAATGACACAATGCGACAATAATCATAATGCGACTAAGTATTATGTACGAACATATTATATATAATATGGAGGTTATATATATACGCATGGAATTATAAAACAATAAAATATGAGGGCCGACATGATAATAAAACATATGAAGAACCATGGATAAATATAATATTATATGAAAAGGGCTTCATGACATAAGTTAGTAGTCGGCTTTAAAAGGAAGCACGCATGATGAGCATATATATATGAGGAGGGTGCTCCTCATTCGAACCAAGCAACATTCGCTCTAAGGATCTTTGCATAAGAGGAAGGAAGTGCGCAGTATTAGGTAGGTAAATGTGCATACCTCATGCGCATTAGGCTTGAAGGAAGTGCGCAGTTCATCTTGGTTGAAGGTTGGCAAAGAGTGTCATTGAGAGTGGATTCTTGTACATGGTTTTATGCAGGATTTGGTAAAGAGGTTGAGTGGCTCGGGTGAGCTCCCTCTTATGCAAGGGTGCATAAAATGTTGTAAAAGGTAGGTGGCCTATCTTTTGTAAAAATTGGTTAAGTGTGAGACTTGGTTCAGCCAAGACACACTTGTTGTTAAATCTGATATCCTTGACATAATATTATTGTTGGGTAGACTGTTCAGGGAGTTGCCCCTCCCTTTATACTTGTATTGTTCTCGGTTTATTGATGATGGTTAATGATTGAGAATGTTCTTTGTTAAAGTATAAAGGATAACACTTTATTCGGTTATAAGAACACAAGTTAAGTATGTTCATGTTGGAATAGGCGTAGCCCATAAACGTTAGTATTGTTAAAAAGAAAGCGTTTGGTGGTGCCGCACCTCGCTACAAGCGGTTGGAAGATCACCGCAGGTGTAGGGGCGTGACAGGGAAACCTCCTTCACATTACATAAATGGACAATTCTTGGATGATACAAATGCGAATACCTCCTTTGTATATATACGAGTGTAATGGGTCACAATATAATCAGAGGCTACATAAAAATAATAATGTAAGAGCATAATAATAACAATAGTGGGCTTGTATGGGGAAAATCAATAAGAATATGGGGGATACATGGGCACAATAATAAAAATAAGGAGGATACATTAACAATAACAATAAGGGGGCTACACTAGTATTATAAGGACCTAACATGTCCCTCTCCTTCAAAAACATGTTGTCCTCAATGCTTGAGTAGTTCTCAATGATTTTGTATAAAATTTTCATCCTCCCATGTAGAATATTTAGTGGGTAAGCTCTTCCACTTAATGATATACTCTGAAATTGATTAATTCCATAGTTGTCTGGTTCTTGTTTTTGTTAGCACCTAAATCTGCCTTAGTCTGATGGAAGGCAGAAATTAGGGTAACCACAAACCACGCTTAGTCTGGTAGCTAGCCCTACCAGAATAGGAGAGGGCTCTCTCCGAGTCACGCTCAGTGAATATAATTGAAAACGGTCTGAGATGACTTACAATGAAATATTTACCTTAGGCTAGTAAGTGAATAGGGATTCGGGAGACAATTTTCATGAATGACCAAGCTTCTGGGATGGTATGGGACCAACGGTCAGCAAAGAACAGAGAACTTAATACAAAGGCACAGATTATTCCATGAGGCAAGGTAGGTGGAAAATGTAACAAATTTAGTTTGAGGTAACGGGGCATGAATAGATTGTTGAAGAAAGTGAAAAGGGCATATTTACATGAATCCTTTTCAACAGAAGAAAAACACTGAACATGAAATTTTCCCACAGGCAGAGCAATAAAATTGAATTCTACCTAATCTCACTCGAAAATCTCACTGGAAATGAACATGAATTGAATTATGAAACATAACGAAATACATATGAACACATAAGAGACACATTTTCTACACTCACAACCACAAGAATCTCATGAAACATAGCCACTGCCTTTCATTAATTCTCTGTCAAAAATACACAGTGAAGAAACAAATTTTCTTTCCCACAGTCTCCCAGAAGTTACAAGCCAACCAACCCTTTGAAAATAGCTTGCATACAATATATAGAATGTGTAAGGAAGAGATAGAATTCCCAAGGGTTGGGGAGTTACTTGAATCATTACAAAATGGAGACGGAGAGCCAACCATCAACTACAGGTGCAACGCTACAAACATGACATGTGGCTTGGGTGACCGTTTGCCTTCCTTCGCCACTTGGATAGAAGCCAATCTGGAGAAGAAATAATTTAAATTCCACCTTTGGTGCTAAAAAATTGAAGTGTAGATGAGCGAGCCCACTTGGAGAAGTCGCGAACCGAAATTTCGTGAAACGGAAGCAAATTGGCAATTTTTCCTTTGTGCGACGCGCCATTTTCTCTGTGTGTCGCGCTACTTTGGGGCCCGTTTTGGGGCATTTGCAGGTGTCCAAATGTGCCCAAGTGGGCTTGCTGGAAATCTTGTCCTGTCTAATTTCTAACCCAATTGGAATTTTTAAATTTGGTGCTCATTTGCCCCTCCAAATCTCCATTCTCCCAAGACTGCTTTCTATGTGTCAAAAAAGTGGCAGAGAGGCCATTTTTGGGTGTTTTTTGACCTTTAGGAGACTCAGATCTTGTCAAAATTTCTTGCCAGGATACCAGTAGTCGTGATTTTCCATGTTGAATCCAAAAATGCAAGCCATTCCTCATTTGGAGCTCTAGAATTTTAGCGTCGCGCAAGTGGCGCGGTGCACAGGGAGAAAATCCCTGTTTTTTGCCCAAAAAATTCCCATGTGACTAGAAATTCCCCAAATTTTTTGAAATTTGGGCTGGAGGTTCCCTATGGGGTGCTATGCTAAGCCAAGGAAGCCTCAACCAAGATTTGAAGCCGATATTTCTCTTTTGCCTCTTTTTCCTTTCTTGTTGCTTTCCTCAATTTCGCTTTCAAACTCCTTATTCGGGCCTGTGCACTAATGTTTCACACCCTGTAACGGAAAGCCATATGTCTCAGTAGAGCAAGGTTTTGGTTGGCCTTGTCTAGCAGCCTCTCCAAATGCATGTTGACCCTCCCAAGGTTGGCCTCCCGATCCTCATTGATTTCTTGCTCCAAAGATGTGAGCTCAACCCTTCTTCTTTGAGCAGCTTGGCGATGCTCACGAATGTTTTGTAGCTCCATGATTGCCTGCTAATCCTCTAGCTGCTTGTTTCTCTGTTCTAGATACTTCATGTTCCATTTGGCCCTCTCGTCATGCATAGGTTTCTTGTCCTTGTCCTGTATTTCTCTGAGGGAAGCATCAACAAGCAAATCCAACGTAACCTTCTCTTTTTGCCTGATTAGGGTTTCCTGGAGTATTTTCTTCAACTGCTTGATTTTGACTTTGGAGACCTGATTCCTTGTGTAGCAATGAGTAGCTATGTCTATTTGAAATTTTTTGTCTCTTTTGGCCTTCTTAAGAAGATTTTTTAAATGGAAATTTACTTTGTTAAGCCAAAACTCCATATTTTCATTGATTTCTCCTGCAATTAGGTCAACTGAAGACATCTGCTCCCTTTGTTGCTGAAGTTCCCTTTTGAGTCCTCTAGTCTTTGGATTCTTCCTTGTCACTTGCTCTTGATGCTCATCTGAATCATCTGTGTCAAATAATTACTTTCCCTTTACATCTTCTTTGCTAACATCAACCTTATGCTTATTCAAGAGTAGTTGATTTACCTTCAATTGCTTATTATGCTGCTCTAGGAATCAAACCATGAAATTGGCCTTAGAAAAATTGTCCCTAAGCTCTTTGATCTTTGCACCTTTCTCCATGATGACCTAATCTACTATCTTATGCTATTCATTAACATTCAAGTTTACTATATCAGTTTAAAGATGGAATTGCTCCTCATCTTGCAAAGGTGCCTTATGTTGTGATGGTAGTCCTTGTTCTGCTGATGTAGGCTTGGACCCTTGAAATTTGATGGGCTTCATAGGAAACTTGAGGCAATTTGGCACAATTTCAGGCCTTTTAGCCCTGTGCGCCACATTCTCTATTGTTACACTAAAAAATGTCACCTTGACTACTTACAGTTAGTATGGCTCAAATCAACAGTCATGCTACCCTCTTAGGCAAGTCTTATGCCTCTGTTATCCATCTCAAACTCAAAGAAGAGAGAAAGTCTTGTAAAAACTATGTTTATCTCTGGGGTCGCAGGTTCTCTCTAGCCTTACCTGCGGGGACGCTGACCATGTTCACAAAATCTGCGTCCATGGACGCTCTGTATGTTAAGGGACAGGTGCGTCCCTCTGTAAAAGGCAAAATGCGCGAGTTTTATCTTGAAAAAGTTACTTGTGGTTACTTCTAGAACATTCTAGAGGTCGGTTTGATGAAATGGATGCGCCTCCAGTTGGTTCATGTATCTCTATTAAGGGGGAACTTATCCCATCAATAAGGGAGCTATCCCACCCAAAGAGGGGGATGATCCCATTGATAGTGGACCTGAATAACCTCTTTACAGCACTATAAATAAAGGCATTGAGCCAGAAGGAGAGGAGGTTGGAGCTATACATTTTCTTTGGGTAAATGCTGCAGGATTTAGGTCTTCCATTAGAGCCTTTGTGAGGAGAGATTGTCTTCACTTGATTCTACTTGGGAGAGGGTGAGCTTTGTCAAAGTAGAGGAAAACCCTTGATGGACCCTGGGAGGAACTTGCACAACACCAAGGCCAGGTTGTAAGAGTTTCTTTGTTTCGTTATTAATACAAACTGGTTTATTTTTCTCAATAGCTTGTGTTAATGAGTTATTTCATGTGTTCCTTGGTCTGCATGTTGAATATATGTTTTATTATATGAAATGCAGACCAAGGAACACATGAAATAACTCATTAACACAAGCTATTGAGAAAAATAAACCAGTTTGTATTAATAACGAAACAAAGAAACTCTTACAACCTGGCCTTGGTGTTGTGCAAGTTCCTCCCAGGGTCCATCAAGGGTTTTCCTCTACTTTGACAAAGCTCACCCTCTCCCAAGTAGAATCAAGTGAAGACAATCTCTCCTCACAAAGGCTCTAATGGAAGACCTAAATCCTGCAGCATTTACCCAAAGAAAATGTATAGCTCCAACCTCCTCTCCTTCTGGCTCAATGCCTTTATTTATAGTGCTGTAAAGAGGTTATTCAGGTCCACTATCAATGGGATCATCCCCCTCTTTGGGTGGGATAGCTCCCTTATTGATGGGATAAGTTCCCCCTTAATAGAGATACATGAACCAACTGGAGGCGCATCCATTTCATCAAACCGACCTCTAGAATGTTCTAGAAGTAACCACAAGTAACTTTTTCAAGATAAAACTCGCGCATTTTGCCTTTTACAGAGGGACGCACCTGTCCCTTAACATACAGAGCGTCCATGGACGCAGATTTTGTGAACATGGTCAGCGTCCCCGCAGGTAAGGCTAGAGAGAACCTGCGACCCCAGGGATAAACATAGTTTTTACAAGACTTTCTCTCTTCTTTGAGTTTGAGATGGATAACAGAGGCATAAGACTTGCCTAAGAGGTTAGCATGACTGTTGATTTGAGCCATACTAACTGTAAGTAGTCAAGGTGACATTTTTTAGTGTAACAGATTGCCCCCTAAAGTGCGAAGCCTGGAATAGAATAGGGTTTTGTAATTCTAGGAAGGGTGAAGCGCTTTATCATTTCAAGGATTGCCTTGTGGATGGCCTGGTTGGAACCTGTAATTTTCAACACAAAATACATGGATAAGATTATATCATCACTGAGGTAGGCATTCCCATACTCAGATTCAAAACTTTAACTAATGGACTAACTACTCTGATACAGGAATGATCTTGCAGTACATCATTTTTATAGACTTTTGTAGACACAGTATGGACGCAGCCATCTGTTTATGATTAGTCTACATAGATAATGAATACAAAACTCCTCGCAGCCTGGATGGTAGAAACTAGATCCAGGGTCTTCACTTCTACTTCCCGAATTGGTACGATTCTAGCCATGTGATTAAATGATTTGATGTCGAACATGTTAGAAACCACTTGATTACCAGTCGATGATGTAAACTGTTAACAAGCGTGAGAGAGACCACCAGTAATGTCAATGGTTCTCAAAGTACCAAGCACAACCCGTGAAATGTGAATAGATGTTTTGATGTCGAACACTTCACGGAATCCTTTGATCGAAAGTCAATGATGTAAACTGACGTCAAAGGCGAGAAACCTCCCATTGATGCATGCAAACTTCAAGGTACTGTCGATTCCTAAGTCATCTTTCTAGATAATGTGCTGATGTCGATAGAAAGCGACCCGTTGCAGGCAAGCCCGCAACGCGAAATCATTGTTCAAGTTGAAGAAATGTTGCTGTAAGGACTGACTCAGGGATGGTCAAATGGATGACAAGTATTTTGCAGATGAAAGTTTTGCTTGCAGACCTCTTGAACACATAACGACACGACAGATGGCTTGGTGACGAATAACTCAAAGTTAATCCCCGGAACCCGGTTAAAGACTTTCAAAGTGGTTTGGTCAACTGTGAGGTAAAAGATTTCCCAACCCAGGTGAATGAAAAGTGTCGTGTTCAAGAGTGGTAATAAAGTTTCTTCCGAGACTAAAGGTGACAAACAGGTTCATTCTTCTCTCTTTTCCCCCACCATTTCTGGCAAGTACCTCTTTATTTTTAACAAGCTTGAGGAGGATAACATATGCTTGATTATAAGCTCATCCTTCGGACGAGTCCAACCTAGTTTAAATTCGAACCCTAGGAAGGAGTGGTTCGTTCCTATTTGTAATTGAACAGGTCCTCTACTGTAAAAGTTTAACGAGCCCAGTATAGGAGAAACTCGGCGTTTTTCAATTTTAGAGAGTCTGAAAAAACTAAAGGAGACTCCACGTTGAACTTTTTCGTATATTTGTGTCCCTCAAGCCCGAAAAAGTATAAAATAATACCTGGGGGAACCGCTTGATCTTGCGACCAAGGAGTACTTTCATAATAGTGTCGTCAACCTGAAAAGTAAAAAGCGATCAAGGACACGTCGTTTTATTTCCTCATCGAGTTTGAAACGACAAAAACCCGGCAATCTTTTCCTGATTTTACGGTCAGAAAAGAGCTAAAAGGGGACCGTCTTTTAATTCCGTTTTAACGAGTGTAAAATAAACACTCGGCGATCTTTTCATGTTTTAGGAGTCAGAAAAGGGCTTAAAAGATGACTCTGAGGTTTCACTTTTTCTTAAGTTTTAACGAGTTCGAAAAAGGGATAAAAATGTACTCATGGTTTTCACTTTTTCGTAAATTTTAATGAGTTCGAAAAAGGGATAAAAATGTACTCATATGACCGACTTTCAATTTAATTTACGAGCAGGAAAAGACGGAAAGAACTCGGCATTTTCATTTGTTTTACGAGAATGAAAAATAGCAAAATAATCTCGGGATTTTCATGAGTTTAACGAGTCTTGAAAATAACTGAAATTGACTCGAGATAGGTTTCATTTTTACAAAAGCTTGAAACAGATAAAAACTATGCTTCAAATTAGTTTCATTTTTACACAAGCTTGAAACAGAGATAAAACTGTGCTTGATGCCCCCTAAGCATAACTGTTAGAGCGCATGCCCCCCAGCTTCATTTCATTCAACTAAGGTGGATGAAATGAAGGTTCAAGAATGAGATCATTTGAAAGACTCGACCTAAAACTGTAAGAAAATTATGCAAAAATTGAAATAACTAACCTAAACGTACAACCTAACATCTATGAGGTCTAGTCAAACTCTCGACTCAATTAGAGGAGGATTTGTTTCATTTTTTAACGAGCTTGACACAGGAAAAGAACTATGCTCGGATTCAGTTTCATGTTTAAGCAAGCTTGAAATGAAAAACTATGCTTGTTATAAGTTCACATGCCCCCAGCATAATGATGCAAATCAAGGTACATGCCCCCCAAGCTTCATTGCATTCAATGAGGTGGATGGAATGAAGCTTTACTTTCAAGATCTTGGAAAGACTTGTGGGAGGTGTTTCATTTTTTAACGAGCTTGACACAAGACAAGGAACTTTGCTCATAACTACTCTCTACAATCTACCTAACAAAAACTTTACTCTAAAAACCTTGATTCATTTTTTAACGAGCTTGACACAAGACAAGGAACTGTGCTCGAAAATCCTTGTTTCATTTTTTAATGAGCTTGACACAAGACAAGGAACTATGCTCATGACTACACTCTACAATCTACCTACTTAACCTACCCTTGTTTCATTTTTTAACGAGCTTGACACAAGACAAGGAACTATGCTCAAAAAGTTCGCATGTCCCCAGCATAATGATGCAAAGCGAGGTACATGCCCCCCAGGCTTCATTACATTCAACCGGCTGGATGAAATGAAGGTTTACTTTCAACTTGAAAAGGGAGTTGTTTCATTTTTAAGGAGGTTGACACAAGAAAAGAACTATCCTCATACCTGATTCATTTTTTAATGAGGTTGACTCAGTAACAGGAACTGTCCTCATTCACACTGATTCATTTTTTAACGAGGTTGACTCAGTAAAAGGAACTTTCCTCGATTCACACTGATTCATTTTTTAACGAGGTTGACTCAGTAAAAGGAACTTTCCTCGAACCATCCAGTTTCATTTTTTAACGAGGTTGAGAGAGGAACAAACTATCCTCGGACACACTTGATCATGGCTTCCAACTGGAGGAAAGACATGTCAATGGACACACCTTGATCATGGCTTCCAAGAAGTCTTCATCTGAAGGAAGAATACTTCTTGGGAAGGAACACATGTCAAGGGACTCAAAAGGGATAAGAACATCGTGTTCAAGTAATCCCATAGAGTTTTCCATGTCAATTACCGGAGCTAAATCAATGGAAGATGAGCAAACAGTGAGAGGCTCACTTACGTCGGTAACTGAAAACATGGGACCGGTTGCCACATAATTAACCCGTGGCAGGGTAGATACCACTTTAGAATCAGGAACATTTAGGGGTGTCATATGATTGGTAGTTGAAACAAGACTAGGGAACGAAAGCTGGTCTACAGTCACAATACTGCCATTGTGAGGGAAAGACATCACGCGAAAGAGTGTCGATACGACAGCTTTCATTGCATAAACATAGTCTCGCCCAAGGAGTAAATTGAAATCCAAGGGACCTCGAACTACCATAAGATCAATACAGACATTTTTACCTTCCAAGGTAATAGAAAACTTAGGAAGGATCCCTAAAGGTTCACTAATGGTTCTGTTAAAAGCTTTCAGATTCTGCGTAATAGGCGCTAGCTGAGGGGAACCCAAAGCTTTCCAAACAGTTGAGGATAAAATACTAACAGAAGCACCTTCATCTACCTGTGTGCGATGTATGTCCCTACCACCAGCCTTGACAATGATTTGGAAAGGGATGGAGGAAGGAAGACGAGGTTCTGTCAGTCTATTCCAATCAAAGGAAAAGACCTCAGTGCTTGGAGGGGGTTCTGTAGAAACAGGTGAAATGCCCCCCGGCATAGAAGAATCCGATGTAACAAGAAGAACATCAGCGGTATGAAATTTACTCTCGAAAAGGAGAGTGTGATCGACCGAATGTGAAATTGAATCGACCACTTGATCAACTAACGGATCATCAACCTGAGTGACATGAGTTTCACTCTCCAAAGGGAGAGGGTGATCGACTGTACTTGAATTTAGATCAATCACTCCGTCAGTTGATGGCAGGTTGGGAGAAAGTTTACGGTAACCACTTGGAAATTCTTGCTGTAGAACAGTAAGTTTTTCCAACAATGTTGAGGCTTCATCCATGTGAGGGCAAATGTGAGTTTGATGACTCCCTTTGCATAACTTACAAGGAAACCTAACTTTACCCTTTTTCCCAGGAACCTGACTATCACTGGTTGATGGATCAACGGAAAGTTGATGAGATTTTTCTGACCATACTTCCAAGACCTTTGGAATACCAGGACAATTGACAAGGAAGTGGTCACCCTTACAAAGCCTGCAAGGGTATTTGGGTTTACGGTGCATGTCGGAATTTTCCTCAACACAACTAACACTTACAGCCATGGTTGGTTGGTTGACTTCTTTCTTATCTTGCTTCTTCTTCTTCTTCTTCTTCTTCTTCTTCTTCTTCTTCTTCCCTTTCTTCTTCTTCTTAGTCTCCTGGTTACTAGCATCAAGGCTTTTACCAGGCGAAGAGGAAGAAATGGAGGAAGAAAAATTAGGCGAAGAAGGTAAAGGGTCAACAGAAGGTTGGTGATGTTGAGATGGTGAACTCTGTTGAGGTGAAGCATCCGGTTGAGGTGGAACAATTGGAGTACTTTGGGCCAACGAAGTTGAAAATAACCATATCGGTAAACCTATTGTAAATCCAGGTAATGACAAAGTAGCCATATAAGGAGGACCAACATTTCCAAAGTAAGGAAAAGTACTAGGATTCTCATTAGGAGGGGTTCCTAGGTTGATAAATTCCGGAACATTTGCCATTATATTCAACTTCAGTGAATTTTATTAACAATTTAAAACTAAAATTAACAATTCACAATTCACACTTAACAACTAAAATTCACAATTCACACCTATGGTCTCTAAAAGTAAAAACAAACAAATTAACACGCGCTATCAAATCTAGGAGTCAAACCACACACAAACAGTAAGCTCTCCGGACCGAAAACACTAGTTGGTGATGAAGCCCAACCTCGCAGAATTCAGTACAGAAATGGCGGGTGGAACAGTTACCCCGGCAACCTGCTTAATGAATAGACCGGCACAAGTTCCTCCACTTTAACCGTCTCGAAGTGAAGTGAACCCCCCGGAAAATCCAAGTGAGTATAACCGACGTCTGCTCCAGGTACAGTGGGACCTTCCCTCCACCGTCACCTCGGTAGAACCCTAAATATTATGGTCACTAAGGTCACCAACAGTAACAAATACACCTGGGGGAACAGTCTAAACTCCGACAGCACGCAAGGGCAGAGTAGCAAGCTCAATCCCCTTACCGGCTCCTTGACAACAATCCAAGGTTTACCGATAAGTGACCCCTGGCTCCTCGACAATGGTTAATCTGAGGTTTACCGTTTGTAATACGTACTGTCTGGCGTCGTTCCCAACGAGGGGGAATGATCCCCTCACTGGTTCGGACACGAGCTCGTGCTTCTCCTTTAAGAGGAGCTTTCCCAGAGTGCAATTGAAACAATTGGATTTATTCTACTCAAGTTAAACTATCTGTTTGGTTTTGTAGTCTTGGAGAGTTAAGTACTCACCTACTCCAAGACCCTAGCCTAAGCTATGTTGGTGTTTCAGAGCCCTAGAAATGTAAAAATTACTAGATGAATTTTAATTAAGCGCTGTGTTATTAAGGCTGTTATTACTCAAATGGGTAAATGGATACGAAACCAATGGTGTTATGACCCGACTCAACTGAATGCAATCGAATATGATAATGTAATCCTTTCAATTCGATGAATCCTAACTAAAGTAAGGAGAGAGTTTCCATTCACTTCCAACAATGCAAAAAATTGATCATTAAGAGAAAATTTAACAAATTCTCTAATGCACTAATTTCATCAAGAAAAACTAATGCAAATCAATTCCAAACCAATTTTTATTTTTATTTTTGTGTAAATTCAAATCAAAGAAAGCTGATGTAAATCTACAATTGATTTTTCAGAACGTAAACTATGCAATTGTAATCTAAGCACAATTCACTTGAAAAGTATGCAAATGTAATCTATGCACATTTTTCAATAATATTCTGAAAATGAGAATTCTAATTGTGCAAATGTGATCTATGCAAAAGAATTCTCAAACACAAGACGATTCTAATGTGATCTAAGAACCAATCAAGTGAAAATTGAGAAAATTGGGTGAGAGTTCCAAAGATCAAAACATAAAAACACTCAAAGGCGATTAACACTCATACACAATTTAGCCCCCCCCCGGCGAATGAGGGGGAAATTTTTTTGCAAAAACAAAAGCAAAAAGATGCAAAATTGTGAAAAGACTGAGACAAACCGCCAAGTAATGATCAAAGGAAATCAAATCAAGAATTTCTCAAGAAAGAGACTCAAAACACCCAATTGATGAAAGCTAAGAGCAGGAACAAGCTTAGGTGAAGATTCTGGACAAGGGACTAATGAATCTGGGCAGAAAAAACTAAGAAAAAACAAAATCTAAGAGTAAAAAAGCAAAAATGGAATTTTCCTAAATTTTTACAGGAAGACGCAGGCAGCCCGTTAGAACAGGTGCGGGCCCGCTCTGTGCACACAGCAAAAGTGCGTCCAGGGACGCACTGTGCAGCACTCAGAGGGTGCGTCCGTCTGAAAAACTCAAGAAAAACCAAAATAAAACTAATCCTAAGCTAACCCACCCAGAGACAGAATCACAGAGCCAAAACCAGAAAAATAAACCAATTTTCTCAAAGCAAAGTTCACATAAAGGAAAAGACTTTTCTCATCAATGGAATCTATCCCCAGCGGAGTCGCCAATTTGTCTTTTACAGAGGGACGCACCTGTCCCTTAACATACAGAGCGTCCATGGACGCAGATTTTGTGAACATGGTCAGCGTCCCCGCAGGTAAGGCTAGAGAGAACCTGCGACCCCAGAGATAAACATAGTTTTTACAAGACTTTCTCTCTTCTTTGAGTTTGAGATGGATAACAGAGGCATAAGACTTGCCTAAGAGGGTAGCATGACTGTTGATTTGAGCCATACTAACTGTAAGTAGTCAAGGTGACATTTTTTAGTGTAACATCTATGTGCCTCGCGCCAGTGTAAACTTACATTGGAAATTTTCTCCTAGTGCGTCGCGCTCCCTCTGTGCGTCACACCTTTTTGTAGGAGTCTTTTGGAGGCCTTCCCGGTGTCCAAATTGGGTGCAGGATAGCTTGTTGGAAAGGTAGTTGAGTCTACTTTCCAAAAACTCTAGAATCTTTAAATTTGCAGTTAATTTTCCCTGTAAAAATTCAAATCTCCCAAGACTAGTCAAAATGTGCCAAATGAGGCTGCCTCAAGTTAGAGTGCTTTTGCAGTCAACTTCTGAATGCCTTCCTCAACTCCCAATTGAGCTCATTCTAGCTATTTGGAAATATATTTTTGTCTAGTTAACATTTGACCCATCAGGCAAGTCATTTGGCCAACTGAGCTAGGAGAAAATTTGATTTTCCCAAGGTCAGTTCAGAGGTGCATCAATTCTCCCGAGGCAACTATATTTTTGACATTTCTCCAAAACCATGACACCTGTGTAAAAATTGAAGGAGGTTTTTCTTCCCTGGCATGTTTTTGAACAAAACCTCTCTCAAGTTTCCAAAATGCATCTTTTATTGCTCAGAAACATCATTTGAGTGAAACCCATCCCGATGTGTGGAACAAGGGATTTGTCGAAATGAAGCGGATTGGAGGGGATAGGGAGCTTCTAAATTCTTGAGTAAATTTTGGGAAGGAGGGAGAGATTTTAGGAAGTAGGGGAAAGTGAAATCTCAGAGATTAAGTGAGAGGAAGGGGTCCAAAAAGGCAAAACACAGGCTTAGCCTAGAAAATTGCAAAGTTGTAGCAAGAAACTAGGGTTTGTGCGAAAATGAGGAATTTGGGGGATCTCAGTGATGGGAAGTGTTTGATAAGGTAATTTAAGGATAAGGGAAGGTGTATGAACATCAGGATACAAGTTTTTCTGATGATTTGACCGTCCAAGATAAATTGCCCTTAAAACCCTAGGAGAGCGAAATGACCTTACCTAGGCGCAACTGAAGCATGAACAAGGTGTAAAATGACCCAGTGGGACTTGAAATGATAATGAAAGCCCTTTGAATGATGGTACACTCAGCTGACCAGTGACATGGACCGACATTTGGGTGACTTTGGAAGGAGTGAAAGCAAACCCTAGACCTAATGCCTAGTGATCAAATTTTACTTGAAGACTCACTGAAATGACAAAATTTGACCTTGACACCTTAAAATCACTTTGTAAGAGCATGTTTGATCACTAGAGGAAGGCTGGAAATACTGAAACTAACATTGGCTCCAATGGGGGATGGTAGCTGTTTGGAGGTGCCAAGAACAGCAGATCTCTGGAAGAGCTAGACAGTGCCTTAATCCATTGGGCTATGGAGTCATCATTTTGACAAATGACACGCAACTCTTGACTCATTTATTGACTTAAACTTGACTTAAACCGAATTAATTATGAAACCAATATGACTGAAAAACCAACTCAATGCAAAAGGAAATGACTCATGACTGACTTAACTAAAACACAAACTGACAAAACTTATTCAATGGCAGAAATCCATCAAGATTCGAGGGTTTCAAATCATGATGACAGCCACCTGCGTACTAATGCAATATGTACAATCATGTGTAATGTGTCTTCCAATGTAACCAATCAAGTAGATGCCTCCTTGATTTATTCTTCGGATCAGATCTTCTGGTCAACAACAAATATTGGTAACTGGGCCTCCAAAAACATAATTGACCATGATCCCCTTCATTGCTGAATATTGCAATAATCACCTTCACTGCAGACTGCAACAAATATGCCATTGGATCCTGAAAAACATGAAGTCTTTCCTCCTACTGAAAGAACAAGGTATCTTTTTCTCTTGATTCTTGTCTTTCCTCATAAATAAGAGTATGCTCCTGGTCTCCAAAAAATTCTGAACAAATAGGTGAGCAAATTTCCTCTTCAAGGAACATTTCAAAACATGAGACATATGAGGAAGAGTCTGAAAGGGAATCCTGAATATTCTGGTCTACTGAAGTCTGAATATATGGTAGGTCATCTTCATACGATATGACAGCCAGATTCTCATTGCATTCATGAAATTTATCAATCATGTGAAAATCAACTTCAGGTGATTCTTGAAACCCAACATTATCATTTATATCGTCTACCACACATTCATTCAGAGAAACTTTTTCACTTGCTTGAGCAAAGATCTCACCTTGCTGTTCATGAGCTGACTGGATTACCTCTTCATGAAGACTGTGTTCTGCTGACATGAGAACATTCGGATCCAAAACTCTGTGTTCTTCATCCCAGATGATTTCGGCAGCAGAGTTCTCTTTCATGGGACTTAGTACAAGGTTTTCTTGGTCATCACAATCTAAATCTGGATCTGAAATAGCTGACTGGACATTATCACATTCTGAAACTGAAGCTTGACTTCCCTGCACGTTGTCTTCTTCGATGGATAGACCTAAAACAAAACATTCTCTTTCATCATTTTCAGCCATATGACAATCTTCAACCTGCTGATCTTCATAAGTATCCTCTAAGTTTTCTGTGTGCTGCTGAAATGGATTTTCATACAGGGCTTCCATGATCTCTTCATCCATGAAATTATCATCTTCATAATATTTCTCAAGGCTTTCAATAAAACTATGAACATGGCTACAACAGTCCTGAACTAAAGCCAAGGATGGATATGATTCTTTATACCTTTCGAAGAATATTGCATGAAAATCCTTTAAATAATAAATAGAAGCAGGTGGCAAACTTTCATACCAAGATCGGGCTTCGTCTTCCAGGGTAGCCATAAACATTTTCATCAAAGAGTCTTCAGGAAAATTGATCTTTAATCTATGCACATGAACGTGAAATTTCAACAGATGAAGAGCAGCGTCATTACCTTCCACATTTCCAAACACAGGCAAATTCTTTGACCAATCTACCTTGGGCATTTTATTTGGAAAACCTGGGATGTGATCTCGGCTCATGTGAGCGTATCTTCTTGCAATCCGATCCATCTTGAAAAAAAATCTCAAAGCTACTAATCCCCCTGTAGTGGAGTCACCATGAAGCACCAGTTGCTGGATTCTTCAGTGAAAGGAGTCGCCAGGTGAATGATTTCAGCCGTCTTCTTATGTTTGATCGTTGTTCACCATCAACAATCAGCTCTGAACTTGAGATATATACTGGGGCAAAACAATCTTCAAGCAAACCATTTTCGTGTCCCCAGTTGAGTCGCCACTATGTTAGCACCTAAATATGCCTTAGGCTGAAGGAAGGCAAAAATTAGGGTAACAACAAATCACGCTCAGTCTGGTAGCTAGCCCTACCAGAACAGGAGACGGCTCTCTCCGAGTCACGCTCAGTGAATATATAATCGAAAATGGTCTGAGATGACTTACAATGAAATATTTACCTTAGGCTAGGAAGTGAATAGGTATCCGGGAGACAATTTTCATGAATGACCGAGCTTCTGGGATGGTATGGGACCAACGGTCAGCAAAGAACAAAGAACTTAATACAAAGGTAGAGATTATTCTGTGAGGCAAGGTAGGAAAAAAATGTAACAAATTTAGTTTGAGGTAACGGGGCATGAATATATTGCTGAAGAAAGTGAAAAGGGCATAGTTACATGAATCCTTTTCAACAGAAGAAAAACATTGAACATGAAATTTTCCCAAAGGCAGAGCAATAAAATTGAATTCTACCTAATCTCACTCAAATAATTTCACTGGAAATGAACACGAATTGAATTATGAAACATAACTAAATACATATGAGCACATAAGAGACACATTTTCTACACTCACAACCACAAGAATCTCATGAAACAGAGCCGCTGTCTTTCATTAATTCTCTGTCAAAAATACACATTCAAGAAACAAAGTTTCTTTCCCACAGTCTCCCAGAAGTTACAAGCCAACCAACCCTTTGCAAATAGCTTGCATACAATATATAGAATGTGTAAGGAAGAGATAGAATGCCCAAGGGTTGGGGAGTTACTCGAATCATTACAAAATGGAGATGGAGAGCCAACCATCAGCTACAGGTGCAGCGTTACAAACATGACATTTGGCTTGGGTGACAATTTGCCTTTCTTCGCCACTTGGATAGAAGCCAATCTGGAGAAAAAATACTTTAAATGCTACCTTTGGTGCCAAAAAACCAAATTGTAGATGAGCAGGCCCACTTGGAGAAGTATCGAACCGAAATTTCATGAAACGGAAGCAAATTGGCAATTTTTCCTCTGTGCGTCGCGCCATTTTCTCTGTGCATCGCGCTACTTTGGGGCCTGTTTTGGGGCACTTGCAGGTGTCCAAAATGTTCCCAAGTGGGCTTGCTGGAAAGCCTGTCCTATCTACTTTCTAACCCAACTTTAATTTTTAAATTTGGTGCTCCTTTGCCCCTCCAAATCTCCATTTGCCCAAGACTTCTTTTTGTGTGTCAAAAAAGTGGCAGAGAGGCCACGTTTGGGTGTTTTTTGACCTTTAGGAGACTCAGATCTTGTCAAAATTTCTTTCCCAGACACCAGTAGTTGTGATTTTCCATGCTAAATCCAAAAATGCAAGCCATTCCTCGTTTGGAGCTCTAGAATTTTAGCGTCGTGCCAATGACGCGTGCACAGGGAGAAAATCCCTGTTTTTTGCCCAAAAAATTACCATGTGACCAACAATTCCCCAATTTTTTTGAAATTTGGGCCAGAGGTTCCCTAAGGGGTGCTATGCTAAGCCAAGGAAGCCTCAACCAAGATTCGAACCTGATCTTTCTCTTTCTCCTCTTTTGCCTTTCTTGTTGATTTCCTCAATTTTGCTTTCAAACTCCTTATTCGAGCCTGTGCACTAATGTTTCGCACCCTATAATGAAAAGCCATATGTCTTAGTAGAGAAAGGTCTTGGTCGGCCTTGTCGAGTAGCCTCTCCAAATGCATGTTGACCCTCTCAAGGTCGGCCTCCCGATCCTCATTGATTTCTTCCTCCAAAGATGTGAGCTTGACCCTTCTTCTTTGAGCAGCTTGGTGATGCTCACGAATGTTTTGCAGCTCCATGATCGCCTGCTGATCCTCTAGCTACTTGTTTCTCTATTCCAGGTACTTCATGTTCCATTTGGCCCTCTCTTCATGCATAGGTTTCTTGTCCTTGTCCTGTATTGCTCTGAGGGAAGCATCAACAAGCAAATCCAACTTAACCTTCTCTTTTTGCCTGATTAGGGTTTCCTGGAGTATTTTCTTCAACTGCTTGATTTTGACTTTGGAGACCTGATTCCTTGTGTAGCAATGAGTAGCCATGTGTATTTGAAATTTTTTGTCTCTTTTGGCCTTCTTAAGAAGATTTTTTAAATGGAAATTTACTTTGTCAAGCCAAAACTCCATATTTTCATTGATTTCTCCTGCAATTAGGTCAACTGAAGACATCTGCTCCCTTTGTTGCTGAAGTTCCCTTTTGAGTCCTCTAGTCTTTGGATTCTTCCTTGTCACTTGCTCTTGATTCTCATCTGAATCATCTGTGTCAAATAATTACTTTCCCTTTACATCTTCTTTGCTAACATCAACCTTATGCTTATTCAAGAGTAGTTGATTTACCTTCAATTGCTTATTATGCTGCTCTAGGAATTAAACCATGGAATTGGCCTTAGAAAAATTGTCCCTAAGCTCTTTTATCTTTGCATCTTTCTCCATGATGACCTAATCTACTATCTTATGCTATTCATTAACATTCAAGTTTACTATATCAGTGTAAAGATGGAATTGCTCCTCATCTTGCAAAGGTGCCTTATGTTGTGATGGTGATCCCTGTTCTGCTGATGTAGGCTTGGACCCTTGAAATTTGATGGGCTTCACAGGAAACTTGAGGCAATTTGGCACAATTTCAAGCCTTCTAGCCCTGTGCGCCGTGCGAGTGTAAATTTACACTGGAAATTTTTTGCCAGTGCGCCGCGCTCCCTTTGTGCATCGCGCCTTTTGCAGGAGCCTTTTGGAGGCCTTCGTGTTGTCCAAATTGGGCATAGGATAGCTTGTTGGAAAGGCATTTGAGTCTACTTTCCAACCCATCTAGAATTTTTCAATTTGGAGTTCATTTTCACTACCAAATATCAAATCTCCCAAGACTGGTAAAAATGTGCCAAATGAGGCTACCTGAAGGAAGAGTGCTGTTGCAGTCAACTTTTGAATGCCTTCCTCAACTCAACATTGAGCTCATGATAGCTCTTGGGAAAGTGCTTTGTGTCTCCTTATCATTTGACTCATCAAGAAAGTCATTTGGCCAACTGAGCTAGGAGAAAATTTGATTTTCCCAAGGTAACTTCAGAGGTGGATCAATTCTCCCGAGGCAACTATATTTTTGACATTATCCAAAACCATGACACCTGTGTAAAAAGTGAAGGAGGTTTTCTTTCCTTGGCATGTTGTGGACTAAAAACTCTCTCAGTTTTCCCAACTACATCCTTTATTGCTCAGAAACATCATTTGAGTGAAACCTATCCCAATGTATGGAACAAGGTATTTGTCGAAATGAAGCGGAATGAAGGGGATAGGGAGCTTCTAGATTCTTGAGGAAATTTTGGGAAGTAGGGAGGGATGTTAGGAAGTAGGGGAAAGTGAAATCTCAGAGATTAAGTGAGGGGAAGGGGTCCAAAAAGGCAAAACACAGGCTTAGCCTAGAAAATTGCCAAGTTGTAGCAAGAAACTAGGGTTTGTGTGAAAATGAGGAATTTGGGGGATCTCAGTGATGGGAAGTGTTTGATAAGGTACTTTAAGGATAAGGGAAGGTGTATGAACATCAGGATACAAGTTTTTCCAATGATTTGACCGTGCAAGAGAAATTGCCCTCAAAACCCTAGGAGACGGAAATGACCTTACCTAGGCACAACTGAAGCATGAACAAGGTGTAAAATGACCCAGTGGGACTTGACATGATAATGACAGCTCTCTGAATGACGGTACACTCATCTGAACAGTGACATGGACTGAAATTTGGGCGACTTTGGAAGGAGTGAAAGAAAACCATAGACCTAATGCGTAGTGATCAAAATTTACTTGAAGACTCACTGAAATGACAAAATTTGACCTTGACGCCTTAAAATCACTTTGTAAGAGAATGTTTGATCACTGGAGGAAGGCTGGAAAGACTGACACTAATAGTTTCTATGACTTCTTCTGGCTCAAATATGATTTTTCCTTCTTGGTCATGTTTTGGCAATAGTGCCTGAATGAGGAGCTTGTCACCGATAACCTTCTTTAAGCATGAAACATAGAAAACTAGGTGTTCTTGGGAAGATGTAAGCAGCTCCAAGTTGTATGCCATATTGCCAATTTTTTACAACATCTTGTAAGGACCGTAGTACTTGGGTGATAATTTATTATCCTTCTTAGCTTTCTTGAGAACCATTTTTTTGTATGGTTATAGCCGTTAAATTATCCGGTTGCCTACCTCAAAAATTATTTCACTATGATGTTGATATGTCCATCATTTAGTTCAATTCTACGCTAGAGTGACATTATCCTTTAAGAGTTAGAGGACCTTTTCTTTATGATCGATGTGATTTTCCACTATTTGAACCTGTTGACGTCTCAAAATTCGCTGCAACAACATGGGGAATGACCACCAAATCCAGACCTTAAGGAAAATCATTTTCCTTTTGGAATGTTGGATCTGAATGGTTTAACTAGGTCCAGTTACATTTTCTCAATCTCCAAATGGCTTAAATTATGACTTTCATCCACCAATGGAGAAGAGACATCAGATTAGATCTCTTGCTGATTAGACAAGAAAGTAATCCTTAAGCTGATTTAGGGCTCAACCAAGCCACAACTAAAGTTTTCCTCTTTTTGAAGAGGAATTTTGGAATGCGTAATTAATCTAAATGCAAGATTATTCTAAAATGCAAGCAAAAGGAACTAAATCCTAATACTACCTCAATTAGGTGGATATAGATCTAACCTAATGGAGAGCAAGATATTTAATTAATTGGGATTTAAATATATCTGGCTTATAATGAATATCAAGTTAATGAATTAGTTCAATTAATTGCTATTATGAATACCAAAACACATTCCATTCAAAGACCTCTTAAATAAAATAATCAACCAACAACATTTAGGAAGTAGTTCACAAAATGATATTAATTGTTAAATCTGTAATTCGAATATTTAAACAATAATATGAGGAAATAGTTCATAACTTATCATTATTTGTTAAAGCAATATTAAAAGATAGATTTCTGAGTAAATAGTTAATCAGAAATTAGATTTCAACCCATAAGAGAAGAGATAAATAATACCATATGAATGAAACAAATTACTCATACCAACAAAAGTGCACAAATACAAATAAAATGACACATTCCCGCCATCATAAAATGAAAATAGTATTTAAAAAAATAGTATTAGAAATACCATTTTATTGAATCCATTTCTCTGGCTCCGTTCTCCAACAATCCTCTAGAATCTTTGAACTTCTATTGTTACAACATGATCTGTAGTAGTGCAAGCTCTGCCCATCACACATAATTCATAATGTAAAGGAAAAATCCTTAATAATCCCCAGGTCTAGTATTTTCTCCCCTCTCACCTACAACTCTAAATCCCTATTACAGGATTTCTTTTAGAATTCCAGAATTGCAGAGGAGAGAAGCGCCTAATACATTCTAAAATATGTTATTTATAATATTTACAAAAATAATTCTCAACAATAAAGTTTGTTGGAGAATAGATCTGCTCCATCAATTTCCATTGGCTCAACACTCCATTCTTCTATTACTGGAGTATTCTCATTGATTGAGATCTTGTTCTCCTCATCTCTTCAACTGTTTTCTTGCAAAAACAAATCAAAACTAAATTAAAATGGAAAAAATAAAATTAAAATGCCAAATCTAGAATTAAAACAAATCCAATCAAAACTTAATTACATAATTAAAATAAAATAAATTTGATCTTTATATTGATGTCTGTGGTGATCTGATTGGTCAAGGAGATCATAGGTGAATGAATATGCACTCAGAAGAAGTCGTCGGCAAATGAGAATGCAGAAACTTAAACTCATAAATTAGTTTCATTAAAAATTCAGAGCTTGATCCTCTTATTCATATTATACCCAATATGTTATCAAATATGGTAATGAAACCACTTCAGAATTTTTCTCCATGATTTTACATTTCCAATGAGCCATCCTAGGCCTCATTTGGCGAAGTAAAACTCTATTTAGGGGCTTCTAAAAATGGAGTATTAAAATTGCCACAATTATGGAATTTATGTTCCCTAGGCTAAAAATCATAATTTTAAATTAAATTATAATCCTAAACTAGATTACAATTATTATTTAATTTTATTCTAATTAATTACATCTACATTATTAAACTTTATAAATTAATTATTAACAAAACTTAATTAAAAATATGATTTAAAAATCGATTAAAATATAATTATATTATATTAGCATTATAGTTATATTATATTAAAATTATAATATAAAATAAAAATAAAAATTATATTATATTGTAATATAAATATTATATATATATATATATAATCATATAATATAAAAACATTGGAATCAACCATAACCAAACCAAACTCAAATTAATATATTTAAAACCCAAACTCGGATTCATATATTGTGTTAACGTATATGCCATGGAGGGATAATGGATGGAGGGATAAGGTAAGCATGGAGGGAGGTGAGAGTTAATGGAGTTGAGGGTGAGCGAGGTGGAAGAATAAGGAGTCAGGTGAGTGGAGGGTGAGGTGAGGATGAGGTCATGGTGTCGGGAGGTATAAGGAGTGAGCGAAAATCTTCATATTAAAAACTTTTAACCTCACATATTTCAAAATCGTAATCGCAAGTTATTTAATTGGGTGGATTATGACATTTGTTTTTTGCGATATCTATATGAGATATAGTGTAATCGCAATATTGCATCGCAAATGTCATTTCAGAAATTTTAAATTTCAGAATTCTGAAAGGGAGGATTTGACGAGAAGTGGGGCCCGCGTGAATTAACAATCCTACAAATTGGACTTCAGCCATTTTGTAATTTTGAGGTTTGGCGGTTGGAAACTTGTTTTAAAATAACAAATTGGAGTAAATTACCAATATCCCAAAATGTATTTTCATCTTTTGTATAATTTAGCTGGGTCATTTTCATAGACCATTAGTAAGACATGAAAGAATTAGTCGAAATTAACTAAGAGTCAATATTTACAATGAATGACTATTTTAATTGCAAAAATTGAATATCATCCATATGATTTACATTTTTAGTCTAGGCAAGAAAATGATCAAAATTCAAAGGAGTGTTATTTACGAACCAGTTGACCAAACACTAGTACAAAATGATTAATTAGTTTCTAAAAAAAAAACTAAAATTTTCATATAAACGACCATTTTTCAGTCGATGACCAATAGTAGCTAATTTACAGTATCTTATGATGTGACCAACTTTTAGTCAATTTCATCTTAGTCATTAATTGGTTTCCTCACTTTTACCCTCTAGTATTATATTTAGTTACGAATTTGATCATAAATTTTTCATTGGTTTAGTCATTAGTTGTCACAATTAATGACCAAATATAAAAAAAACAATATTAGAATATGAATCCTCGAGAAGAACAATTAATGACCAAAGAAATATGACCAAAATGTTGGTCATATTATAAGATACTATAAACTAGCTACTAATAGCCATATATATGTAAATTTTAGTCATCATTTGAAACCAATTAATGACCAAAGAAATATGACTAAATTTTAGTTCTGTTATAAGATATTGTAAATTAGCTACTAATAATCGTATATATGCAAAATTTAGTCATCATTTTAATAATAAATGTATCATTTGCAGTAGTAATTTATCTTTTCTGGTATTTTCATATTCATTATATAAACGATTGATTTAGTAGTTTCTATTCATTTCATTTAATTTCATTCGTAATCATTATAAACGATTAATTTAATCATCTATTCATTTTATTCGTGTTCATCACTAATTAATACAAAATACTAATTTAGTAGTTTTATATTGATTTTATGTGTTCGTTATTAATCAACATAAATTAATTACTATGATTTTGTGACTAAATTTTTAAAAAATGCCATACAATGTGCATGTTTATCTAATATGATAACGCAAAGTTACATATCTTAATTACAAAACTAAATAATATCAAGTGCAAACAAAAATAATTTCAATCATATAAATTTTATTATACAAAATATCAAGTATTATAATTTGAGTTTCCAGCTTAATATCGGTTGGACTACAATTTACACATGAAATATTGTTTCATCATTTCAAAACATCATCACTATGTTTCCAAAGCATTGCAAGTGAATTCAACAACTCTAAAGGCTTGAACATCAGTCTCCATGAGTGTGTCTAATGCAATACATTGTCTCTAAGGTTATCACTAGATATATTCTCTTCTCTCTCTCATTTTTCATTTGTTGCTCTAGTGTCATTGTTTTCCTCTTTCTTCAATTCTTGCATCTTATCATCAATATTGAGTTCCTCTCCTGAAAATGAAAGAAGATATGATGCAGAGTATAAGACATGAAAGACGATGAATACTTGAATATAAAATAAAGTAGACTATAAAAGATTTATACGACGTATACCTCAACATTCGATAGTGGCCACTATGCGGCTAGATGACATGTATAAACAAAGAAAATAAACCATCACCATAGAAAATAACAACTTAGGAATGTAGTTTTCAACCTTCAAAAAAACCTTAGGCACAATCATGCTAACTATGTAACATGTTAAAAATATCAAGCAATAGATAACTTGTGAAAACAAATGGAAAAAAAACGAGTGTAAAAAATATCCTTATTGATTGTTCTAAAGAGTCATGTTCCTTAAATTTGGATATTATTTTGCCCACAGTAAAAGCTCCTTGATATTATGATCTATGCTTTTAGGATCATGAGATCGATCCAACATCATATTGGATTGTGGAGACAAAATGATTCAACATTCCAAGATGAGTACCTTACTTGGTTGAATGAAGGTGCTAGCTGTGAGTAGTGTCAAAACCTTAGGGAAGAAGAATATTAAGGCGTACGAAAATATATTGCCGCTTGTCCACTGAAAGAAAAAATTTCAATCCCACAATGGCCTCCGAGAGTACATTTCCTTGGATGGATATCACACTCTGAGAGATGATTTTCTAATACAATGAGAAGTGTACATATGTTGTCGCAATGCACCTTAAAGTCATAACCTATAGTTGTGTCCTATAATATTAATCATATTATACTATTTAATTATAAATTATGACTATCAAATAATTATTAGCTTGAATAATTAGTTTGAAACTGTGTTTACAGTATTTCTGTATACATGAAAGTATTAGGAAAAAAGGTACTTTTGTGACTATTTAATTTTGAGTGAATCTACATACACAAGAAATTATGGTGCCTCGTTGTTTGTCTAGCAGTTCTCCACTCAATGTACCAACAGCTCCCATGTCCTCTACTACTTTTGGTGAATTCCTCTTTGATGATGTCCAATGCCAATGCAATGAAAATTTATCCTCGATCTTTTCTTGAGCCAAAGGGAAGCTCCACAAGTAACGACCAAAAATTAACCTCAAATATATTATTGAGGGCCAAATGTAGTAATTATATGACAAGAAAAGAAACGCTAGGCCTTAATCATCTTCCCTTTAATACTGATTAATAGTTTCTTTGCATGATCATGTAATACTAGTGTGTCAAGTAGGGACATTTAAAGTTAGTCATCCATAAATATCACCTTTGAGAGTGCTTAGTAGTTAATACTTTGTATTATACACACAATAGATCACCAACTTCAAGGATAATAATATAAACACAAAAAAATGAAATTAAAAGAAATTTTAGGAAGTCAAATGTGACTAATCTTCAGTCAAGAAAATACCAATCCCTTCACATTAGCAAGGCCTTCTTAGGCACTAAAACAGAAAATCCTTCCACTGCATCATTTTCACCTTTTCTTTAATTTCTTTAATTGAGAATATAACTTTCATAAGAAACAAATTTCATTGAAAAAGGTCTCAAAATCCTAACAAATGCTCGATTGATTGTCATATCAATAAAATAAAAAGGAACACGCTTGATATGCTTTTAACTTGCAGCATATATTGAAGAATATGAAGCTCTCTCATCCCTTTATCATAATCAAATTGTAATACGTGGGTTCCAATCAAGTAATCAATTTCCCTTTAAGATAGTTAAGAGATCACTTTGGAGAAGGATTTCTAGAAGCATTGGGATAGTAGAAATTGAATTAACTAGAAGGAAAATGAAGCACTTTAGGGGTGCTAAAAAATATTTGAATGCAACTGAAAATGATTTTATACTCCCTCCACACATTTTAAAACAGAAACCATTCATCTGCATCTCATTTATTTTCCACCTTTCTGTAATATGTAATTCTTTGAGAAAGAATACAACATTCATAAATATTCTTATGAAAGAGGACTCTTCATAATCCTAATAAGTTGGGCTCTAAGAAATAACCAATTTCATGTAGTGAATAAAACTTACATGATAGATTTCAGTGATCAAAATGACAACTTTATTCTTAATCTCATTACAACAAAAATAAATTCAACCCTAACTAGCTGGGATTTAACAAATCAAGAATTTCATGTAGTAAAGTAAACTTACATGATAGATCCCAATTATTTGCAATGACAACTTTATTCTTGATATTATTACAACATAGATAAATTCAAGATTACATACATATTTCCTTATCTAAGACAAACTTTGAACACATTCTGAGGTTTCATAGAAATATAATGATATGATTTACGTATAGGACATGAGAAAGGTATCTACATCTAGCACCCATCACTGGACAATAGTGTCATTGAGACACCATCCTATGGCATTAGAGTCATGTAAAGAGATAGTGTTATAGAGATACCTTGCAACACCTATTCAATGCTACCTTCAAGCTTCAAATTCATCAATTGATTTACTTTAGTAGCGAATTCTAGTAGGATTTCATTAAATACAATCCGACAAAAGCCATTTATGAAAGTTGTCATTGCCTTCTCCAGATCTACTCCCCTATGGAAATAGAATAACTGATATTCCCCAATTTTTGAGGTACTTACTTCATGTTCAACATGGGCTATTGGGTTCTTCACATGGAAAAGGTTGCAAATATTAGATGTATAATGGAAACAAGCATGCAATTCAAGGTTTCTCCTAAAGTCTCTTGGGCTAATTATAAAAAACCATCTACTTAAAACATGATATATGGTAGTAACAAAAACCTATCCAAGATCTCACTTAAGAATTCAAAATGTCACAAATAGGAGATGTCTTAAACAATGTCAACTATTTAATTGCATAATCACACTAAAATAGACAAATCTTTAAAATGTTGATAAGTGTGAAAAAAATGGAGTTGGAATATCATAGTTATGTCAAGGTAGATATAGCTATGTAAAATGTAACTTCTATTTAAAACACATAAATGTAACTTTTATAGCTACATGAAAGGTAGCTTCTATATAAAAAAATGGAGTTGGAATATTATAGTTATGTCAGGGTAGATATAGCTATGTAAAATGTAACTTCTATCTAATGTGCATAAATGCAACTTCTATAGACACATGAAATGTATCTTCTATATAAAAAATTGGAGTTGGAATATTATACTTACATCAGGGTAAATATAGCTATGTGAAATGTAACTTCTATATAACATTCTAAATATCCTTTTTTTTTCAGTCATTTAAGAGACTAACATTTTTTCTTTATCTTCGGTTAATAAATTAATACTCCACCAAAAATAGCATTGAATTGGGTCTTCACCAACTAAGGGGAAATTTTAGACCAGTGTGAAAATGCTTACTCATTCCCTTGCCATATTTATGATATTCTATTTATGTGAGGATTTAATCTAGTGTAATGCAACTTCTACATCTTTGACAATTTAAATGAAAAAATTACCCAGATTGAAGTTATACAATTAACATATGCACAATAAGATACAATATGCATGAGTTATAAGTAATATGATGTTTACATGTTATATCAAGACAAACGTTTTCTCATCACATTAACTCTTATCTTATAGTTTGTGATGGATATAGCCTTTAAAATCATGAACCATACTTGTCATATCTTATATTTAGTGATGGATATAATTTTTAAAAGCATCAATCTTGTTTGTTATTTTATATACGGTCAATTTAAATTGAAGTGCTCATAATTCTATTCAATATTATCTTGTACAACTGGAAATAATATGATGTGGAGGTGGTGTTTCTAGTGATTTTCAAACTTGTTTTAATTACATAAATTTAGCCTATTTAAAGTAAATAGTTGCACTGACCATCTTATTCAATTCAGTAACTTTGCTTGAGGGCATATTCATGACATCCACCATCTCTGAAAATTATGAAATATTAGTAGTATCTTGCACTAAATAGGAAATGTTGGCATAGAAAACTTTATTTTGTTTTTTACTCTGTGTCACCAATTTATTGATATTTTATCATTCTTGGTTTTGGTTTCCATGCTAAGACTGGATTGTTTATGCTTGCTAGAATTTTTAGTTTTTCACACAACATATTTCTCACCTCTAATTGTATAAAAAGTAGAGAGTATGCACAATGACATGTAGTGACATGTGCGTGTCTATTTTACTCAATGATATGCTTGATTTTTTAGCCCATTCTAATCCTACCACAACGAAATTAAGAGAGACAAAGACACAAGAAGGACTATCAATAAATGAAATTAGAGACTTTAGGATGCAACTCAAATTGTATCTGAATGTAACGATAAGTAGTTGCAGCTACCTAGTCACCGATGAGCATCGAATCACGATGTGATAAATTCCTTGCATTATGAGAATTTGGTTGCACCTGCACTAATCATCTGTAGTAATCCTTTGACTTGCCTATAGATATAAATTTAGAAACAATCCTACTCCTGCAATTCTTCCCTAAATGGATCATCTCCCCCCATATTGATAGTTATTTTTCAAGGCAACATAATAAAACTCTCCAATTACATCATTTCCTTGGAAAACAATGCTTGATTATTTCCAGGTGATTGTCGAAACAGACTCTACTCGGGTCCATAAAATCCTTGATTTTTCTTCGTTGCACAAACCCCTTTTTGTAATAATATTATAAACCTCACATCTGCATTGTTCGTCCCCGAAATAACAATTCTTTATAGTGGAATAATTTTTCGTTGCTCCATCGATGCAATAGAGATTCACTACTGTGGCAAGGAGATGATTGGAGTTATAAAATGGTGCAATTCATCCTTCAATATATGTCACAGAACTCCTCTCACCACACAGAACTCCTCCCATCTACAACAAAAAGAGTCCTCTCAAATTTCCTGGTCTCCATATCATTCATCCTTAAATAAGTGGATATTTCCATGGGTGATAAAGTGTGCTTGTGGATTTAATAGAAGGATCTATCAATAAAAAAAAAAAATACAATGAAATATAATAGTTATCAGTAGAAGGAACAACCTTGCCAAGCTACTTACTAACTAGATCAAGGTACTCCTGAATTACCTCTTATAACAAACAAAAGATAACCTCAAGTTCTTATAGATTCTACCTATGCATGGTAGAAATGAAAACACTTTCAAAAACAACATCTAAAACAACGTTGGTCAATCTCTTCTTCTAGTCAAGGGCATGGCTAACTTTTGAAAAGTATCAAGCAAGTCAGGGGCCACCTCATCCAGACTCCTCTTCTTCTTCTACTCTCTCTATTTAGGTTCAAAATAATAGCAAAGTTCTTGGAAATTGATGGGTGGGTAAATGTTATCAGACCATTTGGGTTCTTCCATTTTTTATCATTGCATGTAAGCATTGCATCTAAATTGTAAAATTCATTTAGGTTCCTTATTTTTAGCTGAAATTAACCTAAGCTTTGGAGAGTTGTAAGGTTTAATGTATCTAAGTATATTCTACATAAAATATAGTAACATGGTTTAAAATTGTAGGCATTGAGATCGGAATCTAAGGATGAAACATAAAGGATTTTATCTTCATGATTACCAAAAACTTTAATTTCATGTAACAAAGTTTGAGGAAGTTATAGTATTTTCATCCTACCAGAAAATTTTCTTGCATCACTCGAGCCCTTTGAATTTGGGCATGGTAGAGTCTATTACACAAACAATCAACCACTAAAAAAAGGTGAAAAGAAAAATAAAATTTCTTGCATTCTGACCCTAGAAAAGTTAGGGATGAGTGAACTGATTTATACAATAAGGACATGCAAAATTCTTACTTGTCCATTGTCTTTTGATGAATGATTGGCTACAATCAAGATATGCATTATCATAACCATTAAACCCTTTTTACAATAAGGACATGCAAAATGCTTACTTGTGCATTTTCTTTTGATGAATTGTTGGCCACAATCAAGATCTGCATTATCATAATCATTAAACTCTCAATTCTAGATGAAATTTATGCTTTCATCATATAAACCTTTGAAATGTTTTACCCATAAGAACAAAAATCATCTTTAGTAAATATGAAGAACTCTCTAGAGTCCAAATTCATACCCATGTAGAAATGGCCAAAATCTCCACACCCCACCTTGCCCTCCATCTAATCCTTGGTGGTCTCCTAAGGTGTTTCCCATGCAAACTCCATATAGGGTTCAAATCTCATGAAATCCATAGATGACGTTGATGGTCTTCCTTATTCTAGCATTTCCACACATATATGAACAAGATAGAGAAAAATGTAGTGCTACAATGGGATGTTGTAATATGTGAATATTTTATTTGAACCTAAAATGAAAAAGAAAAGGAATATTGATAATGGAAAAAATAAAAGAAATATTTATAATATAAAATAAAATATATAAATTGCAATTGGGTTAAGTGATTTATTTCTAATAAGAATTTGTTATTTTTGCGTAAGACGCTAAAGTAAAAAGAAGAAGAAGAACTTAAAAATGATATTGGGATGCGTGTAAACATTTAAATATGGCCTCAATTAATAATAAAAAGTTAAATTAATAAAAATAATAAAATTCGATTTGTTATATTTAGATTTTGTTATTAACTTGTGAATAGGCTTTGTTACAATACCATGGGCCAATACCATCGCTTATCAATACTACAAGTCCAAAAACTATAACTTATTTCACAGCCAAAATATTTTATAACAATATGACAAGATTCTTAACCATGGATATTCACCCCCACATTACGGTAGATATTATTAACTTGTGAAAAATAACCCTTGTTACAATACCATGGGTGAATACCATGGATTATCAATACCACATGACCAATTTGACAATCAAAATATTTTATAACAATATGACAAGATTGTTAACCATGGATGTTTACCCTCACTTTACCATGGATATTAACTTGTAAATTGGCTTTGTTACAATACCATGGACCAATACCATGGCTTATCAATACCACATGCCAAAAAACCATAATTTATTTCATAGTAAAAATATTTTGTTTTAATTTAATTTTGAAACATTTTTATAATTGAATCTAAAAGGGAAAATGATACAATTTGAGATATATCTAGCTCGTGTATCCCCAGGACTATTAAAAATATTCCCATAGAAATTAAATGAATATTTTAATAAAATTAAGCTAAGATGTATCTATGCAGGTTTATATATATATAGAAAGAGAACTGACATAGATCCATCTTAGATATGGATCCAAGGGATGAGAGCAAGCAAATTGAATAATTATAATAGATTAAATATAGTGCATGATTTTTTAAATTTTTTCATTTTTTTATTTTCTTTGACATGATTGATCAAAAATAGAGGTTTAATATTTGACAACCAAATAAGTTTTCTTAATTTAGATAATTTCTTAAACACAATACAATGTGATCAAATTTTAGGGAGAGTTGGGGAGGGGGCCGAGAGAGGGAGGGAAATAGTGAAAAAGTTGGAGGGAAGAGAGAGTGATGGGGGGGGAGAGAGTGATGTGGGAGAGAGGGAGCAAGAGGAAGGAAGAGAGAGGGGGGAGAGAGAGAGATGGGGATGGAGTGGGAGAGAGGGGGAGGAAAGAAAAAAGACATAGAGAGATAGAGGTGGAGAGAGAGAGAGGAGTGAGAAGGGAGAGATGGAGAGAGAGTGAGGGAGAGAGGAGTGGAGGGAAGACGAAGAAGAGGAAAGGATAGATATAGGGAGAGATGGGGAAGGGAGAGAGATGAATACATAGAGATGGAGAAAGACAGGGAGGTGGGAGATAGTGATAGAGTTGGATGGTAGAGAGAGAGAGAGAGGGAGAGTGATTTGGGGGAAGAGATAGAGGGAGGTGGGAGATAAGGGATAGAGAGGAAATGAGATAGACATGAAAAGAGAGATAGGGAATTGCAGGAGGTAGGAGAGGGAGGGAACAAGAAAAACATAGAGGGATAAAAGTGGAGAGAGAGGGGTGACAAGGGATTCATGGAGAGAGAGTGAGGGAGAGATGAGAGTGGGAGGGAATAGAGAGAAGGATATAGATAGAGAGGGAGAAAGAGTGTGTGTATGTTTGGGGGATGAGATAGAGAGAGGGAATAAAAAAGAGGCACAAATAAAAATACAAATATTATATAATATTATATAACCAACCTAGATCCATATTAACCCTATAACTATCAAGTGCCAAGAGGAATCCAATCTCTCGAGGTGGAAACATTTCCTCAAGTTTTGCACTAGAAAAAAAAGTTTGCACCTCAAGAGATTAGATCACTCTCAACGCTTGATAGATCTAAGGTTAAGATGGATCTAGATCAATTAATATGAAATTAAAGTAGTTTTTATTTGATACTATAATCTTAAAAATTAAAATTTCTCTTGAAATTAATTTCAAATTGGAACTAGACCCACTTAGATTCAATGAATAAATTTAAAAAAAATACATAAAATTTAATTTTTATTACAAAATATATTTTTAAAATTTCAAATTATTAGAGATAAATAATTAAAAATTGGCTCATCTATAAATCATGTGAGGATGAAGAAGTGTTTAAGGAAGGATAACCTTTAAACCAATCTTTAACAACCTTTCAATCCCCTATCACTTATAAGTTTAGATTGCTTGACACAATTAAGATGACTAACATAAAAAAACTAATTCATATTATTGTAGTACTTGTTAGTAGTTGTATTTTTGTTCTTAGACTAAACTAGTCATTCATGTTAGTCATTTGTAGTTGTATTACTTATTAGCTAGTCACATATTTTAACCCTCGACTAAATTAGTGATTTATGTTAGTCGTTTTTGGTTCGGTCAATTAAGATTGCTCATTTTAGTATTTCACTTGGAAAAGATGTGGTAACTAGCTTTTTTAGTCACCTAGTAACTAATTTCTAATTTTCTACTAGTGAAATGAGGCAAAACAAGTATCGATGAAAAGCTTGTGAAAAGTTCGATTCAATGAAACAATCGGAATAGAAATCTGATTAAAATGAAAAAATGACAAAATTGTAAGATAATTGACAAAAATGAAAATCATAAAAGATGATTTAGCCAAAAATTAATGGAAAGGTCCCCATTATTTGAATAATGGGGCTGTTGGGTTTTCCATACAACAATGATGGCACACAAGGAAGAACTAGTTATCTCTGGCTAAAGATAATGAAATTTAATTTACCCAGAGGTTAAAAATAATGAAATTCATCGAATCATCTAACAACAAAACATTTCCATAGGTCCCACATAAATAGATAAAGCAATATGAGTTTTTAAAGATAAGTACTCACAAAAACTTCGACTAAAGGTCATCAATCTAAATTTGCGAAAATTTTATTATAAAATTTCCTCATATGAAAAATAGAAGAAGGTACAAATAGGAGTTTTTGATAAAGCATATATCCATTTTATGATTGGTATCTAACATCGCTTCGTTGTCAGAGAGCCTGAACAGTACCCCAATGAAGTTATCTTTTATGCCATACGAGCCTAGTCCCTCTACTAGTGAGCCTCCATAGCCCTGATGAGTTTACCTGTATTAACCATGCTTCCTCTTTCAATCATCCTTTTGATAAGATCATTTTGCAAGATTTTAGTTTATGATATATTTGAGTGAAATAGTTGGGATGGTAATAGAGATTTATGCTTAATGGACATAACACTTTCATAATGTTTACTCCAAATTATTTTCCTAGAACCATCAATTAGAAGCTTTTATGTGGAGGGATGGGAGGGATTCATTGTATTAAAGTCAAATCAACTCTTTCCTTGAAAACATAAATGAAATCACTCAGTAAGGATGTGTGTTCCTCCATGAAAACGATTTAAAACAAGATGATCTTATGGTTCCATGAGGATATGCCTTTAATGATAAATGAAACTCACTAAAACAGAAAGTGTTAAGAGATTTCCCATGTACATTAATCATTGTCGGGCGAGGAAAAAGGAATTGCACATAAACCATGGTAGATTCACCAAAATGAAATCAAAACTGAAATAAAAAGGAAAATAATTCCTAAAATAAAATAAGAAAATAAATCAATAAACAAAATAAAACTAAAGAAAGAAAAAAATAAAAGAGAAATATAAATTTAAAAGCGAAACTCTAAGAAGAGTACTTATACAAATATCTCAACAAAAGAAATAAAAGAAAATTAACATATGTGCATTCCTTCTTATGTTGAGATTAATTTATTTATTTTTTTTATCTTGCAAAGTTTATAAGAAATGAGGTTCTAGAAAAGGATAAGGTGAATAGCAATGATGATAGATAATATTTTAAATGGAAAGTCTTTGTGTGCTGCAAACTTTATTGTTTTGAAGAAAAACCTACAAAAAATGACTTAAACATCTTTTAATAAAAGTAATGCTTAAAGAAACAGACTACAGGTTCAGAGACTCCACAGCTTAGCTGACTCAATGAGGATTATTATTTCTTATTTCAAGAATCTGAAAGAAAACTGAACAAAAGAGAATGAACTTCGCAATTGATCTCATAGAGGCGCAATAGGTTCATGAAGACCTGCAAAAAATAGAGTTCATGATCAGAAAAAACTAAAAGAAAACTCAAATTGAAAGCAAAGTAATGAAAATAAATGAATGTGGGTACATGAAACTTACCATTGGAGAATTGAATTTAATATTACCTAAGAGGTGTCATTTTCTCCAATAAAAGATACCTTCTTCCTCTAATTAGAATGAAAAGCATGAAGAAGTTTGAAGTAACTATAATCTTAGTAACCCAAAATCATTGTTTATTAAATCTATACTAAAGCGAGCAGTAAACCAAGAAAGAAATGTTTTGTAGTGTTTAAGGAATCGAAAATAAGCAAAAACCATTAGAAATAAAAATGGAGATATACTTCTTAATGAATTGTAGACATGAATGTTCTCTTAATATTACAAGTTTCATATGAACTCCATGAATTTCATAAATTGTTTAGAATCAAGACCAAATGAAAGATAATGAAATACAAATGTGTAGATGGGGAGGTCTTGAATTTCATATATTAAATATAAAGTGATATATTAAAACTAAAATATAAGAGAAATCGAAAATGATTTAACAACGTTCCAAATTTCTTATTTATTGCTTGATTACCACAATGGTTTCCCAAGAGTGCCTTAAATTCTTTTCTACAAGAGAGGGCCTCATCGAATGTTTTCCATTGCAAGTTTCTTTTGCCATGCATAACTTCAAACTGCAAGATTGACCTTTGTTGATATGTGATTGAATGTTATATAATACTTAAAACACATTGGCATAGAGACATATATTAGAGATTATCGCATCAGAGGATCTTCAAACAAGGCATCATTTGAGTCTCGCGATGCGATATAAGTGTTGCGATGATAAGGTTGGGATATGAACATATGCAATGGGAAATTGCGATGGAGTGATTGCGATATTAGATAATAGTCACATCGTAGATCAGAGCCATTAATAAAAGGAAATGTTGATTTTATTCTTGCGATAATAGGATTGCGATAGATAACGTCACTCATTGGTGGGACCGCTTTCGATTTATAAGAGATCGACGATCAGAAGATTTGAGTATAGGATGCAACATTATTGATATGCTGATGTGCGATGAAGAATGAACTTGATCATTTAATTATATGGATTCAATTTTATATCGGATTCGGGACATCAAAACTTTTAAACATGTGCCTAAAATGAAATTATGATTTATGAGCAGACGCGATATTCTTTAAAATTGGATTTAAATATTGTATCGGGTCCAAGACATCGAAATGTTTAAACGTACCAAAATTGTGATTTATGAACAGACGCGATATCTTTCAGAACTATATTTAAATGTCATATTAGGTCCAGGGTTGTATAGCCATCGCAATATTGGTGAAGTCATTTATTGGAGATCAACAGTTCGAGATATTGGGGATATACATAATTAAAAACTTCTGATATGCAAAATGTGATATGAGATGTGCCATATGTGGGGCCAACAAATTCTTAAAGTATTCAATTCAAAAGAAAGAAACCAAATTAACTTTTCCTTTTAACAAAATACCTTTTAATAGATATCATAAATATTGGATCAGGGAATATGTTTATCGCAACTTTTCAAATGATGAAAATTATGCTATTAGGGTGCTTCGATACGAATATTCCGATATTGGTTTTAAAGGCTTGTGGGGGTTTTAATGAATTAAAGGAAAATTAAAAATGCTCAAATTGTGATGAACAACCAATAATACTTCCCTGAACATGTCACATATTTGAAAAATTGTTGGTTTCATGCTTATGTCAAGTCTCCACAATCAATTCAATGAAAACTTGCAAAAGAAACATAACATAAATAAGAAATAACCTTTGAAAAAGTAAAACTAATAATAGATGACAATGAACCTATAAACACATATCTGGGAGAATTTTGATTGTAACTTTACCTCATGGATCTTCAAGTTCTCCCAAATTTTCTCAAAATTTGCATATGTTCAACATCACCTACTTGTTTAATATAAAAATTCTAAATAATGAATTTTCAAATTGCATCTACCTCAAATTTATATCAGAAGACAAGAGTCGTGAGAACAAAATCTTTTTAAAAATACTTATGAATAAAAAGTTGTCAAGGTGTAACAAATTCTTGGAATTTCTTCATCTATGATCAATGTGATGAAGTTTTGTAAAACAAGACAATTAATTGGTTCAAAAATATGTATGATTTGGCTACTGAAGAACTTCTAAAATGTTCTAGGATCCTTTCCAAAAATGAAAGGGGATTCTCATAAAAGGTTGGATTCATTACTTTCTTATTGAAAGCCTGAAATAATGAAATAAATACAAACAAAAATAAATATAATCTACGTTAATATATTACTATTTCTAACTTAATGAAGGAACCTTGACTAGGTGTAGTCATACTTCCAATGTAACCATGCAAGCATTTTGTTTCCTACATGTATGTAGATGTCAAACATTAGTAACAAAAATACAAATATAACTAAAATAAGAAAAATAAATTTGAAATCAGAATGTATATTTATTGTTAACAACTTATTTACAATTACCTTCTCTTGAATTATCCTTTCTGTAAGGTCCCACCTTACCAACCATTAGTATTATATTAAGGCTGAATCAAAATGTGATATTATTTTATTTTAAGTTTAATTCTTTAAGACGTAAAAGTTAATGCAAGGTCATATATCCATATTTTTATTTTTATTTCTATTTGTATTCTTTATACTACACATTGATTTCTACCAACTGACTAACCCATGGTAATATTAAACTTCTCATTAGCACTACAAGGTCATGGTTCATCAAGATCCAAAACTTACAACCATAAGTCTTAAAATAACATTTAAATGATAGAGTCTTTAGTGGCATAAATAATATCAACATTTACAAACCACAATTTCCAATAAGCTAATTGTTCATTCTATTTTAATTAAAAGTGTTTAAGAGTGACTAATTTGATTTTGTTCTAAATAATATGCCTATGAATTATTGGGTAAAAAAAATGGAATAAAAATAAGATAATTCAACTTCTAAAGGAGTGGTTTCCAATTATTATGAATTCATATGTGAGCTAACAATTACAACAATTCCCCCACCCAATTTTCTTTCCATGTATTTTTAATTCAATGGAATCATCATGCTTATTCTTTGAGATATTTCCAGAAACACCTTGGTTGCAAATCTGAAATTCACTTAGTCATATTTATAGACAATGTAATTAGCTACAACCATTGAAGCATTATGTCAAATAGTTTGCAAGCAAGAAATGTACAGCCATTGATTGATTTTTTCAAACACTTAGAACCATAACCCTTAAGTCGATTTCACCACAATTAAATACGATGAATCTAATATTACATAACTTGTTTTTCATTGTCAGTGATTCCAATAAGTGAACCTAATACATAACTAGAACTTTCATCCATATCCATTGCTGCATATACAAAATTTTAGGCACATAAATCACTATAAATATTTAAGAATTTTTACAAATAGATAGCAACGATGTAGCTATAGCCATTGGAGAATTTTGAACAACAATTAGCAATCACAAAACAAGTTTCTAACTATTAAACTATTAAACAAGCATTCACAAGTTATTCAAACTATCAATGTATTAACCATTGAAACTTTAAAATAATAATTCCAAGTTTATATAATAGGCTTGTTTCATAAATAGATATTACCAGGTAAATCACAGCTAAACAAAAGACAACAAAACAAACCACCAGGAAGCAACAAAAAATCTGTAAAATATAGTAGATTAAAGAACCAGATTCTTAAACTCTGTTTTTTGAAATCAAAGATGGGGTGACATGGTATTATGGTACAGATACACCCTGAAGTTAAAATGAATCAAAACAAAAATGCCCAAAAACATGATTATTTAAAACCAGAACCAAAAACAAATTCCTACTATCTCACTTATCACTTTTGTCAAACATATAATGTGAAAACTTATCTATAGCTTTAAAAAGAGAAGGAAAGACCAAATCTATGCTATTAATATGTTTTCATAAAACTCATGGTAACATGAATGCTTCAGCCATTAAGACATGATGTAAATCAACTTGAAACAAAACTGCACAAACAAAACTTACATAAAATAAATTGTAGTTATTGCAAAATTCCTTCAACATTTAGTGTGCAACATTTTATATACATCTAAGTTTCAGTCAGAAACCAAATAAGACAAAATTGTGTAATGACCTATTAAAAAAGACAATATAATGTTCTCAACACACCTGGTAGTGAATTTATACAACTTAAGAAAATGGGAGTATTCTCTAGCTCCAATGAGAGTATGCTCCAGCGCCATATCCTTACCAACTCATTATGAACCACCCAATTTTCCTCCCAACCATATCCAAGAAGAACTTCTCCCCTGGAACCCCCGAGCTACAAAAGCTCACAAGCAGTACCAAAATACAACAGTAGAGAGATTTGCAAGGCAAACTAAGGAAGAAAATTTTCACTTCCTCTCAATACCACTCGTGGCCAACCTTAACAGCTAGAGATCTTAGGATTTTAGTAAAATTTTCAGATTTATTTTGGAAGCAATTGGGTACTCTCCATATCTCTCCCTCTCACTATTTTACTCAAGTCTCTTCCACTCTTGGCATCATAATCCACACCCAAGCGAGAATACATGAGACTCATATATAGAAGGAACAACTAATTCTCGTCCTAAAGGAGGATTAATGTGAATGTGTTGGATTCCATTTAGAGGAGTGTAACTTATGCCATTAATGAGAGGTATTCATGCCTTAGTTAAGGAGAGTGTAACATATGCAGTAAAGACAGTGTAAGAGGAATATTTTATGACATAATTTTAATGAGTGAAAAGGAATATGCCATTCTTTGATGAGTGCATAAAATAGAGTGTATTGTATTATTTAAAAGATAGAGAGAGAGTTACATAGAGCCATGAGAGTCATGAAGGAGATGTGTGAGTTGATTGAGGAGATAAATTTGACTTCTAATTCATTTTTAATAATAATATCATAGTCTCATAAAAGATAATAATAGTATTAATAATATTGAGGATTCAATCAAGATTGAACTATTAGGATTGATTAATGATAAGTTAGGTTGTTTTTCTTCAACTCCACTTGATTACCAATTTATGCAAGGTGATGTACTATTTTTGGAAGTCGTGCTTGAGATGCTTGACATGACTTTCTATTTTTAGAAAGTCATTCCAGAATTGTGAGAATGAAATTTTGTTTAAGGAAATTCATCGATGAGTGGTAATTTTCTTTTGGAGAATAGGGGTTCTGCACCCCTATTTCATGTGTCTCTGTGCCTTAGAATATTGAGGACTCTAACTCCAAAGATCCAAGATTCCACAACTTGATCTTTTTAAATATTCAAGACTCTCTTCCCTAAATATACAAGACTCCACGTCTTTATATTTCTTGGATTTAGGACTCCACGCCCTAATTTCCATGCCCTCTCATCCACTGTGCTTTGAAACTTTGCATTTCTCCTTATGGCATTGATTGTGAGCTTTTACCCATATGATGGTTCACTGGATAAGCCTTGCTCAAAGACCTGCACACATTACAATCTCATATATCAAAGGAATTAAATGATTTTCATAATGAAATTAACATAGTCACATTTTACCGAGAGTGATGCATGACTTCCATAGCCATTCATAATTGAACATCCTTGTTGGAAAATGACCAGGTACCCTACCACATCCTCCTTAGTACAATATTAGACATATATAATCGCACAAATCATGTATCATCCATAAATCATAATTAACCATCTATTTTAAATAACCATGAGCATTCGTGGGTCTATGTGTCTCAATCTTGGATCACCATCCATGTCATACACCTGCTTCATAAATCAGATAAAAAAAAGAAACATAGGTATAACATTTACTTAATCAAAACATCTAATATAGATAATCAAAGAGATCACAGATAAGAGGAAATATAACTATATAAGACATTGTTCCAAAATCTAGTAATCAATCTTCCATAAATAAACATAAAAGGAAATATAACTATGTATATAAAAAATTCTTCCTCAATCAAGTGATCAATCTATCATATATATAACTCAGCAAAAATCACCTTTGATAGGAGTGAAAAAAACTATACTAGGAAAAAAGTAGGACTCTACACTTTCCAACTAAATTTCAATTGGATCATAGAAACCTTGATTAATTTATATTAATTATTGGAAGGGATTCAAAACAAAAGATAACAGGCCAGATCATGGAAGTAAGCTTTTAGATTCAATGGCCTGCATAAATATATTAGTGTTATGTGCAAGTATTAAACTATTAAGAATCTTTCCTAAAGGAAAACTTTCCAAATATTTTTCAAATGGTTCAATGAAAAATGGATGAAAATTTGTTAGATACAATGGAAGATTATTAATTTAATTATATTGTTAGTCATATTAGTTGATACGAAATGAACATTAATTGAAATTGGAGGATTAAAAGTTCTTGATGTTCATGATTGTGATGTGAAACTTCATTCCCCCATTTACACAATGTATTAATAGAGTGTTCAATCTCAAGTTGCTAAATATGCCAGCAAAAAGTATCTAAAAATTGAAAACTAAAATATATATATATATATATATATATATATATATATATATATATATATATATATATATATATATATATATATATATATATATATATATATATAAACAAAATAAGTGAAGGAAAAATCATAAAATCAAATCATAGTTTACACTAGTGTTACAATTATTGTTACAACACAACTAATATTGACTAAAAACAATTTGCTTTTCACATGAATTGGTCAAAGTAATGGAATTAGAAAGATTGCCAATACCAACTTGTGAATTAGCAAGAGAATCCTAACTATGAATATGAATGAGAGCTTGATCATCATATAAATCATAGATTGGGATGGTTTCTTGAATGTTGAAATCATGAGAATGTTTAATTATCTGAAATGAGAACTATTTGAAATAATTTTTTAAATAAAGCGTTCTTCATTTTTACATATGATTTGACTTTGATCATGATGATTCAATTGAGAAAGAGAGGAATCAATATCCTCAATGTCAAAGTAACTATCATAAATGACCTCATGACATTCATTAGAATTCCCTTCGATCTCATCCAATGTATCAAAACAAGAAGGAATATCAAGCACATGGTCATTAATGCTAGAAGAATGATCAATAATTAATTCTCTATCTTGGTAATAACTAATTGGAAATTTATTAAGATCAGCCTCTCTGTTTTCTGAAATATCATTAATATTAAGAGGGTATAAATTGTCATCCTAAAAAATATCTGGATAAAGGGAAAAATGAGAATCAAAAGCAATGGATTTAAAAGTGCATATATTTAAGAACTCTTGTGTATTATTCACATTCTAAATTTCATATCTAAGATCATTCATTTTTGTACTTGTGATTTCTTGAAGAATGTTGCTTTGATGTTCTGAATTTGGCATTTGCTCATTGTAAAAGCATTTGGAAATTTGTACAACAGGTTGTCTGTTCTTGGAAACTTTGATTGCTGCTTGTACTTGCTGATTTATGTTCTGATTTCTGAATTTAACGGATACTAATTTTCAGATTTCAAAGCAATATTTTCTTCAAGATTTTTGCTAATATCTTCTTACATTTGAATAGTAAAACTATCCAAGCTTTGTGATTGAGATACGCTGACATGTGAAGGTGCATCTTGGTCATTATTAATATTGTAGGAAGTGTGCACTAAATGAAGATATTGATCATACATAATAGAGACCACTTCATCATCATTTGTTTTCACCTCCATATTGGAATTCTCAATTATGTTAATAAAATTGGAAGGAGTTTGAGAAAATCTTGAAATAATCTCACATGGATTATGAATGGGAGGAAGAGAGAAAATATATTCAAACCAATCTAATAATTCCTCTTCTGAATGTTTTCCTTTATTTTCAAATCCTAAGCTATGTAAATGAAATAGAATCGTAAATCAATCAAAGATTTATTTTTAAACCTTCGTAAATATTCGATTTTGTTACATACCTATTCGTAGTTATAGCGACCAAATTTATGAAGAAACATTGTAACAAATTGATCTCAGCAGTGAATTGAGGCAACTGGAAGCGATTAACACCAACTTCTGGATTTTGCCAAGAATGTAAGAGTAAAAGTCCTACATAAAATACCTTCATCAATTCCTTGAAAAGTAGAATTTGAATTTTTTTGAATGAATTCTAAAGCATGATTAAATGCAGAAGTATTCCTCTTACCATCAAACTTCACTTGAGACAAGAGTCTTACCACTTTACATGGAGTATTAGAAGATGCACGTCTATGGATACAAATCCAAATTGGAAGTTTTAGAGGATCCATTCTAAGATAAAACTTTTAAAGTACAAAAAATCCTAAGCACAACAAGTTTCAGGCTTTCATTCTAGCATGAAAATGTTGAAACCTCAAAATTTGCTGCAACAACATGGGGGATGACCATCTAGTCTAGAACTTAAAGTAGCTCCTTTTCCGTTTGGAATGGTGAATCTGACTAGTTTAACTAGGTCCATATATCATTTCTCAATCTCCAAAATGGCTTAAACTATGAATTTAATCCACCAATGGAGAAGAGACGGCATATCAACTTTCTTGTCGATCAGGCAAGAAAGTGATCCTTAAGATGATCTAGGGCTCAGCCAGGCCACAACTAAAGTTTGCCTCTTTGTTAAGATGAATTTTGGAATGCAGAATTAATCTAAATGCAAGATTATTCTACAATGAAAGAAAAAGGAACTAAATCCTAATCCTATCTCAATTAGGTAGATATAGATCTAACCCAATTGAGAACAAGATATTTAAATGATTGGGATTTAAATATATCTAGATTATAATGAATATCAAGTTAGCGAAGTACTTCAATTAACTGATATTATGAATACCAAAACACATTTTATTAAGAGTCCTCTTAACTAAGGTAATCAACCAACAAAATTTGGGAAGTAGCTCACAAAATGATATTAATTGTTAAATCAGTAATTCCAATATTTAAACAATAATATGAGGAAATAATTCACAACATATAATTATTTGTTAAACTGATATTAATATATAGATCTATGAGTAAATAGTTACTCAAAAATCATAATTCAACCCATAACAATAGAGATAAATAATAACATATGAATGAAAAAAAATTATTGTTACTGACAAAAGTGCACAAATATGAATAAAATGACACATTCCTGCCATCATAAAATGAAACTAGTATTTAAAACAATAGTATTAAAAATACCAATTTATTGAATCCATTTCTCTGGCTCTGGTCTCCATTAGTCCTCTAGAATCTTTGTACTTTTGTTGTTACAACATGAGTTGTATTAGTGCAATTTCTGCTCATCACACGTATTTTAGAATGTAAAAGAAAAATCCTTAATAATCTCCAGATTTGAGATTTTCTCTCCTCTCACCTACAACTCTAAATCATTATTACATAATTTCTTTTATAATTCTAGAATTGCAGAGGAGATAAGCCCCTAATAGATTCTAAAATCTGTTGTTTATAATATTTACACAAAGAATTCTCAACAAGAAAGCTTGTTGAAGAATAAATCTGCTCCATTAATTTCCATTGGCTAAAAATTTCATTATAGAGTTCAGGCTTCTATGATCCATATCAAGTTTAAGAGAGATTTTTTGGCGAAAATCACATGGAATACCATTTGTCGACGCGTTTCAAACCAACTAGTGTGGTTCATCGTCAGGACAAGTTGAAGAAACAGATCCAGCTTAGCATGATAAATAGTCTGAGCGGAGTCTCCAATGGCTAAATTGACTAACGACTAATTTTGACCTTAGGACCCGAGTCAAATCCTTATTTATTAATTTAATGTTATTATTATAATTATTATTATTATTATTATTCTTATGGAAATAAGTTAAATTAGGTAAAATGGTTGGTTTTAAAAAGGGAATTTATTTATTTATTTAAATAATATATATATATATATATATATATATATATATATATATATATATATATATATATATTAGGTTATTAAGGTAAAAGTTAGGATTAACGGTTAGATTAAAAAGATACTTTATTTATTTATTTAAATTATTTAATTATTATTATTAAAATAATATATATATATATATATATATATATATATATATATATATATATATATATATATATATATATATATATATATATATATCATAGGTTGAGAAAGTAATTAAATAATTTATTTATTAATAATCAAATATATATATATATATATATATATATATATATATATATATATATATATAATTTAAAAAATAATATTTAGAACCAATAATTTAAAATTTTCATTCTACTATTTTTGAACCATTCTCATTGATTGAGATATTGTTCTCCTCATCTCTTCAACTGTTTTCCTGCGAAAAGAAATCAAAACTAAATTAAAATGGAAAAAGTAAAATGAAAATGCCAAATCTAGAATTACAACAAATCCAATGAAAACTTAATTGCATAATTAAAATAAAACAAATTTGAGTTTTATATTGATGTTTTTTTATGATCTCATTGGTCAAGGAGATCATAGGTGGATAAATCCACACATAGAAGAAGTCATGGGCAAATGAGAATGCAGAAAATTAAACTCAGAAATTAGTTTCATTAAAAATTTGGAGCTTGATCATCTGTTGGATTTTAGAGCCAATAAATTATCAAATATGGTACAGAAACCACTTCATAAATGTTCTTCATGATTTTCTAATGAGCCGTCCTCGGCCTCATTTGGCAAGGTAACGCTCCATTTAGGAGCTTTTAAAGTTGGAGTATTAAAATTGCGAGAATTCTAGAATTTCTGTTGTGAGGGCTAAAAATCATAATTTTAAATTAAATTGTAATCCTAAATTAGATTGTACTTATTATTTAATTCAATGCTAATTAATTACATCTACATGATTAAACTTTATAAATTAATTATTAACAAAACTTAACTAAAAATATGATTTAAAAATCAATTAAAATATAATTATATATATTAATATTATCATTAAATTATATTATAATTATAATATTAAATTATAATTATACTATAATTATATAATAATAAATATAATATATGTATTATAATATAACATCCAACTATTGGAATCAACTGTAAACCAAACCAAACTCAAATTAATATATTTAAAAACCAAACTTACATTCATATATTGTGTTAATGTGATGGCATGGAGGGATAAGGTAAGTGTGGAGGGAGGTGAGAATTAATGGAGTTGAGGGTGATGAGGTGGAGGAATAAGGAGTGAGGTGAGTAGAGGGTGAGGTGAGGATGAGGTCACAGTGTCGGGAGGTATAAGGAGTGAACGAAAAACTTTATATTAAAAAATTTTAACTTGCATATTTTAAAACTCCAATCACAAGTTTTTTAATTGAGTGGATTATGACATTTGTTTTTTGCGATATATCACAATCACAATATCACATCGCAAATTTCATTTCGGTGGTTTTAAGTTTCAGAACTTTGGAAGGGAGGATTTGATGAGAAGTGGGGCTCAGGTGATTTAATGATCCTACAAATTGGACTTCAGCCAGTTTGCAATTTTGGGGTTTTGGGTTTGGCAATTTCTTTTAAAATAACAAATTGGAGTAAATTACCAATATCTCGAAACATATTTTCATATTTTGTATAATTTAGCTAGGCCATTTTTTAGGACTATTAGTATAACATGAAAGAATTAGTAGAAATTAGCTAGGAGTTAATATTACAATGAATGATTACTTTGATTGCAAAAATTTAAATATCATACATTTATTTACATTTTTAGTCTAGGCAAGAAAATGATCAAACTTCAAATGAGTGTTATTTACAAAACGATTAACCAATGAGGCAAAACAAGTATCGATGAAAAACTTGTGAAAAAACAGATTCAATGAAACAATCAAAATAAAAATCCATTTAAAACAAAAAGATGACAAAATTGTAAGACAATTAACAAATATGAAAATCATAAGAGATGCTTTAGACAAAATTTAATGGAAAGGGTCACCATTATTTAAATAATGGGGGGGTCTTTGGTTTTCCCTACAACAATGGCAACACACTGGGAAGAACTAGTTATCTTTGACTAAAGATAATGAACTTTAATCTACCTAGAGGTTAAAAATAATGGAAATCATGAAATCGTCTAACAACAAAACATTTCCATACGTCCCACATAAATAGATTAAGTAATATTAGTTTGTAAATATAACTACTCAAAACAGCTTCGAGTAAAAGTCATGAATCTAAATTTGGGAAAATTTTATTTTAAAACTTCCTCATATGAAAAATAGAAGAAGGTAAAGATAAGAGTTTTTGATAAATCATATATCCATTTTATGATTGGTCTCTGACATTGCTTCACTGCCAGTGAGCTTGAACAGTACCCGGACGAAGTTATCTTTTATGCCATACAAGCCTAGTCCCGTTGCCAGTGAGCGTTCATAGCCCCAACGAGTTTCCCTGTATTTTCCATGCTTCCCCTTTTAATCACCCTTTTGATAAGCGCATTTTGCAAGCTTTTAGTTTATGATGTATTTGATTGAAAGATGTGGGATGTTAATAGAGATTTATGTTTATTGGACATAATACTTTAATAATATTTACTCCAAATTCTTTCCCTAGAACTATCAATCTGAGGCTTTTATGTGGATAGGTGGGAAGTATTCATTGTGTTAAACTCAAATTAGCTCTTTCCTTGAAAACGGAAACTCAATCACTTAATAAGGATGTGTGTTCCTCCATAAAAATGATTTAAAGAAAGACGGTCTTATGGTTCCATGAGGATATGCCTTTAATGATAAATGAAACTCACTGAAATAGATAGAGTTAAGAGATTTCCCATGTATGCTAATTGTTTTCGGGCGAGGAAAAAATAATTTCACATAAAGCGTGGTAGAGTCAACAAAACGTAATCAAAACCAAAATCAAAAGGAAAAGAATTATTAAACTAATGTAAGAAATTAAATCGACAAACAAAATAAAATTAATTAAAGCAAAAACTGAAAGGAAAATACAAATTTAGAACATAAACTCCTACAAGAGTACTTATACAAATATCTAAACAAAAGAAATGAAAGAAAATTAACATATTTTCATTCCTCCTTATGTTGAGATTAATTTTTTTTATCTTGCAAAGTTTATAAGAAACGAGACTCTCAAAAAGGAAAAGGTGAATAGCAGTGATGATGGATAATATGTTAAATGGGAAGTCTCTGTTTGCTGCAAAGTTTCTTGTTTCAAAGAAAAACTTGCAAAACCCATCTTAAACTTTTTTTAATAAAAGTAATGTTAAAGAAACAAACTAGAGGTCCAGAAACTCCCCAGTTTCAATGATCCAATGAGGATTATTACTGTTTATTTCAAGAATCTCAAAGAAAACTAAACAAAAGATAATGAAATTCACAACTGATCTCATACAGGTACAATAGGTTCATGAAGACCTACAAAAAATAGAGTTCAAGGTCAGAAAAAACTAAAAAAAACCGAAATCGAAAGTAAAGTAATGAAAATAAATGAAAGTGGGTACATGAAACTTACCATTGGAGAATTGCATTTAATCTTACCAAAGAGGTGTCATTTTCTCCAACAAAAGAGAACTTCTTCCTTTAATTAGAATGAAAAGCATGAAGAAGTTTGAAGTAACTATAATTTTAGTAACCCAAAATCATTTTTTATTAAATCTATACTAAAGCGAGCAGTAAACCAAGAAAGCAATGTTTTGCAGTGTTCAAGGAATAAAAAATAAGCCAAAACCATCAGAAATAAAAATGGTGATATACTTCTTAATGAATTGCGACATGAATGTTCTCTTAATATTACAACTTTTATAACAACTCCATGATTTTCATAAATTGTTCAGAATCAAGACCAAATGAAAGATAATGAAATACACATGTGTAGATGTAAAGCTCTTTTCATATATTAAATATAGAGTGATATATTAAAACTGAAATATAAGAGAAATCGAAAATGTTCTAACAATGTTCCAAATTTCTTAATTATTGATCCATTACCACAATGGTTGGCCAAGAGTGACTTAAATTCTTTTATACAGGAGAGGGCCTCATTGGATGTTTGGCATCACAAGTTTCTTTTTCCATGCATAACTTCAAACTGAGAGATTCACGTTTTCTAATATGCGATTGAATGTTATATAATAGTTAAAAGAAATTGGCAGAGAGGCATATATCGAGGTTTATCGCATCGAAGAATCTTAAGACAAGGCGTCATTTGAGTCTTACGATGTGATATAAGTGTTGTGATGACAAGGTTGCGATATGAGGATATGCAATGGGAAATTGCAATGCAGTGATTGTGATATCAAAGAATAGTCACATCATAGATGAGAACTGTTAATAAAAGAAAACATTCATATTATTCTTGTGATAATAGGATTGTGATAGATGATGTGGCTCATTGGTGGGATTGGATTTGAATTTATAAGAGATCGATGATAAGAATATTTGAGTATGGAATGCAACATTATTGATATGTCGATGTGTGATGAAGAACAGACCCGATCGTTTAATTATATGGATTTAATTTCATATCAGATCCAATACATCGGAACTTTTAAACATGTGCCTCAACCAAAATTGTGATTTATGAGAGAACGCAATATCTTTTCAAACTAGATTTAAATATTGTATCGGGTCCAAGACCTCAAAATTTTTAAACGTACGCTCCTACCAAAATTGTGATTTATGAATGGATGCGATATCTTTCATAACCAAATTTAATTGTGTTATTAAGTCCAGGGTTGTATGGCCATCACAATATTCATGAAGTGAATTATTGGAGATCAGTAGTTCAAGATATTGGGGATATACTCGATTAAAAACTTCTGATATGTGAAATGTGATATGAGACGTGCCACATGTGGGGCCAACAACTTCTTAAAGTATTCAATTCAAAAGAAAGTGACTAAGTTAACTTTGCTTTTTAAGAAAATCTATTTTAATAGATATTAGAAATATTGGATAAGGGACTATGTTTATCGGATCTTTTCAAAAAATGAAGACAATTATGCTATTAGAGTGCTTCATTATGAATCTTCTGATATTGTTTTTGAAGGCCTATGGGGGTTTTAATGAATGAAATAAAAATTAAAAATCCTCAAATTTCTATGAACAACCAATAATAATTCCCTAAACATGTCACATATTTGAAAAAGAGTTAGTTGCTCGCTTATGTCAGGTCTCCATGATCAAGTCGATGAAAACTTGCAAAAGAAACAAAATATGTTGGGTCCCTATAATACTAGTGATTACCCCATTACTATTGTAGTTATACCCTTATTTATATTGTTGTGCCCCTATTACCCCCATATTATTATTTCTGTGCCCCATAGAATCCCTCTATTGTTATTTTTGTGGCTTTATATTATTATTGTTAGGTCGGCTGGATTATATTGTGACTCCTTAGACTCCTATATATAGAAAGGAGGTTTTGTCATTTGTATCATCCAAGAATTGTTCATTTATGTAATGTAAAGGAGGTTGCCCCCTCGAAGAGGCTGAATTCTAAGGCGTTGATCTATCTTTTCTTGAGCTGGTTTCATAACATTTGGTATCAGAGCTTTGGATTCTAGGGTTTCGCTGCTCCAAACAGGTCATCGTGGCATTTTCGCTATAACTTTTTTTCTGTGACGTTTCAGAAGTCGCAAAAAAAACCCATTTGAGAAGAATTGGCGCTGAACCTTGGGTCCGAATTTTAGAGCTTTTCGCGTGATATTTTCGGAGATATGATCTGAGGAAGTTGGTCTTTTTGCAGACTCCTGAATTACATTCAAAACAGGTGACCTGGGGAAAATCGTCATAACTTTCTCTCTGAGGATCGGATTGAAATTTCGTAAGAAGGTACAGAAAGAGGACGGACTGTAGTTTCTTGTGGGTGTTTTTTTAGATCGAAAGGTCAAAACAGTGACTCGTGACACTTCGTACAAGTTAGCTCTACTGAACTAGTCTATAATCAAGTCACTGTGGGAGATTTCGCATAACTCTTCCTTGGAGAATCCAATTTGTGTCAGACTTGTGGCATTGGAAAGAGGACACAGAGAGATACTACAGGTCACAAGTTTAGAACTAGATGATTGGAAAGTACAGAGATACATCAGAGGAAATATCGAGCTCCTACAAAGTGAAAAAAGGTGTGTAGATTTTTTAAATTTTTGCTTAAGCTTGGTTTGAAAATTTATTTTGAAGGAATTCAAAGGGCATAGTAGAGCATTATTATCGGTAACTGATGCCCCGAGGAAAGAAAATGCAAACACCTAGTAAGGAACCTGAAAGCTCTAGCATGACTCATGAAGAAGAGGAAGAAATGCTACATGATATATCAAAATTACAAGAACAAGTGCAACAAATGTCACGCTCACAAAAGTTAACAGATGCTAAGATAAATGGTGTGGAAGCTAAGATAAATGGCGTGGAAGCTAAGATGAATGGCATGGAAGCTAAGATGGACAATTTGAAGATAGATTTGAACACAAATTTGAAGACAGGCATGGCAGATTTGAAGACAGATTTGACTAATTTTCTACAAGAAATACTTACTAATGGTGAAAAGGTAGTAAAGGAAACTCATGATGAGAACAAAAGAAATGTTAATCATGATTCCATAGATGCTAATGTTGGATCGAAGAATCACCATATTCCAAAAATCGATATGAGGAAGTTTGATGGCAAGGATCCCGCCACATGGATATTACAGATGGAGCAATTCTTCGATCTCAATAATGTGCAAAACACACAAAAGGTACGTATGGCAACTTTATATTTGGAACCAAATCAGTTTGTATGGTATCAATGGCTTTGTTCTCGTAAACAATTTATCACTTGGGCAATTTTTACGGAAGAATTGATAGCACATTATGAGGATACAAAAAGCAACACTTTTTTTAGCCAATTGATAAGTCTCAAACAAAAGGGTTCAATAATGGAGCACATTGAGGAGTTCCAAAAATTGAACATAAGGGTAAAAGATATTCCAGAGGAGCATAGGATTGATGTGTTCATAGGGTCTTTAAAGGATAATATCCAACATGATGTGCGCCTTTGGGAACCTGATTCATTAGAGAAGGCATTCAGGTTAGCAAGAAAAATGGAAAGCAAAATTATGGCAACTAGGAAGCATACCATTCACAACTATAAAGACGGAAGTGTTGTTGCCCATAGTCTTCCACAACCTACAAGGTTGACACCACAACAATTGGAAGAAAAAAGAGCAAAAGGGCTTTGTTACAATTGTGATAGCAAATACACAAAGGTCATAAGTGTGCTGAGAAGAAATTATTCTACATAGATTGTGAAGAGGAAGAAGAAAAGGAGCAAGAAAGGTCAAAAGAAGAGGATATATTCCAGGAACAAAGCCTAGATGAAGAACAAATAAATCCGACCATATCTTGTAATGCATTGGCGGGAATTACCACTCCTCAAACCATCAAGATAGAAGGACAAATCAAGAAGAAAAAGGTAATAGTGTTGATTGATTCAGGAAGCACCCACAATTTTATTCATTGTAGGGTAGCAAAAGAATTGAATTGCTTCCTATATCCAGCACCAGAGTGTCAAGTGATGATTGCAAATGGAGGAACAATAAATTGCTCTGGAAAGTGCCATAATATCAAGCTATCCATGGGAGAATATGTATTGACTAGCCCAATGCTTTCCATTCCAATGGGAGGTGCTGATGTTGTACTAGGAGTCCAATGGCTACAATCCTTGGGTACAATAGCTTTTAATTTTCAAGAACTTTTCATGAAATTTTCTGTGGAAGGAAAGGAAGTTGAATTAAGGGGTATTGCAGGGAAACCAGGAAAGATAATCAGCTCTAATGGCATGACAAAGCTTCTAAAAAAGGAGCAAAGAGGTGTAATTGCACAATTATGTTCGCTAGATGTTTCCACATTGGAATCATCTATTTCTCCAGATCTCCAAAAAGTCCTGGACAATCATTCCAAGGTATTTGAGACTCCCAAAGGTCTCCCACCTATGCGTGATCATGATCATGCTATTCATCTGATTCCAGGAAGTGTTCCTCCAAACATCAGGCCGTACAGATATCCCTATGTCCAAAAAAGTGAAATTGAACGTATGGTTGCAGAAATGCTAGAGGCTGGTATAATTCAACCGAGTCAAAGTTCTTTCTCAGCTCCAGTAGTATTGGTGCACAAGAAGGATGGATCATGGCGCATGTGTCCAGATTATAGGGAGCTCAACAAGCTCACTATTAAAGATAAGTTCCCCATTCCTGTCATTGATGAATTACTGGATGAATTGCATGGATCAATTTACTTCACCAAGTTGGATCTTCGTTCAGGATATCATCAAATCAGAATGAAGATTGAAGACATTCCGAAAACGGCATTTAGAACTCATGAGGGTCATTATGAATTTTTGGTCATGCCTTTTGGCCTTACCAATGCACCTTCAACATTTCAAGGTTTGATGAATTCAATTTTCAAACCATTCCTTAGAAAATTTGTGTTAGTATTTTTTGATGATATACTAATCTACAGCAAGTCTTGGAAGGATCATGTTGAACATGTTGACAAGGTGCTACAACTATTGGAGGAGAAACAATTATATGCAAAAAGATCCAAATGTTTCTTTGGAGTCCAGGAGGTGGAATATTTGGGTCATATTGTATCTCATGAAGGAGTTAAGGTAGACCCTAGCAAAATTAAAGCCATTAAGGAATGGAAAATCCCCACATCCATAAAGCATCTGCGAGGATTTCTTGGGTTGACAGGGTATTATCGCAAGTTTGTTAAGAATTATGGGAGAATAGCAGCACCTCTAACAACATTATTGAAGAAAGATTCATTTTCATGGACTCCGGAAGCAACAAAGGCCTTTGAACATCTTAAAGAGGCAATGTGCCAAGCACCGGTCTTAGCTACACCGGACTTCACAAAAACCTTTATTGTGGAATGTGATGCTTCAGGAAATGGAATTGGTGCTGTTCTAATGCAAGATGAAAGACCCATTGCTTTTGAAAGTCGTCCAATCAAGGGAAAGTTTTTAAGCAAAGCTATTTATGAGAAGGAAATGTTGGCAATACTCCATGCACTTAAGAAATGGCGACCCTACCTAATGGGAAGACACTTCAAGGTAAAAACGGATCATGATAGCCTTAAATACTTTTTAGAACAAAGATTATCCTCTGAAGAGCAACAAAAGTGGGTCACAAAGATGTTGGGTTATGACTTTGAAATCATCTACAAAAAAGGGAAGCAAAATGTGGTGGCAGATGCACTCTCAAGAAAGGATGAGGATGTGGAAGCATTGTTGTGTGCCATTTCTATTATCCAACCAGATTGGATAAACGAAGCAAAGGAGGAATGGAAGAATGACGAAGAAGTGTGGGCACTTATTCGAAAGCTACAACAAGATTCCAGTACTTCTGATACATTTAGCTGGAAAAATGATTCGTTATGGTACAAAGATCGCTTATACCTCTGTAAGAATTCCCAGCTAAAACAAAAGATTCTTATGGAATTGCACACTTCTCCCTTAGGAGGGCACTCAGGATTTTTAAAAACTTACCACAGGGTTAAGAAGGAATTTTTTTGGGATGGCCTTAAATCAGATATTCAAAAGTTTGTGGCGGAATGTTTGGTTTGCCAACAAAATAAAGTTGAAACAATTAAGACACCGGGTCTATTACAACCTTTATCCATTCCAAGCCAACGTTGGGAGGAGGTTTCAATGGATTTTATCACAGGTTTACCCAAGTCTGAGGGAAAGAGTGTCATCATGGTGGTAGTTGACAGACTTACCAAGTATGCACACTTTTGTGCATTATCACATCCATTTAAAGCCAGTACAGTTTCTACTGCATTTATGGAAACAGTTCAAAAGCTACATGGAAACCCAAAGATTATTGTAAGTGACAGAGATCCCATTTTCACTGGAAATTTTTGGACAGAATTATTTTCTTGTCTTGGTACTCAGTTAGCTCATAGCTCATCTTATCATCCTCAATCTGATGGGCAAACTGAGATAGTAAACAAATGTTTGGAAGGATATCTTCGTTGCTTTGTATCTGATAAACAGACACAATGGGTCAAATGGTTGCCTCTGGCTGAATGGTGGTATAACACTTCCTTCCATACAGCAACAAAAATGACCCCATTTATGGCACTTTATGGGTATCAACCACCATCCATCACATCATATTTAAGAGAAAATTCTAAGGTTCAGGCAGTGGAACATCACATCGAACATCAACAACAAGTCCTCCAACTCTTAAAGGATAACCTCGTGTTGGCACAAAATAGAATGAAACAACAGGCAGATCAACATCGCAGTGAAAGAAGTTTTGATGTAGGTGATTGGGTATTCCTACGGCTACAACCATATAAGCAAATGTCCCTAAAGCAAGCTAAGAAGGATAATAAATTATCACCAAAGTATTATGGTCCGTACAAGGTGTTGCAAAAGATTGGTACTATGGCATACAAATTGGAGCTTCCTGCAGCTTCTCGATTGCACCCAGTTTTCCATGTTTCATGTTTAAAGAAGGTTATAGGCGACAAGCTCCCAGTTCAAACAATATTGCCAGAACTTGACGAGGAAGGAAAAATTATATTGGAACCGGAAGCAGTCACAGAAACAAGAACTCGACAGCTACGAAATCGATCAATTTCAGAGTATCTTATCAAGTGGAAGAACTTATCCGCTGAAGATTCCACATGGGAGGATGAGAATTTTATGCAGAAGTATCCAGAACTACTCAAGCGTTGAGGACAACACTTTTTTGAAGGAGAGGGGCATGTTGGGTCCCTATAATACTAGTGATTACCCCATTACTATTGTAGTTATACCCCTTATTTATATTGTTGTGCCCCTATTACCCCCATATTGTTATTTCTGTGCCCCATAGAATCCCTCTATTGTTATTTTTGTGGCTTTATATTATTATTGTTAGGTCGGCTGGATTATATTGTGACTCCTTAGACTCCTATATATAGAAAGGAGGTTTTGTCATTTGTATCATCCAAGAATTGTTCATTTATGTAATGTAAAGGAGGTTGCCCCCTCGAAGAGGCTGAATTCTAAGGCGTTGATCTATCTTTTCTATCTTTTCTTGAGCTGGTTTCATAACAAAATACAAATAAGAAATAGCCTTTGAAAAAATAAGAATAATAATAGATGACAATGAACCTATAAATACATACTTGGGAGAATTTTGATTGTAACTTTACCTCATGGATCTTCAAGTTCTCCTAAATGTTTTCAAAACTCTCATATGTTCAACATCACCTACTTGTTTAATCTAAAAATTCTAAATAATAAATTTTCAAATTGCATCTATGTAGAATTTATATCGGAAGACAAGAGTGGTGAAAAAGAACTTTTTTTTAGAAATACTTATGAATAAAAAATTGTCAAGGTGTAGAAAATTCTTGGAATTTCTTCATGTATGATCAATGTGATGAAGTTTTGCAAAACAAGACAATTGAGGAGTTCACAAATATGTATGATATGGCTATTCAAGGACTTCTAAAATGTCCGAGGCTACTTTCCAAAAATGAAATGGGATTCTAAGAAAAAGTTGGATTCATTACTTGCAAATTGACAAATTGAAATAATGAAATAAATGCAGACAAAAAGAAATATAATCTAAGTTAATATATTCCTATTTCTAACTTAATGAAGGAGGCATGACTAGGTATAGTCATGCTTCCAATGTAAATATGCAAGCATTTTGTTTCCTGCATGTATGTAGATGTCAAACATTAGTAAAAAAAATACAAATATAATTAAACTAAGAAAAATAAATTTGAAAGCAGGATGTATAGGTATTGTTTGTTGGCATTATGACACGGATTTGGCACTATGACACAAGTGTTATCCTTGATGGCAACTCACTCAGATGATATATCACAGTTTAGACTCACAAAATGAAGAAAGAGAGGTATACGCAGGTTCCCCATTGACCAAGCCGCGTGTACATGCAGGTTCACAGACCAAAAGGTGTGTATAGCGTACACACACACTTTCATGAAAGGAAAGGAACGTACATATTGGAAAACTTAGTTTTGGTCCATGGTATTTAGTCCATGGTATTGTGATCCATGGTATTCATCCAAGGTATTTTATCCTAAGTGTTGACCCCAAGTATTTGGTCCAAGGTATTGGTTCTAAGTGGTTTTGGTCCATGGTATTGAGTAAGGCCTAAGTCTATAAAAGGAGGAGAATATCATTAGGCAAAGGCACTCAAGTATTGAATATTTGAGGAAGAGCAAGATCTAGAATACAGGTTATTGGGCATAGCTGGATCTGAATCAAGGATGAACCTTAACACTTAATGAAGGATAAAATCTAATGATGGGTCAAGATCTTAAGGCTTGAAGAGAAGTATCTTTGTGTGGTTTTGATCTTTTATCTCAATAACTGGGGCATGTTGTAATCTATAAATATGATGATCTGGGTTTAACTAATGTGTGGAATTGTTGTAAAGTTTGAACCATCATTTATAGATCTATACACAGGTTCACTTTAGCAAAGGCATGTATACACATTGGTTCTGGATATCAAAATAGCGTATACATCTTAAATTTGATTTGCAGATCTGTATGCAGGTTGGCCTTGAGAAAATAGCATATGTACGTAGGTTCAACATAGTGAAGTAGCGTATACCTCATGGAATATGCTTTAGCTACTTCTGTTTGTTTTTGCAGTGTTTTGGGTTCTGGTTACTGTTACTGTATTCTGGTTACAACATTCTGAGAAGTGATTGATTGATTCAGTTTTGATTGGTGCAAAGGAGATTGGTTGATGCAGATATATTTGATGTTATTGATGGATCCAGTCTGAAAATTTATGAAACGTGGTCCCTAGAAGAAAAGAGAAGGTTGTAGCCTTCTGTATGCCAACATCTACGTAGTAGTAAACACATCAGCTAGTACAAGAGTTGGGTGGTTGTAGACCCCTTCCAAGAGAAGCTGGAGAACGAGAGAAGGTTGTAGCCTTCTATAGGTAGAAGCCTGCGTACTGGTATAAGACTGCACCAGTACAAAAATTGTAAAAAGAAGTTTCTTATTAAAAGAAGATACAGACGATTGCAGCAGGTGATTTTCACCCACATTAGGTTTCCACCTTATATCTTGTGTTCATGTGGGTGATTGTATGTTCTATTTTTACTACACCTAGTTACTGTTTATATGGTTCTGATGCACAGATTAAAGATCAACATATGATGCATTAACTAAGTTTTAAGTTTTCAGGGTATACGCTAGTTGCCTTAAATAGAGTTGTGTATACATGCAAGTTTCATTAACTGAAGTAGCATATATGAATCTGGTTATGGAAATGAAATATTATTGACTTGCTAATATTGATTCACCCCCCCCCCCCCCCCCTCAATATTATTTCCAACAATTGGTATTAGAGCAGGTCCTTCAGAAGAAGCTTGATCGCTTGAAGGAAGATCTATCATCATGAGTAACTACGAAAGAGAGGGATCCATTAGACCACCAATCTTTGATGGGAGCAACTTTGTTTATTAGAAGGTAAGAACCACAACCTATCTTCAGTCACTTGGAACAGATTTCTAGGAAATCGTGGAAGGAGGATATACATTTCAATCAGCAATTCCTACATATACGGCAGGTAAAAAGAAATATGAAACTAGTGCCAAGGCTGTCAATACATTATTGGGGAGTCTATCACAATCAAAATTTGTCAAAGTTATGCAACTCAAAACCACCAAAGAAATATGGGACAAGATCATTCTAAGCTATGAAGGAGACAATCAGGTAAAACGTGCAAAACTACAATATCTAAGAATTCAATATGAAACTCTCAAAATGCACAATGATGAAAGTATATCTAGTTACTTCTTACATATAGATGAGATTGTTAATTGCATGAAGAATTTGGGTGAAGAGATAAAAGATGTTACTTTAGTTGAAAAGGTTTTAATATCCTTGTCTACTAAGTTTGAATCAAAAGTTTCTGCCATAGAAGAAAAGCAGGGTCTTCAGAGTATTACTATGACACAGTTGCACGGAATCTTAACTGCTTTCGAAATGAGAAAAGGAGGTCCATCAGATATTATAGAAGCCACATTCAAAGCTACAGGAAGAGAAGAACTCAATGAATTAGGACATATTTCAGAAGGAAAGGAAGAAGCAAACATTGTCAAGAACCTTCAACGGGGATCTGGAAGATTCAAAGGTAAACTACCTTTCAAATGTTTTTCTTGTGGAAGAGTCCGTCATTATGTAGCCAAATGTCCTCATAAAGATAAGCTTGATAAAGGTAAGGAATCAAAAAAATGGAATAGAAAACAAAGTGTAAGTAAGAAGAGCTACTATACGCATGAAGATAGCAATGGTTTATCAAATAGTGATGAAGATGAAAATAGTAATGACTATAGACTTCTAATGGCTTTTGATGATGATGATTTCTTGGATGCTTTAGATGAAGATGACCTTTATGAAGAAATCTTTAACTCAAAATTTGTTTAGAAGAAAAGACTATGATTATAGATACTCTAACATTCCAACTTGTTGAAAGAGAAAAACACAATGAAAAACTAGAATATGAAATTGTGGGTCTAAGAAAGGATATTGAGAAAACAAAAGCTCTCAATATTAGATTTGTTAAAGGATCAAAAACCCTAAATGAAATTATCATAGTGTAGCATTCTCCTCTAATAAAGACAGATCTCGGATATACTGAAGAAACATCCCAAGCACAGAAGTCGTCAACCTCCTCTAAAAGCTATCTTGATGTAGCAAAGAGCAGTGAACAGTTTGATAATCGACAACAAAAGCATAAAGTAGATCACCAGTAAATCAGGCTCAATTTACTTCAAGGATGAACAAAAGCTACAAACCTCAAGTAAATCATACTCAATCTACTTCAAGAATGAATATCAATAGCAACTACAGTCACCAGGTTAGTAGATTCGATAATCACAAGAACTTCTTTAATGGCCAATGTTTTTCATGTCATAACTTTGGAGACAAAGCTGCTTAATGTGTTGCTTACAAGACCATCGTGACTAGAGAAGCACGAAATCAAAGAAATGTGATGGGGATCATGAAACAGACCTACAATAACTTTTCTCTTGTAGAATTGAGGCTTCTGTGATCCATATCAATTTTACAAGAGATTTTTCAGCATAAATCACATGAAATATCATTTGTCAACATGTTTCAAACCAACCAGTGTGGTTCATCGTTAGGACAACTTGAAGAAACAGATCCATCTTTGCATGTTAAATAGTTTGAGCAGAGCCTCCAACAACTAACTTGACCAACAGCTAAATTTGACTTTTGTACTGGGGTCATAATTTTTTTTCTATAAATTAAATGGAAGTTAGTTATATTGGGTGACCATGCCTTTAAATATCTATAAAATATATAAAGAAATTTTAATTGGTTGTTAAGTTAATAGTTAGTTAAAAAGGTATTATTTAATAAATACATTAAAAACAAAAATAAATTATTTCATAAAGTAAATGGAATTAAGTGACCTTACCTTTAACTCTATATATATATAAAGTAATTTTTAATAGGTTGTTAAGGTAATAGCTAGTTAAAGGGTATTCATTTAGTAAATACATAAAAATATAAATATTAGAACGAGAAAATAATATTAAGTTAAATCAAATATCTAATTGATAAATTAACCAAATAAATAAATAAATTTAAATTATCCAAATTTAAATTAATTGTATATATGAATATACCTAAAGGATTAAACTACCTTATAAAAATTAAATTCATATATATATATATATATATATATATATATATATATATAATAAATTGATTTAATCAAGATCGTAGATAGTTGTAAAAGGTACCAAAAAATATTAAAATAAGCCAAGGGGTCAAAAGAAAAAATATTTTAATTAATAAAAAATAATAATAATAATAAAAATAAAAATAAAAATAAAAATAAAAAATAAAAATAAAAATAAAAAAATAAATATATATAAAAAATAAATAAAAATAAAATTAATAAATAAATAAAATAAATAAAAAATAATAATTATATATGCTAACTTAACTTAATATTATAATAATCTAACAGATCAAAAAATCAGAAGAGCCAAGAAACGAGGAGAGGGCGGGGAGGGTGGCAAGGGGGTGGAAAAATGACTAGGAAGAGAGTGTTGGGACCCACACCTACTGATTTTCCCGCCATCCTCTCTATTAAGATTGCTCAGCCTCTTTTCAATCTCAAGAGCTTCCCTAAATTTTCGATGATGGAACTGGGAAACTTTAGCAATAACACTAGCCTCCTCAATACAAACATAATGATTGGTTTTTTCCACATGTTCAGCTAAAGCGGAAGACTTTTCTCTCCTATGCTTAAGGTTAGCTACGTGCTCACTAATCCTTTGATTAATGGAGTGACCAGTCTCACCAATATAGGGGGTCCCACAGGAACAAGGGATAATATATACCCCTTTCATATCTTTAGGGTCAATAGGATCCTTGACTGATTTGAGGGACATACGAATGGTGTTAAGGGGCCTAAAGGTCATGGGGACACTATGCATCTTGAGAATCCTTGCAATCTTATCAGTGGTCCCTTGAACAAATGGAAGATGGACACCTAGAATCCACTCTTTCAGTTCCATTTTAGCAAGAGAATTCTTGGCAACTTTGAGGAAAGCCTTCTGACCCATGAATCTACTATAACCATTCTCGACAAAGACATCAAGGAGATGGGATTTTTCGTTCTCAAAACTCTTTTTATCCGAGATCCTCAGGGCATGAGTAGCAAGGGTATTGAGAACATCCATGTTCTGAGCCAGGAAATGGTGGGAACTAGCATGAAGATATTGCTCCGTATCCATTTTCTTTCGAAAAACTTGGTGGGAGAGGGAACCATCACTATTGTTAGAAATAAGAATATCAAGGAATGGGAGGCAACCATCAACTTCCTGCTCCTTAGTGAACTTAATGGCCGAGGATTGATTGTTGAGATGATTGAAGAAGAGATCTAATTCCTCTTGAGATTGAAAAGAGGGTGAGAAATCTCAATAGAGAGGATGGCTGGAAAATCAGTAGGTGTTGGGTCCCAACACTCTCTCCCTAGTCCTTTTTCCGCCCCCCTGTCGCCCTCCTCGCCCTCTCCTTGTTTCTTGGCTCTTCTGTTTTTTTGATAAGATAGATTATTATAATATTAAGTTAAGTTAGCATACACAGTTATTATTATTATTATTATTATTATTATTATTATTATTAATTAAAATATTTTTTTCTTTCCACCCCTTGGCTTATTTTAATATTTTTTTGGTACCTTTCACAACTAACTACGATCTTGATTAAATTAATTTATTTTATTATATATATATTTATGAATTTAATTTTTATAAGGTAGTTTAATCCTTTAGGTATATTCATATACAATTAATTTAAATTTGGATAATTTAAATTTATTTATTTATTATTTATTTTTATATTTTTTGTGGTTAATTTATCAATTACATATTCGATTTAACTTAATATTATTTTCTCATTCTAATATTTATATTTTTATGTATTTATTAGATGAACACCCTTTAACTAACTATTACCTTAACAACCAATTAAAATTTCTTTATATATTTTATAGATATTTAAAGGCATGGTCACCCAATATAACTAACTTCCATTTAATTTATAAAAAAAATTAAGACCTTGGTCTAAAAGTCAAATTTAGTCGTTGGTCAAGTTAGCCATTGGAGGCTTTGCTCAAACTATTTAACATACAAAGTTGGATATGTTTCTTCAACTTGTCCTGACGATGAACCACATTGATTGGTTCGAAAAGTGTCGAAAAATGATATTTCATGTGATTTATGCCGAAAAATCTCTTGTAAACTTTTCTCTTCATGAAGATGAAATAGAATGCCCTATCTATAACAACTTTGGTCACGAAGAATCTGAACGCAGGAGTAAATTTTGGCAAATATCTCAGAAGTAGCAAACTTCATTAAATCCCAAAATATGTAGAAATAAAGAACTACAAACAGAAAGATGTGGTATAGCTTTGTATGCAGAAGGACAACAAAATCAGTGGTACATCGACCGTGGATGCTCAAAACACATGACAGGTGATAAAGAAAAACTTTAGTCATATAATGCCTTAGAAAAAGAAAAGAAGGTCTCATTTGGAAATGAAACTCTTGCAGTCATAAAAGGTAATGGTTTTTTTCTCTTGAAAGAAAAAGTTAAAGCTGAGAATGTTATGTATGTTGATGGTCGAAAGCATAACCTGTTGAGTGTTAGTCAAATGTGTGATCAAGGAAATGAAGTAGTATTTTGATCAAATGGATGTGTTGTTCGTGAGCTTGCTACAGGAGAAACTATGATCAAATGTATAAGAAACCCAAATAACTTATATATACTCAAGGGAGGACAACAAGAGTGCTATCTAAGCAGAAATGATGAACACTAGCTATGGCACAGAAGACTGGGGCATCTAAGCTTCTCTCAAATAAGAAAAGCAAGCAAATTCTAGGTTGTTAGTGATCTTCCTGATATCAGCATTCCAGAAAATACAATATGCAAATCATGTCAATTGGGTAAGCAAACTAGGTCGCAATTCCCTGAAAAGGAAGGATCAACTAGTAAGCCTCTTGAACTTTTTCATACTAATTTATGTGGTCCATCAAGGAAAAATTCACCTCCTGGAGAGGAATACTTCATATTGTTCATTGATGATTTTCCAGAATGTGTTGGATAGGGCTTCTAAAGCATAAAGATGAAGCATTTGAAAAATTCAAAGCCTTCAAAGCCCTGGTTGGAAATGAATCAGATCACAAAATCAAATGTCTCAGATCTAATCGAGGAGGGGAATTTACCTCGGATGAATTCTTTAACTTTTGTGAAGAACACGGAATAAAAAGGTAATTCTCCACTACAAGGACTCCTCGGCAAAATGGAGTGGTAGAAAGGATGAACAGAACTCTTCAACAAATGGCTTGTGCTATGCTAGATGAGTCTGGAACTCCTGCAACCTTCTGGGGTGAAGCAACATTTGTTGTCGTCACTATTCTCAACAAAGCAAATGTTCGGGTAAACAACACTCAAACTCCACATGAACTTTGGTATGGTAAGACTCCCATCATAAAATACTTCAAAGTTTTTGGAAGAAAATGTTACATTAAAAGGACTGATGCAAAACTTGGCAAGTTTGAACCCAGAGCAGATGAAGGGATTCTCCTTGGTTACTCTTCCTGAAGTAAAGGATATAAGTGTTATAATAAAATACTTGGGAAAATTATTGAAAGTATTGATGTTGTGGTTGATGAAGCATGAAAAAATCCAAAGCAAGTAAAAATAGAAGATTGTTGAGAAGATGAGGATTATCCTTCCACATCAAATCAGACTAATTCTGAAGAAGAAACCAATGAAGCACCAGAAGAATAGATAACGACAAAAGAAAAGACTCCATCTAGGTATGTTCAGAAAAATCATCCAGAGACTCAAATTTTGGGATAGAAAGAGGCAAGTGTCTAGACAAGAAGAACTATTACAGAAGCTTCAAGCTATCTAGCATTGCTTTCCTTGATCGAACCTCAAAATATAAATGAAGCATGAAAATATGAATGTTGGGTCAAGGCTGTGAATGAAGAACTTGAGCAAATTGAAAAGAATAATACTTTGGAATTAGTTCCTAGACCTCATGATAAGAATATCATAGGAATCAAATGGATATTCAAAAACAAGCTAAATGAAAATGCTGAAGTTATTAGAAATAAGGCTAGACTTGTTTGTAAAGGATATGCTCAACAAGAAGGTATAGATTTTGAAGAAACTTTTTCACCTATTGCTAGACTTGAAGCCATAAGAATGTTCCTTGCTCTTTCTAGTTTTTCAGAAATTCAAAGTATACCAAATGGATGTAAAATCTACCTTTCTTAATGGGGACTTAGAAGAAGAAGTATATATTGAGCAACCAGACGGATTCATCCTTGGAGATGATCCAAAACTTGTATGCAGACTCAGAAAGTATCTCTATGGTCTAAAACAAGCTCTAAGGGCCTGGTATTACAGTCTTGACAGATACCTCCATCAACAAGGTTTTTCAAAAGGATCGGCTGATAGCAATCTATATACAAAGATTGACAATAATAAATTGGTAATACTTGTTGTGTATGTTGATGATATCATTTTTGGTAGCAATGAAGAAGCCATGAGTCAAAACTTTGCTTTGATAATGTAGCAAGAATGCAAAATGTCCCTGCTTGGTGAGCTCACATATTTTCTTGGTCTACAAGTTCAACAAAAGAAAGATGGTATTTTCATGTCACGAACCAAGTATCTCAAGCAAATCTTGAAAAAATACGGCATGGAAGATTATAAACCAGTGTGTACCCCTATGGTAATAGGATGCAGTCTCAACTCAAATGATGAATCAACAGCAGTACATCAACCATCCTACAGATCCATGATTCGCAGTCTGATTTATCTAACAGGTACCCGACTAGACATCATGCATGCAGTGGGAATAGTTGGAAGATTCCAAGCCAATCCAAAGGAATCAAACCTTCAGGCAGTCAAAAGGATTTTCAAATATCTTCAAGGAACACAGAATTTTGGTTTATGGTATCCTAGAGATACAGATCTTACACTTCCTGCATATATAGATGCAGATTGGGTAGGAAGCGTTGATGACAGAAAAAGCACTAGTGGTGATGCATTCTATATGGGTTCCATATTAGTGTCTTGGTTCAACAAGAAACAAAGCTCAATTGCATTATGTATAGCTAAAGCAGAATATGTGGCTGTTGCATCTTGTTGCACACAACTCCTTTGGATGATGCAAACATTGCAAGACATTCAGATCACATGTATTCCACCCATCTCCATTCTATGTGATAATACAAGTGCAATCAATATTTCAAGGAATCCAGTAATGCATTCCAAGACCAAGAACATACCCATCAAATATCATTTTCTACGTGAACAAGTGCTTGAACAAAAGGTCAAATTGGAATATGTTCCCTCCAAAGAATAGGTTGTTGATATATTCACCAAACCACTACCGAGTGAGACATTTGAATATCTCAGACATAAGCTAGGAGTAGTTGATGCATCATCTTGCTATTGAAACTTATCTGTTTAAGAGAAAAGTGGTTATACGCGAGTTTCATGAAGCGTATCCGCATACATATGTTGGTTGTTGTGGATACAGTCGCGTATATGTTGGTTTGAAGAAAAATAGTGGGCCAAACTCAAGATGAAAGGAGTCTGATATGGGTATGGCAATGATCATCTGGCATAGGTTCAGGGGGAGCATATACTTCTATATATCTTGGTACAAGTTCACAGTTGTTTTATTTTATTCAGGTGGAACAGGTTCAAGGGGAGATCATGGTTGCTGGTTTGGATGGTGATTGACAAATGTTGGTGATGATAGTTGCTAATAACTATCATAGTCTTGTTTTAGATATTTGGTTTCTATGTCATGTATATCTTTTAATGTCAAGGTCATGAAACAACCTATTTTGTTTCCCCACTATGCATGGCATGGATGACGTAATGTTCTTGTTTTGACATGTATAAACATTTTGTATATACCGACTTGATTGGGTGGATGAGTCAAACTTAGTATATCCCCACTTGGTTGGGAGATGGATGTATGTATGAGTCATTGGTGATAGGAAGGTCATTTATGATGTATGTATAGAGTCATCTTTTTGCAGACATTGCTTATATTCAGGGGGAGCATGGAATCGAGCATGGAGCTCAATTAGCACACTTTAGCATATCAGAAAATTCAACATGTACTTAGGGGGAGCATAACCCTTTGACCTTGATGACAAAGGGGGAGAGTGACTTGGGGTTGCCATCGAGTCCAAAGGGGGAGATTGTTGGCATTATGACACAGATTTTGCACTATGACATAGGTGTTGTCCTTGATGGAAACTCACTCAGATGAAAAATCATAGTTTAGACTCACAGAATGAAGAAAGAGACGTATACACAGGTTCCCCATTGACCAAGTCATGTGTACAAGCAGGTTCAGAGACCAAAAGGCACGTATACTCTACACATGCACTTTCACGAAAGGAAAGGTGCATACAAGTTGGAAAACTTAGTTTTGGTCTATGGTATTTGGTCCATGGTATTGGTCCATGGTATCTTATTCAAAGTGTTGACCCCAGGTATTTGGTCCAAGGTATTGGTTCTAAGTGGTTTTGGTCTATGGTATTGTGTAAGGCCTAAGACTATATAAGGAGGAGAAGATCATTAGGCAAAGGCACTCAAGTATTGAATATCTGATGAAGAGCAAGATCCAGAATACAAGTTATTGGGCATAGCTAGATCTAAATCAAGGATGAACCTTAGCGCTTGATGAAGGATAAGATATAATGATGGGTCAAGATCTTAAGGCTTGAATGGAAGTATCTTTGTGCGGTTTTGATCTTTTATCTGAATAACTGGTGCTTGTTGTAATCTGTAAATATGATGATCTCGGTATAACTGATGTCTGGAATTGTTGTAAAGTTTAAATCATCATTTACAGATCTGTACACAGGTTCCCTTTAGCAAAGGCACGTATACACGCTAGTTCTACATATCAAAATAGTGTATACATCTTCAATTTGATTTGCAGATCTATACGCGGGTTTGCCTTGAGAAAACAGCGTATGTACTTAGATTTGACACAGTGAAGTAGCATATACCTCATCAAATATGCTTTAGCTACTTCTGTTTGTTGTTGCAGTGTTCTAGGTTCTGGCCTAGGTTCTGGTTACTATTACTATATTCTGGTTACAACATTCTGAGAAGTGATTGATTGATTCAGTTTTGATTGGTGCAAACGAGATTGGTTGATGCAGATATATTTGATGTTTGATTGATGTTATTGATGGATCCAGTCTAAAAATTTATGAAACGTGGTCCTTGGAAGAAAAAAGAAGGTTGTAGCCTTCTGCAGGTAGAATCCTACGTACTAGTATAAGACTCTACCAGTACAAAAATTCTAAAAAGAAGTTTCTTATTAAAAGAAGATAGAGACGATTGTAGCAGGTGGTTTTCACCCACATTGGGTTTCCACCTTATATCTTGTGTTCATGTGTGTGATTGTCTATTCTGTTTTTACTGCACCTGGTTACTGTTTATACGGTTATGATGCACAGATTAAAGATCAACATATGATGAATTAACTAAGTTATAAGTTTGCAGGGTATATGCTAGTTGCCTTATATACAGTTGCGTATACATGCAAGTTTCATTAACTGAAGTAGCGTATATGAATATGATTATGGAAATGAAATATTATTGACTTGCTAGTACTGATTCAACCCCACCCCCCCCCCCCCCCCCCCCCCCCCCCCCCCCTCCCCACCGTCCCCCCCTTTGAGTATTATTTCCAACATTGTTAGCAACTTATTTACAATTACCTTCTCTTGAAATATCCTTTCGAATTGAATTTTGATTGGATCATAGAAACCTTGATGAATTTCTATTAATTATTAGAAGGGATTCAAAAGAGAATATGACGGGTGAGATCATGGAAGTAAGCTTTTATATTCAATGGCTTGCATAAATATAGTAGTGTTATGTTTAAGTATTAAACTATTAAGAATATTTCCTGAAGGAAACCTTTCCAAATATTTTTCAAATGGGTCAATGAAAAATGGATGAAAATTTATTAGATATAATGGAAGATTATTAATTGAATTAGATTGTTGGTCATATTGTGAAAATGCATTCTCTTATTGATATTTCTTTTGAGAAGATAGAAGTAGTTGATAGGAAATGGACATTAACTGAAATTGGAAGATTAATAGTTCTTGATGTTCATGATTGTGATGTGAAACTTCATTTTCCCATTTAGACAATGTATTGACAGAGTGCTCATTATAGAGCTTCTCAATATGCCAGCACAAAGTATCTAAAAATTGAAAACTAAAAACATAAAACAAATATGAATTTAAACAAAATAAGTGTAGGAAAAATAGTGAATCAAAGCATAGTTTACACTAGTGTTACAATTATTGTTACAACACACTTGAGATTGATTAAAAACAATTTCCTTTTCACAGGAGTTGGCCATAATAATGGAATTAGAATGATTTCCAATACCAACTTGTGAATTACAAAGAGAATCATGACTATGAATAGGAATGAGAGCTTGATCGTCATATAAATCATAGATTGGGATGGTTTCTTGAATGTTGAAATCATGAGTATGTTTAATTGTCTGAAAATGATAACTATTTGAAACAATTTCTCAAATAAAGTGTTCTTGATTTTTACATGTGGTTTGAATTTGATCATGATGATTCAATTGAGAAAGAGAGGTATCAATATGCTCAATGTCAAAGTAACTATCGTAAGACGTCATGACATTCATTATGATTCCCTTCGATCTCATCAAATGTATCAAAACAAGGAATATAAAGCACATGTTCTTTAAATCTAGAAGAATGATCAATAATTAATTCTCTATCTTGATAATAACTAATTGGAAATTCATTAAGATCAGCCTCTTTATTTTCTTAAATATGATTAATGTTAATAGGGGATAAATTTCCATCCACAAAAATATCAGGATAAAGGGAAAAATGAGAATCATAAGCAATGGATTTAAAAGTGTCTATATTTAAGAACTCTTGTGCATTCTTCTCATTGTAAAATTCAGATTTGAGATCATTCATTTGTGTACTTCAAATTTCTTGAAGAGTGTTTCTTTTCTATTATGAATTTGGCATTTTCTCATCATAAGAGAATTCACAGCAGGTTGCGTGTTATTGGAAACTTTGGTTACTTCTTGTACTTGCTAATTTATGTTCTGATTTTCTGAATTTAATGCATACTAATTCTCAGATTTCAACGCAGTATTTTATTCAAGAGTGTTGCTAATATCTTCTTGTATTTGAATAGGAAAATTCTCCAAGTTTTGGGATTGGGATTCACTGACATGTGAAAGTGCATCCTGATCATTAATAATATTGTAGGAATTGTGCACTAAATGACGAAATTGATCATAAATAATAGAGGCCACTTCATCATCATTTGTTTTCACCTTCGTATTGGAATTCTCAATTATGTTAGTAAAATTGGAAGGAGTTTGAGAAAATCTTGACATAATTTCAATGGATTATGAATCGGAGGAAGAGAGAAAATATATTCAAACCAATCTAATAATTCCTCTTCCGAAGAGTTTTCTTTAATTTTAAATCTCGAGCAGTGTAAACAAAATCGAATGGTAAAATTAATCAAAGATTCATTTTCAAACCTTCATAAATATTTTATTTCATCACAATCCTATTCTTAGTTATAGCGGTCAAATTTACAAAGAAACATTGTAAAAATTGATCTCAACTGTGAATTAAGGCAACTAGAAGTGATTAACACCAGCTTCTGAATTTTGCCAAGAATGTAAGAGTAAAAATCAGGCATAAAATAACTTCATCAATTCTTTGAAAAGAAGAATTTGAAATTTTTTTAATGAATTGTAAAGCATTATTAAATGCAGAATCATTCCTCTTACCATTAAAATTTACTTGAGACAAGAGTCGTGCCACTTCAGGTGGAGTATTGGAAGATGCATGTCCATAGATACAACTCCAAATTGGAATTTTTAGAGGAGTGATTATGAAATAAAACTTTTAAAATACAAAAACTCCTTAGGACCAGAAGTTTCAGGCCGTCCTTTTAGTGCCAAAATGTTGAACCCTCGAAATTCACTGCAATAACATAGGGGATGACCACCGGGTCGGGACCTTAAATCAACTCCTTTTCCATTTGGAATGGTGGATCCAACTAGTTTAACTAGGTCCATTTACCTTTTTCAATCTCCAAAATGGCTTAAATTATGACTTTCATCCACCAATGGAGAAGAGACATCATATAAGCTCTCCTGCTAATTAGGAAAGAAAGTGATCCTTAAGCTAATCTGGGGCTCAGGTAAGCCACAACTAAAGGTTGCCTCTTTGTGAAGAGGACTTTTGGAAAGTATAATTAATCTAAATGAAATATTATTCTAAAATTTAAGCAAAAGGAGCCAAATCCTAATCCTATCTCAATTAGGTAGATATAGATCTAACCCAATCGAGAGAAATATATTTAAATGATCGTGATTTAAATATATCTAGCTTATAATGAATATCAAGTTAACGAATTAGTTAAATTATTTGATATTATGAATACCAAAACACATTCTATTCAAAGACTTCTTAACTGAAATAATCAACCAACAACACTTAGGAAAAAGTTCACAAAATGATATTAATTTTTAAATCAATAATTCAAATATTTAAACAAGAATGTGAGAAAATAGTTCACAACATATCATTATTTGTCAAACCAATATTAAAAGAAAAATTTTCAAGTAAATAGTCACTAACAAATGAGAATTGAACTCATAAGAGAAGAGATAAATAATAACATATAAATTAAACAAATTACTCATACCGAAAAAAGTGCACAAATATGTATAAAATGACACATTCCTGTCATCATAAAATGAAACTAGTATTTAAAACAATATTATTAGAAATATCAATTTATTGAATCCATTTCTCTGGCTCTTGTCTCCAACAGTCCTCTACAATCTTTGAACTTTTGTTGTTACAACATGAGTTGTAGTAGTGCAAGCTCTGCCCATCACACATAATTCAGAATGAAAAAGAAAAATCCTCAATAATCCTCAAATATGAGATTTTCTCTCCTCTCACCTACAACTTTGAATTCCTATTACATAAGTGCTTTTAGAATTCTATAATTGTAGAGGAGAGAAGCCCCTAATACATTATAAAATTTGTTATTTATAATATTTAAAAAACTAATTCTCAACAAGAAAGTTTGTTGAAGAATAAATTTTCTCCATCAATTTTCATTGGCTCAAAATTCCATTATTCTATAGCTGAAGAGTTTTCATTGATTGAGATCTTGTTCTCCTCATCTCTTCAATTGTTTCCGTGCAAAACAAATCAAAACTAAATTAAAATGGAAAAAGTAAAATTAAAATACCAAATATGGAATTAAAATAAATCCAATCAAAACTTAATTACATAATTAAAATAAAAGAAATTTGATCTTTCTATTCATGTCTTAGATGATCTGATTGGTCAAGGAGATCATAGCTGAATGAATATGGACTCAGAAGAACTCGTGGGCAAATGCTAATGCAGAAAATTAAACTCATAAATTAGTTTCATTAAAATTTTGTAGCTTGATCTTTTGCTAGATTTTAGACCCAATAATTATCAAATATGGTAATGAAATCACTTTATAAATATTCTCCATACTTTTATCTTTCCAATGAGCCATCCTGAGCCTCATTTGGCCAAGTAAAACTCCATTTAGGAGCTTCTAAAGTTGAAGCATTAAAATTGTCAGAATTTTGGAATTTCTCTTGCGTGCGCTAAAAATTAGAATTTTAAATTAAATTCTAATCGTGAATTAGATTACAGATATTATTCAGTTTAATGCTAATTAATTACATTTTCATTACTAAACTTTATAAATTAATTATTAACAAAACTTAATTAAAAAATATAATTTAAAAATCAATTAAAATATAATTATATTATATTAGTATTATAATTAAATTGGGATAGGAGAAGATGGAGACTGTGAAAGAGGGTTTCGGTTAGGGTTTCGTTTTCTACAGCGGTTATTCATAGACGGCTGTTGTAACTTGCTCTGTCGCTTTCATTTGCTTCACCTTCAGCTTTCTACCTGATACGGTCTTGCTTCACCGGTGGCTATTGTACTGAATGTGTTGCTCGGAGGTTTTTCCATTACTGACCGCCTCTTCTCGCGGTCTGTTCCTATTACCTGGTTGACCGGTCCGGGATTTTCTGTTCTCCACTTTTCCTGCAGTTTCGAGGTGTCCTCCATTTCAAGGTGCAGCTGTCGACATGGAAGATTTAGATGCCGTGGATTATTCCGAAGACCCGCTGGAGGGGGTTTCCATCTGGCATTCCTCCTTTCCCACGTCGGCAAGCCTGTTCAGCTCTGGCTACTCTTTGGTTGAACCCTCCCGGCCCCCTGTGGTCCTACCGGACGATCCTCCTACCTGGCCATCGTTATCTACCCCTCCGGCATCCCCGTCATCACTCGGGTTCATTTCTGCCTACCTAAACCCTAACCCTGGTTTAGACCCCCCTACCACTGGCTCTATCTCCCGAGTTCTCCCACCGGTGACCGGGGTTTCTGTCGTTTCACACATTCAGTCTACCCTTGCTCCCCCTTCTGGCTGTTTTTCCGTTGTCCCGCCTCTTGCCGGTACCTTACATCTTTCGGCTGATGGTCTTCCCCCCTCCTCGTCAAACCCTTGCCCTCCCCTTGAGTCTTCGGACCCTCCTCCTAGCAGGGCATCGCATCCACCTCCCCCTCAAGGGACCAAGAAGAAGTACAAGTGCTTCAAATCTAAGGCAGATGACATCTTCCTGAGATTAGAAGAGGACATATAGTGGGGAGAAGCCATGGATTTTGCAGACAGAGTCTTGGTCGGTCGCATCAGGGGAAGGAATTAATCGGCCACCCGACTAAAGGCCTGGGCAGAAGACGTATGGGGTCACCATCTGGTTGACATCCCATTCATGCAGACGTTTGTGAGGGGATGGTTCGCTTTGAGATTCGCTCATGCCGATCACACTAATTGGGTACTATCCTCCTACTGGCACTTCGAGCATGCCCCGGTTCTGTTGAAACGTTGGACGCCCCTCTTCGATCCTGAGACTGAACAGATTGGCATAGGGCCTGTATGGATTTGGCTTCCAGGTCTCCCATTACAATACTGGTTAGAGGAAATCTTCAAATGGATCGGCAACGCTATTGGCACCTACATGGAGTACGACAAGTCCTACCTTCACACGGGTATGATGGCATACGCCCGCATCCTAATCAATCTTGACACAAGAGGAGGGCTTCAGGAATTCATCACCATCCAGTGGAGGGACACATCCCGAAAGCAGCTTATCGATTATGAAGGCATCCCATATCGTTGCCGCAGATGCCATAAAGTAGGGCACTTATACAAGGATTGCCCTCTCTTGCATAAGAATAGGGGTTTTGAGTAGAGACAGGAGACTGATCCAATGGAAGGGAGCCCCTCTCAGCACAAGGATGATATTGTACCTAAAAAATCAAGAGATACTCATAGTACCCCCGACAAAGCAGCATCGGACAAGCGACCAGCGGACTCCATTCCTTACTTACCTCCTCCTCCATCGAGCTCAAGTACAGCAAGGGACATCACCTAGACTACGGATATGTTATTCCCTGCTCCTCCTTCTGTCTCTGGATTATCTCATGTTATTGCATCTCTCTCTTTCATGGGTACCTCCTCCCCTCCCATCCCTTCATCTATCTTTCCTGCACCCCCGATTTCCCTGGGCTTTATCCCTTCCTCCTCTATCCTATGATCCCTTCCCCTTCCCTCCCCCTTTCCATCACCTTGCATCCCATCCCTGATCTCCTCCTCTTCCCCCTCTATCCCCCCCCTCTCACCCCCTATTACCCCCCGGTACCCTCTCCGCTCCAGAACTAAGGATAAGGGTGTAGATGCGATTGGTATTGACCCTGTTTGTCCCCCGGCTTCCCATAAATCATCTAGGGGACGCCCCTCTCAGCTCACAAAATCCAGACACACTACGGGTGAAGAAGTTTCCCTTGGGCGACAACAAACCATTGACAGGGCCCTTAGAGCAAGGGACGGCCCTCAGCCTCACCCTCCATGAAATTCTTATCTTTCAATTGCCGAGGGGTTGCTAGCCCCCCCAAAAAACTAGCCCTCAGAAGACTGCTCACTTCGACCGAGTTGGATATAATTTTCTTACAAGAAACCCTCTGCTCGGCTGCCTCCCTCATTCCTATTCTCAACTCTTGGCTGCCGAATTGGACCTTTCATGCCATGGACGCATCTGGGAGATCGGGAGGTACTGCTATTGGTTTCTGTAACAAATCTATGGTGCTCCGAAATTCTTGGGGAGGCAGAGGTTTCATTGGTATGGACTTATTCGCCCACTCTCTTGGATCTGATATCCGTATCATTAATGTATATGGCCCTTGTGTGGAGAGGGAAACATTTTGGAGGACCCTGCTCGACTCCGAATTATTTCGGGCTGATAATATCATCCTGGGAGGGGACTTGAACTTCTCATTGGGATACTGTGAATCCTGGGGTCACTTGGCCCAGGTGGATAGCCTTTCCGACACGATCTCTACCTTACTCGAAGAGCATCAATGGGTTGACATTCCTCCTGTCAGAATCCAGTATACTTGGACAAATAACAGAAGCGGTGATCACAGTCTTGCTAGAAGGCTAGACAGATTTCTTATCAAAGAAGTCTTCCTTACCCTCCACCCCCGTATTAGGCAGTGGGTAGGCTCTGGAGGCATATCTGACCATCGGCCCATATTTTTGGAACTGTCAGATAACATCCCGAAGATTAAAAGCCCCTTCAAATTCAATGCCTCCTGGCTCAAGGACCCCTCCTATCTACAACTGGTATCTGAATATTGGAGAACCAATCCCATATTGGACCGGGAAGATCACACTGCTGGTTTTATAAGGAAGCTGTCTGAACTTAAGAGGATCTCCAGAAACTGGGCACATCAGAAACGGTTAAATGATGATAATATGTTGAAGGAAGCAGAACGAGCCATTGCCACATATGAGGACTCATCCAATGGTACCTTTCTATCACAAGCAAACAAGGACCTATACACTACCCTTGTCTCAAAACGCTCCCAAATTCTGAAGGAAAGAGAGGAGAGCTGGCGCCTCAGAAGCAGGGCTATTTGGCTGGCTGAAGGTGACAACAATACTAAGTTCTATCATAAATTTTCTAATGGTAGGAAAGCCATTAACACTATCTGGGAGCTTCAAAATGATCAGGGCCAAGTGGTATCAGATCAGCAGGGTTTGGCTAGGCTCGCCAATGAGCACTTCAAGTCCATCTACAAGGCGCCTTGTGAGGTGAACATCTTGGAGATAATGCGGGTTGCAGAACTCTTCCCTAGATTTGTAGAACAGGAGGACTCGGAGAATCTGATGATGGCAGTGACGAAGGAAGAACTTGAGGCCACCATTAAATGGTTTAAGAAAGATAAGAGCCCTGGACCTGATGGGTGGACCATCGAATTCTATATTGCTTTCTTTGACATCCTGGGGGATGATTTACTCAGGATCGTGGAGGACTGTAGAAGAAGTGGCAATATCCCCTCGGCCATCAAATCCACTTTTATTGCCCTCATTCCGAAATCTGATTCCCCTACCTCCTTTAATGATTTCAGACCCATCTCCCTTTGTAACTGTCTGTATAAAATTATTGCTAAGATTATCGCAAATCGCCTGAAGCCCATACTGTCTAGGCATATATCTCCTGAGCAATTTGCTTTTCTACAGCATCGACAGATACATGAGGCGATTGCCACTGCACAGGAACTGCTCCACACTCTGCAGACAAAGAAGCAGAAGGGCATGATCTTAAAGGTGGACCTATCCAAGGCCTTTGATAGAGCTAATTGGCTCTATATCAGATTAATATTGACTCATCTGGGTTTCCCTTTCACATACATCAAATGGATTATGAGCTGCATTAAGGATGTATCTTACAGTGTCTTACTTAATGGGGAAGCTACTCCTTTCTTCCTATCTGAGAGAGGGCTCAGGCAGGGTTTCCCTCTCTCCCCTCTACTTTTTTTATTAATAATGGAAGGCCTAAGCAGATCCATCATTGCTGCCCGGAACAGAAATCAGTTGGTTGGCATTAAGATTTCGGAGAACTTCTATTTGACCCATCTCTTGTTTGTTGATGACGTTCTGATCTTCTTAAATGGCAGCATTGGCGACTCCTCAATTCTGCATAATATTTTCAAACTCTTTCAATAGGCAATCGGGATGATGATTAATGAGGGAAAATCTACTATTACCATAATCGATTCCTCTCAGCATGAGACCATTTACACCACCCAACACTTTCCCTTCTCTGCACTCAACCTGGAAGACGAGCTTAAAAACCTGGGCTTCTGACTAAAGCCTCTCGGATATAAGATTGCAGATTGGATGTAGCTTATTTCAAAAGTGGAAAAATGTTTACAGATCTGGTACCATAAATACCTTTCCCGGGCCGGCAGATTAATTCTCATAAAGGTAGCTATCGGGGCTACACTTTGTTCTGGATGACTCTAGCATGGATATCGAAAGGCATTCTGAATAGGCTCCAAAGTATATGTTGCAGATTTTTATGGAAGGATAATCAACTCGGGAAAATTTTTGCTTGGTTCAAATGGGATAGAATAGCATTTCCAAAACGATGGGGAGGATGGGCCATAAAAAGGCTTGAACTCTTTTCGAAAGCCTTGGCTGCTAAACTTGGCTGGAAACTCATTACCTCTAATAGTCTCTGGACTCGGGTTGCTCAAGAAAAATACATATGGCCCATGAATTTGATGGATTGGTTTAGGTAGACACACCCCACAAACAGTAATATCTCCAACATATGGAAGGCAATGATGAACACGCTTCATCTATTGCGACAAGGAATTACCTAGAGAATTAATGAAGGAAATGTAGTCTGTATTGACACGGATCCATGGGTGGGATGTGGGAATGCACACAGATTGCTAGTTGAACTGATAAGATTCCTAAATTACAGGGGCATCATCTAGGTCAAGCACATTGGCGATCGCAATAATTCCACCGTCCTTCATCAGGCTTGGAAATCGGCACACGATTTGGATATCCCTGAGCAATGGCGACTTGACTGGCAACAATACATTGAAGCTCTCTCACAGGCACATATCCGACTGACAGAGGAACTGGATGAAATTATTTGGGCATTCGCAAAAAATGGAACATATTCCCCTAAAGAAGGATACATCAGACTCATGGACCCCCATAAACCACAGTCTATTGACCCGAACTGGAGATCTTTTTGGAAACTCAAGGCTGCCCCTCGTACCCGCCTATTACTGTGGAACATTCTATTTGATAAGATCCCTACTGGTGCCAATCTGATGAAAAGAACCTTTCATGGCCCTTTTCGATGTCATCTTTGTCGACTTGATGAAGAGAATACCGAACACCTCTTCCTAAACTGCCCGTCCACTAAGGAGTTTTGGAACTGTATTACTGCACACTACCCTTCCCTGAACCCCTGGCACGGTAACAACATTCATGAGGCCTGGAATTCCTGGTGCCAAGCCTACAAAGGAAAAGCCAGGAATATGCCTCTCCTAGCCTGTTGGGCCATTTGGATTGCTAGAAATCACTCCATTTTCAATCTCAAGGACCCTCACTGGCCTTCCATTCTACTTCATACTATCGTTGATTATGATCTCCTTCCCGAGGATGACATCATAGCCCCTCCACGCACCATCATACCTGAAATCATAGACAAATCCAAACCATGGGCATATTTTGATGGTTCTGCTCAGGAAGCAGGATGTGGTGGGGGAGCCATACTTTTCCTGAATGATTCACACCGGTTTAAAATTCAAATAAACCTAGGCAGGGGTACTAACAAATTTTCTGAACTCTATACAGCAAAACATCTCATATACTTTGCATTAGAACATCATTGTAGACATCTTCAATTGTTTGGTGATTCAAAAATTATGTGTAATTGGCTCAACAATACATCACACTGCAATGCATATACTTTGAGGCATATTCTAGGAGAAGCTCGTAGATTGATAGCCACTTTTGACTCCTTTGTCTGTCGACATATTTATAGGGAACAAAACTCGGAGGCTGATCAACTTTCAAAAGAGGCAGCGCATCTACAGGGCAATGACTGGTTGATTCAGGAGGAAATTGATGGTACTTACCATCAATACTACCACAGACCTTTTGTAGAACATGGACAAATTGGGCTATAAGCCCAATATTTTGTTGATCTCATTGTATAAATTATGTTTTTCTCATATCTATCTTAACGGCTGTATATACAACAGTGTTGGTTTCGGTACATAATATATCTCTCTCTGCGCAGAGATGATACAATTTTGAACCTTTTTCCCTCTTTCTGTTGAGGGAAGTTTTGATACAATATGGTTGATTACAGACTCCCTGCGTGGAGTAACAGCGATTAGCAGTTAAGCTTTTATCATTATCTAGACAGCTTCATGTATCTTGATAGGCAAACATGCCTCCATATGCATATGCCTTGGCATCTACAAAATGTAATTTCTTATATATTAATAGAAATTACGACTTTTTCCATGGGAAAAAAAAAGTGTTATAATTAAATTATATTAAAAATATAATATTGGAGTATAATTATAATATAATATAAATAAAATATATATATTATAATATAATATCAAACAATTGGAATCATCCATAAACCAAACCAAACTCAAATTAATATATTTAAAAACCAAACTCACATTTATATATTGTGTCAACGTATATGCCATGGATGGATAAGGCATGGAGGGATAAGGTAAGCGTGGAGGGAGGTGAGAACTAATGGAGTTGAGGGTGACCGAGGTGCAGGAATAAGGAGTGAGGTGAGGGGAGGGTGAGGTGAGGATGAGGTCTCGGTGTTGGGAGGTATAAGTAGTGAGCAAAAAATTTTATATTAAAAGCTTTTAACCTCTTTCATGTTTTAAAATCGCAGTCGCAAGTTTTTTAATTGAGCAGCTTATGACATTTGTTTTTTGCAATATGAGATATGTGATAAATCAAAATCACAATATCGCATCACAAATTTCATTTCGGAAATTTTAAATTTTATAATTTTGGAAGGGATAATTTGATGAGAAGTGGGGTCCATGTGAATTAACGATCCAACAAATTAGACTTCAACCGTTTTGTAATTTTTGGGTTTTGGGTTTGCCAATTTGTTTTAAAATAACAAATTGGAGTAAATTACCAAGATATTGAAAGGAATTTTCATCTTTTGTATAATTTAGCTAGTTCATTTTGTAGGACCTTTAGTAAAACATGAAAAAATTAATAAAAATTAACTAAGCATTAATATTTACAATGAATAACTATTTTAATTGCAAAAATTAAAATGTGATACATTTATTTACATTTTTAGCCTAGGAAAGAAAATAATCAAACTTAAAAGGAGTGTTATTTACAAAGTGATTTACCAAATGAGGAAAAACATGTATCGATGGAAGGCTTGTGAAAATTCAGATTCAATGAAACAATCAAAATAGAAACCCGTTAAAAATGAAGAAATGACAAAATTGTAAGACAATTAACAAAAATGCAAATCATAAAATGTTCTTTGGTCAAAAATTAATGGAAAGGGTCTCCATTATTTTAATAATGGGGGGTGTTGTGTTTTCCATACAACATAACGTTAGAAACTTCTCTTAAATGTTATGTTATGGATTGTGGATGATATGCATTAAGTGCCATAAATGGTGCTATTTTTGCTGGAATATGGAAGGAAGTGTTATACCACCATTTAGCTAGAGGTAACCACTTGACCCATTGTTTTTGTTTATAAGATATAAAGCAACAAAGATATCCTCCCAAATATTTGTTCACTATCTCAGTTTTCCCATCAAATTGATGATAATAAGATGAGCTATGAGCTAATTGAGTACCAAGACATGAAAATAATTATGTCCAAAAATTTCCTGTGGGAATGGGATCTTTGTCACTTATAATAATCTTTGGGTTTTGATGAAGCTTTTGAATTGTTTCCATAAATGTAGTAGCAATTTTATTGACCTTAAAATGATGAGATATTCCACAAAAGTGTACATACTTCGTAAGTCTATCAACTACCACCATGATGAGAGTCCTTCCTTCACACTTTGGTAAACTTGTGATAAAATCCATTGATACCTCCTCCCAATGTTGACTTCGAATTGCTAAAGGTTGTAATAGACATGGGGTCTTAATCGTCTCAAATTTATTTTGTTGGCAAACAAAACATTATGCCACAAACTTTTGAATATCAGATTTAAGGCCCTCCCAGAAAAATTCCTTCTTGATCCTGTGGTAAGTTTTTAAAAGTACTAAGCTCCCTCTTAAGGGAGCGGTGTGCAACTCCAAAATAATATTTTGTTTAGTTTGGAATTCTTACAAAGATATAAGGGATCTTTGTACCATAATGAATCATTTTTCCAGCTAAATGTATTAGGTGTACTAGGATCTTGTTGCAAATTTTGAATGAGTGCCCACACCTCTTCATCATTCTTCCATTCATCTCTTGCTTATGTTATCCATTGAGATTAGTTAATAGAAATGGCACAAAGAAATGCTTCTACATCCTCATCCTTTCTTCAGAGTGCATCTGCAACAAGAATTTGCTTCCCTTTTTGTAGATGATTTCAAAGTCATAACTCAACATCTTGTGACCCTTTTTTAATACTCTTCTAAATATAATATTTGTTCCAAATGGATTTAATATTATCATGATATGTTTTTACCTTCGGGTGTGTTGAGCTAATTTATTGACTAAATTAACACAAGCATTTAATTATCAATACGGGTTTGTAAAACTTGGAGGCAAATCCACTGTATATGGACATCAGATAAAATCAAGTCTAGAAGATAAAATTTGAAGATTTAAAGAAGTACATATTACAAATATAAACCTATTTTAACGATTTCTAATTCATTTATGTAATATATGAGGGAAGAGGCTCCTAATTTAGGAGAACCAGGTTGTCCTTCCCTATAATACTACTTTCATGAAGATAAATCTAAGAGCGCTAATTAACAATGGATTATGATGCAGAAGATGTAAAAGAAGAGGCTCCTAACTAAGGAGGTCCAGATTGTCCTTCTTCACAATCCTACTATATCACAATCACCATTGCTTCAAACCAGAAATGCAGAAATAACCTCAAATGAGAAATGGAGAATGAAATTCAGTTTTAGTTCAAGATCAAATAGAAGGGGAATTTAACTTAAATTCCTTTGTGTCCGTTCATATGTATATTAGAATTAAACCAATATTCATTCAGCAATCATCACACATCTAAATACATTTGAAACAAAAACTAGTCTATGAAAACTATGAAAATTGAACCAAGAAGTGTACTTAGCTTGGTGTGGGGGCCCTCCACCCTTGCCTTGCACACTTGAAGAAATATCAGCTACAACAAATTTAGTAAATCAACCAAGCATGAACAAAAAATTGGAATTAAAGAAGTTCTTCAAATTAGCTCCCAACTCCCATTTTACAAAAGTTACATACAAATTCCATTACAAAAGCCATCAAAGTCTTGGCTTTAAATAGAGGTTTAATGAAACAAACTAATCTATATTATCTCTAACACTCATATCTACTCATATCCACCTATCTAAGTCGAACTCATCCAATTCATCCCAAGAAATATGGTCAATCGCATAAAATCTCGAAACTACCCTATTTCCTAGGGATTTTCTGGTGACTAGTCATGTTTGACCAGCCTTGACCGGGCCTAATAAAGCTTGTGCTTGCCGAACCAAGTGGAGTTAGCTCACTTCTAGTTCCTAAGCTGTCCATCCATGCATCAAACTCGAACCCAAGTGTCCTAAAAATATGTCATCCACATAGCTATTACGGGAATTTCTGATTTAGTCCAAAATTGCACTTGAAACTCAATTTTCATAAAAACTTCTAGAAATTGCAAAATTAAAATTAAACACCTGAATATGCATAAAATAAATCAAAATGAGATGGATATGATGGAAAATGGATGGAAAATATAAGAATTAGGTAAGTTTCCCTAAGAAAAAATAGACCAAAATTGAGGGCCAACATCTCCCCCTTGCTGATCTTCAAGCATGTCCTCATGCTTGCCTTTGTCTCATTGATCTTCTGCCTCTGTATGCTGACCTCCCTTGCTGTTCTACCAATGGCTCTGTCCCTTGAATATGAAGCTTCCTCTTGAGCTACCTGTAAAAGGATATCTATGCTTTCATGTACTTCTCTTTTCTTGTGGATGACATTCTTTACCAATATATCATTCTGGATTGGTAGCTTTAGACGACAAATAAAACTTGAATTTGGCAATACATTCTGACACAGGATTCATGTCCCTCTCAAATCAACAATTTTACTCAAAGCATCCAATATCTAGTTGCCCTTACATCTCATTAAAAGAAGCAATTTTTTATGTCTAGGCATTCACTTTCAATTTAGCCACTGGTTTACCCATGCAATCTGCAAAATATGGGTCAGAAGAACCATAAAAATATCTCAAATAGAAATGAATTTGAGAAAATTGTTTGCATGGAGTCTAATTAGGCTCGTTCTGAAGAAAACCCATGTTTTCGTTTTTCAAATTTCATTTTCATTTTCCCAGAAAAAACAATGAAAAATAGTAGCTTCTCAAAATTGAAATGCATTTCTGAGATTGAATGATCATTCAATTTGAAATCAAGTTTTCTTCAAATGTTTCTCCAGCATCCTGCTTACCTCTTTTCTAATGCCCTTGACAAAGAGATGAGGCCAATCCTCAAAAATATGAACAACGTTTTGATATAAAAAGATTATAAAAACATAATAAACATGTTTTTATTAATTTATTTCTTATATTCTATCCTCTGTTTCATTAATTTAAAAAAAAAACTCCTTTGTCTCTATCTTTGCAACATCTCTACTCTGTTCATGCAAACCAGGATTCCATTAGCATAATTTTTTCATTCACTGTTCTATGTATAAATTTTCAAATCTTCAGCACTGTATATAACTGAAACCTTTTAGTTTTCAATGCTGCCCTGGTTGTAACAGCTCTCAAAACAACTTGTGTTCTACAAAGATTTAAGTGACTCATCCTCTTATACCCCTTGCTATACAATACAATATCCAACCTTATAATTCAATCCCCAGCAGCATTCAAAACTGTTTACACAGCGGTATACATTCTTTGTTACATATTGCAGTTTTTTTATACAAAATCATGCAATAGATATTCGTGTAACAATGTAAAAAAACATATAATATAATCTTGATTTTGTAAAATAGCACCCAAAAGCAATGCATCCTCTGTTCTACATAATGCATACTACAGCCAAATAGAAACACTCTGCCTCTGCTATACATGGTTACGCCTTTACTAAAACTCTGTTTCGGCGTTGCATATGATCCCAAAGATGATTTAATGACACAGTTTGCATGCGAAATGTGGTTGAAATGCCGCATTGTTTTGCATGATTCTCGTGCTTTACTCAACGCCTACACTTATGAATAAATATTGCTACATAACCGTTCACTTCATTAATGCACTGCTGTTATTTAATCCTTATACTTATTGTCTTCTGGAATCAAGGTGTAGTTTCAGCGTTTACCTGGCGACTGGCAAACCCTGAGGATTGTTTAATGGCATGCCACATTACCCATATCTCCTCAATCTTCACTTCAACGCCTTAGTGCGCTGGCTGGTGTCATAAATGAATTTTAAATAAATGATAGACAATTCTTAACAAAAATTTTAGCAATCATGATCCCGACTTTACCTCTGCGATCCGAAGTAAATCAAATCTAGTCTTATCTGAAGTTTCCATGAGATTCTAGGCAACCAGCTGGCGTTATTTACCCACAGACTCAGCTATTTTTCCTTACCTCCTCTGTCAAAACGTTTTTAATGCTCTTAATCCTCTGGCTGTTGTTCTCTGGCAAAAAAATTCATGATTCTGAGCTGCAACAATGGTAGAGTTCTTCTTTGTTGAACGTACAGGATTTATTTCTTCTTGTTTCAAAACGTTTTTACCATTTTAATGTTTGGTTGCTATCCTCTTGACCAAGATAGAACGTGGCTTATTTCTTTGGTTTTTTAAAAACATTTTGACCATTTACCATCGTGGCTGCATGAACCATGGTTTTGTCTTGCACATTTTCCACTACCCACGACTGTTTATATTCATCCGTCTTTGAACCCTGCTATCAGTGCCATACTATGAAATCATATTGTTGAAAGCCTGTTTTATAATTATATAAAATCATTTCCTTGTTGGCCACTTTGGTTATGCGCAAAAATATTGTGTTTAATACATTTCAAAATGCGCATATAATGTTTAAGACATGTCTTTGTTGTATGCAAATGTTTCATTGCCTTTTGCGCATATATTTCCTTATGAAATATTGCCTTCCCTTCTTATCATGCAAATCCATGTTAAATGATGTGCCTTCCGTGGACTATAGCGCATATATGCAAATGGTATTAGCACGCAATTCTTTATAAAACTGTTGAAACTTTTGCCTCATAAGATATTGCCTTTTGCATGCAGTTTCGTATGCCTCCCTTATTGTCTTTCCATATTGCACTTCCCATATTGCATATGTATTAAAAGTATTTCCATATTGCGCATCATATAAAGTTATATGCAAGTATTTCCATATTGCATTAGATATAAATTTATATGCACATCTAGATTCACATGTATGGTCTTTTGAAATACTTATAATTTTAAAATGACCACCTTGGTCATATTTAAAATTATTTCCATATCTAATATTTGAATTGTATGTGCAGGTTTCAACATGTTGTCCTTGTTTGATCCCTTTTGCTTTATGGAAAAATACTTAGGGTTAGGGTTATGAAATGAATATGGAATATAGAAAATAAATATAGGTAAATGTAGAATAATATTTTAGGGTTATGAGATGGAATGAATATGAAATGAATATAGGATTAGGTCTAAGATAATGGGTATAGGATGAGGAAAATGTAATGAATATGCATTCAGGTATTAACTCAATTTTAACAAAGTCTAAAAATTTCTACAAAAATTTGAATTTACAAGAGAAAAATTGTGCACTTACTATTCTTGTACTTCCCTGTAGTATTGGATGAATGTTTTTGTTCATTAATAATATTGGATGAAGTTGTCTTGATTGAATATTGTAGATAGAAAGAGCTTTTTTATGCTTTTTTTTCTAGCATCCTTCATTGATTCTGGTCCATTGATTGTTGATGTCGTTTAGGTCCCTCTGCAATTGATTCATAATAACTCAGGTCCCTTTTCTCATGTACATTTTTATGAAATATATACATGTTTTTGCTAACATTTCAGGTCCTTCTGCAATTGATTTCAAAAATATTTCAGGTCCAAACTGCCAACAATACAAGTTCCGTCGTCAATTCAGCTGCACAACTAAGTTTTTTTTTTTGCAAATCTTCCCCCCTTGCCGATGGGAAGACTTGTCCTCAAGTCTTGTTTATTTTGGAGGATGATTCCTACAAACTCAAACTGAAGAAATGGTAAAACAAAATAGAGAATTCATATTGGCCAAACAAGTTGGTTTTCCGATATGAATTCGAGTTTTTATTGTTCCACTTTCGTGGATTTTCACAACCAAACTCCTTTATTATTTTTGATCTTTTTCTATATATATATTTTTTTTCCTTTTCTGAATGAAGGTGGCATGTAATGGAATAGGGAAGTATGAAAAGCTTATGAAAATAGGTTATATTGAAGTCATGATTTAGTAGTAAATGGATGGATAATAAGTCTTGGACTTCAACATGCATGGTCGTGGAGCTTAACATATAGTATGGATGATGAACAATATGAATTCAAATCATGAAAAAATGATGATGATCAAATAATGAACAATATGAAAGGCTTATTTGGAGATTGATGTGACTTAACATGGTACTGAACTTGACTACTTCTTCTGATGATTATCTTCATGTCTTTTTGCCTTGATCTCGATCATGTTGTAGGGTTTGTTGGTGTTGTTGGTCAACATTGAAGAGCAAGCTTCAAGAGTTTGAGTTTCATTGAATAAACTCAACATCAGGGGAATTTTCACTTTTCTTTGACTTGAACATTTGTATTCATATTCTGGAATATGAATTTGACTTTTGAAAATGACTTCATCCATGGAGTTCACTCCTTCATTCTTCCTATGACCTGCAAAAACATAACACTTGCCTGCAATACAACATTAGATGATGGAGGAAGAGAGGTGTACAGTCTCTCTTCTTCCAATAAACATGTAAATCATTACAAGCATTTCTTAGAAAACAAATCCAAATATGATAGACAAACATAATGCATTTATTTACCCCTTTGAGGAATGGTGGCGAGCCTAGACCTCCTAGCGGTATTTTGTTTATAAAATATTCATTTGATATCCTATTAGAGTGATTCCAAAGCCAAGTTGAAGTGAATTCATATGGCTACCTCTAGTATAAATAGATTTTGAAATTTTTTAAAAATGATATGGTAAATATTATAAGGAGTGCCATGTTTGATAGAGCTGCTTGTTAATTTTAACTAGACCAACAGTCACTATTTGAAGCGTAACTTCTTTGATAAATATCAGATCAATGTGATTCCACTTGGATATTAAAGTAGATTCATTTTTGTATTTCCATGAGAAACATGTTTTAAAAATTCTTAGGCCTGATATCACAAAATTGGTGATGAATAGAACTACGAGGCATAGTTTTACTATATTGTTTTGAAGACATGCAGTCACTAAATGTGGCATAACGTTTTTCATTTCACCTCCAAATGGGATGATTCAAATTGTGTATTAAACTAGACTTGAATATATATCTCCCATATAAACATGTTTTGAAAAGAAGATGGTTTGTTATGTCAAATATGCCAATGAACAGTCAAGACCTAGAATTGTCACCATGCAGATTGTTCGACAAGCAGTTAGTATTTCAAGAATAACTTTTTCATATGATACCTGATTGAAGTGATTCAAATTGATTTGGAAACTAGATTCCAAGGTCTATCTTCCCTATGAATTTCAGATAAAAATGTTTCCATTAGACACTTCAAATATAGGTTGTACTAACCCTGTCCTCAACATTTCACTTGAGACCTAGTTTTGATTTTGATCACATTTTTGTTTGTGATATAAATTGAGAATTTCAAAATGGATTCCAAAACTAGATTTCAAGAGATATGTAAAAAAAAAATGATTTCAAAATGATCTTATATGGTTACCCAAAATAGGCTTGTTCTTACTGCATTTTTCCATGTAGTCCTTTCAAATGAATATTGAACAATGATTTGAAGAAATAGTTTGAAACAAATTTATTATGGAAGTCTTATTGTGAATTTATTCTACTTGTTTATTTATTCTATTCTATCCTATTCTATTTTAGAAAAATAATTCATTCCCTCAAGTATAAGAGAATTTTCAATGCATCCATTTTCGTAACAAGATCATAAGTAAGCTCATATCCAAATTTGAAAAATATACTTTAATGTATGTTTGAACATGAAAATTTATCTGATCATAAAGATTTGATGAGAAAGAATGTTGAAGAATGGAGTAGTGTTGTAACCTATTCTTTAACATCATCTTTTAGATCTTGTCATTGAAAATGGATTTTGTAGTTATTTTTTTTTATTTTTTTTATTTTATGTTTTTGTTGGGGGGTTTTGTTTTGGAAACTTAATTTTAGTATCTCTATTTCTAGTTATAAAGAAACATAACTAAGAGAAATGTATACTAGCTAAATTTTTAGTGTTTTTGTTTATCTTCTATTTGACTATGCTGATAATTACCTCCCTGGCAACGACGCCAAAATGTTGAGCTAATTTATTGACTAAATTAACACAAGTATTTAATTATCAATCCGGGTTTGTAAAACTTGGAGGAAAATCCACTGTATATGGACATCAGATATAATCAAGTTTAGAAGATAAAATTTGAAGATTTAAAGAAGTACATATTACAAATATAAACCTATTTTTAAAATTTCTAATTCATTTATGTAATATATGAGGGAAGAGGCTCCTAATTTAGGAGAACCAGGTTGTCCTTTCCTACAATACTACTTTCATGAAGATAAATCTAAGAGCACTAATTAACAATGGATTATGATGTAGAAGATGTAAAAGAAGAGGCTCCTAACTAAGGAGGTCCAGATTGTCCTTCTTCACAATCCTACTATATCACAATCACCATTGCTTCAAACTAGAAATGCAGAAATAACTTCAAATGAGAAATGGAGAATGAAATTCAGTTTTAGTTCAAGATGAAATAGAAGGGGAATTTAACTTAAATTCCTTTGTGTCCCTTCATATGTAGATTAGAATTAAACCAATATTCATTCAGTAATCATCACACATCTAAATACATTTGAAACAAAAACTAGTCTATGAAAACAATGAAAATTGAACCAAGAAGTGTACTTAGCTTGGTGTGGGGGCCCTCCACCCTTGCCTTGCACACTTGAAGAAATCTCAGCTACAGAAAATTTAGTAAATCAACCAAGCACGAACAACAAATTTGAATGAAACAAGTTCTTCAAATTAGCTCCCAACTCCCATTATACAAAAGTTACATACAAATTCCATTAGAAAAGCCATCAAAGTCTTGGCTTTAAATAGACGTTTAATGAAACAAACTGATCTATATTATCTCTAACACTCATATCTACTCATATCCACCTATATAAGTCGAACTCATCCAATTCATCCCAAGAAATATGGTCAATCCCATAAAATCTCAAAACTGCCCTATTTCCTAGTGATTTTCTGGTGACTAGTCATGTTTGACCAGCCTTGACCAGGCCTAATAAAGCTTGTTCTGGCCAAACCAAGTGGAGTTAGCTCAGTCCTAGTTCCAAAGCTGTCCATCCATGCATCAAAATTGAGCCCAAGCATCCTGCAAATATGTCATCCACATATCTATTACGGGAATTGGTGATTTAGTCCAAAATTGCACTTGAAACTCAATTTTCATAAAAACTTTTAGAAATTGCAAAATTAAAATTAAACACCTCAATATGCATAAAATACATCAAAATGAGATGGATATGATGGAAAATGGATGGAAAATATAAGGATTAGGTAAGTTTCCCTAAGCAAAAATAGACCAAAACTGAGGGCCAACAAGGTGTCTTCCCATTATGTAAAGTCATAATTTCTTTAGTGCATGTAGTATTTCCAACATTTCTTTCTCATAAATAGGTTTTTCCAAATACTTTCCTTTCATTGGAGGACTTTCAAAAGCAATATTTCTTCCTTCTTTCATTAAAACAACTCCAATTCCATTTCCCGAGGCATCACATTCCATAATAAAGGTTTCTGTGAAGTTTGGCATAGCTAAGACTAGTGCCTGACACATTGTATATCTAAGATGTTTAAAGGATTTAGTTGCTTCTGCAGTCCAAGAATATGTATATTTCTTCTGTAATTATGTTAGAGGTACTGCTATTCTCCCGTAATTCTTAAAAAACTTGCGATAATACCCTCTCAACGTGAGAAATCCTCAAAGATGCTTTATGGTTGTGGGTATCTTCCATTCCTTAATTAATTTAATTTTGTTAGGGTCTACCTTAACATCTTCATGAGATAAAATATGACCCAAATATTCCACCCCCTGTACTCCAAAGAAACATTTGGAGGTTTTTTCATATAATTTTTTCTCCTCCAGTAATTTGAGCACCTTGTCAACATGTTGAATATGATCCTTCCATGACTTGTTGTACATAAGTATACCATCAAAAAATACTAACATGAATTTACTAAGAAAAGGTTTTCTAATGGAATTGATCAAACCTTGAAATCTGGAAGGTGCATTAGTAAGGCCAAAAGGCATGACCAAAAATTTATGATGTCCCTCATCAGTTTCGAATGTTATTTTCAGAATGTATTCATTCTTCATTCTAATTTTATGATATCCTGAATGAATATCCATCTTGGTTAAGTAAATTTCTCCATGTAATTCATGCAACAATTCATCAATGAAAGGAATGCAAAATTTATGTTTAACACTGAGCTTGCTGAGCTCCATATAATCCAAACACATGCACCATGATCCATCCTTCTTGTGCACCAATACTACTAGAGGAGAGAAAGAACTTTGACTAGGTTGAATTATAGCAACCTCTAGCATTTCGGAAACCCTATGTTCAATTTCACTCTTTTTCACATAGGGATCTCTATAAGGCTTGATATTTGGAGGAACACTTCCTAGAATTAAATGAATAACATCATCATGATTACGCATAAGTGGGAGGCCTTTGGGAGTCTTAAATACCTTGGAATGATTATCCATGTCCTTTTGGATATCTAGAGAAATAGATGATTTGTTTGAACCTATAATGAGTATAATTATGAAATTAATCCCCATTTTTGTTTATTTAAAAGATTTTTCATGCCATTAGAGATGATTACCTTTCCTGTTTTTCATGTAATATCGTTGGCTTGATGGGCCCTGACCTAGGTTCAGCGTTAAGTAACCAAGCAAATCCCTACACTACTGGCCCTTTCGCCATCAATTCATGTAGCACGGACTGAAGTCTCACCCGAAGCAGTATGGGGGAATGTAGGAACCAAGTTTATGCACCCTGAGATGGTTGTGATGTTAGTTTTTAGGCCTTCGTGCAGATCGATAAGCCCTTTAGGGCTTATTAATGTACTTTTCTTATTTGTCCTTGGAGCCTCCATGGAACTCTTCGATCATCCTTCACAGACCCTAAGTAGATAGATCAGGTGTTTACACACCTCTGTAATTATCCTTACTTCTGTTTCTACCCAGATTAGCTTAAGTATTGGTTAATTTTAACATGCATTACAGTTATCTTCGTGTAACATATATTCTTACTTGCGTTCATATGAAAGATTGAAATACATAGATTCACGCATCAATATAGCATTAGTTCATAACCCCAGTATTCAACATAGCATAAACGCATCAGTCATAGCATAAGTGAAATAACTCACACACAGATTCAAAGTACACAGTGATTTCATAATACTTCTCTTTATTGATGATTTGGATTCTCAATACATACTCTATCTTCCCTGCGCACACATTTGCAGGGGTCTCCACACTTAGTTGTAGACTTCTACCCTTGGACTCTGCACACTCAGCTTCAGACCCTCTTCCTATGCCAATACTCTTGCTCTTATCTCTTTACAAAGTCATCAAGTACTTCTACTTCCTCCACTGACCTCCTTTTCATACAATCCCATGTTCCGCGGACCAAGGGCAGATCTCCAAAATCGACACAACCTATCTACACTAAGGGCAGAAAACCCTTTTTGACTTTAGATATCTTCATGCTCCATGAACAAAAAATGTGGAGACTTTACATTTATTTATACAAACTTCGGCCCTTCTACCCAAAACTTGGGTTTTTAACCCCAAAATTGACCCCCTAGGGACTCGTTTCGAAGAGGCCCACAGCACAAACATGGTGACTCGCTTTTGAGTCACTCAGCTGACTCAGAGATATTGTCGTGAAGATCTTCCAACTCAACTTGGATGACTGCTAGCTCGGCGGTGCATTGTGTTTCTACCTTCTTCATCTCCTCAACCAACTGCTCTATCGATAGCCCTGCACTATTGGATGTAATCTTCTGTTGAGTCTCCTACGGACTAGCTAGCTTGCCTTCAATAATGGTCATGATCAAGTAGGCCTTGTCCAACCAAGGCTTCAAGCGAGACTTCAACATGGCTTCCTTTTGTTGAAATACATCTACCTACTCTTTCAACGCCTTGGCCTCCTGCAGCATAGCTAACCTATGCATGATGGCAAGAGTGTGTGTTGTCGCTTTGACTTCGTTGTAGCGCTATCACAGCTCTCCTGCTTTTGTTTCCAGCCGCTGTAGTGTAGGATCTTCTTGCAAGCAGATGACTACCTTGAGCGAATACTCGAAGAGCATGGTACAATCCTTTACTGCGCTCTCCACTGATTCTACCACATCTTTCACAGTTGTCGTACGCTGCTCTCTGAACTCTCGCAGAGTCGAAGGCTGGGCCTTCAACTGCAATTCTGCAATTTTGAGGTTCAACTCTAGATGAACCTTTTCCAATTTAGTTCGTGCATCTCACACTCTAGTAGTGAGCTTCTAAACCCTCACATCGATCGGCTCAGCATTGGGAATGCCCAAATCTGGGACGGTCCTGCATGCCTCAGTTACAACGATGGTAATGTGTTGGTTCTTGTCTATAATGTCTTTGACAAGGTTAGGGAAGAGTCTCTATGCACGGTTAGCTCGGCATTGTTGACCTTTTGTTCGCTGATCACCTGTAACCCATGTTTTTCATGGGCCTGAAGTTTTGCGATCATGTCGTCCTACAAAAGGTAAGGTGCCTCATTCAGAAGTGCGACTAGGTTGAGTCCAACTCTCTTGAGTGCGCTGATAGCGGGTCTGTCAGCTTCAATCTCTATTGTTCGTGCTCCATCTAGAAGAACTATTTCTCTGGGATCCCTTCTGCGCAGCACCCCTATGGTTTTGAGGTACCGGGTGCTAAGCTGGTTGATGTCGTGCTAGTCTATATCTTTGATACAGCTCGTGCATCTGTATAGCTCCCAATGCTTTTTGTTGTTGTTGCTCAAACTGCTACAACAGTTCTGCAGTGGTATCCCCCACAGTATCACCTATGTCATTTAATTTCCCCTCTGTTAGGGTGATTGGGTCCAAAGATGTCTTGCTAGCCTTAGATTTCTTCCATGGCCCTACCTTCTCTGGATCTTTGGTGCACTTGGTGTGGAATGAAGTCATCTCCAAGTTCACTCCTCCTTACTCTGTCTGATCATCTTCTTCCTCGATCTCCGGGGAAGGTGACTTCTGACTCCAGTCATAGTCAGGCTCTTCTTCACCTACCTATCCACCTGACTGCTACACGGTAACTTGCTCTACCTTTACCTTCTCATCGAACTCCTTCCTCCTCTTCACGGCCAGTTGTTACCTATTCAGTTTGGCTTCTTCCTTCTTCTACTATGCGGCGGTCTTGCTAGACCTTGCCGTCGAGTCCGTGGCGTTGCGCCAATCTGCTGGCTAGCAGTCAAGGACTGCTACAATTGCATCATCGGTGGCCAATTATGGCAGGTCATGCCATTTCTTCTTAGGGTCCTTCCGTGCTGCTATTGAAACATGGTGGAAGTTCTCCTTTAATTCCACATATTCCTGTAACTTCTCAAAATTTGTAGGTGTCAACCACGACTTGCAGTTGATGGCCATATGTATGCTCATTTCCATCAATATCTAGAATATATTACTATCCTTTATCCACTGACGATCTTCCATGGCCCACATCGAAGCAAACTTTGCTGCCTCTGGTAGGCTTGGTGCAACTGGAGGGAACTGGATATCTTTAGGTAGCTCCCACGCAACCAACACTATGGACAACAATATCCATGCATAGTGAAAAGTCTTACTATGATCTTGTGCCTCGTGGCAGTTCGAGAGGAACTCACCGCAGAGGTAGCATGCGTAGTTAAATTAGACTTCCTCCATACACTCGACTGCCAAAGTTATCACTAGTGTCGGCATTTCATCTACGCGACACTTCTGCATCACCTTCCATTCTAAGATTTGCGTCGCCACTTTGACCGCAAGGTCATAGATGATCAAAATGGTGTAGATGGGTGACTCCTTTACCAGCTTGCATTTTATCTTCATCGACTCATCAAGCACGTGCTTGCTGGCATTTCTGCCAAACACCATGGCCGAATTTTATCTTATGTATGGTAGCTGCGTGATCCTATGGATCAACATGTCCATGATGGGCATTGGCTCCTCCCACCACAGACACCCATCGTTCACCATGTACATGAACTTCTTAATCACTACTAGTGTGATAGGTGTGTGGTTATAATGTGGCACCCATAACAGGTTTAGCAGGCCTGTCTTGTCCACACCTTTCAGCCACTTCCTCGGCTCCAATGCAGTTACTCCAATATTTTTGTGGAAGAACCAGTGCATAAGTTGGTATGTCACTAAATGATGGAAGTACTCTATGTCTGCTAGGTCCTAGTCCTCCATCTTCAAAAGGGGGACACGCCCCAAGCGTGGTCCCTCAAAGATGGTTTGGTGCAGTAGGACAGGTGTGTGCAGGGTGACTTTACTCTTATCAATATCTTTGGGCACCTTCATCTTGCCCTTATGCGAAGGAATGTATTTATCCAACTTAGATATAAGGTTCGACCCCTCAATTTCAATGGCCTTCATTTCCACTACAATATCCCCATCATCCATGGGGATTTCCTTGAGCTCTTCTTTGGACTCTATGTCAATCATCTTGGAATTTTCTTGCGCAGTGATTTTGCCGACTGTGGGTGCCTCCTAGGTGATGCATGCACCGGTGGTGGCATTTTCTACTTGTCCTTCTTTGGTTTTGGTCCCTCTTAGTCAACGTAGGCCTTGGATGGGGTGTCCGGGGGGGATTTAGGTACTTTTGTCAGTCCTCCCACAAGCGCAACTTCCAAGGTAGCTCCCTCTGCTACCATAGACACCTCTGGAATAGCTCCCTCGGCTGTCACTGCTTCAGCACTCATAGCTTCTGTAGGCATTGACATCATGCTATGCAATAAATCCTGTGTCACCTGTGGAAACGTCTCAAATATGGAACTTTCTAGAAAAGTTCAAAGCTTTCACTGTTCATGTGCACCTAAGAGCTCAACAACTCAATTCTCAAAATGCCAAGTGTTTTTTGCTGGGTAGCCACCTATAATTTATATGCACTTTCAAATTCAAATCTGGCCATTCCCCCCAAAATAGGTTCATTAATGCTAGATTGGTGGTAGGTTTTCAAATACCTGATCCATAAATTATGACTTAAATGATGCCCTTGGCTCCCTTTGGTTGTTTTTTCATCGTCAAATCATGAACAGTGACTTTAACTGTCACTTTTTGGCTATCTTGCTTGGTTTTTTCATTGGTAGCAAATATTTATTCCTCACAGTTCCTCGATCGTCTAGTTGTTTGACCCGGGTAGTGTAGTTTATAGTCTTGCATTTCCTTTTAGCTGCTTGGAGCACTAAGGCTGTGCTTCCCTCATATATTCACCTAGTTGGATCACTGGTGTATGGCTTCAATTGGCTGCCACTCACCTTCCCTCGGAAGGGTTCTCCATTCAATTTAACCAGTTGAGCGGCTCCACCATCAATAATCTTCTTGATGACATATGGTCCTAGCTAGTGCATTCAAAATTTTCCTAGAAATTTAGCAAATTTATTGTCATATAACAAGACCAGATCATTTACCTTGAAGGTGCGCAGTTCAATGTGCCGATCATGCCATGCCTTTTTGCGCTCCTTTTGAACTTATTGATGAAATTCAGCTACAAATCGGTCCTCCTCAAGCTCTGCTAGCTACACGAGGCTCTCTTCCAGGGCTCCATAGTATGCCATTCCTGTGACTTCCTCTATGCGCAGACAAGTTACAATGTATTCCATTGGCATCACAGCTTCTACACCATACATGAGTCTAAAAGGAGTTTTCCCAGTCAGCTTCTTGCAAGTCATTCTATATTCCCATAACACGCGGGTACGCGCACATCCCATTCATTTCTCTGAGCATTATAGACCTTTGTCAGTGTGCTATCTAGGATATTATTGAATGCGTCGACTGTCCCATTAGCATGCAGATGGTAAGGCATACTTTTCTGATGATACACCTGAAATTCTTTTGTCAATGCGTTGATTGTTTTGTTAAGCAAGTGCGTACCATGATCACTGATCAAGATCTTTGGACAGCCAAATCTTGTCAACACATATTCAAAAATAAACTTTGTTGTTGTCATGAATGTACAGTCCTTCATAGGCTGCGCCTCTGCCCACTTGTTCAAGTACTCAGTCACGGTGATCATGTACCACGCACCTGTCTTCTTTCTTTGAGGCTAAATTAGACCCACAAATTCAACTGCCCATTTCTCAAATGATTGTAATGTCACCTGCGAACTAAGAGGCATTTCATCCCTCTACAACGGCCTGCTAGTAATTTAACATGCGTCACATGCCCTATAATATGTTTTTGAATCCTTATGCAGGGTTGGCCACCACAACCCAGCACGTAGAACCTTCTGGGATGTTGCTTTCCCTGCATAATGTCATCCTACAGCTCCTCCATGAGCCTTAGCGAGGATTCTGCTTCATTCAAATTCAGGCATATAATGTCGCAAAATTTCATCAAACCCCATTTTGTACGTGTGTTGCAATGACAGAAAAGTCTATCACGTGCACTACCAATTCCTTCTTTTGTTTACTTGTATAACCTTCCGGAGCCTATCTTGTCATCAAGAACTAGATGATATCTTCAAAGTGACTATTCGTGATGCATACTACAAATAGCTACACGTCAGACAACCCTTCCTCCAAATTAGTAGGTTCCTCTCCCATTTCAATGCGCGACAGATGATCAGGTCTTGTGTTCAGTCGTCTTGGCTTCACAATAACTTCAAAGTCATACTCCTGGAACAACAACAACCACCTACATATTTCCCCCCCAACACAGGCTTGTTGACCAGGTACTTCAACAAGAAATGATTTGTATACATCTTAAAGTGTCCACCCAACAAATCGTGCCTAAAATTTTAGAGTGCGTACACCATAGTTAATCCTTCATGCTCTGTTGTGGAATAATTTTTCTCTTCTTCAGACAACTTCCTACTTGCGAATGCTATAGGGTGATCCAGTTCTCCCTCACTGGCTTGTGTCAGCACGGCCCCTAGTGCAATACATGATGCATCCACATGCACATGAAATTCCTTCTTCCAGTCCGGGAAGACTAGGATCGGCGCGGTGACCATTTTCTCTTTTACCACGTCCAAGCTCTTCTGACATTCATCATTCCAATAGAACTTAGCATCCTTTTTCAAAAATTTCTCCATAGGTGTGCTGATATGGGAATAGCTATTGATGAAATTCCTATATTATCTGGTATCCCTAGAGTTGTACGCAATTCTTTCACATTCCTCGATGCCTCCATGTTTATTGTCACTGCGATCTTCGCGAGGTCTACCATCAATCCTTGTTTGCATACCACATGATCTAGCAGGATCCCAAAAGGGATACAAAATAGACACTTCTTTAGATTGAGCGTGATCTGGTATCTCCAACATGTATCTAGAATCAATCACAGACTTGCCACATGGAACTTGACCAATCTAAACACCATCCAATTATCAAAGTATACCTCTAGAAATTTATGAATCAAGTCTTTGAATGCCACAATGACTATGCACAAAAAGATTGCTGGCACATTCTTCAGCGCAAAAGATCATTATGGTGTACTAAAAACATCCCCATTCAGTCACGAATGTTATCTTTCTTCTATCCTCAGGTGTGATTTTGTTCTGATGGTAACCAGAAAAACCATTAGTGAAAGAGTATGCTTCTTCGCTGCCTACATTATCGAGGACCTCGCTAGTGAACAGGGTCAAGAAAGGGTCATGCACACAAGCATCATTCAATTTCCAGAGATCCACGCATATCCTTATTTCTTCTTTTTGTTTCTTTTCTTGAAGCACTATTTGGCTTACCCAATTAGATTCTTCTACCGGCTCAATAATACCTACCACAAGCATCTTATCTAACTCAACATGGACTCTTTCCTTATACTTAGGATTAAGGCAGTAAGGTATTTGTTTCAGAGGTTTTGCGTCTGGTTTTAGGGTGATCTTCATGACACCCAGGTCTCCTATTATTCCCTTTAGATCGGAGAACTGTGTGGGGAACAAATCCTGATATTCACAGAGGAGCTCAACGACCTTATATACTATTACATTGTCCCAATAGTCCCCAATCTTCGCAAATTTTGGCTCCACCTCTATGTCAATGTTGACCTGTCTAGTTTTTAGTGGCGTAGTTATGTTTGGATCCTCTCTCTATGGTCCTTCAACCTCACGGTGACCCAAAGTTTCTGGAATATTAATCTTTCTGGGATCCTCGTCTTTTTCTTCAGTGTTCACGTTATATCATTCCAACCTGTGGCTCAGCTGGGTAGTCCAATCAGGTTGAATCAAGTCCAAAGGATCCTGCAGTATCCTAAACATCATTGCTTTAACCTCTTGTAGCACCACGTCAATATAGTCAAACTCATCCTCAAAGTTGAACGTCATTATAAACCCCTTGCACAAGGTGTCCCATTCTTCAGTTCCATGGTGGAGCTCTATTCCCATGTACAAATTCATTGGTCTGACATCCAGCGAATGACAAAACAGATGCACCCATTCAAGCTGGGGCTCCACTCCATAAGCCTTAGTCCATTTGGCCAAGTGATCATGCAGATCATCCCTTCCATCATACTTGTCTGTCATCTATACTTTCTATTGTCCAAAACATATTCTCATCATCCTCCTATAGTCGTGCCAATCACTAAAACTATCCTTGTACATACCCCACCATCTTGCGGCGTAGTGCGTAGTGCCCAATCCAAGGCCTAGAAGCGGTGTTTCTCCCCCACTTTTCTTTCAAATGCATCCAAAAATAAATCAACGTCAATCAGCCCATCATAGTGAGGTAGATTCATTACCTATAATGACGCATAATGCAATGAGTTGGTCATCATATTACAATGCAACATAGATACTTCATGCAGTCAGTTCTGTCAGTGCTCTATTTCTTCATGCGAATCTAATGTGCAGGAGCTCTCACGGTCCCATGCAATACGTCCATCTACTGTCGGATTTACCCAATCCTGGTCTCACACTATTATCTTGTAAATATGGTATAAATCATCATCACTTTCATAATCACGGACTAAAAACTGTATAGCATGGTCCTTCGGCAGGATCCAGTGGCACCACCTGGAGCGATTTCTTTTCAAATCTCATCTTTCACTTCTTGAGGTTGATTACCCAAATCATGTCAGTGGCCTAATCAATTCCAAGGTGTGTAGGGTAGTGATTTCTATCATCCACAATCTCTATTGCTTCAAAATTTTCCAGTGTGCTCGCACCTTCAATGTCAAAGGTTACCCCCTACAACGTCCCCACTAGGATGATTTTCCTTTGATTCACCATCCTTAACTGGATCGGAGACCACTGGAGCACAGGTTTCCCCATTCTTTCCCATGTTTGTTTTGGCAAAACATTCTCATCAGACCCTAGATCCAACATAACTTGGTCCATTTCATATTCCCCTATTTGTGCGGTGAGTCTCATCTCATATCCAGTCCTTGCCTTATGCTTGACAAGCTATTTGACTACGCATGTTTGTCAGTGGTGCCATCCTTGCCAATGCACCAATTGATCAGCTCCTGCAGGCCTTTCACAACCTTACTCTCGCGGAGCAGTTTGATGTAGGTCTCCAATAACATGGTTGTTGGCTTATTTGGGCCTGACCCAGGTTCGGAAGAGTTATTTAGCCAAACAAATCCCACAGCTACCGGTCCTTTCGGCAACAGCCCGTGGAGTGCAGACTGAGGTCTCACCTAAGGTAGCAGGGGAGGGTGCTGGAACCAGGTTTCGGCACCCTAGGGATGTCTTGGTGTGCTCTGGAGGTTTCTTGCATTGGCTTATAGTTCCACGTTGCTCGGTATTCACACAGATCCGGCTTGATTATGTTTTCCATTTTAGTGCATTATTCTATCAGATGATGTGGTTACCAATTACCAAGGTCTTTAAGAAAACATTTAACCAATACAACTAATTTGCGTATTAAAATAAACCCAGATTTATACTCATTCCAACCATAAGAAAATTAAATAGATATTATGAAAGTTTAGAAGAAACACATAATTTTAGAAAAAACTTATCTTTATTTCCACTTTATCCTTTATACATCCAAATCTGCGCTATGCACTCAGCTGCAGGGGTTTGTGCACATAGTTGTAGACTTTCCAAGCCTCTGCGCACATAGCTGCAAAGCCTCTACCTACTACCCTAATCCCTCGACTCGGACTTACAGACGCTTTCAGTCTACATTCTTCAAGAACCCATTATATTTCATATTTCAGATTCCCTGTCAAAACTCTACTCCCTCTACCCATAGAGCCTTGCTCTATTCATTCCCTTCCTTGGCCCGCGATCCCTACATGGGTTGACTCTATTTACATTTATTTACATTATTTTTGGGCGGACTACCCTTTGACTCGACCTCTTATAATTCACACTCTGCACTTCCAGCGGAGTCTTTATCCTAACTTTACCCCAAAATATCCAGCTTCATGCCCTCTGATCGTTGAGTGAGGCTTCCACTACCCAATAGTCCCCCAACACAATCATCGTGACTCGTCCCGAGTCACTCGGCTGCTGGGTCGATCTTCTCACAGAGGTTGGTTACTAGCTTTTGCACAACACGTGTTTCTTCAACAAATTCTGTGGCAATCCATTGTACCTATTCCACCTGACTCACTGATGCATCCATGTCAGTTGGATTCACCTGCTTGGAATCCCATACTAGTTGCATATGTGCCAACTTGCCCTCAATCATTGTAGAGATGGCAAACGCTTCATCGAGCCAAGGCTAAATGCATTCTTTAAGCTATGCCTCTTGTTTCCATGCAACATCCATTTGGGCTTTGAGAGCATAGGCCTCCCACATTTTGGCCACCTGCTGTGTGAGAGCGACCATCTGTGCATCACTGCAAGCTGTATCATAGGTCTGTTGCAGTGCGCGTGCCTCAGCTTATACACACTGTATGGTGGGGTCCTCCTGGAGAGATGTAAGTATACCAATAGACTGATCTAAGAACCCCAAATATTCATGTATAGTGCACCTCATTGTTTCTATGCCTGCTTGAATTTCCACGCGACGTTGTTCATGATCCGCCAATGGTTACTGCGCCTAAAGTCTGAGGTCTGTTATTTGTCGAGTAAGCTCCCCCTATGCTTTTGCGGCCACCTCTTAGGCTAAGCGGGCTCCTACGGCCATGTGTTGAACCTTGGTAATGGTTGGAAGGTCCATGGCGATATCTAACGTCAGAACCGTGCTACATGCTTCTATTACGGCTTGTTTGATGCCCCGATAACATTCAACCAAGGAAGCGTGCTGAAGATTTACCTATTCTAACTTAGCTTTTTGCTCCATTAGAGTGTGAAGGGCATGACTTTCCCATCCAGAGTTCATTAGTGATTCTGTCCTACAGTTGGTAGAGTGACCCCCCAGGTAGGGCAGCCGGATTTAACTCCCAACTACAGTCGTCACCGATGCCTTTGGCTAGGATAGCATCGGCTGGAAACAGTACAATGTTCGGTGTTGGCACACATACCATTTGCTCAGCTGTGGTTGTATTTTCGACGAGGTGGACCCTGCCTAGAGAGTGCACCTGTATTGCCTCCAATTGCTTCCTAATCTCCCCCAAAACAATTGTTTGCTCTGTAATTAGAGCAGGCAAGGCACTGGTAGTGGTAGGACTCGTTGTGAATTATTTCTCTAAAGCCTTCACTATTTTGGACTTTTTCCGAGCAGTTAGTGAGTCCTGTGTGCGTGATTGCTTGACCTGGTCTGCATGGTCCTACGTCTATGTTTCCTGGTCTAACTCCAATACATACTCTACCATGATCTCTTCTGCTAGCGGATTCTTAGATGCTTCTTGTTGTGAGGCCATCTGTTGTTCCCAACATGCCTTTCCTGCCAGGTGCATGAGCTACTGTTGTCGGTCCTTCTTCTATTTTTACACAACGAGTTGGTCGAGGATGGCCTTATCTGGGGCGCGCCATTCTAGTGGCCATGCTGCCAAAACTACATAGTTTACCTCATCTGTTGCCATGAACGGGAGTGTGACCCAGGACTATTCTGGATCCTTCCGCGCCTAGATGTACAAGTGATGCATGTCGGCTTTAAACTCGGTCGTGCTCTGGAAATTATTATAGATCATGGGAGACATTCGCGGTCGTCAAGCAATCCTTGTCCTTATGCTTCCTTCCATAGAGGTCCAAAATGCACAAATTGCGGAAACCCTTGTCACATCCCTGGTACCACAAAGTGCCATATACCACACTGCCTTAGGGAGGTCATCTGTAATGCTCGGGAACTGGCTATCCTATGGTAGTTCACCCGTAACCAAGAGGATTGACAAAAGCAACCATGCATAGTGAAATGTCTTACCTTTGTCCTGCGCTTCTTGACAATTGGTCAAGAATTCATTTCATAAGAATTGTGCCTAATTGAACTGAACCCCTTCGGCACACTGTCCAGCCAGCGCAATGACAGAGGAAGGTACTTCATTGTGAAACATTTCCTCATGAGTTTACAAGTGAGGAGCTAGGTAGCCACTCGGACGGCTCGGTCATTGATGCTGGCTACAACATATCCGCGCTTACCTTTCTCCAGTTGATATCGTGTTTTTGTTGTTTCAGTAAGTCCTGCCTTGCTACTGGCTCCTACGATGTTAGCGAGATCATTTCCTTTCAGTGGTAGGTGTGTTATTTGGTGGATTAGTTCAGTTGTGATCGGGATCATCTCTTCCAACCATAGGAATCCATCATGTAGCAGACATAGTAGTTGCTAGATTACAAATGTGGTAATAGTCATGTGGTGGTAGTGAGGTAGCCATCTGAGGTTGAGGATGCCTGCCTTCTCCACACCTAGTAGCCATACCTAGGGCAATAACATGTCGATGGCTAGCTCAGGGAACTTATCGTGGTCGCCAGATCCCATTCTTCAAACTTGAGGCTCAAAACGTGCCCCAACGGCAAGCCTTTGAACCTTATGTCATCTGGAAGAAGCGAGGCCTGAAGCTCAGCTTTCACCACGTCTAAGTCCTTGGGTAGCTTGGTTGACCTGTGCCATGGAAAAAGATATGGAGGTAACAATGGGAGTTGAAATGCATCCATCTCTTCCTCAGCCTATGTGTCTATCTGGTTAAGCAACTCTTGGAGAGCATCGTCATCCTCATTGGTTTCGGTGGAAACGGCTTTGCCCTTACCGGCTGCAGATTGCTTGGTGAATCATGGTGAGGCTTGAAATCTTCCTGTCTTTTGCTTAGTCTTCTTCTTTCGCGGTGTGCATGGAGATTTCGGAACCCCTAGCACCCGACCCCTGCCCTCTGGCTCTTCCGAATTCAGCTGCATTTCTTTGGCGAATTGTGCTCGAGTTCTGACCATGGTACTCATGGGTTGTCTAGGAGCCGACTGCTTGCTACTCTGCTCTGATGTATAGTTCCAATATGCCCATGTCGTGCCCCGATCATAAAATAAAGCTGAAATTTTGAATGACTTCCTTCCCTCCTTTTCTAGCGTAGGGCTAACGTTCCCTCGGTAGATCTTAGTAGATCCAACTCGGAACCTTTGCCTTAAAGGCCCACCGCCTACTCCTTCCTACCATACCGTAACATCCTTGTCATGAATAATGGTGCTAATGGTCATCTCTTTACTAGTTCACATGGTAGTGCAGTCCCTTGAGCGCTGCTGCGATTGGGAGGGAAGTGCTTCGATAGATTGGCTTTCTACAGACTTGTTTATAGTCCAACACCTTCTTTCAACTGCTCAAGGTGCTGAGACTGTAGCGTCGACCTCTAGTTAGGTGTTCGCACTGCTAGTCTGTCATCGCAATGTCCCTACCAGCCCAGGCTACAAGCACCGCTCAGTCACTCAGGTAGCCATTTTTTCATTCCGAGGATGTGTGCGCAGCCATGATAGCAGGGTCATAGCTTGGTAGTTCCTAGCAGTATTCCTAAGCGGTCTGATTTTCCTTATGTGTAGAGGGGCTACGCTATTGTGAGTGTCATGGTGTGACATTCTGCTGAATCCATTCCCACATATCGCTCTTTGGTCTCTCGACCCTACGAGGGGCCTGCAGCTATTTGGCTTCCTCTGAGCTTTCTTCCATCGCTTACTCTAGACCCATCTAGGCCGTGGTATTTGCAACTTCCAAGAGGTTTGTGTCATTGGACAACCGCGATGTGGGCTACCCCTTGAGTCCCTGCGGACACTGTCATCGGCTACTGGCGACCAAATTCGCTTTAGGCTGCTTCCCTTAGTTTGTTTGGCCACTTGTGCCTGCACCTATCTATGACCTCCATGCTTTTTCCTTTGCTTTAGTATGACTGCCCTCTTTGTTGAAGCCAAGGTCACTCAGGGTGCTATCATAGACATTATCGGCGCACCTGGTTTTGATTTCACTGAGGCAACCAGTTTTTTGGCTTCCTCTGCGGATGGTTCTACGGCTCCTGTCATGACCATCCTATTCCAATTTAATGTGGTTACTTCATGCAATCAGTTCTTCCATTGTTCAACCTCTTCATCTGAATCCGACGTGCAAGAGCTATCATGGTCCCATGAGAGTCAACCATCCACTGTTGCATTCACCCTATCCCAATATCACGCTGTGAGCTGATAGATATATTTTAGTTCTCCATCACTATCGTCATTGCACATAGGTTCAGTATAACATGTTCCTTAATATGGATCCATTGGAATCACTACTCGAAGAGAGTTCTTTTCAAAGATCATTTTTCGTTTCTTGAGGTTGATGATTCCATTCATATCTGTTACCCAATCTATCCCTAGCAACGCTGGAGATGGGTTACTGTCATCCAAAATTTCAATGACTTCAAAATATGCTTGTGTGCTGGAGCCATCGATGTCAATAGTAACCCCTTGCAACCTTCCCATAGGCATAATCTTTTGCTAGTTGGCCATCCATAACTAGATCGAGGACCATTGCAACATAGGCCTACCCATGCGTTCCCAAGTCTATTTTTGGTTGGACATTTGCATCGAACCCCAGATCTAAAACGACTTGGTCCATCTCATAGTCGCCAATCTGGACAGTCAATCACATCTCCCAACTGGTATGCAAAACATGTTTGCCTAATTTGTGGATCAGGAATGGTTCATCTACCATAGCACATCTAGTTATTAATTCTTGTAACCCTTTCACCACATTAGCATTCCTCAAAAACTTCATACAGGTTTCTAATAAGGTAGTTATCAAAGACCTCTCTTGTTCTAGCTCCAGCTATCCATTACTACCCGAAGTCGATGCTTCTGTAAAGTTTTTCTTAGCCTCCAAAAATGTTTCCTTTGCTTGCGCCAAATCAAATTCTACTTGTTTTACGGGAGCCTTACGAACCCCACGTATCCTCTTCTGGCTTCTTCCCCTTATCTTCCCCCGTAGCTACACCACTTGTGATCATCATGTTTATGTTGGGGTCTTCGATGCATGGTTCAACCTTCATCATCTGGATGTTCAGAGTGGGGCTAGCTGGCAGCACTCCTTTTTCCCGTAATTGAGCAATCACTATAGGGCAGTCAACTGCATCATGATCAAACTGGTAGCATGATGGACAACAAGCTTTGGTTGGATTCGTAAAATCTCGAGCGTAATGTCCCTGTCCACCATAGTTATAACAGATCAACTGTCTACGGCCCCGTCTGGGCCCTAATCCTCCGTGGCCCCTTCCGCGTATCGGGAATCCCCTACTCGCGAATGGTGCAGTCGGGTCTTGCCCACGCATCTCTATTTGCATCCTATACGTAGGTGGTCAATCCATCAACATGCAGCAATCCCTTTCCTCGTGACCCATCTTTCTGCAAAAGTTACAAAATAAGTGTTGAGGAGGTTGACGTAAGCTTGGCAATAGGTCACAGTTGTCCATGGCATGCTTTCCTCCTACCTGGAGAATTACACACCAAAGCACAGGTGGAGCACTCAACCCTGATTGTATTTCCACTTTTAATGGCATCGGGCCTCCTCTCGCCAGATAGTTCGAGAAAACTGGACAATGGTCCTTGTCATGCACTTGGCTCTTACATTTAATACAGCCTACCTTCGGGTGTACCTCTGGTCAGGACACTCTTCCTTGCTTCAGAATCTGCACTTCCAAGCTCAAGTTTTGAAGTTGCGTGTGGATTTTCTAAACTCCCAACCTTGGGTCTAATATTGGGATCACATGTAACCTCATTGCTGTCTCCAGTGCCTCGGCTTGGGTTGAGATCTTATGTTGTGACAAAGCCATCCTCAAATGGGGCATCAAGGATGCCATAAACCATGCGCAATGTTGCCCATTTGTTAAAGTCATGTTAGCTTCGCGAATAGTACTCTTTAATCTCTGGTCTAGATCCCATGGAGTTTCACCAGGCAACATTGCTATCTCCTTGAATCCAATGACCAACTAGGCTTCAGACCTTGGTCGACCAAACTCTTTATTTAGTGCATCGTGGATCGCCACTATTCCCTCATTTGGATGGTTAGTTCAGTATTTTATGTACCATGTTAGCGCACGGTCCTGTAGTGCACTGACCAACGTGGCCTTTTTAATGTTTTCATCTGTTATGCCTTGCGTGTCCCATACGGATTTTATCACAAACCAGAACAGACTTGGCTCTTCATTCCCTACACCGTGAAATGTCGGTAACTTGACTATGGTCGCCATCCCAACTGTTAGTGGTGGAGGAGGTGGAGGGTGTGTTGGTGTGGATTGACTCGACGTGAGTGAAGCGAGTGGTGGTGTAGATGGTGGTGGTATAAGTGGGAAGCGTTCTTTAATCAATCAGACCACACTTCCTGGGAAGAACCTAGCAAGATCCTCCTCACTTTCCCATGAGATAGAAATCAAAGGGCTTTTCTCTACTTCTCCTGTTCTTCGATAACCCCTTCCACTCCGTGTTACTCCAGATATCAATATATGCGCAGAATCTGTTTTTCGCACAACAGCATCTTAATCCAAGTATTCAATGATTTGATGTATCTACCCCGCGGTCCTTGGAGAAATTGCCTTTCTGCTTCGTTGTAACTTATGGTTGTATCTATCACGAATTCAGTGATAAATCCCCCTATGATCTGATCTAACCAGTGGTCTACCATGCACGCAAGTCTATCTTCGGTGGCTTCCAGCCTGCGCACTAGTTCTGGGGTCCACACTATCGGCTGGTCTAATCTGCACCTCCCCATGCTATCAGCTAACTTCGTGATCCACTTGTACAATTCTATTGGGAATGTTATGAAGAAGATCTCGTGTATATCCGTGAATATATAGTGATCCAACCACTGTTCCTCCGATATCTGTGAGTTTCTGTTTTCCTGAACCGTGAACTCATGAAGCTTCAAATCCCACCAACGTTCGAGTTCTCTCTTCGTCGGATTCCAGTGTTCCCACATTAGACACCCCTTAGGCAGATCTCGGTCCCAGCAACGAACCATTTGTTGGCTTATTTCGGCCTAACCCAGGTTTGAAAGAGTGATTTAGCCAAAAAAATCCAGCAGCTACTGGCCCTTTCGGCAACAGCCCGCAGAGCGCAGACTGAGGTCTCACTCGAGGTAGCAGGGGAGGGTACTGGAACCAAGTTTACACACCCTAGGCATGTCTTGGTGTGGTCTGGAGGTTTCACACACTGGCTTACAGTTCCGTACTGCTGAGTATTCGCACAGATCCTCCTTGATTATGTTTTTTGTTTTAGTGCGTTATTCTATTAGATGATGTGGTTACTAATTACCAAGGTATTTAAGCAACCATTTAACCAATAAAACTGATTCGTGTATTAAAATAAACCCAGATTTATACTCATTCCAACCATAAGCAAATTAAATAGATATTATGATAGTTTAGAAGAAACATAGAATTTCAGAAGAAACTTATCTTTATTTCCACTTTATCCTTAATACATCCAGATCTGCCCTGCGCACTCAGCTGCAGGGGTCTATGCACATAGTTGCGGAATTTCCAGGCCTCTGTGCACACAGCTGCAGAGCCTCTACCTACTACTCTAATCCCTTGACTCAGACTTACAGACTCTTTCAGTCTATCTTCTTCAAGATCCCATTACATTTCATATTTTAGATTCCTTGTCAAAACTCTATTCGCTCTACCCATAGAGCCTCGCTCTATTTATACCCTTCCTTGGCCCGTGATCCCTCCGTGGGCTGACTTTATTTACATTTCTTGACATTATTTTTGGTCAGACTACCCTTTGACTCGACCTATTATAATTCGCACTCCCAGCGAAGTCTTTATCCTAACTTTACCCCAAAATATCCAGCTTCGCGCCCTCTGATCATTCTGCGGGGCTTCCGCTACCCAATAGTGGTAATGATGGATGGGTCCATTTCTTCAACTAGTTTCTCCTAACTTCTTGAGGTAGAGGCCTCAGCGAATATTTTCTTTGCTTCCATAAATGTTTCTTTTTCATGCTCCAAATCGAATCTACACTCCTTTTCTGATGCTCTACTGACCCATTCACCTTCTGCACACTGCCTCCCTCTATCCTCCCCATTCGTCATTCCACTCTGTAGCATAATGTTTACCTTAGGATCTTCCTCGCAAGGCTAAACCCTTATCATATAGAGGTTTGGCATCGGCTGTGAAGGATGCGCCCCCTTTTCACGAATTTTAGCCAATAATATAGGGCAATCCTCAGTTGCATGGTCAAACTGAGTACAATAGTGGCATGACAGCCGCATATGATTCGAATAGTCTCTCACATAGTGTCCTATTCCTCCATAATTGTAACAAATAAGCTATCCTCAGCCTCTACCAGGCCCCCCTCCACCTCAGCCTTGGGCGCCCCTGATACTCACCTCGCATTCCCCCAACGCCTTGGTCCAGAGGCTGCGTTTCTAACTGCACCCTGTATGCAGGTGTCTTGTCCATAATTATTTTGTAGCTACGGAAATTGCACTCTTCATGACCTACTAATTGAAAAAAATTGCAGAAGAGCTTTTGTGGTGTCTGTACGAATTTCTGCAGCAAATGGTAGTTGTCGGTCGCATGTTTCCTAGCTACTTGGCATATGGCACACCATAGTTCAGGCCCTCCACTTTGCCCTACCCCAGCTTTCGACCTTAGAGGCATTAGTCTCCCTACTACAACATAGTTCACAGAGACTGGACAATGATCCTTGTGATGCCCCTAAGCTTTGAAGTTTAGGCACCAAACTTCTTCGTGTGCCGCTGCTTGAGCTATTCTATCTTCTTCAAACTTTGAATTTTGAGGCAAAGGTTTTGCAAGTCCGCATGAATCTATTGAACCCCCAGATGAGCATCCTACATTAGTGTCTCATGCAGTCTCATCAAGATTTCCAAAGCTTCTACCAAGGTCCCAATCTTCTATTGTGATAGTGCAACCCTTAGGTGGGGGAGGAGCGAGGCCATGAACCATTTGCTGTGCTGCCCATTAGTTAGGTTCATGTTTGCTTCATGGATCGTACATTTCAATATTTGATCCAAATCCCAGGGAATCTCCCCAAGCTTCATCATGATCTCCTTGAACCCCACAATTGATTGCGCTTGAGACTTAGATCTATTGAATTCTCTATTTACCGTAGCCTAGATATCTGCCAATGTAGACATTGGGTTATCATTATTGTACTTAATGTACCATGATAGTGTGTGGTCTTGAAAAGAAATAACCAATGTGGATTTCTTCCTTTGGATGTCCATGATACCCTAAGCTTCCCACACAGTCTTCACAACGAACCAAAACTAGTCTGGATCTTCATTCTCTATGCCCTTGAATACAAGTAGCTTTACAGTGTTTTCCATGTTCAACAGTGGCGGAGGTGGTAGTGGTGTCAGTGATGGGGTGAGTGGTGGAGGTGAGGATGAAGGTGTTGATGGATGGGACGAGGATGGGAGCAGTGTAGGTATTCACGAGAACCCTTGTCTTATCAGCTGAATAGTGCTTAGTGGAAAAGACTGCACTACTCCTTCATCATCACTCAAAAGAGGTTCAATCAGCGGGCTATACTCAGGACCTTTCCTTCCTCCATCCCTAAAAAACCTTCCACTTCATGTAGCTCCAAACATTAAGGTAACCGCATGACTCACTTTTCAGATAAGAGCATCTTAATCCAAGTATTTAGTGACTTCAAATACTTACCTCACGGTCCTTTAAAGAAGTGGTGCTCTGCTTCGCTGTAACTGATAAAAGTATCGACCACGGACTCTGTCACAAATCCTCCTATGATGCGGTAAATCCAATGGTCGATAGCGCATGTGATCTTATCTTCAGAGGCTTCCAACGTCTGCACTAACTCTGGTTTTCAAAAAATTGGATTGTCAAGCCTCCACCCTCCTTGGTCATCTGCCAACTTCGCGATCCACTCACACAACTCAACGAGAAGGAATAGAAGAAGATTTCATGTATTTCTATGTATAATTATCTGTCCAATTACTATTCTTTCGTCCATCACATATTCTTGTTCTTTTGCGCGGTGAATTCGTGGATATTTCTTAGTTGGATTCCAATGATATGACATCACACATCTCATTATGTGGATCTTGGTCCCGGCAATGGAACCATTTGTTGGCTTGATACGCCTTGACCCGAGTTTAGCATTAAGCAACAAAGAAAATCCCTACACTATTGGCCCTTTCAGCATCACTCCACGGAGCACAGTCTGAAGTCTTACCCAAAGCAGTATGGGGGGGTGCAGAACCAAGTTTCCACACCATGAGATGGATGTGATGTCGGTTTTTAGAGCTTCACTTTGCCTTCACACAGATCGATAATCCCTTTAGGGATTATCAATATACTTCTCTTATTCATCCTTTGAGCCTCCACGGAAGTCTCTGATTGTCCTTCACAGACCCTAAATACATAGATCAGGTGCTTACGCGCCTCTGTAATTATCCTTACTTTTGTGTCTACCCATATTAGCTTAAGTATTGGTTAACTTTAGCATGAAATATGGTTATCTTCGCATAGCATATATTCTTACTTGTGTTCATATGACATAGTAAAATACATAGATTCACGCATCAATATAGCATTAATTTATAATCCCAGTATTCAACATAACGTAAACGCATCATTCATTTCGAAAGTAAAATAACGCACACACATATGGAAAGTACAAAGTAATTTCAAAATACTTCTCTTTATTGATGATTCAGATTCTCAATACAGACTCTACCTACCCTACACACATAGTTGCAGGGGTTCGCACACTAAGCTGTAGACTTCCGCCCTAGGCCTCTGCGCACTCAGGTTCAGAGCCTCTTCCTATGCTAATACTCTCTCTCTTAGCTCTTTAGAGACTCATCAAGTACTTCTACATCCCCCACTGACCTACTTTTTATACAATCCCATGGTCTACAGACCAAGGGTGGATCTCCAAAACCGACACAGCCTATCTAGACTAAGGGTGGAAAACCATTTTTGACCTTAAATATATCCACGCCTTGTGACCAAACAATTCAGAGACTTTACATTTCTTTATAGAAACTTTGGGCCTTCTACCCCAGCAGTTGGGTTTTTAATCGCAAAATTGACCCCCAGGGGACCTGTTCCCAAAAAATACCCCTTAATTCAACTTCCTTTCCCTCCCAAAAAAAAGTCAATAAAATTTCTTGAAAATTAAAAGCTATCATTCCCAAATATTTTAACCATTTGACTCCTAGGACAACATCAACACCACCCATTGGAATGGAAATCATTGAACTATTCAATACATATTCCTCCATGGATAGCTTGATATTATGGCACTTTTCAGAGAAATCTATAGTTCCTCCATTTACAACCATCACTTGACACTTTAGTGTTAGATAGAGGAAGAAATTCAATTCCTTGGCTATCTTACAATGAATAAAATTATGGGTACTTCCTAAATCAATCAACACTATTACCTTTTTCTTCTTGATATGTACTTCTATATTGAGAGTTTGACGAGTGGTAATTCCTGCCAATGCATTACAAGATATGGTCAGATTCATTTCTTCTTTCTCTATGGTTAGTTCCTGGTGTATATCCTCTTCTTTTGATGTTTCTTGTTCTTTTTCTACCTCCTCTGTCCTTGATGGAAAATCATTTGTAAAAAAAAAAGTATATGGTAACCAGATAAATCCACAGGTCAGTTCAGAGGTGACAAAATGATGAAACAAAATACCATAATGATTGGTCAAAGGTTTATAGATTAGAATCAGAAGTTTGATAAGGAGGCAATTGTTGGCATTATTAATTAGGTGTTTTCCTTGATGGTAACCTACATGATTATTTTTTCTTGATGACAAACTATTTGATGAATAGAATCCTACTTGATAAGTTCTCTATTAATGAAAATATACCTATTAAATAGGATGTGTTTACAAATGTGAGATAATGTAAGGTAGTTCAATGGAATCAGTTCATAGGAATGATAAAGTTGGAGGATGTGTTTAGAGATGTGATAGAATGCATGCTGGTTCAAAGGAATCAATTCAGAGGAATGATAAAGTTGGAAGTTCAAGAACTATGCGTGGGTTCTGTTAAGCCAAGTTGCATATGCAGTGAGTTTAATGACAAAAAGTAGTGTATGGTTTTTTCACCCTGGTATTCTAAATACCATGGGTCCTTGCCATGGTATTGGCCCATTGTAATGAATGCGACAAAGAGTATTGATCCAATCAAAGATTACCACCGACACTAATGTTTTTTTGTCCCATGGTATTGGATGAGGGCTAAACTATATAAATAAGTGAATATAAAAGAGCTAAGTGTGCAAGTAGAAGGATTTTTGATGAATACTTCAATATGAAGTATATTTGCATTATAAGGGCCACAATTGTCACATTGATCTGAAATAATTATGCACTAATGAATAAAATCATGGATTAGGATCATGAAACCTGAAATGTCTGTTCATTGTATGATTTGTAGAAGGATTGACTGGATCTAAGTACTAACGAATGTATTTATATTTGATTATTATGATCTGGGTCTTTCTGAAGTTCTGAATAGTTGTGCAATTTTAGGTCAACATTTGCATATCTATATGCTGGTTGGTTTGAAGAAAAGAGCGTATACACATGGGTTCATTTATGTAAAGTCACGTATATAAAGCAAGGCGTTTCTATTCACAAATGACTGATCAACCTTATCAGTGTTGTTGTTTCTCTGTTGTGTGTCAATGATGCCCTCATGTTGATCTAGGTTGAGTGATAATATCTGAAGTAGATATGATTGAATGATGAAATTGAATTTGGTTATTAATTGATTGAAGAATATTAATATTACTTGTTGATTGTGATGAAGATTAGAGATAGTTTTGTGATTGGTTCAAAGTCTTGTAGTGGATTTGAGTATGATTTAATATTATTTTCTGAAATTATAGTGGCCAATTTTTCTAGAAAAATGTGTATGCACGAAGGTTGCCTTAAGTGAAGTAGCGTATATATTTTGGAAAATGAATGATCATGGTTGTAGTTGATTATGTGTGTTGATGCATATTTATGAGTTCAGTTCTGTGTACTGGTGGTAGTGATCTAACTATTCTAGTTGATTCAGTAAGTTTTTATTATGTATCAGTTATTTCATTTTTAGTGATTGGTTGATTCTGTGTGTTACAGATTGATGATTGTTTTACAGTGATGATTGAGCATAAGTGTTCATATTGGATCCAGTCTGAAAATTTGATGAAACATGGTCCATGGATGTTGCTGAGGGTTGGAGCCTTCAGTGAGGAAGTTGAAGCTTCCTACCAGTAGTAGTTGGTGATCATATTAGGGAGTTGGAGCTCCCTTCCAGTAGGAACTAGAGAACAAGTGAAGGTTGTAGCCTTCAGCAGGTGGTTTCTGCGTACTAGTATGAGTCTGTAACAGTAAAATAATGTAAGAAGCTTTTTATATTAATACCTTTTGAAGAATGAGACAATAGCAGCAGTGGTTTTCTCCGAGATTAAATTTCCACCTTAAATCATGGTGTTCATGTGTGTTTATTTATGTGTAATACTTTATTTTGTTTTGCACCTATTTACTGCTTATTAAATGCCGGATAAATCTCTTACATTTTGGTTCAAATTTTAACAGATAAAGAATTAGTTGTTTTACAAATTTTACTAGGAATACACTAGATTTTGTTACAACAGTCACATATATGTTAGGTTGGTTTAGTAAACTTGCATATACATTTGAAAAAGTAAAAATTATTATTGTGAGTTTTTTAAAATACTGATCCACCCCCCCTCTCAGTATGTTTCCCAACAGCCTGGCACATTATCTCTTTAATATGCTCAAAGACATTAGTTGCTTCTGCAATCCAAGAAAATGCATCTTTCTTTAGTAACGATGTTAGAGGTGCCACTATTCTCCCATAATTCTTAACAAAATTGTGATAATACCCTATCAACCTAAGAAATCCTCGAAGATTCTTTATGGTTGTGGGGATTTTCCATTTCTTAATGCATTTAATTTTGTTAGGGTCTATCTTAACACCTTCATGAGATACAATATGACCCAAATATTCCACCTCCTGTACTATAAGGAAACATTTGGAGGTTTTTGCATATAATTTTTTCTCCTCCAATAGTTTAAGCACCTTGTCAACATGTTCAACATGATCCTTCCAATACTTGTTGTAGACTAGTACATCATCAAGAAACACTAACACAAATTTTCTAAGGAACAATTTCAAAATGGAATTCATCAAACCTTGAAATGTGGAAGCTACATTAGTAAGGCCAAAAGGCATGAGAAAAAAATCATAATGACACTCATGAGTTTGGAATGCTATTTTCATAATGTATTCATTCTTCATTCTAATTTGATGATATCCTGAATGAAGATCCAGCTTCGTTAACTAAATTGGTCCATGTAATTCATCCAACAAGTCGTCAATGACATGAATGGGAAATTTATATTTAATGGTGAGCTTGTTGATCTCCCTATAATCTAGGGACAGGCTCCATGGTCCATCCTTCTTTTGCACCAATACTACTGGAGGAGAGAAATAACTTTGACTAGGTTGAATTATATCAACCTCTAGCATTTTGGAAACCATATGTTCAATTTCACTATTTTGGGCATAGGGATATCTTTAAGGCCTAATATTTGGATGAACACTTCCTGGAATTAAATGAATAGCATGATCATGATTACGCATAAGCGGGAGGCTTTTGGGAGTCTTAAATACCTTGGAATGATCATCCAAGGCATTTTGGATATCTAGAGAAATAGATGGTTTGTTTGAACCTCTAGTGAGCATAATTGTGAAAGTAATCCCCATTTTTGTTTCTTTAGAGGATTTTTCATGCCATTAGATCTTATTATATTTCCTTTTTTTCCTTTGATACACCTTAATTCAACTTCCTTTCCTTCCCCAAAAAAATTCAAGAAACGTTATTTAAAATTAAAAGTTATCATTCCCAAAGATGCTAACATACATATTCTGCCATGGATATCTTGATATTGTGGTACTTTCTAGAGAAATATATAGTTCCTCCATTTATAGCCATCACTTGACACTCTTGTGTTGGATATAGGAAGAAATTAAATTCCTTGGGTATCTTACAATGAATAAAATTATGGGTACTACCCGAATCAATCAACACTCTTACGTTTGTCTTCTTGATATGTACTTCTATCTTGAGAGTTTAAGGAGTGGTAATTCCTACCAATGCATTACAAGATATGGTCGAATTCATTGCATCCTTCTCTAGGGTTAGTTCGTGGTGTATATCCTCTTCTTTTGATGTTTCTTGTTCCTTTTCATCCTCCTCTTCAAAATCTATGTAAAATAATTTCTTCTCAGCACAATTATGACCTTTAGTGTATTTTCTATCACAACTGTACGAAATCCCTTTTTTAATTTTTCATCCAATTGTTGTTTTTTCAACCTTGTAGGTTGTGAAATGCTAGGAGTAGAAACACTTCCCCCTTTGTAGTTGTGAGTGGTATACTTCCTTGTTGCCATAATTTTTCTTTCAAATTTTCTTGCCACCCTAAATGCCTTCTCCAATGAATCAAGTTTCCAAAGGCAAACCTCATGTTGGATGTTATCCTTTAAGGTCCCTATGAAGGCATCAATACTAAGCTCTTATAGAATATCATTTACCCTGATATTCATTTTTTGGAAGTCCTCAATGTGCTTTGCCCTTAAACCCTTTTGTTTGAGATTTATTAATTGGCTAAAGAATGTGTTTCTCTTTGTATCCTCATAATGTGCTATCATTTCCTCCGTAAAAATTGACCAAGTGAAAAGTGGTTTACAAAAAAAAACAATCAATACCATAAAAATTGACTGGGTTCTAAATATAAAGTTACATTACGTACCTTTTGTGTGTGTTTCACATTATGGAGATTGAAATATTGCTCCATTTGTATTATGCATGTTACCGGATCCTTTCCATCAAACTTCCTAATATCAATATTTGGAAAATGGTGGGTCTTCAATCCATGTTGGAGTCTATGGAATCATTATTAACATTCATTTTTTTCTCATCATTAGTTTTATCCAATACTTTTTCTCCATTAGAAAGCATTTCTTCTAGCAACTTTGTCAAACCTTCCTTCAAACCTTCCATGTCTTCTTTTAAACAATTCTTCAATTCTTCCATGTTTCCTTTCATTTTTGATTATATACCATTCATATTGGCTTCCATAAAATGATTCAAACCATCTATATTAGCTTCCATTTCATTTTTGGTTGCTCTTTGCGAGAGAGAAATTTGTTGCACTTGGTCTTGTAAGTTTCATATATAATGTTTCATTTCTTCCTCTTTTTCATGTGTCATAGTAGAGATTTTTGGTTTCTTATAAGGTGTTTCTAGTTTTCATGCTTCAAGTCATTTTAGAATTAAACAATGATAATTGTGCTTTACTATGCCCCTTGAATCACCTCAGACTGATTTTTCAAACAAAACTTATGCCAATTTTAAAAGAAATACACTCCTTTTTCTCCCTTGTAGGAGCTCGATATTGAATTTGTTGTATCTCTGTAAACTCATATCTCCAAGGTATAAAATTTGGTACTATGGTAGCCCTTTGAGTCTTATTTTTAATTCCATAAGTTAGACTAATGATCCGAATTTAAATAGGAATGCAACAAACTACAAATATAACCATACATACAAAGATGCCACATAAATAACATTATCTCTCCTTAATATCAAATAATGAAATATACTTACAAACTGAATGGAAATGAGACTAGCTCATGCAATGTTAGCTTATCTTGAGAAGAGATGTGGCAGCTACATGCCTCTAAACTCTGTTACAATGAGCCTCAAGGGCCATTTTATTATTGAAAAATAAGATAAAACCCTAAACAACAAAAACCCTAACCCGAGGAGATGTAACACCAAGAGTTTATGGGCCCCTTTGGGGTTAGTTGGGTAGCCAACTTCCCGGGGTCATAGCATAGTCATATTATCTCTATTTGACATGCATGATAACTTATTAGAAAGATATCTCTGAGGAATACAATAGAAAAGACAATCTTAATGAGATCGCTTGGAGGAATATTGCCAAGAAAAACATTGTTTAGGGCCTCAAAACGGCTCTGGATGTTCAAGACCCAAAAAATTGACAAAAATAGTAAAATGTGCTACAATTAAGGAAACTGAAAAAAAAAATGAAAGAAAAAATGGTGGGGGTCCACGTGGAATAGACAGGTGGCCATCAAAATCTACCTGGATCATTCCTTCCCACTCAGGAAACAATGGTCTCCATTGCATTGAGTTCCTCCATGAGATGGGGAAACTTCTATTGAACTTGGTCCCTAGTGAGTCATTTTTTCTTAGTGCAGGAGTTGGTCGGCTTTGAAAACTCGATATAGTTGGATCTTCTATTGGTGAGTGTTATTGATTAGTGTGTCCATGATCCGATCAGGTGCAACTTGTTCCATGCAGTCTGGATTTAACTCTGTTGGTGTGAGTAAGTTGTTCTTGAATGTTGGATGTGTCTAGTAATGGTGGAAAGTATGGCCGAAGGTGATCCACATTAAGCACTGGGTGCAGGCCAAAGAATGGGAGAATTTTGAGCTCAAAATTATTATCACCTACAACCTTCGTGATGGTGTATGGCCTATATCGAGGCCGGTGAATCTTGTGGTGGGGCCTAATGAGGCACTCCTTCTGTAGATGTAGCCAAATGTTATCACTGACCTGGAACTTGTGTGGCACCCAATGTTGATCATGCTACTGCTTTTACTTAGCATTGGCTTTGTCCAATATGTCATGGAATTGTTGGCCGATGCGTTGAATTTGCTCAATGAAGCTATTTACCTTGTCAGCTTCAGACTGGACATGAGCCGAGTCTGCCTGAGTCGCTACAAATGGTATGGCCACATCAATGGGACATAGTGGTTGGAATCCCAAGCCCACCTAAAAGGGGTTGTGGCCATTCGAGCTATGGAGAGCCCAGTTGTATCTGTGATAGACATAAGCAAGGCTCTCATCCCATGTGCGTGGATTCTTTGAGTTGTACATGTGCAGAATGTGTACGATCACTCTATTAATGATCTCTATCTGGCCATCAGTTTGGGGATAGAAATATGTGGACTTAATGAGATTTGTGTCCAACATCGACCAAAGAGTGGACCAAAATGTACTAAGGAACCTGCTGTCCTGATTTGAGATGATAGACCGTGGTATCCCAAAGTGTACCCACACTCGTTTAAATAAAAATTTAGCAATGAATTTTGTTGTGATGCTCTTCTTGCACACTGCCATAATGGCCATATTTGAGAATCTATCAACGACCACAAAAACATAGTCATTTCCATGCTCAGTAGAAGGAAGGCCTACATGTAATCCATGGAGATGGATTCCCAAGGTTGACTAGGGGTAGGCAGCAGAGTTTAGAGACCTTGCTTCTTGATGGTTGGTTTGGCAATGGCACAAGCAGAGCAGGATCTGATGTACTTCCTAACATCCTCTCAAAGATTCAGCCAATATAAATACTTCTGTAGTACTGCCACCATTTTCTCGACCTCGAAATACCCCACGGCCTAAATACAGTGTGCTTCCTAAATTATCTTCACATGCTCGCCTGGAGGAACACAAAGGTGTCTCAGGTGGCATAACAGAGCATCCTAGAGGTGAAAATCTGGACCTTGTTGACCCTCTAAGAGCATATGGTATGTGTGGCCGAATTCTAGGTCGTTTTTGTAGAGAAGTGGCCAATCCGACATCTCGTGCCCATAAGAGTTTAGCACGGTGGTTAACACCATGATAAGTGGTCAACTGAGGCAATCTACAACATTATTTGTGTTTCCCTTCCTGTACTTGATATTCAAATGGAATTGTTGCAGGTATGTGGACCACTTCTGATGGAAATCATTCTGCAACTTCCCTTGTGTCTGTATGAACTACAAAGGTTGGTGGTCTATGTGGATGACCATTTCCTTTCCCAAAATGTAATGCTTCCATTTTTGGTAGGCTTGCAGAATCGAATACATCTCTTTTTCATAAGTGGGATACTTCCGAATGGTGTCTGAAAGTGTCTCACTGTGATATGCCACTGGAAGCCCTTGTTGACTAAGGACTTCCCCAATAGCATAGTCAGAGGCATCTATATCAATCTCAAATGGCTGTTGTAAGCATGGTAATGTGAGAAATGGTGGAGAGCATAGTGTGGAGTACTAAAAAGGTATCTTTTGGATGATCATTTTAGTGGCTTTTCAGTGGAACTTGTGAACCTTTTTGCATCATGAACTTGGAAAATAATAAAGAATTATAACAAAACATGTGGGATTAGTATGCAAGACTTAACCGCTGATAGTTGTCATTCTCCTGTGCAGGAAGGGGTGAAAATGAGGCACTATTGTTCCAAAGAAAAAGACAAGAACAGGGTAGCTGCTGCCCCTTTGATGGGGGACCGAGTGCCAACAAGGCTAAGCAGATCGAAGCAAACCGGTCCGGAAAAGGAGGAGAAGACGCCAGCTCGGCGGAGGAGAAAAGAAGTGATTAAGGATTAATAGTTTGGCGAATCCCTCAGGATCTTTGATCCTCAGGGATCATTGCTTTATTTATCTTGTTACTTAGACATCTTCACCGTCACCCTTATATAAAGGGACGACACTGATAGCTTTGGGGGGATTATGCTTTTATGTAAATTTCTATTAAAGACCAAACTTTGATCATCGAGTCTCGTTGAAACTGGTTGATTGTACTTTTGTTTTATGCATTAATATAAACTTGGCGATTATCTTATCTCTGCGTCTGGATTAACTTAAAGCGGTGTACCTTTGGAGGCTAAGGGCCCGGCCCCAGAGGACACTTGCTTCTGTATCACTACGATTTGATTTCTGCGTGGTTTGCTTATCGTCGTTATTTGGTAATCTGATATGCCTTATAAGTTGACATCATATGCTCTGTTAAGATTTATTCATTAAGGTTTTTATAGACAGAACTGGTGTATTGACTCTGCATGATATTACTAATCCTTTTAGAGTTGATTGAATATTACTAGTCTTGACCGAATATTGTTACTATTTTGTTACAGAGCTTTTATGTTGTACATTCATGTTATAAGATTTATCAAAAAGTTGTGTTCTTTACGATTCAGGAGTGATGTTGTTCCATTTTAAAACGTAGTCGTATTCCTGTTAATTAATATTGATGCTAGATCAGATTACTCTTTAAGCGTGTTGTGCATGTATATGATTTCCAAGCGTTGTTCCATAACTTATCAGAAATTAGTGCTGTTTTATTAGCGTTGCTGCTTGCTTTGCCTTAAGAATGAAAGATTGTTGATTGATTGTGATGAGTGCATTTGAATTAGTAGAATAGAGTTTGATTACTGCTCGCGATACTTAGTGGTTTGATTGTTGTTCCATTTCAGAATTACTGTTCCATTTTATCATTGCTGTTCCATTCCAGATTTGCTGTTCGATTTCTTATTTGTTGTTCCATTTTTCTATCTGTCGTTTCATTTACTCGCATTTGTTGTTTTGGTGTGAGAGATGATCCGTGGCTGTAGTGAGCCTCGGCATTTACTGTCTAGCTCCCAGACCCGTGGTCCATGCTCCAATTTTCTTTCCATCAGTTTCTAAAGGGATGGGCTATTGCTGCCGAACCCTTGACTGATAAGTTGCCCAGTTTCTGAGTGTGTGGTTTATTCCTTTAAAGTAACTTAGTTATATACAGGCATCCATTTACTCTTGTATTTTTGAATGTTGTACTACTAGCATTACTCTAACAAATGCTAGCCTCAGACTGAGACACTCTTTGAAATAAAAAAACGCTCCCGGATTGACATATTAATGTGAGTTAATTAGAGGTGAAAGAGACCCTTTTTATAGCTCTACATTTTGGCACCGTTGCTGGGGAAAGAGTGTAGCCATTTGTCTTTTTCAGAGTAGTGTACGAACCTACTAGGGAAGAGTTGGATCTTAAAAATGGAAGGTAAGGACCTGTGTGCGGAGCATGTAAAAGCCCTGCTCCACTGTCCACTTTCCTAACAGATTTGTTGTTGCTTTGTTTGAATAGAATTTAGTAGTTCAATTGAGTGCATGACTAAGCAGAAAAAACCAGAAAAGAATATTAAACCTCCATCCAAACCTGAAAAAGCTAAGGGGCCAGTGACCCTTGGCCGAACGACCTTCATATACGAAATCTATAAGAAAACAGAATCTCAACCATCAGTAGGCCCCAGGAAAATCATTTCTAAACAGCCTACTAGTTCCCTTCAGGCCACAGGATCACCATCTATAGCCTTTGCTGAGGTGCATAGTCAAACTGAAGAGCAGGACTTTCAAGAAATTGAAAATTCTACTCCAGAACTACTGCAGGGAGGGAATTTTAGCAACTTTTGTGAAGGAGAAGGAGAAACAGGAGAAACCGAGGAACCAAAATCTCCTATTAGGACAAAACAACCATTAAATAGCCCAGATAAGGGGAGTGCTGCAAAAATCATTGTTGAAGGAACCCAATCTCCTCAGACATCAGGTATTCTCATTATCCCAGATAAAGGAAGTGCTACTAAAACTATCCCTGTCAAAACCGTTCCCTCTCAACCTAGGAATACCCTCCTAGATATCCCAGAAGGTTATTGGCATATATTCGATCCTATGGCTCAGAACCACCCAAATGCTCAAACCTCTACATTACAATATCCTATAGTGGATTCTGCAGCAAATGCGCCCATGAAAGCTATCCTTCTTCAACATATCCCCACATTTCACGGTCTCACATCAAAAGATCCGGATGCATTTTTATTCGAATTTGATGTGTTGTGTAGGGGATATGATTACACCACCGATCCCCAGAAATTAAAATTATTTCCCTCTACATTAAAAGGGGCTGCTTTAAGATGGTTTATGGGACTAGGTGGTGGGGTCATCAACAATTGGGATCAAATGAAAGAATCATTCTTAAAAAAATATCAGGACTATTGTAGGTCTAGAAGATTAAAGGACGAAATATTCCAAATGATAGCCAAACCGAATGAAACATTAGAGGAGTATGTGGAATGTTTTCAGTACAATCTGAAAAGATCTCCTTATGCATCACTACCTTTACCTGATAATGCGTTAAAAACTACATTGATAAGAGGTATGAAGGAACAATGGATTGAAATATTAAACATCATGGGAAAAGGGGATATTTATCAAGAGAATTTTGCTGACATCATTGATTTATGTATCAAGAGTTCGAGAGGCAGCACAGGAGTAAAACCGGCAGAATATGATCGATTTGCAAGAGACAACAAAATATCAACAGAAGGAGTAACACGTGTAGAGATTGGAAATTTATTAGAAAATTTTAAAATTGATATTCTGGGGACACTAACTACACAACTTGATATTATGCAGGCTAAACAGAAGCAGATGGAGGCAGAACAGAATTTGGCGATCTTCTGTCCCCGATGTAGGAAAAAGCATAGTCACAAGGAGTGTCCACTGGATACAGTCCAAACATGTGCCATCTGTACAAAATATCACCTTACGGAAAGCTGCCCCTCACTTCCTGGATTAAAAGTAGTATATAAGGAAGTGGAAGAAGAACCAGAATCGGTGTACTTGATCAACCAGCGCCGCCAGTGGTAGCCGAGACAATCTGGTATGTTTCCAGACCCAACTTCTTCTTTTCAGCCTCCACAGTATAATGCTCAACAATATAGTATGTGGAAAAGTCAGTCCCAACCCCGATTTTCAAACTAGTCACCACCGTCGTTTCCTTCTCCAAACCCGTGGCTGAATCAAGCAAGCCAATCTGGTTGGCCGAATTTCCCCTACACTCCATCATATTAGCAAAATAGCCCATATCCTCCACAATGGACTCCCCCTACTTCACAAAGTTCACCCTGGCAGACAAACTGGAAAAGACCGATGCACTAGCCAATAGGAACTATTCCGCTCCCTCAACCCACTCTGCCAGCCTTACAACAAAATCCCCAGTCTAATATGAGACTGCAACTCCCAGCCCAACCCAACCCCAATCGAAATAACAGACCGGTCCAATCTCTTCAAATTGTAGAATCACCAGAAATAGGACCCGACCTGAGGGAGTGTAATGATCTTCAGTTACATTCTGGACGTATTATTGAAACTGAGGGAGATAAAATAGTTCATATTGAAGATCAGTTACCAAGAGAACATCAGTTGCAACAAGAGGATGTAAATAAGCAGCCGAATCATAACCAAGCAACCACATCCTCTCCTCTGTTCCAAGAATGATTAGTCATACCTCGACCTTTACAATATCCTGACTTCGACATTTTGGGAGAATTACAAAATCTATACATAAAAATCCCATTCCTCCAAGCCTTTCAAGACATTCCTATATACGCAAAAACTATCAAAGAATTGTGCATAAAGAAACCAAGGAGGAATATAACAACTAATCCAAGAGTCCAAGTAGTCGGTACTTTATCTGATTTACTATCCAGGAAAGAAACACCCATTAAATATGAAGACCCAGGAAATCCAATTGTAACTATTCAAATTTATGGTCAGACCCTGTCTAATGCCTTAGTTGATCTAGGCACTGCAATTAACATTTTAACAACCACTACTTGCCAAAAGCTCGGCATTACATCTATAGAACCCACCTCTACTTTGTTAGAATTGGCTGACCAATCTGTGGTTAGACCAAAGGGTGCTCTACATGATGTCATGGTCTCTGTAGATTCCTGGGAATATCCAACCAATTTCTTGATAATTAATCCAAAAACCCGACTTGACGGACACCCGCTAATCCTAGGTAGACCTTGGCTTTCCATTACCGATGCTTACATTGGTTTCCGGAAAGGAAATATTACCATAACCAAAGGATCAAATATCAAGAATTTAGTTCTATATCCTCCAGCGCAGCCAAGTGTCACAATAATGAAAACTAACAAACACCCTGTATCATACCTTACTAATAACATTAGATCTCCATTGACTATACAAGAGGCACTTGATTTTAAAGATCAAAGAGAGGATGATGCCATTAACAACTTCATTAGTCAAACTGAATCAGGATCCTGCACACAGTGTCACATGATAGAAGCAGCATTTGACAATGAATTAGAAGAAGATCCTCTGAAAGATACGCATGACCAAACAATACCCGTTACTTCTGTTGCAAATAGTAAAATTGTGGAAATTGAACCGGGAAAAACTTTAAATATCAATTCCAACCTCACACCTGAACAAGAAACGAAGCTCATCCATCTGTTAAGAAAATATCAAGAAGCATTCGCATGGGATTACCCTGATATGAAAGGAATCGATCCCCAATTGTGTACACACCACATTTATATAGAAAAAGACACCAAACCTGTTCGTCAACCGCAAAGGAGACTTAATCCTCATCTAAAGGATGTGGTAAAAGCTGAACTTCAGAAACTTTTAGATTTCAATTTTATCTATCCTATTTCTGATAGTAAATGGGTCTCTCCGCTTGTGGTGGTACCAAAAAAGAATGGGAAATGGAGAATTTGTGTGGATTACAGGGAACTCAATAAAGCAACACAAAAAGACCACTTTCCTCTCTCGTTCATAGACCAAGTACTAGATACTTTAGTAGGAAAGAAATTCTTTTCTTTCCTGGATGGCTTCAGTGGATACAATCAGATTCAGATTGCCCTTGAAGACCAAGACACTTGGGGAACATTTGCCTGTCGAGTTCTACCTTTTGGCCTATGTAATGCTCCTGCCACATTCCAAAGGGCTATCCTTAGCATTTTTGTAGATTTAATAAATGATGGACTTGAAGTATACATGGATGACTTTACACCATATGGAGACGATTTTGATCCAGCACTAGACACCCTAGAGAAAGTCCTACAACGCTGTATAGCTGCCAGGCTTTGCTTAAGTCACGAAAAATGTTACATGATGATGACTGAAGGACTTATCCTAGGACACTATGTTTCAGCAGCCGGCATTCAGGTAGACCCGGCCAAAATCCAAATACTTTTGCTTATTCCCACTCCTACTACTCAGACAGAGGTACGCAGCTTTCTTGGATTTTCTGGTTATTATAGACGATTTATAGAACATTATTCGCACATTGCTGCACCTTTATATGCACTAACTGGTAACGTTGATTTTCTTTGGACAGAAAAATGTGAGCGTGCTTTCAAGGATTTAAAGAAGCTTGTATCCACAACCCCAGTCATTCAAGGACCAAACTGGGATTTGCCATTTCAGATATCATCTGATGCCTCAGATACAGCCATTGGCACAGTCCTTGGGCAGGAAGAGGATAAAAAACCATATGCTATCTATTACATCAGCAAAAATTTATCCCCTGCTAAATTAAATTACACTATTACTGAAAAAGAATTCCTAGCTGTAATACATGCTGTCAATAAGTTTAGACATTATATTACAGGGTATCATGTTATCTTCTATACAGATCATTCTGCTATAAAATATTTAGCAAATAAGCCTGTCACAAATGCCACAATAACTAGATGGTTGATTTTATTGCAGGAATTCGATATCACAATCAAGGATCGGCCTGGCAAAGAAAACCCTGTAGCCGATTTTCTCTCAAGAATGCCAAAGCCAATCGATGCAGCAGCAGTTGAAGATCAATTTCCTGACGAACATCTGTTTTTTGTTGTCATTCAAACACCCTGGTATGCTGATGTTGCCAACTACCTTGTAGTAGGTAAACTACAAAAACACCTAAACCCTAATGAGCGCAAACAGATTGTTCAGAAGAGTACTCGATTCTCCTGGATTGGGGGCTACTTGTTTCACACAGGGGCAGACATGCATATCAGGAGATGTGTTCGAGAAGATGAAATCTTTGACATCCTAAAATCCTGTCATGATGGACCATGTGGTGGACACTTCGCTGAGCGTAGAACTGGACATAAAGTATTGCAGACAGGATATTATTGGCCCACGATTTTCAGAGATGCAAAGAAATTTGTCCAAGCCTGTGACAGCTGCCAACGAGCAGGACATCCTAGTCAAGCTGACGAGATGCCTCTGAAACCACAGTTAGTCATTAAACCATTCGAGTGATGGGCTCTTGATTTCGTTGGACCCATCAACCCATCATCAAATCAAAAAACATATACCTTGGTGGCAATAGAATATGTCACCAAATGGGTTGAAGCAGAAGCATTGCCAAGAGCCATAGAGGACTCTGTCATACAGTTCCTGTTCCATTTATTTGTACGTTATGGTCTTCCAAGGGAAATAATCACAGACGAAGGACCACAATATGTTGGGAATAGATTAGCTGCAACACTCAACAATTATCACGTCCAGCATAAAATCACTACTCCATACCACCCATAGGTGAATGGACAAGTAGAAAGCAGCAATAAGGTAATAGAATCAATCCTAACGAAAACCATTGCGTCACATAGGCGTGATTGGGCTTCCAGACTACCTGAAGCACTTTGGGCCTATAGAACAACATGGAGAAGCACCACAGGTTACTCACCTTATCAATTAGTGTTTGGAAACAACCCATTTTTCCCATAGAATTTGAAATCCAAACATTACGAACAACATAGGAAGTTGGCTTAGATCTAAGCGAGGCATAGATTAATCGACTACAGCAGATCAATGAATTGGATGAAATTAGGCTCTCTGCACTACAAAATACAGCACTGATTCAACAGCAGCGAGCCAAATGGCATGATGTGCTTATCAAAAACGAAGTCTTCCACGAGGGAGACTGGGCTCTGTTGTACGACTCTCGGTTTCAGGACTTCCCTGGGAAACTCCAAACTCGTTGGTTGGGACCATACGAAATCTAGAAGGTACATGACAATGGGACCCTTACTTTAATCACCATTGACGGTTCTGGATATGCCTTCAAAGTAAATGGCCACCGAGTTCGTCTCTATCGTAAACCACTCACTCGGGAATCCTTCTTCCAGCAGCTACGCCGACACACTGATATGGAGATTTTAGGAGAGCAAGAGAAGTCTTCCTCACCTGTAATTCATTAAGGAATTCAATTTTTTTACAATTTGTACATAAGATTTTTTCTTTTGAGTCGTTCTTGTACATATGTTTGAACTAATGTTTTCCTCTCATTTTTGTTGTTCGTTTTCTTTCTCAAAATTTCGATTTTTGCCGTTCCGTTTCTAAAGAATGGCATTTGTGTGTTTTTGTTGTTCCTTTTCAAAAGGAACAACATTCTTGATTTTATGTTGTTCCTTTCCAAAAGGAACAGCATTCTTGACTTTCTGTTGTTGCTTTTCAAAAGGAACATCGTTCTTGATTTTCTGTTGCAGCATTATTGATTTTCTGTTGTTCCTTTTCAAAAGGAACAACATTCTTGATTTTCTTATGTTCCTTTTCAAAAGGAACAACATTCTTGATTTTCTACTGTTCCTTTTAAAAAAAGGAACAGCATTCTTGATTTTTCTACTGTTCCTTTTTCAAAAGGAACGACATTTGCTTGTTCTGCTATTCCTTTTCTAAAAGGTACAGAATTTTTAATTTTGTTGTTCCTTTTTCAAAAGGAATGGCACTGCGGTGTGTTTGCTGTCCCTTTTCCAAAGGCGCAACATATTTTTGATTTCTGCTATTCCTTTTTCAAAGGAACGACATTTTTGCATCTTTTGTTGTTCCTTTTTCAAAGGAACAACATTTTTTTCATGGCTGCTGTTTCTTTTTCAAAAGGAACGGCATTTTCACTTTTGAGATCTATGCTCCTTTATTGTTCCTCTTTCCAAAAACAACACTTCTAGAATACCTTTTCTCTCCTTGTGAAACAGCTTATCCCTTTTGCTGATCTAAATTGAGGATGCTTCTTGCTCATGTTCTTTCAAAGTCTTTAAGAGACAGATATGCACTTATGCAATGAACACGAAATCACAACATACTGAAATCCGCAAATTATAAATCGCTATCTTTATAAGGCTCTGTGCTGGTAAGAGGACAAAAGGAAGGACACACTTATTCATCTTTTGTTGTCATTGTCTTACTAATTTTGCTTTGATTGGTTATCTTTATCATGGCATTCCCTTTAATTCTCTTTGATTATTATTTAGGAATAAGAGAAAAGGGTTTATATCTTCCTATTGAGATGATAAGACTTCTTCCACCATTCCCACTCTTAAGGAGTGTTGAACCACCCTTTGTGTATAAATAAGGAAAAGTGCTTTATGAAAAAGAAAAAAGTAAAAAGATGGATTATAAATTGTCAAATGCAGGATAGGGGGTCTCATCAAGAGCTAGCCTACCATGATCATGAGGATGGAAGTGAAGTGGCATTCCCATTATGGCCACCACACCAGGAATATGGTCCAAAAGGTATATCAAATAAACAAACCTTGGAACAGGAGGTCTCATCACGAGCTAGCCTGCCCACTTTTCGCTCCTTCCTCGTGAATGGCATTATGGCTAACTGGTTACCAAACCAAAATAATGGCTTACATTTTGACATTACATTCCTTAATATGCACATAAAGTATCATGGTTCGAGGGGTGAAATAAACAACTCTTCCAAGGTTATGGACACCTGTCAGTAGCAGAGCATTGTTAATGGTATTGAAGTCACATTGGTTACACCGATAGGTAAGATACTAATACTCTTTTGTTTCTTATATCCTAGGAAATAATCATGCATTATCTCCCGACTCATATATCGCATGAACATTTATTACCACCAATCATGGCAAAGGAGGTGACAATGACCACTTGAGATTTGGCAAGTATGATAGACATCCTATCCCACAGCCTCGCATCATATCACAGTAGCCTCTTACGTAATACGCGATCCAACTTTATGCCTCGATTTTGGTAATTCGTTGTTTTTCTAAACATGGCATATTTTCATATGCTCTTCCTTTATGACTCTGTTGCAGATCGGGTGCTGCTCCTTTCTTTAACAGCTGGGACAGCCTATCACATTGTGGGGGGGGAGGTTAACCTCATTATTCCCTGGATTATGTGTCAGCTCACTATTCAGGAAAAGATAGTGTACTAGGGTATGGCACGGCTTAACGGCATGATATTTCTATTTTTACACAAGTTGCTGTTCATAAGCCATTTCTGTTGCATACTCTATGTTTTTTCGAAATCTTGCGATTATTACCCTCTCTGTGTTTCAAACAGCACAAGCAGTTGCTGTTCCATTGAGAATCCACAGTGAAACCATGGGAGGAAGGGAAATGCGAAGGGAACCTTAGGTGTTGACAGTCTCCGTTGCTGCTCGGGAGATATTGGAAAGAGCAGGGTGGTTGACTTATCTCAACTGCTTGCAGGAGGCTAACGAAATAGTGGCAATTGAATTCCTACAGAATCTGTAGGAGGATTACTCCATAGTAAGGGGGAAGCAGATAGCAGTCACCGATGATATAATCGTAGAAGTTTCAGGACTACCAGCCACCGGACCTGTATGGACACTAAAAAAGGAAAGACTACAGAATATTATAGAAATCTTCCAGGACGAAGGCTAGAGCTTGACGATTAAAGGGAAGGGAGTTCTGCCAGCAATGCTAGGAGAACCTTGGGCAAAATTAGCAAGAACCGTGCAAAGCTACATCACCTGCGAAGGGAGAAAAGACGTGGTAAGACCACGACATATTAAACTCTTAGTTGTTCTAAAGCAAAAATGCTCTGTAAATCTGTCTGCACTTTTGAATTCATTACTTCATGATGTTGCATGAAGCTTTAAAAAGGCACAGCATGTAGAGTCAGTTTTCAGCCACCATGGATTAATTCGATTAATTATTAGTCATCGCCTCACCCAGTAGCAAAGCAGCTGGGAAGAGCCAATTGCAATAATTGAGGGAAGGGCGACAACACCATCCCCAAAATGTAAACATACTAAGAGCACACCAGAACGTCCAGAAAAACACAGAGAATTCGTAAAACAAAAACATGTTGCTAGTACATCTGAACATCCAGAAACACGCCAGGAATCGGCAAAGCATAAGCATGCCACCGGTACACCCAAACAGCCAGAGAAACGCAGAAAATCAGTTCAGTTAGCTCGGATACAAGGAAGGCTAGAAAAGCTCCAGGAAAGCACCATCCAGCCAGTGGAAATTGAGGACGAGCAATCCTCATGGCCAGAAGTAGAAGTAGAGCAAGCTGAACGAGGAGAGAAAGAAGAGGCTGAGCAATCTGAACAGGAGGCCGAGCAAGCTGAAGAGGAAAATGAGGAAGAAGCTAAGCATTCTAAAATAGAAGCTGAGCATTCAGAGGTAGAAGCTAAACAATCCAAGCAGGAGGAGGAAATGGGACAGCAGGAAGGTAGCCCACCACAGGACCCAGTGGGAGAAGATGAATTGGCCGATATGGGTGAGTATGGCCAACCTTCCAGTCCAACAGACCTCCACAACAAACCCCAAGAGGAAACTGCATCTGAAAAACCACATGCAGAGGAGGCAGAAGAAGGAAATCTGCATGTTCGTGATGAAGAGGAGATAAGAGATACTGAACGGGAACAATCCGTTCCCAAGACACCAGAGGAAATTCTGGAGGAAGTAGGAGTAGAAAAAGAAGTTGCCCAGGAAGTGACAGAACCAGTTAAGGTTCCTACCCCAGAACAGCGAAGAAGCACCCTAGGAGAAAGATCCAGGGACTAGTCACAGCCCAAATCACAGCAGACAACCTACTGTTCCTTCTAATAAAATGCTCGAAATTAGGGAATTGCGAAAGGAACAACAGAGATTATTGAGCATAATAGTCCATCCCCACCAGTAGATCAGGATCCTGAAAGCAAGGCAGAGGGTAACGAAGACCGCAGGGAAGAAAAAGGTGACCATTCCAGTAAAACTCTGCAAGGCAAAAAGGCGGAGGACTAAAAATCGCCCTGCTGTTCAAAACCCTGCTGAAAATCCAACTGTTGTTCCAAATGATGTTGAGGAACATACTAGTGTTCCATTTGAAAAGGAACAGCAGCAAGCTGATATTCATGTTAAAAAAGAAATGGATAACAAGAAAATTCAGACGGAGGCACCACCCTCAGGGGTGATAAGGGTTCTTAACTCGAAACAACATAATAAGAAAGTTCAGGTAAAACTCCTGACCTCCACTGCTGCATGGAGAAGAGAACCAAAGATAGTGACCTTGCACAAGGGATTGAAACAGGCTCAGTAAGAAGCAGAAAATCTTAGAGAGCAAATGGTCCCTTGAGAGAAGTATGAAGAACTACAACAACAACTAAGGAATGTCAATCAATCTGAAAGCCAGGCCTTTAAAGGTTGGCGAAAGGAACAAGAAAAAGCTGCAAAGGTAACTCGTAGGCTAGATACTGTTATCAAGCAGATGGATACCTTGTGTTCTTTATACAATGACGTTTTAGCATGTGGGGCCCCTGCCAAAAACTATGCTCTGTTTTTACTGGAACGGTATTTACAATTAAATATAAAAGTTGCTAAAGCAGGCACCCCTATACAAATTAACACTGTCAACGACTTTATAGACTGTTACAAACATTATGGGGTGAAGGTCTAGAGATTGCTGTGTGAATTCTATTTGCATAACCTCATGCTAGATCAGGAGACTGAGCTGAACCCTGGCCCTTTTGTTGGAGACATCCAATTGCAAGCATTCATCTCATTCGGGGTTAATCAGATTAAATGGCTCAAAGCCTATAATACTTTCTAGAGGCATGAAAATGGCCTAGACTTGTGGGTAAGGGCTGAGCCTAGGGACCCAGTGCAGTTGTGGAAAGCACATAGAAACCTCATGAGAACTCCGGGTGTTATTGAAACGTTAGGACCCATGCATGAGGCACTCATTCGAAAAAGTCTAGAATATTTTCTTTCTATCAAAGACCTCGCCATTGATGCAGCCAAATTTCGGTACCGAATCTCTAATCCAAACATCCAGCTCAGGGAGCCATTTAAGTATGAGAATTTTGAATTAGCTGCCAACCGTTTGAACCTCTATGGCGAAAGTATTTTGAGGGCAGGGCCATCCTGGTTAGGATATAGATTCTGCTGTCCAATTATCTGGCACCCTGCACCCGGATATCAAGCCCGATATGAGATGCCTGAGGGTCAAACAGGCCAGTTCTTTGACTACCTAGTCACTCACCACGGTTGTAGGCCTCCGCATGAGATTCCTTCTCCAGCTTATTCTCTCACTACCTTGCATGTCAACTACAACGTTTTCATGAGGGCATGAAACAGGGTAAGCAGGGGGGTGTGTGGAGTACTAAAAAGGTATGTTTTTGATGATCATTTCAGTGGCTTTTCAGTGGAACTTGTGAACCTTCTTGCATCATGAACTTGGAAAACAATAAAGAATTATAACAAAACATGTGGGATTAGTATGTAAGACTTAACCGCTGATAGTTGTCATTCTCCTGTGCAGGAAGGGGTGAAAATTAGGCGCTGTTATTCCATAGAAAAAGACAAGAACAGGGTAACTGCCGCCCCTTTGACGGGGGACCGAGTGCAAACAAGGCTAAGCAGATCGAAGCAAACCGGTCCGGAAAAGGAGGAGAAGACACCAGCTCAGCGGAGGAGAAAAGAAGTGATTAAGGATTAACAGTTTGGCGACTCCCTCAGGACCTTTGATCCTGAGGGATCTCTGCTTTATTTATCTTGTTACTTAGACATCTCCGTCGTCACCCTTATATAAAGGGACGACACTGTTAGCTTTGGGGGGATTATGCTTTTATGTAAATTTCTGTTAAAGACCAAACTTTGATCATCGAGTCTCGTTGAAATTGGTTCATTGTACTTTTGTTTTATGCATTAATTTAAAATTGGTGATTATCTTATCTCTGCGTCTGGATTAACTTAAAGTGGTGTACCCTTGGAGGCTTAGGGCCCTGCCCTGGAGGACACTTGCTTCTGTATCACTACGATTTGATTTCTGTGTGGCTTGCTTATCGTCGTTATTTGGTAATCTGATATGCTTTATAAGTTGACATGATATGCTCTGTTAAGATTTATTCATTAAGGTTTTTACAGACAGAACTGGTGTATTGACTCTGCATGATATTACTGATCCTTTCAGAGTTGATTGAATATTACTAGTCTTGACTGAATATTGTTACTATTTTGTTACAGAGCTTTTATGTTGTACATTCATGTTATAAGATTTATCCAAAAGTTGTGTTCTTTACGATTCAGGAGTGATGCTGTTCCATTTTAAAACGTAGTCATATTCCTGTTAATTAAGATTGATTCTAGATTAGATTACTCTTTAAGCGTGTTGTGCATGTATATGATTTCCAAGCGTTGTTCCATAACTTATCAGAAATTAGTGTTGTTCTATTAGTGTGTGCTGCTTGCTTTGCCTTAAGAATGAAAGATTGTTGATTGATTGCGATGAGTGCATTTGAGTTAGTAGAATAGAGTTTGATTACTGCTCGCGAGACTTAGTTGTTTGATTGCTGTTCCATTTCAGAATTGCTGTTCCATTTTATCATTGTTGTTCCATTCCAGATTTGTTGTTCGATTTCTTATTTGTTGTTCCATTTTTCTATCTGTCGTTTCATTTACTCGCATTTGTTGTTTTGGTGTGAGAGATGATCTGTGGCTGTAGTGAGCCTCGGCATTTACTGTCTAGCTCCCAGACCCGTGGTCCATGCTCCAATTTTCTTTCCAACAGTTTCCAAAGGGATGGGCTATCGCTGCCGAACCCTTGACTAATAAGTTGCCCAGTTTCTGAGTGTGTGGTTTATTCCTTTAAAGTAACTTAGTTATAGACAAGCATCCGTTTACTCTTGTATTTTTGAATGTTGTACTACTATCATTACTCTGACAAATGCTAGCCTTAGACTGAGACACTCTTTGAAATAACAAAACGCTCCCGGATTGACATATTAATGTGAGGTAATTAGAGGTGAAAGAGACCCTTTTTATAGCTCTACACAGAGGTAATGTTTCAACTTTGTGAATGCCTTTTGTTGAGATTCAGACCAAAAGAATTTTTCTTTCACTCCTCCTTTGGTGACTTGACTCAAGGGCTGAGTGATATGGGAGAACCCCAACATGTACCTACAGTAGAAATTGGCAAGACGCAGAAAGCTGTGAAGGTCCATCAGAGTGGTTGGGGATGGCCAATCCCAAATTACCTGGATCTTGGTTGGAACGACATGCACTCGTCATTCATCAATAATGTATCCCAGATAGTGAACCTGGGTCATGCCAAAAGTGCATTTCTCCAAATTGGCAAACAACTTGTGTTTCCATAATGTTTGGAGAACGTGTCGGATGTGGTCAAGGTGCTCTTCCCAACTTTGGCTAAATATCAGTATGTCATCCAAGTATACCACTGCAAATGAGTTTGTGAATGGCTGCAAGATATCATCCATAAGCCTCATGAATGTTGCAGGAGAATTCGCCAACCCGAGAGGCATAACCAACCATTCGAAAAGGCCCTCCTTGGTTTTGAAGGCAGTCTTCCACACATCGGAGGGTTCGATTGGTACCTGGTGATATCTGGACTTCAAGTGGATCTTGCTGAAATATTTTTCCCCCTTGAGTTGGTTGAGAAGTTCATCAATCCATGAGAACAAGTACCTATTCTAGACAATGATCTTGTTTAGCACTTGATAGTCAATACAAAGTCTCAAAGTCCCATCCTTCTTTTGTACCAACATGATCGGGCTCCCACAGGGTGATGAACTCAACCGAATGTGACCTTTCTACAGGAGCTCTTAAATTTGCCTCTTTGTTTCATCGTTCTCTAGAATGGAGTGCAGATAGATTGGTCCATTGGGTAACAGTGCACCTAGGGTTAGATCGGTGGAGTTCTTGACCTAAAACTATAGAGGCACCCATGTGGGGGAGGTGAAGATATCCTTTTACGCCTCCATGACCTTGTCCATCTATTGTTGTGGTGTGGAGGGGCCCTGTTGGGACGTCGTGGCCACCATCTTCTTCTTTCCTTTAGGGCATATAATCAGGAAAACAAATTTCCCAGTTTTGGAGATGATATTACTACATTGTTTTGCAGTAACCAGAGAGATGGCTATTAAGAAATTTACGTCAGAGAGATAAATTATCATTGATATTTACCGAGATTTACAGAGAGGAATAATAAAATAACCAACAACAATACAAATAATATTTATCCAGGAAAACCACAAATCCAAGGAAAAAGCCGACCCAACGAGATGTGGGGGAGGTGAAGATATCCTTTTACGCCTCCATGACCTTGTCCATCTATTGTTGTGGTGTGGAGGGGCCCTGTTGGGACGTCGTGGCCACCATCTTCTTCTTTCCTTTAGGGCATATAATCAGGAAAACAAATTTCCCAGTTTTGGAGATGATATTACTACATTGTTTTGCAGTAACCAGAGAGATGGCTATTAAGAAATTTACGTCAGAGAGATAAATTATCATTGATATTTACCGAGATTTACAGAGAGGAATAATAAAATAACCAACAACAATACAAATAATATTTATCCAGGAAAACCACAAATCCAAGGAAAAAGCCGACCCAACGAGATGATAGCATTGGCCAAAACCTTGGTCAATCTAGCCAAGTGATCCTTCACTACTCACCTCCATGCCTACATTACAATGAAGTATTCCCAGCCTTTTGTAGGCTCCATTAAATGCAATATCACATATGATAATATGATGAGTACACTATGTCATGTGCCCAATAACACTACTATTTAACTAAGTCAACCTTAACTCAAACCCCTTGTCAATTTTACCTAACAATTGCCCCCTTAAACTTGACTTGGGGTTCCGACTAAATCCATCCAAAACCTACTATGTGAGACAATCCCGCTGGGTTCTATGGTCAGTAAGCCCAACTGCTTCATGTGTGCTATGGTCAGTAAGCCCAACTGCTTCATGATGTCTACTGCAATGAGTTTCTTTTGGTTCTAGCTGTCAATAATGAATTACAGCAGGGAACCCTTTGCCCACATCTAGGAGTGGAAGAGATGCACCTCCTCCTTTGGATCTTGGGGTTCCTCCTTCTAGATCTTTTTAGTTGCAACAATGGCGTTGAGCTCTGCATCAATAATATTCTTCCCTTTTTCATCACCCTTGTTAGGTTTTGACTCAGAGTCAGAACATGCATCTGATTCTGAAGCTTTCGGTTTGGCCACTAGTGACTGCATGGCTCGACACTCACTTCTATTGTGGGTGGATCTCTTATCGGACTGACACCACTTTGCTGTGTCCTTATTCAGCTTCATAGTGTTTTCCTTTGCTTGTGGCCTTCGCGGGTTGTCTTGGGCTGTCCTGCCTTGGCTTTGTCCTTTGTTTTGTAGTTTGGGGGCACCTTTCCCTTGCTTCAGATTCGGAAATCCAAAGTCTCGCTTCTTCTATTTAAACTTTGGCTCGATCTCGACGGCATATCAGTACACTGTGTCGAGCGAGGGGATGTCAAGGAACTCCATCTCATCCTGGATGTATCTATGTAGGCAATTGTGGTAGTTGAGTACCAAATGTTTCTCAGAATCCTTGATACCCAACTTCATGTGCTCCACTTCCCTTCTGCAGCGTGGTCCACTTTATGCATTTGTCTTCAAAGCTCCCAACAAGGTATTACTGTGCCTTGATGGCGTCCCAAAATGAATTCCAAGTGGGAGTAGCTAAAAATAGTGAGGTTGTACTTTCATTCTTCTCCTCACAATAGGTTTCCCACCAGTGCTTGATATGGGGGGCAGCTTTGAGAAGAGAAAAAGTAATCTTTTCTTGGCTGGAAAAAACATGCACAAAAAAAAATCCTTATAGCAGAGTCAAATATTTATCTACTCTGCATACATATATTTTTCCATAAAATATGAAAATGTTAAAGTCTACTTGTACCTTACAAGGTTTGTAGCCTCCAGAGTGACTGTTGGATGTGGTTGTAGCACTGGTGGCTAACCGTTGAAGGATCTAGGCAAGGTTACCCATCATTGCATTCCTTTGTTTCTCGAGGGCCTCCTCAAGCAATATTTTGATAGGATCTCCTGCTCCCTCGTCTTTCTTTTCTTCCCCCATGGGAGGCTGATTCAGGTCTGGGTGTGACAAAGGACCCTTCCAAGACCTTTTACTTCCTTGATGTGTTAAATTGCATTTTTAAAAGAACATAAATGAATACATCTACATGCTATAAAGAAGAAGAACATGACAATCATCAACAACATAAAATAACAAGACATTGATAACAGAGTTCGTCCAGGAGGGACTACATCTCCAGGCCCTAGTGTCAAGATGGTTTAGGCCACTACATTAAGTGTTTTCAATAGTGATGATGTACATAAGAGGTGACGCTGCTATCATACAAGGAAAATTCCCTCACACAGGAGTGGCTCCAAGAGAAGTTCCACTACAGGAACTCTCATTCAAAAAGGACTCCTATCAGTATGACCTAAACTCATGCATGATGATAATGAGCATCTCGCCAACATGGCATAAAAGGGATCTCAATGCAAACATACATGGCGACAACATGAGTATCCCATCAACATAAAAAAAAAAGGGATCTCAAATAAAACATGACGAATCATGACAACAAGTACATCCCACAAATGATTCCATGTCACATCAAGTAGGAATCATGAAACAAGTAAGAAACAAGATCCCACATCAAACATCAAATAGGGATCTGTGCATGTTGTGTAGTAGAGGTCCCGCGTAATGTGTTTTGGGGCAAAAATCCCAAAAAGTAAGATTAAATTATTGTAAAAACTCTGAAGTATGCAGAGTGCGAATTATAGTAGGATTGAGTCAACAGGTAGTCCGGCTGAAAATAATGTAAAGAAATATAAATAGAGCCGGCCCCCACAGGGATCATGGGCCAAGGAAGGGTATAAATGAAGCACAACTCTATGAGGGAAAGACAGTTCTTTTTGGAGAAATAATGGAATTTAATGGGTTTTTGAAGATAGTCCGAAAGCGTCTGTAAGTCTGGGTCAAGGGTTGGTGTAATAGGTAGAGGCTATGCAGCTGCATGCACAAAGGGCTGGGAAGTTTGCAGCTGTGTGCGCGGACCCCTACAACTGAGTGCGCAGGGCAGATCTGGATGTATTAAGGATAAAGTGGAAATAAAGATAAGTTTCTTCTAAAATTCTGTGTTTCTTCTGAACTGTCATAATATCTGTTTTATTTGCATATGGTTGGAATGAATATGAATCTGGGTTTATTTTAATACACGAATCAATTGTGCTAGTTAAATGTTTTCTTAAAGACCTTGGTAATTGGTAACCACATCATCTAATAGAATAGCACACTAAAAGGGAAAACATAATCAAGCCAGATCTATGTGAATACCGAACAGCACAGACCTGTAAACTAGTGCGCGAAACCTCCAGACCACACCAAGACATCCCTAGGGTGTGGAATCCTGGTTCCAGCACCCTACCGTGCTATCTTGGGTGAGACCTCAGTCCGCGCTCCACGGGCTGCTGTCGAAAAGGCCAATAGATGCGGGATTTGATTGGCTAAATAACTCTTCCGAACCTGGGTCAAGCCCAAATAAGCCAACAAATGGTTCCATTGTTGGGACCGAGATCTGCATAAGGGGTGTTTGGTGTGAAGCGTAGGGACTCGATAGAAAGGAATGTCGAAAAATAAAAAGGATCACGGACGATAGTAGAACAAGAGTAACTATGGAAAACATGATTAAGTTACCAGTGTTCAAAGGCGCAGGAAGCAAAGACCCAGAACAATTTTGGTTTGTACTAACATCAGTATGGAACGCGCAACAAGTCACAGATGATAATATCAAGAAAGCCATCTTAGTCAGCGCACTATAGGATTGAGCGCTAACATGGTACATGAAGTATTCAAGCATCAACCCAACAACGGGGATAGCGGACATCCATACTAAATTAACCAAGGACTTTAGCCGGCCTAAGTCAGAAGCACAGTCAGTTGTTAGATTCAAAGAGATCATGATGATGCCTAGTGAGACCCCATGGGATTTGTATTAGAGGTTGAAAAGCACCATTCGCGAGGCCAACATGACCCTGACGGATGCACAACACCATTCTTGGTTCATCGCATCACTAACACCATATCTGAAATTGGCCTTGTCACAACAGAAGATCTCAACCCAAGCAGTAGCACTGGATGCAGTAATGCGGCTGCACGAAACCCTGGTATAGGACCCAGGGTTGGGAGTTTAGCAAATCCAAGCGCATGTTTGAAATTTGTGTTTGGAAATATAGAAGTTAAAACAAGAACATACACCACACCCAGAAGTCTGGGAGGAAGTATGGTGTATAAAGTGCAGGAGCCAGGGACACGATAAAGATCACTATCTGGTTTCGCTGAATTTTGTGGTAAAAGGGGGACTGACACCATTGTGACCAGAGGTAAAGGCAGGGCCGAGCGCGATTGCCCCACTCTGGTGTGCAATCTGTCAAGTAGGAGGGAAGCACAACACTGATAAATGTCATCTATTGCCAAAATACAACTAGACCCCCCCAGTAGCTCTTTTGCAACTTTTGTAGATCGGTGGGTCACGAAGAAAGAGATTGTCATAGCTATCGAATGTTGATGGACCAAGCACCTACCTATAGAATGCAGACTGAGGTGCGAGGTCAGGATCTAGCCACTGCGTTTGCACTTGGTGGGCTCCCGGGACGTAGTCAAGGATGGGACGAAATGGGACTAGGAAGGGGTCGCGGCCAGCTAATCTATTACAACTATGGAGGACCAGGAAATTACGTGTAGGATTGTACAAATCCAACCCGGGTATCATGTCCTTATTGTGAGTAATTTGATCATGAGCTTCTAGATTGCCCCATGCTGATAGCACAGATTCGCAAAAAAAACGTAGATGATGAGATATGAACCATGCGATGACGAACCCAAGGTAAACATGGTATTACGGAGTGGTTCAGCCATAGAAGAGGTCGATGGGGAGACCAATATGGAAGCTAGGGAAAGCTTCATGAGTGTCTCTACCCGAGGTAGTAGGGATCAGCCTGAGCTGGATAGGGATCCCTTGATGTTGACTACCTTCTTAGAGACATGCATAAAACTGCTTCGTGATAACAGGGCAGTCAGAGGGTTACAGGAAGTGATGAATAGGTGCATAGGGTAGGGTGAACCTAGCGCAGTCCAGAAATTAGGAAGACACGCATCACAGACTGGTCGGGAGATGTGGTTAACGGCGCAGATTGGCAACTACGAGATGGATCAGGTCATTTTGGACCTAGGTTAGGATGCAAACTTATTACCTAAATAGACTTGGGAGCGCATGGGTAAGCCTACACTAAAGTGGTCTCCTATCCAATTGCAGATGGCCAATAAGAAAAAGGTCTTGCACATGGAAAGGCTATAAGGAATTATAGTAGATATTGATGGTGCAATCACTTGGACAGACTTTGAAGTTATTGAAATTGTGGACGAAAATAGCACGTACCCTATGTTGCTAGGGGTAGACTGGGCCACTGACATGAATGGGGTTATTGACCTCAAACAGAGGAAGATGATATTTGAGAAGAAGTTGCTCCATGTAGTCATTTCACTAGATCCAACAGAAGGACCACACAACACAAAACCTGTGTGCAACGACGAAAGGGACGATGCATTGGATTGTATCTACAATATTGCTGCACATAGACCAAAGGAGGAGAGGATGCCCTCTTGGGGCCACGACAGCTCATGCACCAGCGATTCAGATGAAGAGGATGAGTGATGGTGAAACACGGTGAACGGGGTAACCACGCTACACTGTAATATGATTACAATATCCTTGTATTGTGTTAAAGCTTAGACCTGCGAACTACCGATGTATGATAGGCTGACAAACATGGATGAATTCCTGGTTAAATTCGAAAGCATGGTACCAAAGTACCAATGGTTTGATGCACTAAAATGGGCATTGCACGCGACATCGACATGATGGTGGGGTACCCATGAAGGAACCTTCGAATATTGGTGAAGCTACACGCGCATGATGCATATAAGATTTTGGAAGCCAGTGCTATGAATAACGGAGAAATATGATGGACGAGAGAATCCATGCATACACCTAAGTAAATGGACCAAAGCTTATGGTGTGGAGCCTCAACCAAAATGGGTGCACTTATTTTATCATACCTTGGATGTCATTCCAAGGAGCTGGTATATGGAAATAGAGCTCTAACATGGCATGGTGAGTGGGATATCCTGCATGAAGGGTTTCTGTCAACATTTCTCTTTGAATATCAATGGATGGATACCGTGGAAGATGCATTATAGTTATTAAAAACCGCCATCTTCAGAACACCACTGGAACTAGAAGAGGTCGTGCCGTCAGACTAGTCGTGACAGTTGAGCCAGGCCTTAGCATGTTACAATGTGCAAATAGAAGATGATGAGGATGACCCGCGTAACACCAATATACTAGAATCCGAAGGTGGTCGTGAGGTGCGCAGCCCCGAGATAGAAGATCCGGGCATCACAGTTCCATTGAAAACAAAGCAGGTAAATATCAGAAAAGAAGAAGAGCTGAAGTATGCTACGCTTGGGGACTATAAGGACGATGCCACAGTGGAAAAGGTCATCAAGTTGCTCCACGAATACCAAGATTTATTCCCTACAAAAATTACGGAGCTAAAAGGGATTCTAGGAGACTTAGGGATGATGAAAATAACTTTGAAGCTAGATGCAAAGCCAGTGAAACAATGACCCTACCGACTGAATCCAAAATACAAAGCAAAGGTCCATGAAGAATTGGACAAGATGCTAGCAATAGGAATTATTAAACCAATCGAGGAGTCCGATTGGGTAAGTCCTATGGTCATACAGGAGAAGAAACAGAAGGGTGAGATCTGCATCTACGTAGATCTACGAAAGCTCAATGATGCTTGTTATAATGATCCGTTTCCAACACCCTTTACAAATGAGGTACCAGAAAATGTGGTCAGGCAGGAAGCATACTCCCTCACGGATAGGTTCTCTAGGTACCATCAGATCAAGATCGTGCCAGAGGATCTGAGTAAGACAACGTTTGCTACTGAATAGGGTTTTTTTTAGTATACGGTAATGCCCTTTGGGTTGAAGAATGTGCCGATGATATTTTCCCGTATTGTGGTAGCTGCATTCAAGGAATTTATACACAAGTTCTTAGAAGTCTACCTAGATGACTGGACCGTATTTGGCTTGGTTAAGAAACATGTCGCCAGCTTAGGATTGATGTTGGATACCTTTCGTCGGCACCAGATTGCGCTTAACCTAAAGAAGTGTACATTCCTCGTCCCTTTCGAAAACTTGTTGGGCCATGTGGTTTGCAAGCAAGGACTGATGGTGGATCTAGCAAAGATCAATGTCGTACTAAATTTGCATGTACTGCAAAGTGTAAAGCGGCTACGCGCTACATTAGGACACATGGGCTACTATCGAAAGTTTAATAAAAGCTATGCCCAGATCATGGCTCTAATGGAACAGTTACTGAAGAAGGATGCTACGTATTGCTAGAACGAAGAATGTAACAAAAGCCTCGAAATGCTTAAGGAGAAGATGGCTTCTACCCCTATCTTGGTCTTTCCAAAGTGAGACATTGAATTTCATGTACATGTCAATGCATTGTGTATCGCGTTGGGTACGGTACTCACTCAAGAAGGAGCGAAGGGAGTTGATCACCCGATTGCATTCACCAGTCGCAGGTTGTCCAAGGCAGAAAATAATTACTCTACTACTGAGCGAGAGGGATTGGTGATGGTATACGCGCTACAAAAGTTCCGCCACTATCTGCTTGGAGGACATTTTAAGATGTACACTGATCACTCTGCGCTCAAGTACCTAGTGAATAAGCATGTGTTGGGGGGGCATATTTGTTGATGGTTGCTGTTGTTTCAAGAATATGACTTTGAGATTGTTGTAAAGCCCAGACATCCGAATGTAGGTCTAGATTATCTGTCTCGAATTGAGACCGGTGAAGAACTAACAAATCTAGAGGATGGACTCCCAGACACCCAATTATATGCTGTGCGCATTGCAGAAGGCCACTTTAAAGATATAATCCACTTTTTAACTATGGGCACTGTGCCACAGGGGTATTCTATCCAGCAAAAGAAGGAATTGGTGATACGCGCAGCAGATTTTACCATAATTGTAGGCCACCTCTACAAGATGGGCAACAACGAAATATTATGCAGATATGTACCCAAGTTTGAGCATGGACACATCCTGGCTGAAGCACATGGAGGGGTTCCTAGCAGAAATTATACGGGCTGCACCAAAACCCAGAAGATTCTTCGCGTTGGATTATGGTGGCCCACTCTACATCAAGATTTGAAAGCATATTATCGGGCCTGTGATGTATGTCAACGGACAGGAAAACCATCACGGAGGGACGAAATGCCACTTTAGCCATAGATGACGCTACAACCATTTGAGAAATGGGTGATTGACTTCATCGGGACTATTGAACCACGAGGAAAGACGAGCATGCACTATATCATCACTACGACTTAGTATTTGACTCGATGGACTGAGGCACAACCAATTAAGGATTGCATGGCTGCGACAACAACAAAATTTTTGTTGGAGAATGTCCTGACTAGGTTTGGCTACCCCAAAATTCTCATAAGTGATAGGGGAACGCATTTCTTGAATGAAACGATCAACGCACTCATAAAGGAATTTCAGATATATCACCAACATAGTATGCCCTACCATCCACAAGCAAATGGGACCGTCGAGGCCTTCAAAAAAAATTTGGAGAACGCGTTGACTAAGGTCTGTAATGCGCGATGCAATGACTAGGACTTGTGCATCCCTACTGTGCTATGGGCATACCAAATGACGTGCAAGAATCTGACAGGCCAGACACTATTTCGCTTAGTCTATGGCAAGGAGGTCATTATGCCTATGGAATATATTGTGCCTAGTCTGTGGATCGCGGCAATCACAGGTATGGCAGACCATGGGGCATTGGAAGAGAGGCTTGCACAGCTAGAAGAATTGGAGGAGGAATGATTTTTGGCTGGATTCCATCAGTAGGTATAGAAACAGCACGAGAAAGCGTGGAATTATCACCATATCAAGGTATGCACCTTTAAGGAGAACGATCTAGTATTGCTTTATGACAGTAAGTTCAAAAAATTCCCAGGTAAACTCTGCATGCACTGGTTGGGACCCTATGTCGTCAAAGAAGTTACCAATGGGGGCACAGTTCAGTTGGCTAAACTCAATGGAGACCCCTTCCCAGGAAGAGTAAATGGCAGTCGCCTAAAGCTCTACATGGGCGGGCCAACTGCCTGACTAGTCGGAAAAAAAGATAGTCTCACCGCTCCACCTAGTTGAAAGAGAGCGTGGGATGATAAAGCAGCCTGGGGGACAGATGCGCAAGTACTACGGTGCACATACATTTGACCAAACACAAGGATCGTGGTTGCGCGAAAAGGATCACGTGGACACGTTGATAAAAGGAATGATGACCGTTGATATCACTATTCATGACATGATGTCTACATTATGGCAAAAGCGAGTGAGCGGCGGATAATTAATAGAACCAATACAAGCCCAATATGCAACAAGCTGCCATAGGCTTTACACGAGCAATTTGCATGAACTGAAACAGGCGGCAATTAGTGCATTTGAAATCCGCATGACTTATAAATCATCGAAGGGAATCCACTGGGTGGCCTACACTTTGGAAACACAGATGGAGCTGTTCATTATCTCTGCACAAGGCATGCACCCGAAGGTAGTAATCTAGCCAATGGAGAGGTAGGTGTTACAGGGAAAAGTGTCTACTCAGAACTGCTTATCCCACTAAGGTGTGATAGCTGCCTTAGAAACAAACAAAGTAAAGCTACTTTCGTTTTTCCTTTATGAAGTATAGATAGAGAAGAAAAAAGAAGACTAACCTCTGTCTTGCGCTAATCTCCTGGTTTGATTCTTCTCTTTCTTGATAGTCTTTCGCTACTTGTTCCCTTGCATGCCCAGCTTCACAAAGTACTTGTAAGATCACAGTAGCATAGCACTATACAAGAACATGGATCTATAATCATAAACAATCTAGGATCAGATGTAAATTGACCATACCAATGTAGCAAATATAAATGACACAAGAGTATGGAGGAAAACTTGAATAGCTTTTATTGATAAACAAGAAAGAGCCAAGGGGAGTTACAACCAGTTGTTCTGACCCAACATCATCCTCTCAGCAAGGAAGCCCCTCTTCACCTCATACAAAGCTTAGATCACCCAACAATCTAATGTTTGTCTCAAGAAACCAACAACAATTCCTTACAATATGCTAAATTCCAGCCTCTGGATCTCTGGGATGAGGGATCGATATATAGATATCTGTAAGGGAGAGGAGTCAGCTTGTGATTTGATTAGTGTCTTCCCTCTAATCGTTCTTGCTTCCATTTGGAGATTGATGATCTCTTACTCATCCTTGGTCGAATTCAGAGAGGCAAGTATCACAGGAGAAGTTTCTGGAAGCTTCCATTGCCTCTCCACCTCGCGGAATGACACTGCCATTTGTCATTTCTCGCCCATTGCACCCCATAGAAGGGCTTTCTGAAATGCAACGCACCCACACAGTGTGTTTAGGTGAGATGTAATGCACTTTGCCTATGGAGCAGCTGAAATGATCCTGTTTTGACTAATTCTGAGGAGTTTTTCATGGAGAACTTCTGGGAGAAGCTGTAATTAGTTGACCTTGCTCCTTTAGGGGTTAGGACAACACTTTTAGGGACTTAGGAGCCCTTATTTTATGGACATTTTATGCTTGGGGTTGCAGTGCCCAAAAATGTCTATAACAGTTGCCCCCTAAAGCATGAGGTCGTTAATCTTCCGATGTCGGGTGAAATGCTTTATTATGAGGATCCGAAGTTATTTCAAGCTGGGAGGAGACCTGTAATAAGATACAATACAATACATTATCTTCATAATATTATCATGATCTAGCTGAGGTGGGCATTCCCATGCTCAGATTTATAAATTCATTTTCATGTACATAGGATAGACAATCGTCTGAGTGTAGACTGATGATTCTGGTAGAGCCATCATCCCTTTGATTGGATGATTATCTGTGCAGAAATAATGTACATTTAATGTCTTTATTTCCCTGAATATATATCGCAGCCTGGATGGATGAAACTAGATCCGGGGTCTTCAATCTCATTCGATCTTCACTTGAAGTACAAGTCGATCCATGTGATAGATGTTCTGGAGTCGAACATGGAAAGACATCGCCTGATTAGCAGCCAATGATGTAAGCTGTTAACAAGCGCGAGAGGAATCACCGATAATGATAATGACCCTCAAGGTACTGCAGTACAATTCACGTGGTATGAATAAAGGACTTGGCGTCGAACACCACGTAAAATCTTTCGGTCGAAGGCCATTAATGTAAACCTGTCGCAGGAAGTGAGAAACTTGCCATTGAGGCATGCAAGCTTCAAAGTATTGAATGGGGTGTTCCTAGATCGACTTCTTGGATAATGAGCTGATGTCGACAAGAAGCGATCCATCACAGGAGGGCCTTAATGAATCCCACATCAATGACATGGAACGGAGCAAATGATTTTAATGGAGGTGAAAACGATATGGTGATATAAGGTTTAGGGTGGCGGTCATGAAATAATGGAGTATAAATGTATTGTAGTGGGTGAGACACAGGTGAATTCTCTGAATGACTTCTCTTGAACATATCGGCGACACTGACGTGATGGATTGGTAGCATTAACCCCAAATGTGGATGGTGTGATGGGACTGTGCTGATGTGACTGGTGAATGAAACAACCCAACCCGACTTGGATGCGGAGTGAAAGTGTCATGTTCAAGAGCGACTTGCTACCAACAAAGTTTCTTCAAGTTTTCTTCCCAAATTTTCCCCAGTCATTGCTGACCAGTACCTCTTTATTTTTGTCAAGCTTGAGGAGGATAACATATTCTTGTTCTATAATTTTCCCTTCAGGCAAACCCATCAATATGTTTTAACGAGCCTAGCGATAGTGAAACTCGTTCTCGTCTATAGACAAGTTTGTCGCTATTAACATTTTAACGAGTTTAACGACAAAGATAACTCGGTCCTTTTCAATTTTAGAGAGTCTGAAAAGGAACATAAAGGAAACTCCAAAATTCCTTTTTTGTCATCTAATCCCTTAAGTCCAAAAAAGTATAAAAAAATACAGAAGGGATGAATTTTCGATACTTTTGACGAGCCGAACAAAACAAGCGCTCGATCATTTTGTGTAATAATCCCTCAGGTCCAAAAAGATTAAAATTTAGAGGAGGGATAGCACTTCCGGTCCCTTTAACGAGCTGGAGAGGCCAATGGCTCAGCAATATTTTCATATTTTACGAGTCATTTGAAAAGAGCTTAAAGGAGACTCGTCTTTTGAGGAATGAGTGATAAAATTGGGTAGCAACTGATTCCAGGTAAGGTTTGGAATTTTCCAATCACGGCAGTGTTACAAGGATGGCTAGTGAGATCACTCTTTGCAGCTGTTTCTCCAAAAGGGGTAAACAATCAAATGGAGGTGAATGATCGGCCAATACAAAGTGGAGGTGACGGTGCAAACATGACCAAGGCTTTAAAGGCTGAAGTATTACATTCACGATGGTTATTTACCAGAAATTGGTTCATTTTTTAATGAGCTTAAACTCTGGAGGAACATGTGCTCATTGCTTATGTTTATTTTTTAACGAGCATGAAGTCCGTGCTAAAACTGCTCAATTAATCCAGTTGTATAATAAGAATGTCTCATATATAAAAACGGCAATTTTTAGAGTTTTGCCCCACATCCTTTCTTTATGCAAGTTAGGAAACGACCAATCCTACGAGTTTAAAGGGTTAGAGGACCTACAAATTTAAAAAATAAATAGTCGCTCTTCGCTTGCATGCCAAAAGGTTTGCATGCCCCCAGGTATAAAACAGAGTTTCAAGGTCACCCTTCAAATCACCGACAAAACATTTGTTTTATCAGGAAAGGTATACCTCTTACAGGTTACCAAAGATTGTTCTATTCACGGCGTAAACAAAACACTTCTTCGGCGATGTTTATCGAAATAAACAAAGGTGAGTGACAATGCCTGCCAACCCACATAACTTTGACAAGAGAATCTTATTCCAGTCTAACTCCCTCTTCCAATCCCAGATGGGAGTACGGAGGTCATATACTCTCGCGGAAACCTACCCTATACCCGAAGTTTTCCTGCCGAAGCAGACTAGGACGCATGCCCCCTGGGTTTCAGTCAGGTCCCCCGAATCACTCGCACTCATCAGGCGGACGGACTGGAGATTGATGAGACATTCCTTGTGTGAAAAGACCATTCAGGGATGGTATATGACTATTTGCTCTGTATGATGCAGGAAATGAAAGCTGGTCTACGAGCTTGACCACTCTTCCTTCATGCGGAAAACACATTACTCTAAAGAGTGAGGAGACAATCGCTCCCATGCAATAAATATAGTCTCGTCCAAGGAGTAGATTATAATCCAGGGGTCCTTGAACTACCATTATGTTCATTTGAATGGTTTTCCCCCTCAATGTTATGGGCACATTGGGAAGGATCCCTAACGGTCGACTGGTTCCTTTGTCAAAGCCTGTTAGATTTCTTATCTCAGGTAAAAGCGATGGCGAACCAAGAGCTTTCCAAGAAGTCGAGGAAAGGATACTCACAGGAGCCCCTTCATCTATGATGGTACCAGCCATAACCATTCTATATATTTGAACAATGATTCAGAATGGTACACTAGCTGGTAAACGGGGTCTGCCTAGTTAATTCCAGTCAAAGGAGACAACTAGGTTGCTTGTTGGTGGGACCAAATAGACGGCCGGGTATGACTCTGATGAACTTCCTTCCTGCGGTAAAGGAACGGGTAAATTTCCCCCATGTTCATCGGAGTTTGTGCTTACGAAAAGAATTTGGACGGTGTCATCCTTGTTCTCTTCGGTGAATGTATCATTTGAAGATGGAACCTCTGAAGGCAAGACCGGGTCAACTGCCGCCTCGACCTTTTGACTTTCGTCTGGTATGGGTTCAGATGGTTTGTCTTCAATGATAGATGCCTCAGCCGACCACCTGAGAGGGCCAGTCGGATTTTCAACTACTGACAGACTCGGCAAGAGTTTTTTATATCCAGGAGGAAGTCGTAATGGTGAAACCGGACGATCGTACAAAACTCTTTTAGCCTCGTCTAAGAAGGGACAATGGTGGATGGCATGATCACCTTCGCACAGTTTACAAGGAAATCTATATTTTCATTTTTGTCCTGGGGCTTCACTTTCACTAGTCGACGGTGTGTTTTCAACATGATCATCAGAGGTGACAACACTGGGTTGTGCAAACGAGGAGACCAGTCCCTTAAGATCCGAGGGATGCAAGGACAATCTCTATGATATTGGTCTCCTTTGCAAATGACACATGGCGATTTAGGCCTGGTTGGTGTAGTGCGTGGATTTTCGCTAGACGATGCTTGGTTGCCCCCTTTCGCTTTTGGCTCCTTCTTCTTCTTATCTTTCTTCTTCTTTTCCTTCTTCTTCTCAGGTACTTGAATTTTGGCCTTACCAGCTCTATCAAGCGAAGAAGAAGGAGGAGAGGAAGAATTGGAGGAAGTAGAAGGTCGGTGGGTAACTCTGGACTCGTCTAGTTTCTAACTCGATTGTTTAGGAATTGCGGTGTTCTGAACGACAGAGGTTGAGAAGAGCCATACAGGCAAGCCGATTGTTAGTCTTGGAAGTGACAATGTGGTATGGGGTGCACCAACATCTCCCCAAGAGGAGAAGGGACTAGGATTTCCTCCAAGGGGAATTCCTTGGTTGGTGGATTCCATTTTCTCAACCCAAGATCAACGTAGGAAAGGGTGATGAATATTTCATTTAAAATAAATTTTAGACGCTTTGACACAACTTGTTTTTTCAATTTTTAAGAGTCGAGAAAAAACAAAAGATGACTCTAGTCACCTTCGATTTTTAATGAGCATGAAGTGACAAGTGCTCAAATGGACCTTTTCCGTTAAAGAGTCTGAAAAGGAATGAAAGGGACTGCTCTGGAAATCTAGGTAGAGGGATTACCAAACCAATCGCAAAACAACAGAATAATTTTTACGGTACGGCAGTCAATCTTCCCGAATGCTGTGTTCAGTGCATTGCGATCGATAGGGCGGCAGACACGGCTTCCTATGGATAAAGGATTAAGCCTATTGTGGTCTCCCAAAATATACTCGACGGTACGTGGGAGCACAAGTCCGTACTGGCACTTATCGTCTCAAAGTGGAGGAATCACCCAACCATCAATGAGAACAACAGTTACCAGGCTTTACGACGCCGGAATACGTCTCTAGCCTAGACTTCTAAATGTTGTGCGTTAGGTTCCAAAGCGTTGTTAGATTCATTGAATTTATTTTATAGTTGATCTTGTTTATGAAGTTTGCCTTTCAGGTTCACCGCGAGATGTAGATGTAATTCCTAAAATGCAATCTAAGATGATAAACAATCTTTTTATATTCTTTGTCCAATGAAAATCCTAGCTACTAAGGAAAGAAAGACAAAATTCTTTCACAAAGAGCAAAGAGCACACTCTAAATGCACTTTCCTAGATCAAACCAATCAGACTGTCTAAATGCAAACGCACATGCATGTATTTGTTTTCAACTTTCTTAGTATATGAATGATAAAAATAAAGTTGATGCACAAATCTGAATTTCTTTTCAAGCGAAAATTATCAACAAGTTTCATTTCGAAATAAAAAATGGAGACAATCACAACACCTTACAATTTTGAAATGAATACTTGTTTTTCGACTCAAGAAAAATTACAAATTCAAACCAAAAAAAATAGTAACAGGATAATCGACTATCTACAGCAATCAAACTCTTTCCTATGATTGAAAACGACACTTGCGACACGTTCAAATCAAAGGACGACAGTGCGATTATGTTACTTTTTGCAAAGGAGAACTGAAAATGACTCAAAAAACACACGAAAACATTTATAGTTCTTTTGTACAAAGGAGGCGGAATAACAGCAAGGAAAAGGGGTTTCAAATAGAGATATACTGATCACAAGCAGCAAAATTCATGAATAGAACTGGAAAGAATGAATCACAGGAACCAAAACTGAACAATGCCTAGTCTGATCAGTGAACCTGTAACACAGGGAATTTGAAATGCAGCGCACCTACTACACTCGGGAAGTGCGCTGAATTTCAGATTCTCAGAATAGTACCTGCGCTGGGCCAGAAACGAGACTTTGCTTGGGTTCCGGGTCACAATTTGCAGTTCAGTTCATGGGTTTTGACCGAGCAAAAGGTAATCAGTAATGCAACAATCAGGGGTAGATCTAAGGAGGATCTAAGAGCTACCACAAGGGCAATCAGAGAGTTTGTGAATTAGTTGTTTAAATCATAAACAGATCCCAGAGATTGACTGAAGCGGCATTTATCTACTTTGCATTTGCATAGCAAATGCAGTTTGAAAGCTACCTGGCATGACTTCAGACTCCGTCTGTAAGTTTATGAAATAGACAACAAAGAAGATAAACAAACAAACTAACTCGTCCCCAGCGGAGTCGCCATTTTGTTACAGGGAAAAGTGTCTACTCAGAACTGGTTATCCCACTAAGGTGTGATAGCTACCTTAGAAACAAACAAAGTAAAGCTACTTTCGTTTTTCCTTTATGAAGTATAGATAGAGAAGAACAAATAAGACCAACCTCTGTCTTGCGCTAATCTCCTAGTTCGATTCTTCTCTTTCTTGATAGTCTTTCGCTACTTGTTCCCTTGCATGCCCAGCTTCACAAAGTACCTGTAAGATCACAGTAGCATAGCACTATACAAGAACATGGATCTATAATCATAAATAATCTAGGATCAGATGTAAATTGACCATACAAATGCAGCAAATATAAATGACACAAGAGTATGGAGGAAAACTTGAATAGCTTTTACTGATAAACAAGAAAGAGCCAAGGGGAGTTACAACTAGTTGTTCTGACCCAGCATCATCCTCTCATCAAGGAAGCCCCTCTTCACCTCATACAAAGCTTAGATCACCCAACAATCTGACGTTTGTCTCAAGAAACCAACAACAATTCCTTACAATATGCAAAATTCCAGCCTCTGGATCTCTGGGATGAGGGATCCATATATAGATATCTGTAAGGGAGATGAGTCAGCTTGTGATTTGATTAGTGTCTTCCCTCTGATAGTTCTTGCTTCCACTTGTAGATTGATGATCTCTTACTCATCCTTGGTCGAATTCAGAGAGGCAAGTGTCACAGGAGAAATTTCTGGAAGCTTTCATTGCCTCTCCACCTCGCGGAATGACACTTCCATTTGTCATTTCTCGCCCATCACACCCCATAGAAGGGATTTTTGAAATGCAATGCACCCACACAGTGTGTTTAGGTGAGATGCAACGCACTTTGCCTATGGAGCAGCTGAAGTGATCCTGTTTTGACTAATTCTGAGCAGTTTTTCATGGAGAACTTCTGGGAGAAGCTATAATCAGTTGAGCTTGCTCCTTTAGGGGTTAGAACAACACTTTTAGGGACTTAGGAGCCCTTGGTTTATGGACATTTTATGCTTGGGGTTGCAGTGCCCAAAAATGTCAATAACAGTAGGGCTCTCTAAGGAATATGGGGGTGACAACTATGGGCATCCCACAGACTATAGCATCACCAGTAGGGGATGTATGGGAAAATAGGGAACATGATGTAGAATTGGTCCGGAGGCCGTCGCCTCGCCTAGGGGCAAGCCGGCGCACTACAACAGAACACTGAAAGGATAGATAGATGGCAACCACAGGTAGATATGTAGTTAATAAGTCATCTTTGATGTTCCTCGAAGATTGGGATCTTGTGGACAGCAGCCAGGGTCTTGCAAAATTGCAACACAAGCTACAACAGACAGTGCGAAGAGAAGATACGAAGGTCGGAAGTGGTTGCGGTGGTACCAAGAGGTCCTATATGCAGCTTCCCCACTCGCGTTAAAATCCTAGGAGGGGGTGTTCTATTTTAACCGAGCAAAGTAGAATGAGCATAATCGGTTGCGAGACGTGGTAGAAACACCAAATTAGGCGCTGGAAGAACCGTTGCAGGAGACAATAAAGGAGTAGTAGGATGATGAGCGCCACTCAAAGGGAGGTTAACCACGAAGCCAAGGCAGAGTGTCTAGCCGCACCAGCGAGTGACTCGGGATGAGTCACGATGATTGTGTTGGGGGACTGTTGGGTAGCGGAGGTCCGATGTAATGTGTTTTAGGGAGAAAAGCCAAAAAAGTAGGATTAAATTATTGTAAAAACTTTGAAGTATGCAGAGTGCAAATTATAGTAGGATTGAGTCAATGGGTAGTTTCCCCAAAAATAATGTAAAGAAATATAAACAGAGTCAGCCTACACAGGGATCGCGAGCCAAGGAAGGGTATAAATAAAGCGCGGCTCTATGAGGGAAACACAGTTCTTTTTAGAGAAATAATGGAATGTAATGGGTTTTTGAAGATATTTTGAAAGCGTCTATAAGTCCAAGTCGAGGGTTGCTATAGTAGGTAGAGGCTCTGCATCTGTGTGTGTAGAGGCCTGGGAAATCCGCAACTTTGTGCGTGGACCCCTACAGCTGAGTGCGTAGGGCGGATTTGGATGCATTAAGGATAAAGTGGAAATAAAGATAAGTTTCTTTTGAAATTCTGTGTTTCTTCTGAACTGTCATAATATATGTTTAATTTGCTTATGGTTGGAATGAATATGAATATGGGTTTATTTTAATACATGAATCAGTTGTGTTGGTTAAATTTTTTGCTTAAAGACATTGGTAATTGGTAACATAATCAAACCGGATCTATGCGAATACCAAGCAGCACAAACCTATAAGCCAGTACGCGAAACCTACACGCCACACCAAGACATCCCTAGGGTGCGGAAACCTAGTTCCAGCACCCTCCCCTACTACCTCAGGTAAGACTTCAGTCCACGCTCTACGGGCTGTTGCTGAAAGGGTCGGTAGTTGTGGGATTTGTTTGGCTAAATAACTCTTCCGAACCTCAGTCAAGCCCAAATAAGCCAACAGTGCAACACAATGCATAGAAAAAAGAAGTACATGAACAAACTAGATATACCTCACATCCTAGGGCCATCTGAAGAAAATGATGTCAAACTGCTGAAGTTGTTTGTACCATTGATCTCACGGCATCGAATCACATGGAAATGACTGCTCACACATTAATGCTGACATCTACACTCCACTTTGAAAACTGGCCGAAAAATGAAATGAACAAATGGAAAATATGAATGCACCATAGGATTTGTGGTGTCGAATAGTGAAAAATTGACTGTCAAATTTTTGAATTCTGAGAAAGTGGAAATCTGGGGCTTAACAAATCTTTTAGGTTCCCCCTAGATTCCTCAAAGATTCCCTCCTCCGGGTCCTATGAAGATCTACTTCTCAGATTAGGAAACTAACTGCACCATCAAGTTCATGTTGCCGAGAGGTGTAAGATCAACACAAAGTTCGTCGATTTTGGACACTGCAAAAATTTCACCCTCCTCAGACTTTTGCCCAATCATAGTTCCACATGCAATAAATTAATTAAAAAAATTACAGTCTCGGTTTTCGTGCCCACTCCTGGTTCCTCCATGCTTGGGCACACTAATGAAATGAAGGTTTATATAATAAGAGTTGGGCGTACTTTTCAGAAAGGTTGCTTTAGGTGGATTGGTTAATAATGATGAGTGATGAGGATGAGATCCGGGTGGTCAAACCTCGACCCCTCCATATTAAAACTTTTCTTGTTATTGAAAAACCGCATGCCTTTTATTTTGGGGGTCGAATCTACATTGGGCGGCCTGCCTCCCATAACCTTCGCAGCAAAAGGTTTCCGCGCTAATTTTCTTGAATGGTTTCATTGTTGGCGCATGGTTGTTGGTGTATTAACGTTGCATATTACCATTGGGTGTGGGTTGTATTGTACATGGTATTGGTGTGGGCACCTGAGTGGTGGGCTAGGCATTCCGGCCGGGCGGGTTCGAACCCTGCCGGCCACGGCTTAACACATGGCATATGCTAATGGGTTTGGTGAGGCGTGGGTCGGGTCCACTAGAGGTGGATCGCCCACAACCCTTTAATATTTATGTTTAATATATGCGATGGGTATGGATGTTGGATGGTCTAGCAAGGTCATGGCTACCAGCCCTATTTTCTTTTAATAAAAATTTTGATATGTAGTTTGGGGGTGACAGGGGTGGTGGCCCTCAACCTCATTCATAATTTCTTTTTTTAAATAAAATATATTTTTCGAATTTGTCTAATATAGGGGATATTAGACAAATTAATGATCCAACAAATTCGCCCACTTTCGAGAGCTAGGTTTCATGCCTCGGGGTTAGTCAAATTGTAGGACACTTAAACATGGACCACATCCCAACTTTGACGAAAACTTTGACTAGCTCGTTCTCCCTCATACGATCTCATATTGACGAACCGTTCACATTGTTGCAATTAGGACGACGAGATCTATGCTTTGGTCTTGGTTCGAAGGCATTATGATCACTTTGGTTTTTGAGCTTCCATAAGCCCTCTTTGTCCTGTGTGTCTCTGGAGGCACCTAGATCAATCCTCCCCACTAAGGATCCTTTTGTCCTCCAAAAGCATGAAAAATAATCTATAACTTCTTTTTACCTTGTTTGCATCACAAGCATCATCAAAGGTCTCGCTTCCATCTCCTTCACCTTGTTCTTCGATGACTTGAGTGATGAGTTGACACCTGCAACCTCTGCAACCTGTAGTACATTGTTTTGAAAATTACTTGCTTGACTTTTATGACCAAGTAGTGACCCAAGAATCCCACACTTTCCACAAGCTTATAACACATACTCAGTGGTCAATTTTATATCAATATGGATTTAATACCCCAGCTATGAAAACAAGGCCAACATATCATTGTTGCTTCAACAAGTGATGGAAAACACATCATCACTGCAACACATGATTTACAACAATAAGTCCAAACACTATTTTTTTCTTTGACAAGTGATGGAAACACGACATCACTTTTACAGTTTATCATGCAACTCAAAATAATAGCATACATCATTGTTGCTAAATAAGTGATGGAAAACACATCATCACTTTTACATTTTAAAATGCAGCAAATGATTTACAAAAGCACAACCATGAACTGCTAACATATCTAGAAGCCATTTTTCACTTATTGTTGTGAATGGGTCATCCCCCTATGGTGGTTTTGCTTGTTGAACAATTGTTTCACCTAGTTCATGCACTGACACTTTCTCTTTAGGACACTACTCCAGATGATGCCTCCAACAAGTGGCTCTTTGATGGCCACTTCTGTTGCAATGACTGCAATAGGTCTTCTTCCTCCATATCTGTTTAACATGTTTCTTTGCCTGCTCTTGAGAGGGTCATTCACACTTCATCCTTTTGTGTGCTGCCATTCTTTCCTTTCTGTCTCTCGTGTAAGTATGGTGATGAGAGCTTTCCTTAGATCTTTCCCTGCAATGGAAACTGCCATGGGATGATGGGGATGTGTTCTGATAATTCTCTTTTCTCGACGATTTCGACGATGTCTTAGAAGAATTTGACACCTTCGAGCATTCTCCTTTAGTGTATCTCAAGCATGAAAGTTGAGGTCTATGCACAACCTCCAATGGTTGATCGATGCCTTGGTTATTAACACCAAGTTCTTCTTCCTCCTTGTGCCTCGTCCTGGTAAGGAGCCTCATATTTGTCCCTGTAATTTGATCTCCAAATCTCCTATATAAATCGTAATATGTGAACATTAAATTGAAAGGAAATCAAAATATTTTACCTCCTTTGTCGATTTGGAAATAACTAATGAGGGCTTCTCATCATCTGTTGTTGGTGGTTCGCTAGTTGTCTCGGTTCCCCAACTTCCTTTTTGACATACCCAAGTCCTGCCTGACGAGGTAATTCTCCTACTTTGATGGGGTTGGCGATGCCTTGGCCATTAACGCCCAAGCCTTTTCCTTCATACCCCATTCTATTCAAAAATTTCGAGCCAATTCCTCTGGTATGATTTTCAAAAATAGCAAAATCATCATCAGGACACATACATGAATTCAAAGAATTACATTTTACCTCACATGGGTCATGCTGCAGCTTTTCCAAGGCCTTTTCCTTTACTTGCAGTTGTCATAGTAGACTATGTTTCTCATCTTTCTCTTCAGGTAGAAGCATCTTCAATTCAACATTCTTTGTTTGAATATTTTGGTTGTTGTGCTTCAGTTCTTCTAGGGCCTCTTCCGTGGCTTGCAATTGAAGCTACAATCGCTCCTTTTCCTCTCTCTCTTCTTGTAGAGATTCATACATTATTTCCACCCTTTTGGAAACTTTTAGCACGGTCTTGTACATCGCTTTTTCATCCTCTGTCACTGCACGTTCCATTGTTCACGCTTGCAATACACATCCACGCAAAGACTGCTCTGATACCACTTGATTCGGGTCCAGGTGTGACAAAGGACCCTTCCAAGACCTTTTACTTTTGTGATATGTTAAATTGCATTTTTAAAAGAACATTAATGAATACATCTGCATGTTGTAAAGAAGAGGAACATGACAATCATCAGCAACATAAAATAACAAGACATTGATAATGGTGTTCATCCAGGAGGGACTACATCTCCAGGCCCCGATGTGAATATGGTCTAGGCCGCTACATTAAGTGTTTTCAATAGTGATGATGTACATAAGAGGTGACGCTGCTATTATACAAGGAAAATGCCCTCACACAGGAGTGGCTCCAAGAGATGTTCCATTGCAAGAACTCTCATTCAAAAAGGACTCTTACTAGTATGACCTAAACTCATGCATGATGATAATGAGCATCCCGCCAACATGGCATAAAATGGATCTCAATGCAAACATACATGGTGACAATATGAGTATCCCATCAACATGATGACAAAGGGATCTCAAATAAAACATGACTAATCATGACAACAGGTACATCCCACAAATGATTCTACGTCACATCAAGCACGAATCATGAAACAGGTAAGAAACAAGATCCCACATCCAACATCAAACAGGGATCTGTGTAGCACAATGCATAGCAAAAATAAGTACATGAACACACTACATATACCTCGCATCCTGGGGCCATCTGAAGAAAAGGATGTCAAACTACTGAAGTTGTTTGTACCATCAATCTCACGATGTTGAATCGCATGGAAATCACTGCTTGCACATTAATGCTGACACCTACACTCCACTTTGAAAAGTGGCCGAAAAATGAAATGAACAAATGGAAAATTTGAATGCACCATCAGATTTGTGGTGTCAAATAGTGCAAAATCGACTGTCAAATTTTTGAATTCTGAGAAAGTGGAAATCTGGGGCTTAAGGATCTTTTAGATTCCCCCTAGATTCTTCAAAGATTCCCTCTTGTAGGTCCTCTAAATATCTGATGCTCAAATCAGAAAACTAACTATGCCATTGGGTTCATGTCGCTGAAAGGTGTAAGATCGACATAAAGTTTGTCGATTTTGGACACTGCAAAAATTTCACACTCCTAAGAATTTTTCCCAACCATGGTTCCACCCGCAATAAATTAATTAAAAAAATTCTAGTCTTGGTTTTTGTGCCCGCTCCTAGTTCCTCCATGCTTGGGCACACTGATGAAATGAAGGTTTATATAACAAGAGTTGGGCAGACTTTTCAAAAAGGTTAGTTTAGGTGGATTGGTAAAATCCTGAGTGATGAGGAGGAGGTCGGGTGGTCAAACCCCGACCCCTTCATATTAAAACTTTTATTGTTGAAAAACCGCATGATTTTTATTTTGGGGGTCGGGTCCGCATTGGGCGGCCCGCCGCCCATAACCTCCGCAGTAAAAGGTTGGCGCATTATTTTTTTTGAATGGTTGCATTGGTGGTGTGTGGTTGTTGGTGTATTGACATTGCATATTACCATTGGGTGTGCGTTGTATTGTACAGGGTATTGGTGTGGGCGCCCGAGTGGTGGGCTAGCCATTCTGGTCGGGCATGTTCGAACCCCGCCACCCATGACTTAACACATGGCATATGGTAATGGGTCTGGTGAGTATGGAGGTTGGAGGCTCCGCCGGGGTCATGGTCACTGACCCTATTTTCTTTTAATAAAAAATTTGATATGTAGTTTGGGGGTGGTGGGGGTGGTGGCCCGCCACCTCATTCATAAATTTTTTTTTTAAATAAAATATATTTTTCAAATTTGTCTAATATAGGGGATAATAGACAAATTAATGATCCAACAAATTCACTCAGTTTCAGGAGCTAGGTTTCATTCCCCCGGGTTGGTCAAATTGTAGGACACTTAAACCTGGCCCACTGCCCAACTTTGACCAAAACTTTGACTGCCTCATTCTCCCTCACACGAGCTTAGATTGACGAACTGTTCACATCATTGCAATCAGGACGATGAGATCTACACTTTGGTCTTGGTTCGAAGGAATTCTCATAACTTTGGTTTTTGAGCTTACATAAGCCCTCTTTCTCATGGGTGTGTCTCTAGAGCCACTTGGATCAGAGGTCGTCGGGATTTCCAAGGTTGGACTTGCAAAGGCTCGACCAGTTCGAGCCCTAACTCCTTATATCCCGACCTCATTGGGGACATGCAAAGAAAAATAGAGAAAGAGAAAATCGCTTTGATACCACTAATCTGAATTTAAACAGGAATGCAACAAATTATAGATATAACCATTAATATAGAAATGCAACAGAAATAACACTATCTCTCATTAATATCAAATAATGAAATAGTCTTACAAACATAATGGAAATGAGACTAGCTTGGGTGATGGTAGCTTATCTCTGAGAAGAGATGTGGGGGCGACATGCCTCTGAACTCCATTATAATGAGGCTCTAGGGCCTTTCTATTGTTGAGAAATAAGAGAAAAACCTAAAAAACAAAAACCCTAACTCGAGGAGATGTAACACAAAGAGTTTATGGGCATCGTTGGGGTTAGTTGGGCAACCAACTTCCCGAGGTTGTAGCTTGGTTATATTATCTCCGTTTGATTAACATGATACCTCATTAGAAAGATCTCTTCGAGGAATAAAACTTAAAATGTGATCTCAATGAGAACGCTCAGAGGAATATTGCCAAAAAAACATCATTTAGGGCCTCCAAATGGCTCCGGAAGTTAAGGACCCGAAAAACTACCAAAAATTGTAAATTGTGCTACAATTAAGGAAATTGAAAAAAGCTGAAGGAATCAATGGTGGGGGTCCACGTGGAATAGGCGGGTGGCCACCAATATCCACCTAGATTAATTAAATTTGGATTCTTCAAGATAAATTTATGTCCAATCGCCCATGATGACCTGCTTATGGACTCATCCAGTATAGAGAACTTGTATGGAGTTCCTTGTGTCATTGTTTTGACCTTCAGCCCTGAAAATGATATACAAGATACTTCCTTCATCTCGCTAGCTTCATGCCACATCTTTCTAGAATTTATAGATATCATCCCACTATCATGATCTTCCTTACATTATTTTGATCAAAGGTGTCCCACCACTTACACCTAAAAATAACTCATTGGAACAAAGGGAAGTCTACTTGAATGATCTCTTCTATCTTTCCAATGTAACCTAATGTCTTATGCCTTGGGTTTTAATCGCAATATCTAGCATGATTTTATTGGTCGAACTTGACTTCCACTCCACAGTTTTGTGTCATGCATCCATGAGAGGCATCCTCCATTGGAAGGTGATGTTCATGTACCCACATAGCTGGGAAAACATGAACCTATAAAAAAGCGAAAAAATCACAGTGACATGTGTCTAATAACCAGAAAATAATTAAAAATAATATATATATATATATATATATATATATATATATATATATAATATATATATATATATATATATATATATATATATATATGTTACAATTCAAAGGTGTAGTATGAAGTTAAAATTGTACAAAAAGAGAATATAATTATCGAGTTTCTCTACCCAATCCCTATGTTTATCGTATCCTCTTTAGCACGTAGTTAATGACCAGATGCATTGCATTCCTCTCTGACTTGATCAGCAACCTATCTGTTAGGTCATGTCATTGAAATATTTTCTTTTAAATGATTAGCATAAGGCAGACTTCTACCATTCAACCATTTGAATTCTTTCATGTCACTTTCCCATTCCCTCCTCTTCTCTTCATACAGTATGACCCACAGTTGTGTCACTTCCATATTGTAAAG